>OU342559.1:6250000-6875000 GCA_910589295.1 Noctua janthe
AACTAAATAATGAAAAATGCGATGGAATGTACACATCACATAAGTTCGCCTCTGCCTAACCCTTCGGCGATTACAGGCGTGATGTTATGTGTTTTGCTAAGTTAAATTAAATTACTTCCGGTCTTGTAGTATAACATAATATGCATTTGTTTACTTTGTAAAGAACTAAAGACACAACATTACTTAATACTATTTTAGCTATAATTATAACATAATATTTTGAACCAAACCTTACTACGAGTACTAAAATACAATGTCTGTATAATTTTACTCTGCTACTAATTTTAGATCGAATCTACACACAATACGATTTCCTCAAAACGCTTGTAATCCCCGAAAGGTTAGGCGGAGGTGTACCTTATAGTCCACACATATATCGCTAGTTATGTTTAAGTCCCATGTAATAGGAGGCGAGCCTATTGCCATCAACCGGGCACAAATTCAGACTGTGTGTGTGGCTGCTACTGAGATTTTCCTGATGGAAAAACCAAATAAGACCCGATCCGGGAATTGAACTTGCGACCACTCGAGGCAGTTACGTTCTAACAGAGACGGTTGAAATGACTGCAAGGTACAAATGCCGATAAATAACTAAGTTTATTGTTATCGTGTATTATCTACGCAACTACTGCTATGTATCTACTACAGGCTAGTGTTAAAAGCGTCAAACAGGGTGACGATGACGGGGTCAGCATTTGATTCTTTCAAACTGCGATCTAATAGGGACTGTCTTGGTCAAACTACTGTATGATTTATTGGTAAGTAAACATGTTTAAGTGCTCTTATTTCGACGGAGGACCAAATATACTTGTAGATCGAGTCAAGTAATCATAAACATAAGAATCAAAACTCGTAATTTATTGAATTCTTTTCTTCCATAAACTCTACGTAAATTAATTAACAACGCAACCTTAATAATTACCATCTCCATCCATTCCTCATAAAACTCGACATTAAAACTCATTTCACCAATCGGAAAAAATCGTAATTAAATTACCTTCGGTCGTGTTAAAAATTAACACGGCTCAGTACAAAATTACTTACGAGTAGTTGTTGGCGACAACTCATTAGGAGGTAATCAACGCAAAGAGGTTTGATTAACTCTCTGAACTACCTTTAGATACGGTTAGTTAGACAAATTATAATCTGCCTACACGTGGCATTGCCATTAATCACCCACGTGTTCAGAGACTGGAACTGAAAATGTGTCTGTATATGAAGATCCAACAAACATCTTTAAGCTACTTTTTGAATTTTTTATACCACTGTATAGCAGAGTTCTTCAGAGATTCTTTAACCTTTTGAACTCCATTGTCACATATACGTGACAAGCAAGCACGTACACTGTACGCCAAACGACACAAATATGTGACAAAATTGTAGGTGAAATTGTGGCTAGGCGTAGAGGGCACGCGCATCTGTTTATGCTCTGGCGTTCTAAAGGTTAAGCGGAATCACTATCGAACAGATCTATCGAATGTAATAGAATCAATAGTATGCCTTAGTATCGCCTAAAAGCTGGCATTGTAAATATGACCTTCCAGTTTTTTGTAACTAGTCAGTATAAGACGTTCACAATGTGTGTATGTTTTGTTACCACCGATTGCAAGCAACGAGGTCTTGTCCCATGTGATAAAGGCTCCCTAACCCCAGTCATTGCGCAAGTGGGCAATATTCCAAGCCTGAACTGCTTACAATGCAAAGCGAAGTGTCTAATGCTATAATTATGAACATATACAACATTAGTTTTAGTATATGCGAAACCTGAAACACGTGTCTAGTATTTTTATATGAACAATCTACATACAAAATTTCATGACTGTATCATGAAAAATCACAAAGTTATAAGCTTGTTCTGTTACCTGGTTGTCCGCGCAAAAACGTGATCACTACGCAGCAGGTCTGCGCGCGCGCCTCCAGCGTCCGGAGCTCATTGATGATAATAATTTGACAGTAGGTACCTAAATTATTGCGATAGGTACTTAATATCACTCGGTGTCCAACTTTTAACTTTTTTAAATATTTTTGGGACAAAATATAACATGGTTTAAAAATTATTGGAATCGATTCGGTTACTTATTCTGAACAAACTATATTCAGGTTTCGCATATACTAAAAATAAAGTTGTATACAGTGAACAGAACCGATTCAGCAATGATTTATAATCATCGTCACAGATAGTCATCTGCATATTTTTTTTCAATGTATGTTAGGGTCGGTCATGGACGTTGAAGCGTAACATATTCAAAATATTTTAGCACGTTTATGTGTAGGACGACAGTACAAAGTAGAATTCTAAGAAACAATAAATTTCCTAAGGTCTGCGAGTCAAACCCATCTTCGTAAAACCATGAATAGAATTAGCATAAACATTGTTTCGTGAATTATGAAATTCGACATTGTCAATAAAAGAGATGACAAAATAATACGATGGTTTGTGTCCCGCTAACAAATTCGGCTTTGATTTAACAATTACTTTTGTCACAGCACTCGGGTTCGGTGTACCAATGTACACCATTGTGTAATCGTCCAGCCAATGTCATCCATTCATATTGCCCCTTTGATCTTGTTCTAGTTTAGTTACGCACAAATCGACACAAATAGGTACGCGTCAGGATGTACCTATTATGAATTGATTACAGTAGTTATGTTTTTGTTAAGAGATAATGGGGTGGAACAAGTTTAGGAATATTTCACATCATACGTGCAGATTGTAATGATTGCTACCATGAAATTACTTTGTGCCTTTTTTCTTAAAAAGGCCGAACACTTAGAGCCTTGAGTAAATACGTAAAATAAAACAAATAAAAAACATGTAATAGAATAGTTTGTTAATACCCAAAATTTTATGTAATTTTTTCTTTTTAATAAATCGAATTCACAGAAGTAAAAGTGATTAATTTAAACGCAATTGCCAAGATATTTAAATTTATCGATAAGCAGCACAAATTACATCGGTCGTCTGCGACAAAATAAATAGCATTTGAAATCCATTCATAATATTAACTGTTTGAAATCAAAATAAAAGTCAAGCGCGAACCCGGTATAAAAGAAAAACACGTAAAGAAAATCTTAAAAAAAGTGCGCTTGGACTTTTAAAACAGTCACTCAAAAAGTGGGAATGAGGTGGCTCTGAAAGAACCTCATTTCCGCCCGCGAGTTTCTCAATACATTTCATTTAAATACTTTTTCTTAGACTAAACGGTGAGAGGTTTTAATTTCGCACGTCGCTATCTCATGCGAGGAGGGACAAGGAAACGCTCTCTGCAAGCTATTCAGATGCTAACCTTCTTCGGGTTTCATGGCGAAGCTCTGAAGTGCGAGTGTTTTTAAATCTAAGCCAACTTTATAAGTACTAAATAGCTCCTTTTTCTTGGAGACATATCCAGTGTTAGCTTTGGTCTTATGTATTGTGTGTTTTTTTTTTTAAAAACCCACAATACATAAGACCAAAGCCCCACGCTTGGAATTTCTCTTGTATCGTGGGTGCGTTTATAAACATTTAAAACTCACATACACAAACTGCCAGACCCGGAAAACTACCTGTAGATCATATAAATATTTGCCCCGTGCGGGGATCGAATTCGCGACACGCAGCGCAGCAGGCAATCGCTCAGCCACTGCGCCAACCGTGCCGCCTAATGTATCATTTGTGCTATATTGAATTTTGTGTGAATTAATGAGTTCCTGTTACTTGAATAAATAAAATGAATTAATTAATTATTGATATAATTAATTAATTTATTTTATTTATTAGTTTTGGTTTCAGTTTGAATTCAGGTTTTCTGAAAGTTTAATCATCCATTACCATCTTTTAAAATTATTTTCAAGACCAGTTCAGTCCATTTTGATTCAGGATTTCTGATTTATTTTACCTAAGCCTGTTATAAGTAAAGATCGGATTTTCGGATGCATATTTATCTAAAGTTTGAGTGTTGACTAGTATGGAGCGAACCTCAGTACGGGAATAGTCCCGGTTTATTAAAAATAAATAGATAGTTATTTTTTCATTTTAATGTTCATCTCCAAACGAATTATGCCCAGTCATATTTACCATTTTGTCCTATTCAATATTGAAATATTGAACAAAATTTGCGAGACGCACGGGACCGGTCAATGTGGCGACACTTGGGGTAGGTCTATGTCCAGCAGTGGACGTCTTTCGGCTGAAATGAATGAACAAAATTTGCAGCAAATTTTTTATTAAAATACATAGAGTTGTATGATTTCTTTACTTGTTATTTTCAAGCAATTCCTTGCCTGGTTTAAAATAGATTATAAATATTGATTATGCTTGTGAGCTACATTTCAAACAAAAAAAAGAATTACGAAATTCTGCGATCTCATGATAAAAATTGGCATATTAGGAGCCGCTTCCATACTTTTGTACCATTTGCAGGTAAAAAAAGTACTTTAGGTAAATCGGAATATCCAATCCCTAATTATAAGTAAAGGAGACTTATTATTATGTACTTTGACCTTGTGTAACTTCCATTACGAATTGATAACCTTTTGTATATTTAATAATAAGTAGTAGATATTCACATCCAATTATTATTTTGACACTTACATCTGTACCACCTGTGGAACAACCGGCCTCTATTACACAAAGTTAAGTCGACGGACAAACGCTGTCATTCCCATTCGGTTCAATCGACTTATCGAACGATCGAACTTGTGCAAAGTCTAATGACATTTAGAGCTAGTTAACAATTTGATTGGTGGTAGTGATTAGTAAAATTTTAGTGCATTACGTATTAGGAATGAAGCAAGTGCGTTTTGTAAGCACTTGTGCCGATTATTGCACTTAAAATCGTGATTAATTGATGTAATTCACTCTAATCAAAGTGTTATGCGCCTTCTTGTTTGATTTCGTTTTGTTATTTTACGCTTTATGTAGCCAATTACAGTCAATAAACGTATTGATTGTTTAAGCTGTTATTGTTAGCGCTTAGACGCTTATTGATGATTAACTCTGATGATGTTTACCTGCTTTTGATCAGTTTATTTTTTCTTATTTTCCCGTGACTTTTAGTATTAGCATTGCTGATACCATAATCTGATTATAAATGCATACAACCATTCGCCAGATCATTTTACACACACGCGTCAAGACGATCAAAGTTCATATCTATAAATATTTTCATGCAGACAATTCTTATGAAAACATATGAATTAACTGCATGAAAATGTCAGTTGTTAACATAATCTTGAACTATGACATCGAATAAATAAATATTTGTTTTACAAAATTAATGTTTCTTTATGAAATAACCTATGTGGTAATAACAAATATTTGTATGGAACAGAATGAATCACTGAAATAGGTGGTTGACCTCAATGATATTTCTCGTGGTAATTTATTCAGAACTATTTTGACTGGTTTTAATGCATCCGGCTTGCCTTGATGCACAAATATACGGTAATATCTAATATCAAGGCTGGTGATAAAATCACATTCACCAGAAATTGTACCGGCTAATTTACAAACCAGTATTGATTACAAAAACTGGTTGATATTGATAAATAATTCCTAGGTATAAATGTCGGGCTACAGTATTTGTTTAATTGCTTTGGTATTGCTGTTATTTCATGAAAAAGCCATTCAATGAGATTAAATGAACTAAGAGGGTTGTATTCAACATTTTAATGATTACAACTTTAAAAACCATATTTGTTACGGTTGCGAATCATATTTCAATCAATATACAACCCGACACTGACCTGCAAATTACAAAAAAAAAACGTATGAAAATTTGAATTTCGAGCGCTACCCTGGCGCTTTCATCTTAGTATCTACTGACGGATGGAAATCACGCAACGTTCAGTTAAGATAAATGTTATGAAAAAAGACAATAAGGTCAGCAGAAGGTTTGTTCTTGCCCTGATGTGTTAGGAGCGTTAACAGCAGCACAACCAAAAGAAATTGTCAATCTATTTAAAGAATATCTTCCTTTATAATAATATGCTTGGACCCTGTTCCCGATACCTTCCTCCGTGCCTCGGAAAGCACGTTAAGCCGTTGGTCCCGGCTGTCATTTATAGATCTTTGACAGTCGTTACAGGTAGTCAGTGGCCGAAAAATTCTGACAACCAGTCTTACCAAGGGGTATCGTATTACCCAGTACTACCTGGGTTGTGGGGGTCAGATAGGCAGTCGCTCCGTGTAAAATACTGGTATTCAGCTGCATCCGGTTAGACTGGAAGCCGACCCCAACATAGTTGGGAAAAGGCTAGGCAGATGATGACCCTGTTCCCGATACCAGTGGGCTACAATTCTTTATAGTTTTAAATATTTTGTTATTGTTTTTTTTAAGGAATATTTTATGTGTATGAAATTTGTACAGAAATAAATTAAGGACATATCTATAATTCTAAAAACTAAGATCTTAATTAGACAAGAAACAGTTAAGTAACTAACTATTTAAAACAACAAATCCTAACATAGCGAACTGGTTAAAGAACATCAATTTAGTCATTATCACAGTATTTTGTGGAATACGGTTAATTCGTCTAATTTGACGAACAACGAACAATTAAGTCGTCAAAGAATTAAAGTTATACTTAGTTTTTAATTACTCCTGATGACGTAGAGTTTAACAAGCGATGTGATATGATAAAAAGCAGCTGACACATTTTAAATTATGTTTTCATTGTTAGAATTACGGAAATTCAATTATTCTTTTTTATATTCTTTCTTGATTGATTGTACTGAACAATTACTCGGCCTTATGTAATTACTATAATAAAGTATTACGTGCCTATATTACGAAGATTCTATTAGCTTTTATAATGGTTTTATGGCATCGGAAATACCCAGCATAGTTGAATGGCATCGCTTTGTAATCATTTGCGGATGAAAGAAACATAAAACAATAGTAAATAAGTGCTTAGTCCAACATAACTGACTCAGGCTGTCATTGAAGCACGATTTCAGGAAGTTTTATTGATCAGCAAATAAGCAGTCTATGAAAAGATAACGGCTTTCTTATGCCTTGAAAAATTGCAATTAAAGCGATAATCATGTAATTTTCGGCTGCAAAAATTGTCACGTTCTTCACGATAATATCGACCGCTTCAAAATCACAACGTGATGTATGCTATCATTTATCGAAACAAAACGATTGGAATCCACGAAAAAGATAAGGAAGGCGGTGTTATGCTACTGGGTAATTTTAATCGATAAAAACTTAAAGTACCAAATTATCGTTTTGATTACTTTGATATTTTCTGAAATCCTTATCTAGTGTATCGTTGTGCGCTGATAATCTTTTCCTTTAAAATATCAATAGGACTTACTCACAAATAAATAAATAATATTCCTTAAGGTATCCATGGTCCATATTTATATAATTCCTTCTTCCATGCGCGTAGGCAGCTGCTACGAGCTACGTGCTACGAGCTCCCGTGTTTATGCATCGCTACATTAATTTAGGGAATTCGCGTAGAAGTGCTACGAGATTTTTATGCAAACTATAAAATTATACTGCATCTAGTGTTCGTTCTTCTTTAGGGTCTTGATGGAAATTTAAATTGTATCAAACTGTGGTGGTGTCCATCAGTTCCTGTAATGGGCAAACAAGAAGACACCCAGGATTAAGTGGTGCCCATCGTTTGTGGAACAGCCCCACATTTGCACTCCGGGGCATAGTTATCAATGAATCGCCACCTGGGCAGGTTTTCCTCGCTGCGGCCAACTGGGTCCAGAGTCCATTAAAGGACTTCCAGGTGAGCCATGGCAACTCATATCCAGGTGGGAGGTGGAATCTAGTATTCAAAGAAGTAGTTTGAAAATGTCGCAAACTGTACTTTTTTATAACTAGGGAGCGGTTTAGAATAGATTGCAACACCTGCATTTATTTACAAATCAAGTAAAACGACCTCAACCCACCTTTTACTGGTGATCAATTAATTTGGCTTATCTTGCAGTAAATACCCGTATTCACACCCACTATGACTTGATTACAAAATTTTCGTTTATTTTATTCCTGACTGCCTCGTTGGTCTAGTGGCCGCAATCGTGACTGCTGAGCATGAGGTCCTGGGTTCGATTCCCGGGTCGGGCAAATTGTTATTGAGTTTTTCCATTAGGAATTTCTCAGTAATAACCTGGATTTGTACCCGGTTGACGGCAATATACTCACCCCCTATTACATGGGACTTAAACAAAACTGGCAAAATGTGAGTGTACTATTAGGTACACCTCTACCTAACCCTTCGGGTATTACGGGCGTGATATTATGATATGTTTTATTCCTGCGTCTTCCTATTTGTGGTTTTTGGAAACAATCGTAGATCACATGTTTCAAATATTAATTCCAAGGCTCAACATTTTTAAGATTATTATTAACTAGGTTTTGATTTTAACTCTACCTAATAAGCTAACATAAGAATATTAAACTGAAATGAATATATTCCTACGTAAACTGTCCCGATTTTAACTACAAAACTAGCAAGTACTAATAGTCTATGCTAATATTATAAAAAGTTATTAGTTTGTTAGTTTGTATGTAGGGGGTCATCTCCGGAACTAATAATCCAATTCTAAAAAAAAAGTCAGTGGCAGAAAGCTACATTATTCATGGATGCTATAGATAGGCTATAGATTATAATATCATGCATATTAACCGAGCTATAACAATTTTTGTGGGCGAAATCGCGGGCGAAATGCTAGCTGACAATAAATTGTTCAACTAGGCGTTGCTTTAACATTCTTGGAAATCGGAATTATTATGATTAATTACTCCAACTTTCATAAATTGGGTCTTGATAACTGCATAAATTAAATTAAAAACAGTGCAGTGCTCTATTAGACAGACGACCTCGAGAAACGTGATTGTGGACAAAAACTATTTCTCGACGAAGTTTACGACGCGAAACAAAATAACAACAAGCTTTTTAGAATTTCGATTGTACAAATAATCAATTAAAAGGGATCGTCAAGGTATCCCATGAAATTAGGTAAACTTATGCTCTCTTTTTTTTTTTACACTCGGTGCTTTTTTACTCTGAGTAAAATTATAGTCTTTTAAAGCACCAATAAAGGTCTCTAAATTATATGTACTGTAAATCGTTATATGTTCTCGAAATAGTCATAATTCCAGGCTACATTGAAGGAGTCAATTTAAGCAATATCTTTGTTGCACAGCTTCACCAATACTGTCGTATACTGACGAAGTTATTGCTTCACGTATACAGGCGACAAGGTAACAACAATAAACTATGCAAATGCACGAGCCTATCGTATCAAATTCCATGTTTTCATCAAATAATCATTAACTCGGCTTATTACCTCGTTCAACTGTACATCAACAATCATGTTCCACCAATCACAATCAAGTACGGGGAACTAAAAACCACGGACCGTTGTTCATTCACAGGAAACAATTTGTCATTTAGTTAGCGGTAGTAACTATATGGGTTGGTGCAGAAGATCTATTCTTGGAATAGACTGTTAATGAACCGGGTACGTAACTGCAACAGTTTCATAGTGAGCGGGTTTCATGTTATGGTCATTTTATCGCTTGGTCCTCTTTCATGTCCTGGTACTGCTTCGTGACCCACCACCAATATACAGGTTGTAAACAGACCCTTCACATACCCGTCAACCAAGCATTCTATACATCAAACTAAGTAACTTTACGCAAAAATTATTGCTGGGAATCGACTTTTTTTTTGGGGTCATAAATCACGTTTTAAGGTAGTACTCGATGGAAAGCACTCAAAACATTGTGCTGATGGAGGGATTGAATAGTACGAGAGTCGTAGAGGTGTGTAAAGTAAAAATCTTCCATTAAAAACATGTATTTAAAAAAAAAACTAGTGAAAAACTTGAAACTTTGACCCCCAATATTTCCGTAACTAGAAGGTTCCCAGGTATGGTCTAGAACAAAAAAATGATCGCAAAGACGGGGAGAACAAGTGCCTTTCGCATATGTTAAGGGTCTATTTACACCCTATTCGCAAAATGCATATTATCATCATCTACCAAGCTTTTTCCCAACTATATTGGGGTCGGCTTCCAGTATTACCGGATGCAGCTGAATACCAGTATTTTACATGGAGCGATCTGACCTCCACAACCCAGTTAGTACTGGGTAATACTGTACCCTATGGTAAGACTGATATTTGCATATATGATTTAAAATTAAATAAATCATCAGTCTTCGCATTGTGGGAGGTGGAAGTGACGAATGGAACTTTTCACCTGTCTTCCTTCTGCCTTAGAATTACAAATCTGTTTAAAATGTCACGATTCATCTAAACACATTATCATCTTCCATCTTCAAATTGTTAAAAAGGTCCAGATTTCAGCCAGATTCATGAAATTACTCGTTATTGCCCTTCTTTTGTTTCTTATATAGTGTCGTTGTAGCGTAAGCGCAGGAATGCTAACTGCCGACAGTTGAAGCCCGTAATACAGGTTCGCAGCAAATTGCTTTATTTGCTGCATATTGTTAATCAATTTACCTAGATGACGCTGTCAGAAATGTGGCTGTAATTGGATTATTATGAACCTTTTTATAACTTAATTGAGGAGTGAGGGAAACTAGTTGTCTGATGACAGCGAGTTGCACTCAATGAATGAGATTAATTCATTGGTGCATTGGCTTTAGGTCCACTCCGACACATACACATTCATGTCAAATCCCGTAATTATCTTTGTCCCAACTGTCAGGTATTATCAGGTGCTTTTACAACATATTCCTATGGCTCAATATTCTCTTCAGTCGTCGTCTACATATCGAGGGTTTGGATATAGTTGCTTTTTTTGAAATACTGGCTAATCTAGAGATTATTAATGACATGGCAATGTGTCGCTGCTCCACTTTTTGTTAAAAATACTTACATTTAATTTGCATACATTTGATTTGTTTATTTATACATAGGTTCAGTTACGATGGAGCAGTTCCTAAAAAATAAAGAGAGAAAAGAAAAAGCGACAGGTTTTAAATGAGTGAAGCACGTCGAACATCTTTCAAGCATAAAGCTGAAATGGAATACGAGCAGGATCGGGTCGATGATGATAACACAGGTGACAATGATCAATTAACGAATCACATCGACACAATTTGGCAGTCTATGTCCAGTCTATGTGTGTGACACTATGTCTGTAATATCACTCAATGTATTGGGGAACCAAGAGAGAGCCTTTATTTATTCATATGCAGGGTAATTATACGCGATCGGGAAACTGGGTCACTTTATTCAGTAGCCGAAGTAGTAATGCCGTTTTACCTTTATGAGATTATTTTTAAACTAAAGACCGTCTAGACTATTAGTATTTTTCAGTACCGAAGGGTAATTTTTTTTAAGAGGTAAGCCGGAGTACATATCTTTAATGTGATTTTATTATTTGTCTATGGATTACTGATTGTGCCCGTTTTCAAAGGGAAGCTGATAGGAATCGAGGTGTATGGAATCTTCGCCACTGGTATTTTCAGACTCTTGTCAAGTTACGAGAGCCAAATTAAAGATGTTATGCCAAATATAGTGTACATTGAGGAGAAGCTCGTGGCTAAATAATAGCAGCCGCTCGGATCGATCTCTAGGTTAAGTCGTGCTTGCCTAGGTTGGTCTGTGGATGGGTGACCACCCATTAACTACCGAGTTTCCTCCGTACCTCGGCAAGCATGTTAAGCCGTTGGTCCCGGGTGTCATTTGTAGATCTTTGACAGTTATTAGGTTGTCAGTGGCCCAAAAAGTCTGACAACCAGTCTTACCAAGGGGTATCGTATTACCCAGTACTAACTGGGTTGTGGAGGTCAGACAGGCAGTCGCTCCATGTAAAATACTGGTATTCAGCTGCATTCGGTTAGACTGCAAGCCGACCCCAACATAGTTGGAAAAAGGCTAGGCAGATGATGATGCCAAATACAGTGTACATTGTAAAAATCCGCTTGGCATTTATTGATATTTTTTTTGTTTAAAACAAAAAATAACTTAGATAAATATGATAACGGCACTCACGTACTGGTTTAGTGGCTTATACCTCTTATCTAGCTATTTATAAACTCTACCGGGTTATCGATACATACGTACAAATACTTTTGTGAATAACACTCTTTTTTTTGGGTAGTCGCGTAAAAGACCTGATGATGAGAATAGTGTAGTTACCTACTATCACTGCTTCTCAACATAACTGATCTTGGCTACTGGTCTAGGTTTATGACTACCCACCCTGACCTATGGATAACCACAGGATTATCCTAGGATCTGACAGTCTACAAATTATTTCCCCATAAGGTAAACTATATTACCCAGTAACTGGGTTGCAAAGATCAGATAGGTCTTCGAACCCAGGTCGGCAGGAGCAAGGACAATCTCTGCAGATGGGGGTTCATGGACGGCTCAGACCTCAAGTGAGTAAGCGCCGTCTCTCCACAGACAATGGCTTATCTTCCATGTTGCACCGCATGGCGCTATCACCTGCGCACTTGATGATCTTTTTACTGCATCAGTGAGCAGGGTTCGCGTGGCTGAGTTTTGGGCCAAATACATTTGAACTGTTTGCCGTCGATACGGTTCAAATAGCAGTTCATAGCGACGTTGTGTTGCTTTTGACCTTAGGGTCAGATTGGCAGTTGCTCCATGTAAAATACTAGTATTCAGCGGCTCCCAAGTAGACAGGAAGCCACCCCCGATGTAGATGGGAAAGGCAAACCAGATTATGATAGTTGGTGATACAAATCATCGTAGAATATCAAGCTTTCAACGCCTTGACGACAAGAATCTTCTTTAAAATTACATCCTGTTTAATGTGAACCTGGGTTAGTATATCGTATGCTCTAGTTGCATAATCTCTTTCAATACATATTATTAGTGTTGATAGTATCACAAAAAAACTTTTATAGATGCGTCCTAACCACGCGAAGTTTTTACATTGTTATGAACTGATGTGGGAAAATAAAAAAGAATGTGAATGGGCTAAATAGCTGTTTCAGTGAGCTAAATAAAGATATAGGTTTTTGCGTGCATAGACAATATAAACTTCATTATTAAAATCCATACTTACGTAACTCTGTCTGTCTGTTAGCTTTTCACGCCAGATTTGGCAGACTAGTAAATAAAAGCCAGAGTTAGGACATAAAATAGGTAGGTACTTAGGTCTTTTTTATCCCATTAGTACATTATTGTGGGCTAATTTCCAAGAGTAAAAGTTACTATATTGTAAAGAGGTCGTAAGAGGAAATTTTTGGAGAAACTGATCCTATTACTTAAATTCTTTCACTTATAGAAACCACACTGTTGCCATAGAATATGTTTTATGTTAGAACTAGTAACATAACGCGGTCGAAGTCACGGTCAGAAGCAACTCAATCGTGTGATTGTTTGTTAATTGCTAAATTACCCTCATCATACTTCTAATTGTGAGTAATTATGGACTCCTGATAGCCTTTGAATTCAAGAGCGCAATCAATCATTGACTGTCCATTCTACTCGGAACTTCCATTTGTATGTAAACAACGTCGCTTCTTAATGACGTATCTTTGTCAGGCCCGTTCTCTATGTAAATGTTCACACTATACGTACGACTCTGCCTAGTTCTTCTAGGAATACTGGCTTGTTGTTTGTTCTTATCAATATGACCTAAAAGATTGATCACTTTTTAAAAAAGCTGTTGACGAGGTCCTTAAAATAAAGGGTGTAATCCTTAATGAAGCTGAAAGGTACTTGTTCTCCCCATCTTTGCGATATTTTTTTTATTCTAGACCATACCTGGGAACCTTCTAGTTACGGAGATATTTGGGGTCAAATTTCCAACTATTTCACAAGTTTTTTTTTTAATATATGTTTTTAATGTATTTTTTTTACTTTAAACACCTCCACGACCCCCGTACTATTCATTCCATCCAACAGCAAAATTCTTTGAGTGCTTTCCATAGGATCTGGGACATGTGCGCGAAAGACATATACACGCGTAGTACACTTCCGCGAACCCGCTTGCGCGAAAAGACATATGCGCGCATGGACTTTTGGGCGATTAGACTTTTGCGCGAATGAACTTTTGCGCCCATAGACACTTACGCGCATAGACACATGCGCGCAGAGACACTTGCGCGAATGGACACTTGCGCAAATGAACTTTTGCGCAAAAGGACACTTCCGCGACTAGATTTACTCGCGACTGGCTACGGTTAATCTGTAGAGTAAACATAACATCATATTATTTCTTATTTGATGAGATAGAGCGAGAGAAGTGGCAACACTGCCCGAGAGACATGTCAAATTATTTTTTCGTATCTACCATGAATAGTGTTGCCAGATATAATTATTGTTTAATCGATTTACTATATCGATTTTGAACAAAATAATTTTACTGTCTGTTCAAGCTTTTGGGTTTCATTAATGTCGATTTTTAAGGTCATTCAGTTGTTTTAATGTCTAATATGACAAATGTATATTGATGTATAGAACATTCTTGTTACTTTGTACAAAAAAGATTAATCAATCGATTCCGATTTAGAAGAACCTCAGTGTTATGTTTACTCTACAGCTAACCTAACCTAACCATTCGCGCATAAGTCCTTTCGCGCATGTGTCTTTGTGCGTAAATGTCCGTTCGCGCATAAGTCCATTCGCTCAAGTGTCTATGCGCGCAAATGTCTATGCGCCCAAAGGTCCATTCGCGCAAAAGTCTAATCGCCCAAAAGTCCATGCGCGCATATGTCTTTTCGCGCATGTGGATTCGCGCAAGTGTCCTTCGCGCAAATGTATTTCGCGCTAGTGTCCTGATACCCTTTCCATCGAGTCCTACCGTAAACTGTGATTTTTCACCCCTAAAAAAAAAGTCGTTTAACAGCAATAATTTTTGCGTAAAGTTACTTAGTTAGATGTACAGAATGCTTGGTTGACGGCTTCGTGAAGGGTCTGTTTACACCCTGTATGCATAAAAATAAAAAAAACCTAAAGTCGGTTAGAATAAAATATAAGTGGTTTCGAAATATTTGTGGGCACCGTTTTGCAGCAATAAGCCAAAAGCTTACATTAGTTTTCACTTTCCTACCTAAGTTTATTAAGTCAGCACATAATCCACGTAGTAGTTTCCACAGACATATCCGCAGCTATAATTGTGACACGCACGCCATGAAAAACTGTCCCATTTCTCACCGGAGATTTTCCTTGTTATTGTTTACCGTTGATAAGTACATACGTGTACATAATACTATGTGATTGTGATAATAGAAATGTATATTGTGCTTGCTCACTTACTTGGAACTGGAGACTTTTACGTTTGTTTTCATTTAAGGAAGTCAGTTTTGATCTTTATCTTTCTGATAAATTTTCTTGACTATTTTAAAAAACTGGTTTTAGAAAAAGGTTAAAAAATAACATCAAAATAATAAATACATAGGTACCTAATAAAAGTATCGGTCTCTGAGTTTGCAAAGAGCCGAACTTGGCTTGTTCGAGAGACCTAGAAATATCCTGATTCTATTTTAAAATATCCTTAATGTGTCTTACTTGCGAGTCCCGATTCACAAAAATAGCATTTACTAACAAATCTAAAGTAACATAATATCAATTAATACATGAAACCTTGAAATCATCCAAACAATAAATCACATCATGAGCTTTTGATTGTAGGTAATTTCATATCAGAAAGTAAAGCAAACTTGCCCTCAAGATACAATCAATTTCACGATTAAAAGAATCCAATCAAAGTGCATATCTGTGATAAATCGCTTGTGTTCGTACTGATTATTATATCCGTTTGTACAAGTACGGCAATCAAACCACGATTGAATAATTGTCGACCGATTAGGGGCATCCATTATTTTGAATTACACTGAATATCATTTATAACATTGGCCAATTGTGCTCGTAAATGTCAATTACTTTATGAGTTGTCGTTTTTGTAGTAGGATATAAACTAAAACCTGTAGATGTCTGTTTATTTGATATTAAGTGCCAGTATTAAAGTAATTTAATAGCTTTGTAATTATGCGTTGCCTAGCAGCAGAGGAGTCTTTTATTCGTAAAGCAATTAGCTGTTCTGTGTTATTCGTGTTCATATTTTTTACACTTTAAAAAGTCGTCTCACTTCGTTCAAAGCCTGCTCGATTACGAAAATTGAGACTATTTAAAATCATTTGGTGTCTCAAAAATCGTGTAACAGATTTTCTGAATTCATCAATCTGTTATTTCAAAACTCGCTTGCTTAACCCAACTCACGTCAAAACCACACCATGTGTATAATAATAACCGGAACAAAACAAACATTAAAATGACAGTACCGGTCAGTAATGGAACTATTCGTTTGTCGTGCGGAATCACGGACATTGCACGCCACTTCTTTGGCGCTTAAACGCCGTCAGACCACGTAAACATTATGTGGCATGTAGCAACATTGAAGTAATGTAGGCTTAAAGGGTTCATTACGAATTAGATATTGTATTTTATAGTTATTTTAGAGATACATCATATTTATCTGGTTGAGAAACGTGAAACCAATATGGAAAACTTATACATAACATCTCCGTAGTGTTAGGTAGAGCTTCATCTCATTACACCCTCATTCTCTAGATATGTTTAAGTCCCTTTTAATAGAGGGCAAGCCTATTTCCATCAACCAGGCTTTTTAATGCTAATGGATTAAATTTCAATATTAACAGCAAAAGGAAGTAAAAGATTGTAAAAAAATGGGATCTTGTAGGTAACAATAAGGTCCCAAATTGGTTTGTTATTGAATTGATAATTTACTGTTTTTTTTACACAAATTATTATCATCACCATCATCATTCGAGCCGAACGATGTCCACTGCTAGCACCGAGTTGTTGTGTTTCCTATGTCCAGCCACAAAATACCATAATTACTTAATAAAATATCACGTGAAGCGGTTGTAAACATCCCACGGATCTCTAGAACGCAAACGTTGACTAATGGAAACTGCGATCACGACGCCGATGTTATCAGCTGTAGGTAGTTTGCTATTGTTTATCCCGCGAATGCCTAAGGTGATCATTGCGTGTTCCAAATACTTATATTTTATGGTTGTATCCACCTGCTTCACATTGTTCGTGAATTTTCCGTTTTTCTTTTATTTTATATTACTCAGCTTATTATCTACATATCCCTGCAAACATTTGATATCTTGTTAGGGTAGATAAACGTTGGAATTCTTTGTGTTTTTTTAATTATGAGTAGGCGTTGTTGTTGTAATCTTTTAGTTATTTGCTTCTCTTTATTTTGTTTGTTGTAATTGAGTCATTTTCTGAGTTATTAATTGTGTGGTTCGGAAAGAATTCTTAGGAAGCGATTTTACGCGGTTACTAAAGTTTATGAACAAGGATAAAAATTGTGGAGCGGCGATCGCGAACCGGAAGACGTTGCGTTGGAAGGCTCCCACTAGGTGGACCGATGACCTGGTGAAGGTTGCGGAGATCCGCTGGGTGCGAGATGCACGGGCCTGGTCAATGTGGCGACACTTGGGGGAGGCCTATGTCCAACAGTGGATGTCTTTCGGCTGAAATGATGATGATGATGAACAAGGATTTCAGTAGGTGACTTTTAAGTTTTAGTGTAAATGCGAAAATACGTATTAATTGTGGAGTCTAGTTCTACGAAAACTTAAACCTGCTTACATTTTATACCAGCTTCAGAAAGATCAAAGATTATTTTGTACGACATAATAAGGTATACGACAAAGAAAGCACCTCTGGACGAGTCTTCAGAATCCAACACAATCTGCGACTAATTTACCTGTCTGTTGTAACCGAGTTATCGAGGACAATGGTTGCCCATAATGTACGGGTGTATGGCCACCCATCCGCGTAATAGTGATGCGATCTACCACCGTCTCGTAACCGCTCACGTCGCGGTTGTGCAAATCGCTTCCCATGGGCTTTCGCATTAGCTAAGGAGGGTCGCAGACTTTAGATTTTGCGATTGCGACTTTATTATTAGGTGGCGTCATGACTGTGATCTAGTTTAGAATGTTACTATGCTACTGAGTATGAAACCTCATAAGTATTATAATTGGCTATATAGAGTGACTGGTAATTAGTGACCGATACTTAAACACGTGATTGTACTCATGATAACAAACAACTTTCCCAAAGATTTTTTTTTCATACTCATTCACTTCTATCACAATAACACAACAGCCGTATGAAAATCGCGCGGGCACGCCTTTGACCTATCAGCTGTTAGCCGTGTGATGCCGTTCTGTCTCATTCTATCGTACCGTGCAACAGTGGGTAGACACAGCACCCGCGCGGCCCGCAAGCCCGCTCCGTGAGTTTTATTGTGATAAAAGTGAATGAGTATGAAAAAAAAATGTTTATTTGGGAAAGTTGTTTGTTATCATGAGTACAATCACGTGTTTAAGTATCGGTCACTAATTACCAGTCACTCTATATAGCCAATTATAATACTTATGCGGTTTCTCTAAAGCACAACCTGTACGTATAAAATTGGGTTCAATATACTATGTATATATCTCGTTCGACAAAGTACCAATTAGGTAGGCTTACATTTCATGAGTGAGGAAAATTTTAATCGATCGTTTATTTCAATGCGTTATCTTTAATGACGGTCAGATAGCCTGGTCGACAAATAACACGATTTCAATATTTTATGAGGTTTTTAATGTTTGTAACACAAATCATTTCCGAATAATCCAAATCTGGCAATGTGTACACTGCCTAATCCTCTCGAGCGTATAGTGACTTGCAAATTAAGTGCGGCGAAGATTTTTATATGGATCCCATCAACGAGGTGTAAAGTCATCTTTTGTTTCTAGTAATTATAATGAATGGCGAATCAGTCAGTTATGGTTTATCAAGAAATTACAAAGTTCAGTGATTTTTGACACTACCTTCTTCAATAATTACTTCACTAAGCGGACAACACGCGTTCAATATAATAATGCACTGAGAGTACTGATGCGGCTGCCTTGGCGTTGTAGTGCATCAGGGATGTTTGCAGATAATAATATTGATGGTTGTGCCGCCATTATTAGGAACATCGGAGCATCCCTGATGACTCGTGTTCGCGGCAGCACCAAGAGTATTCTCAGTGTATTTGCAGATCGGTGGGATTCCCCGATGTTGCGGAGGTGAATGCGGCTCCACGCTGAATTTTAATTGTATATTTTCATATGTGTTTGTAACCTACTAACACTAGAAGTTAAGTAATATTGTTACTAACCCTATGGACTCTGGTCTGAAATAAAAACTTTCTATTCTATTCTATAATTATGTGTTTGGACTCGAAAAAGACTGTGAGATTGAGTTTGTTTTGGTGTTTCTTGTCAGAGTAGCCAGATAGGACATAGTTGGTGTATTTGTACAAACCTTACGTAAAGACAACAAGAAATAAAACTGCCTTTACTTCACCAAAACGGCAATTGACCACAAACAACACATTAAAAACCATTTAACAATCCACTCCACACATAATCAGTTCACCGCGTGTAATATTCATTTTAATCTCAATGCGTTAATTAAGTTGAAGTTGTGAACTTATGTAAATGAAGCCAGCGCATGAACGTACACCTCCATACACAACTTGGATAATTGGAGCCTTTTTGTTCGCTGCAAGTCTCGAGTGCGCTGCTCAACCCTTGACGTACAATTCAACTTGTTTTTTAATTAGCTACGCACTAGTATTCAGTTTAGTCACTATTATTAAGGTTTGTGTATGGGGAAGAAACGAATTCAGGGAATTTATTGTTGCTTATTCATGGGTTTGGTAATTAGAGATCTGAATATCTGGGCTTAGATAACGAGGTCGTATGAAGTGTAGTGTATCTTTTTAATAGATATGTAAACACACACACAAGTAGTTACTTAATCAGTTGTCTTTTATCACAAATAGCGGGAAGTTGAAGAAGCGCTCCCAGGGCTGGGACCTGAATTTATAGTGAGCCTGTGACTGTTATAAATAAATTGTGTTAACAGCCCAGCTCCAGATAATAAAAGATGTACTACAAACGCGGAAGGTTACTTAGCCTAAGTTCTTATTTAGACAGGCCTATAGCCATTTTTAACAAATTCTGGAAGAAGAACTGCCTATTAGTCAAAAGGTCAGGTCAATTAATCAAAATTCCCACATGAAGGTTCAGATTTGTAACATGGAGTAAGAATCTAAATATTTATCACGTAAAAAGCCGCCATACTGTAAAAACACTAGGTAGAGAAGAAGTGAAAAAAATATGTTTTCAAGATCTTCACAAAAACACATTTAGGGCCGATGAAGATAAAAACATTTTCAAAGAAACGTGGGGTTCTGATAGGTAGATAACAGCGCGACCTCTTTCGCTTTTATGAATAGATCGATCATAACATTATATGCTGAATCATGATCCTAAATATCTAGGTTTTGTTACAGTCTTCAGCTACGATTGTTATGAAACGATTTTAATTCTTTAGTAACACCTATTGATTATGGTAGAACTATTTAAGCATTGTGGACAGGTTTAAAGATATTTATTGTCAAAAAAGACACAAATTCACTTATATTATGAAAAATGCCCAAGTTAAGGATTTGGAATCAGCCTGTAGGTATAGTCACGTGCATAAATACATTACATTTATGTTAGCTTTTAAATATTTTTTTTTTGTAAAATATGGATGGATGGGAATTTCATGGTATTATGCACATAGCAGCGGGTTTATTATAATCTACCGAAAAATAATGCGTTAAATTGAAAACAGTATGTTACGGTTCACAATCTTTCGACTGTTTACAATCTCGCAAGATAGATTATAACTAATCTAACGGTATGTACAATTTTACGATGACATACCTATATATCAAATTATCAATGCAGCTTGCACTAATATTGTTGATAGTTCAGCACTTGTAAAAACGCGAAACTGTCACATCCAGTTATTAGTATTATTTATTAGCTATTAGTACTATTACTATTACTTGTAACAAACTCGGGAAGACCAAATACGAAATTCAGCATAAATGATGCGTGTTGCTTACTAAGTTCTAATTATTTCTAATTTAATCGTATGATGCGATTTGACACAGATTATAACTTCTTTTAATCGACGATAAAAACGCTGCACGAGCAACGATTCATATCGAATGTGTTATATTTCGAGCGAGAATAAATTAGACGTGATTATTTGTTCTAAGCCTAAGGGCCTTGTTGTAACACGATTTTGGTGCAAACCTTGGATATAACGTGAGAATGCTGTGAACATTATGTTGATATTGTATCTTGTACAAACAAATAGGGCCCTGATACGAATATAGTTCAATCAATCTGATGCAATTTGTATACAGTCATGTACCTTAAATTTTAAGTTTTATTTTAGAGTAGGTATGTAATCACAGATGAGTGAAGTTGTACGTTTACTTCATATAAATGATTGTATTTACATTATATCAGGCGTATATGAATATTTACATAGTCTCAAAAGAGAACTAGCGAAGGTAAATTCTTCAGTAGCTTTCAGAAATAATTATTCGTGTTTTACTTCAGGGAAACTGCAGGGAAATTCTGAAAAAGTCATTATAGATCTCACTACTCTATGCGCAGTAAAAATACGGTTTTAACTCTGACCGTGCAATTACGAAAGTGAGTTCGATGGGGAATTTTTGCAGAATACCCCGACCAGGTGCGTTCCGGTACATCCATCCGGTTTCTCCAACCAGTACGGCTGAATTTCTATATTTTACATAGCCTCACTGTCATCTGTTGACGGCTGGAGAGGGAGAGGAAGGCCAATGAAAATAGAAAAGATTGTGTGATGATTATAAATTTGAATGAAAAGGGAGTGGATGATGGAATGACGGTGGACAAGGGAGAATTGAAGAAGAAAACGTGTTTCGCCGTCACCAAGTAAAATTAAACTGGTGCTGGAAGATGTTATTGATGAGCCATTAATACCCCCAAAATTGTTATAAGTTTTTAGTCTTAAATTGTTATAAGTTTTTAGTTCTAAATCTCCTTATCTGTAACATTGGATTGTAATATCATATTTTTTAAGTAAAACTTCTGTTCTTCCGTGGGGTGGGGACCTGGTGATTTGTAACACAGACATTATACGCCTAACTCAAACACCAGCTCCTCACATTGCTAAAAGACAAATAATATGTGAAACCTAGAATAAGCTTGTCATTGTGAGGAGAAATAAAGAACTTATTATTATTATTATTATTTTGACAAACATTTTATGTTCTCGGCTAGCCGGGAAGAGCCGATAACACGGGCCTAAGCCAAGTGATTATCAGTTGGAATGGATGAAGTGCGGTCACGCGCAGAATAGTGTATGGAAGATGGTAGCGTATTTGAGTTTTGATGCGGAATTTCTGATTCACATTGCAGAAACTTTCTCACGAGTCTGCATGTGTTTAATATCACTGCCTTTTGTAGCAGATGGTAGGTATTTGGAGGTAAGCTAAGAGAATTAAGGGACTGGTGAAGTTGTTTCGGTATTACTCCTGTTGACGACAAAACTATTGGTACTATTGTAACTTTTTGCAGATGCCAAATTCGGGTAATTTCATCTTTTAGTTCGATATATTTGGTTAGTTTTTCTGCTATTGTGGTCTGTAAATTATGCGTATTAGGTACAGCAATATCTATTAAATATGCAGTTTTGTTTATTTTGTTTATAAGTGTAATGTCTGGTCTATTGAAGTGAATTGTTCTGTCGGTAAAAATGCCGCGGTCAAAATACAGTTTTGTTGTGGGATTTTCTAATATAGTCTCTGGATTGTACTTGTAATATGGTACAACGGAGTCTATGAGTTTGTACTGGTGAGCTAATTTCTGGTGTATGATGTTGGCTACTTGATCGTGTCTGTGTTTGTAATCTGTTTGGGCTATTGACTTGCACGCACCTGTGATATGTTGAATTGTCTCAGGAGAACTATTGCATCTTCTACAAGTGTCATTATTTAAATTCTTTATAATATATTTTCTGTAGTTTTTGGTTTCTATTACCTGGTCCTGGATAGCAAGCATGAACCCTTCAGTCTCTGGGAAGAGTTCGCCTCGATTTAACCACGCGTTCGACGCTTCTTTGTCGACATTTATGTGGCATAAGTCTTGGCGATGTCTTCCGTGTAGAGACTTCTGGGTCCATTCTAGGAGCTTAGTTCTTTCGTCGGTATTTTTTTCATTTTTCTGTTCAGACCTATCTTTTAAATTCAGGGGTGTCAACTGTTGGTCGTTTTGAGTAACAACTTTGTGGAGAGTAGAGTTTTCACTTTTTGAAAAGAAGAATTGTCTGAGTGCTTTTATCTGTCTGTTGTGTAGGTTAAGAATGTCAATTAGACCTCTACCTCCCTCTTTCCGCGGCAGTGTTAATCTCTGCACACAGGATCGTGGATGGTGTTTGCGGAATTTGGTCATAGTGGTGTTAATTTTTCGTTGAAGGTTTTTGAGGTCAGTTTTGGTCCAATTGATTATCCCAAAGGAATATGTAAGAACCGGTATAGCGAAGGTGTTAATCGCTTTAATTGTATTTCGGGAATATAATTGTGTTTTCAGAATAGTGTTTAGTCTGTGTTGAAATTGTTGTGTTAATTTTTGTTTAGTTTCTTTATAGTGAATCTGTCGTGATTGTGTGTACCCTAGGTATTTATAACTATCTTGTTCATCTAATGGTTGTATCTGTTCTCCTGTTCCTAAAGTGTATTGGTGTTGATAATTCTGTCCTGCTCTAATTGAATTTATTTTACATTTGTCTATGCCGAATTTCATTTTAATATCATTTGAAAATTGTTCTGTCAAATTTGCTAATTCATGAAGTTGACCCTCACTTTTTGCGTAAAGTTTAATGTCATCCATATACAGCAGATGATTTAAATAAATTTTTTGTGCGTGTCCTTCGGTAGGTGTATCTTTTAATGGAAATCCTAATGTTGAAGCGTTTAATATATTAGATAGGGGGTTTAGGGCAAGACAAAACCATAGAGGGCTAAGCGCATCTCCCTGGAAAATCCCTCTCCGAATTTTTATTGGGCTAGTATCTACTGTTTCAGTGGGGGAACTTAGTCTTAGCACAGTTGTCCAGGTGGTCATCATGGCCTTCAGGAATGTTACTATTGTCGGATGTATTTTGTATATCTCTAAAATTTTTACAAGCCACGAATGGGGAACAGAGTCGTAGGCTTTTTTATAGTCAATGTACATACTAAACAGATCGGTTTTAGTTTTTTGAACTTTTTTAAGAATGACTGAATCTATGGTTAACTGTTCCTTGCAGCCTTGACTGAACTTTCGGCATCCTTTCTGTTGTTCAGCTAAAATATTATTAGTATCGATGTGTCCATACATTAGTTCAGATATACAGGATGTAATAATTTTATACAACGTCTGCAAGCATGTTATTGGTCTATATTTTGCTGGGTTAGTGAGATCGTTACGGTCTTTAGGAACCATAAAAGTTGTACCTAATGTTATGTAGGATGGTATAGATTCAGGATCCTGTATGAATAAATTTATGTGATTATATAGAAAACTATGGACTGATGTAAATTTTTTGTACCAATAACTATGAATGTGATCTGAACCGGGTGTTTTCCAGTTATGTAACCTAGAAAGTACTCTATGAAAAATGTCTGGGGATATACTGTCAAATGCCATTGCATCAATATTTGTATTGCCGTTTGTCAGTTCTGTTTGTATCCAGTCCGCTTCGGCGTTATGTTCGGTTGGCTGTTCCCAAATCCCTGCCCAGAAGTTGTGTAACGTCTCTGGGTCAGGGGTGTTATGATCATCATTTGCGCTGTTATCTTGAACGTTAGATGTTGCCTGTCGAATATTGCGGTAAAAAAGTTTTTCATTGTGGGTGAATTGCGTGTTTTGTAGTTTTCTTTGTGTGCATGCTCTGTATCTTTGTAGGCGGCCTGTAACGACTGAAAGTTTTTGTTTAAGTGTGTCTAATGTGTGTACTGCTTGTGTATTTGGTTCCTCATGAACGGTATGAATTTTATATTGCTCTACTATCTTATTAACGTGTTTCATTATTTTTCTGCTTCTATTACCATTGATGAACTGCATCATTCTACCTACTTTTGTTCGTAAATCATTTAATTTTCGTTCTAGTCGTTTCTCCCAGTTGGGTTTGTATTGTTTTTTTGCCCTTTGGGTGACTACTCGTGGTTGAAGTGTTATCTTTGCTCCGTTAACTTTGGCTGCGGTCCATGCTGCACAATATATAGTAGTCTGTAAAGTATTGAAATTGGTTTCTTTATTAGCGTGTTCAGGCAGAATTATTTTGTTTAGGTAGTTAACTATTCGGGCAAGTTTTTTAGAAGGTTTTTGTTTAGGAATAAAAATTCTATTTGTAGGGCTAGTTTCTTTAAAATACTGAATTGCTTGTTGGAAAATCTCATCTATTAGAGGGTCTCTATCTAGGTTCTCTTGTTGGTTAGGTAACATTTCTTCGGAAATATTGACTTCAATGTCATTTAAAGTAAGTGGAGTTTCGTGTGTGGGGTTTGTGTTACTAATGTTTATACATTGAATGCCAGCATTATTGTTGCGATTGCGGTCAACTGCTTGCGTTGGACTAGTAAACCTAGTAACGTTAATGTTATCTAGCCGTAACTCCTGTGAAACTTCTAGTTTTAATGAATTTAGTCTGTCACTATTGATGTATTTATTATTTAAAATTGCTCTCCTCTGATCAGCTATTCGCTGTTCGCTTAAATGAGAAAGTGCAGGAAAATTGGTAATAAAGTCTTCATACATGCGCCTTCTGTATGCTGTTTCGTTTCTACCTAAATCTGTTACTCGATAATAGGACCGCATTATACCCTCATTTTGTTCGCAAGTCCATCTCATTCGAGTCTGTGTAGTATTTTGAGAGGTATTTGTTTCTTGGGTTGTAGTTTGCATTTGGGTAGATTGTGTGGGTGTAAGTGTTGAGCGTGCAAGGTCAATAGAGCTTTGTATCTGTTGGGTGGAACGATCTAACTCTTCTTTAACTTGTTTTCTTATCTCCTGTATTGTATTTTGTGGTAGTAATTTATTATTTATGATGGCTCTACGTTGGTCCCCTATTCTCTGTCGACTAACCTGCATATCTGGGAATTTTTCAATAAATTTTAGGTGGAGTGGTTCGAGATAAGTTCTTTTATCTGTATCTAATAGGGTTAATTGTAGGTAAGTGCGCAGAATGAACATATTCATTTCAAGTGTCCATCGCCTGCGCTTACTAGGAGCGCTTGTAGCGGGTGCAAGCTCATTGTCAAGGATGACATCTTGCACAACACTATCAAGCGTGCTGGTGGTAGACAAGCTAGCTTTTCTTCTTGTCATGTAGGAGGGGCGAGTCGAAGGGACGGATGAAAATAAAGAACTAGTATCATCGCCCGTGGAATCGGCTGTAGCTTCTACGTTGTGAGCCCGCCTGTTCAGCTCACTACGACCAGCTGTAACATGTTTTTCGGTAGGAGCCCGCTTGCTCAACTCCTCACCGCCGATGGTTCGCATGCTGTGGCATCCAGCATCGGCTCCGGATGCGCCCCGGCGCTCCCCGGGAAGCGACCGTAAATTATATATTCTTTTACTACTCATCTCCATAAAGGGTTACCCTGCCTTGTTAGCCGCGTAAGTTTTTGTACAGTTGTACAGTACGCGTGTCCGCCCCCCACGTGTGCCAGGTGTTCAGCTCGGACGTAAGGTTGGATTTTAGGGGGCTTATTATTATTATTATTATCTGCCTTTCACAAAATAAAGTCAGATTAGTGTCGATTTTTTTTTTTCGGGACACCCTTTTTAATAGTCGTAGATGTTCCTGTGCACAATACACCGTGACTTTTTAGTCGTCTTTAAACGGCAGCCCTCTTCATGTATCCAAAGACTACTAAACATTCATAAAAAAAAATAGGTTTTATGATTTTAATTTTAATCATTTAAAAATAAAAACATTATTCAGTATTATGACGCATGACGTAGTTAAAACACCCTGTTGTGAGCGATGATGTACTGGACTCGAGCGCTGGGTAGGTATGTTCACCAATTTGACACATAAACATCATTAACAGGATGTTTCATAATTTTATTCTAATGTATTATTTATTTTTCTTTGTACCTATTATGGTAGGTAAAAAAAATATAGCGCCTAGAGCTATTTTAGGTCGGGTACATTGAGTGGACCACCTATGTAAGACGACTAAAAAGTCACAGTGTATAATAAAACATCATCGTATTCCCTGAAAATGGGTAAGGCAGAGGTGTATGTGCAGCACACCCACATTTCAGTTAATATTTCACAGTATTTTCAAAAAATAATTGGTCAGATGACTGCACAAAACCTGATTGTTTTCCCCGCGTACCTTCACACTCGTAACTCCAATACGTACTCGAAGAACTTTATCGAGTTTTGTTAAAAATACACACTATGCAATATTTCCTAAATATCTCAGCATCTGTTGCCGATAGCACGAACTTTTCAAATTGTGCTGAAACACTTATTTTATTTTTACATTTTAGAAATGATATAAAAAGAATATTGAGGAGCATTCAACTTGAAATTGATGCTATAAAATAGTAGACTACTTTATGCATTTATGAAATTAGTAGAGTAGATGAGTTTGCAGTTTTATAGGGAATAAAATATTAAATAGATTTGTATTAATAATTCACATAATTTTTTACCGATCCTATTCATTAATTGTAGATCTTTGACAGTCGTTACAGGTAGTCAGTGGCCGAAAGTCTGACAACCAGTCTTACCAAGGGTATCGTATTACCCAGTACTAACTGGGTTGTGGAGGTCAGATAGGCAGTCGCTCCATGTAAAATACTGGTATTCAGCTGCATCCGGTCAAACTGGAACCCGATCCCAGCATAGTTGGGAAAAGGCTGGCAGATGATGATTTTGTATACTATTCATTTATAAGGAATTTCTTATTTACTTCTTAGATGCTTCCTCCAGTGTGGATGGCTATTTTAAGTGATATGCAATTTAACCTTGTATTTTCGGCGACCGTTTAAAAAAGATAATCATCCATTTAAAGTCAATAATAATTAATCAACTACTGGCTTTTAAAAACAAAATACCTGATAATCAATTACCTGGTAAAGTTCGGTATTCCTTAATGAACAATCGGTAATGATACAATGATGATAAGGTGATGATTATCACGTTTATAATCTTATCGAATCTGATATAATCAGATATCGAATGTCAATGATTTTTCAAGTTCTTCAAAAGGAGATATGGTAAACAATATTCAGTAATTTCCGCCAAATATCATTAACTGCATTCGCGCGTAGATACGTAGATTGGACTTAACAGTCAGATTTTATCACTTATCAACAAAGGATGTTTAATGTCTACTGAAAGCGTGTACAAATCAATTCGGCTATCCGTGATCAAATCTGGCATCAGCTGCTGAGATTGTTTAACTAAAACAACGACAAGTCAACGACCTCTAGACAAATATTTTGATAGTTAGTGGACACATACGTTATTCCTAAAAGGCAAGAGCCTTTTACGGTAGATGGAATAACATGAAATTTAAAAAAAAAAAAAAAAAAATTAAAATTTTTGCTCAGTCTTTGGCAATTAAGATTGATGCTGAACAAAGAAAAAACAAGCTTTTATAAAAGTTGCGAAACATTAGTTAATTACTTAAAAACATTCTGCACAAACCAGTGTAAGCAAATTATAAATGCACACAAATATGTACTTATTTGTTCTAAAAAATGATCTAATTAAACAAGCATAGTTAATGACTATCATCAGCGCGACTCGTGTAACAAGGTCATTACGGGTCATCAGTAAATGCATAACTGGAACTGACTATTACAATGTAAAATGTAAACAACGACTAATTTTACACATTCATCTAATATTGCTGCTTGTCTTTGAGTATTAATCTAAGAAGCGTGTATGTGTCACGGCGAGAGCGTATGAATTGGTTCTATGAAAATGTATATATTCTACACGGTGCTACGAGGTATCTGCGGCTCTGGGAGACATCTGAACGATACTACGAAGACGACGAAGTCTACGCGTGGCTGCGGCCTATGTAGCGGTTATGGAGCGACGTATAAGCCGCGTCTATCACCTTTCTAACATCAAGTGCAAAAAAAAATCATGATTCTCATTGATGACAAATGTTTCTGTGGTTTTACTTAAATTCAATACTTTGTCATTCGACCGTTTCTCTTTATAAGCCTGAAACGAACGTCGAGTGACGAACGTGTAGTGTTTACATAATAATCGCACATTGACCGTAGACGCGTGTCTCTGTCCAAAAATATTATCACTTAAACTTTACTTTGTCGCGATTCTTATGGATAAGTGATTAAATTCTTGCTGCACTGCTCTGCTATTTCCAACCATTGCGACTCATGACTGCCAGAAGGCATTCCGGAAAAGACGATTCAAAAAAAGAACTGCGGAGAAGTACGATGAGTATGAAACATCTATACTTATTATAATAAGGTAAAATTTGTTTGTAAGTTTGTATGTAGGCTCAAAGAGATGTCAGCAAATAAGTAGGGGTCCGCAAGGGCCGATGCCTGCCAGGGCTGCGGGACTGTTCGAAAGAGATACCGTGGCCCTGGAACACAAAGGGCAAAGAAGGAACATGGATGGGTTTTAGTCAGAACAAGTCTGACACTCCCTTCCGCTCCGCCCAGAGTGGGGGGGGTCATTTGATGATTTCCCATCCGGAAAAAAAAAAAAAAAAAAAAAGTTTGTATGTAGGGGTAATATCCGTAACTAATGATTCAATTCTAAAAAAAATTTCACTGGCAGGAAGCTACATTATTCGTGGGTGTTATAGGCTTTAAATTATATTTATATCATGCATATTAGCCGAGTTATCGCAATTTTTGCGGACGAATTCGCGGGCGAAGTGCTAGTTGTACCAGAATCGAGTCAGAAAACGATACTGAAAAAAAAAATGCCTGTAACTGACATCGGAGCTTAGAAGCCTAGTAGAATAAACTTATAACGTTCCCACTGCTGGGACACAGATCGGCTCCTTGTGAGAGGGACTGGACTGGACCGTTATTCACTATTCACACTTTTCATTAGTAAATTACTTATAATATCCAAAATAGATGAACACATTTTCAAAATTGTCATCACCGAATTGGCAACGGACCGATGTATTTTAAAATATATTCGTAGGTATAATAAATAGTTACAACCTCGGTCCTCCCTTATCGCGGGATATTAAGGTATTATGAAACTTGATTTAAGCTGATAAAATATTTTACTTCTACTTGTTATCAAATTGGGCTAGCTTACAAGAATACAAATAAAAATATGATATTATGATAATTCTTTTATCAGTGCTGCTTACTCTACCAATATTATTTCAACTAGATATGAACGAAACTACCGGCTACTTTTTAAGCGACTTCAAAAAAAGGAGGTGGTTATGTAGTCCACCAGCATCTTTTTTTTTTCATGTATGTTCACAGATTTCTCGGTGATTCCTATTCTTTTTCGTTTGGTAGAGAAAGCTCGCGCAGTGGTCCCATAAAATGATAAATAATTTTATTAACTTAGCTTCGGTACTTTTTTTTTCGGATGGGAAATCATCAACTGACCCCCACACTCTGGGCGGAGCGGAAGGGAGTGTCAGACTTGTACTGACTAAAACCCATCCATGTTCCTTCTTTGCCCTTTGTGTTCCAGAGCCACGGTATCTCTTTCGAACAGTCCCGCAGCCCTGGCAGGCATCGGCCCTTGCGGACCCCTACTTGTTTGCTGACATCTCTTTGAGGCGCACGTGGAACACGAACGCGCCGTCGACACGGCCTGTCGTCATAAGACGGCCGGACGGCGGGCTTACCCATAACTCGCCGTCCACAGGCCCGCTAGCTTCGGTACTTTACGAGTTATCCTCTATCTCTAATATATCAATTTTTTCTTCTTCGTCTATGTCGATGATGTGCTAATAACTTCTAGTTACAATATGAAATAGATACTTGACAAGGATTTGTGTGAGATACCACAACTAAAAAGGGTAAAATAAAAACATTTTTGCAAAAAAAACCGACTTCCGACTATTTGCAGTACACGAACGAGCATTAAAAATAGGATAGGTAATTTCTATTGTAGTCCTTATACCGAACTATTTTTAGAAAACCCTCTCTCTCTCTGACTCTATCTACGATGAGAAAAAATAAGAAAATGTAAAATGAAATGAGTTTTAAGGAAGGAGAGATAAGAGTTAAAATATAGCAAAGTTAAACACGACAAATATTAGAAACTGTGACACAGACGTCCGCTAACCACAATAAATTAGTAAACGCTCATTAGTCACCTCATAACGGAACATTATTAATAATTGTCGAATAATAAAGAACTACTAAATGAACAATAAACAGTCTGAAGACTCGTGACCCGTGGAGTGAGACTCCGAGAAACTAGAACTCCAATAGAAACGGAAACGTTCAAATATGGTTTCAAACGAGATTCCATTGCATGTGTTATTGTGTATCAATTTCCCTCTATAGGTATCAATATTATGAGGAGCTCGTGGCTAAATAATAACAGCCGCACGGGTCGATCTTCAAGGTTAAGACGCGCTTGCCAAGGTAGGCCTGTGGATGGGTGACCATCATTAAACGAATTTCCTTCGTGCTTCGGAAAACACGTTAAGCCCGGTCCCGGCTGTCATTTGTAGTTTTTTGAGAGTCAGTAGCCCCAAAGTCTGACAACCAGTCTTGCCAAGTTGTACCGTATTACCCAGTGCTGTCTGGGTTGTGGAGGTCAGATAGGCAGTCGCTCCACGTAAAATACAACTCAGCTGCATCCGGTAAGACTGGAAGCCGATCCCAATAAATTTGGGAAAAGACTAGACGGATGATGACGTATAAATTATTATGTCTTCCTGTCCTCCCTATCTATCTGTATCCCTATCTGGTTCTTTAATAGGCTCTCTTAAAACTATTTGAATCCTAGTTCTGTATCCATTCTAAAACGCGAAAGTAGCTCTGTCTATCAATGTATTTATTTCTTGTCGAAAAACTTGACGGCGGAACAGATTTGTCACACAGGTGACGTTCTAAACTCGTTTATCCAAGTAGTTTGTTTCCATGGGATAATTTCCGACATCCACGCGAGCGATACCATGGAAAAAAGGCTTGTAAAGCATAAATGTATTATAATAATTTCTGTAATCATTTAGGTCCACTCGTACAACTGTCCGTATCGAAAATCAGGCTATTTTTATACCAGTATAGTAGTATCCACTGTCCAGCTGTCCTTTACTCAAGTATTCAAAACAAGCACACGATAGATAACCTACTCGTGATCTTAAACTATCTCAGATTCAATATGTTAGTCAGACGTGAGCTGGACTTTCTTGGAATACCGACTAACTTTCACGGATTGTTTAGTGCATACACACAGACATATGTACGTACAGCTTATGTTAAAACGTTTATATTTGTTGGTATGACCGTTGGATTTACGTAGGCGATACTCTCACTTGTTTTGTTGAGGATAGTGAATTCATTTAAACTTGTCGCGTTTTTGCTGTTTTCGATGCAGTATCTGAAATTGTTCAATATATAAAATAACGTGATGAAGTAGTTAATTTTATGCAACCCTAGTTTATTTTATTTACCCTAAAGGAAAAAGGGGTCATTGTACTCATCTTTTACTCATTACGTCTGTGTTCTGTGTGCTGTAGTGGCACCGATGCCTCATGCTAGAGACCCCAGGGTAGCCTTGAGGACCTAATAACCACCAGCCACAGCGTAGTTTTAGTCGTTATAGCCCGACAATCGCCTTGCAACAAATATAGAGTGCTTCCTATCCACATGGATTCTTGTCATTAGTCCACAGCTTTAATGTATGCTAATAATAGGTTACCTGCCTTTCGGTCACTCCTCGACTAGAGTAGCGCTTTCCCGCAGTTCAACGTCTTGTGCGTATAGAAACGCATTATTTTGTAATGATTTTTCCTTTCATCTATGATCAGTTTAGAAATTTTATTATAGATTATTAGTCTAGGCCAACACTTTCATTATTCACACAATTTATTGGTTACTTAGAGAGTATACACGGCAACATATGAAACTTTACATTTGCAGTATAACATGGCCTCGCTTCTTATAGATTTCCCGTACAATGAGATATCTGCTTACATTGGTTTTGCATAGGTTGATTGGTCGCCGTGCGTACCTGCGTAATTCTTATAGTTGTCATCATCATCTGCCAGCTTTTTTCCAACTTTGTTGTGATCGGCTTCCAGTCTAACCGGATGCAGCTGAATACCAGTAATTTACATGGACCGACTGCCGGTCTGACAGTTATCTTTGCGTAACTAGGTAACACTAGGTGATACTTTCCATTTTGAATAGTACTTAAGTATTGATGATGAGCTAGATCTGGTAAAGGGGCAAACAAAAATTATGGCTTTTTTTTTAAATATCTCTTACGAACTGAATTGATAATGTACGATATAAACTAAAGTCTCTATGGCATTAATGCAGTTTTTACGGAATTCTATAATTGTAGCTATAAAGTAGACGTGTCCTAGCTTGTGCTGGGTAGCAAACTTTGTATTGTCTCAAGCTGTTGGAACATGTTCAAAAGGTAACAAGGTCGTCCTAGAAGAAGAAACCTTATCTTTTAAACGACAAAGTTAGAAGACCCCTAAATAAATATTTGTCGTCAGTCAAATTATGTACAGAAGGCGGTACAAACACACTAGATACTAGCCCTGGCTGGAGGCCTTACTGTCAAGGCACAGGATAGTCCGGTTAAGCAGAGGTAGACCTGCGAGATGCCATGCCGAAGGAAAAGAGACAAAAAAGAAAAAGTAGGTACTAGTTACCTTTATTTACCTGAAGGGTACCTAGTAGCATTACAACATTTCACTAGCTAATAAGTCCCATGTAATTGGGGACGAGGGTTTTGCCATCAACCGGGCACAAATTCAGACTCTGTGGCTGCTACTTCCTGATGGAAAGACCGAATAACACTATACCCGACCTGGAAATCGAACGCAAGACCGCTTCGGCAATAGCTAAGTACCAACGAACTTCGATAGTATTCGTTTTATTCTGTCTCTGTCGGGCGTAATAATGTAATAGGTATAGTATAGTATGTAATAACCTCAAACATTACTTGACTAAAGTACAAAACACGCAGGCATTGAACTTTGTTCCGAGCGACGAGGCGTCATGTTTCTAAAACGTTCTATTTTGCATGCGTTACACATGACACCGCATACCCGCAAGTTTTGCAATCAAAGCCTATCTGCCATGTATTAAGCAACCATCTTTTATTTACACATGTTTTACTAAAAGGCTTTTCTTTTATACGCAATTTTACTATTGATTTTACAAATTACGTAGATATCGATATCGTACGAGTTTGGTAAAGGTCAAATAGATAACTTTAAAAAGGCATGTTCAAACAAAATGTAGTTACTTACCATTCTTGTATGCTAGAATTTTCTCGAACGTACAGTTATTTTTTGGAAAACGAACGACCATCAACGGCGCGAAGGGAAAAGCATAGCGCGGTAATGAGCGTGAAAAATTGATTAGAACACATTTAGTACAAGAGTTCTGTTTCTAGTATCGTCACATCTTAATGTAGGAATAACGGAGACATCGTTTAAATGCATTATAAAAAATATAGAATGAAAATGGTCACGATATTACCATTTTACTGCCTATCTCGTTACAAGAAGGTTTTCGATATAGTTCACGTCGTTGGCTTATCTAGTCATGCAACGTTTAATTAGGTTACCTCGTCGTTATTGTGGAGATTCATATTTTAATCCCCCTCTTATATTGTGGAAACTTTAATGCACAAACAACCTTGTCCAAGAACTGCAAACTATTATTTTGTTTCTACGAAAATATTATTTTCCTACCAGGAAGGTTGTTATCTGAGAATAAAGGTGTTCGACCTCGCTACAGAAGATTAAAATTATAATCACAGATAACAAACGTTGCATTTCTTTTATATGTGTTTCTGCACATTTTCTTGGTCCACGTGCTTGGCCCTAACGTGTTGTTATTGTTTGCAGCGTAAGCGGGTGGGCGCGCGCGCGGTGGCGGCGCAGGCGGCGCGGCGCGCGCGACTGTAAGCGCTCGCCGACGCCCGAGGATCATGCGCGCAGTCCACACGCGCCGCGCAACACGACCGCGCGCACTATGCTCAACATGAAGCTCAAGGAGCGGCTGGCGCTCGCCGTCAGCGCCTTCCTCGTACTCTTCACCCTCATGCTCGTCGTAGACCTACAAATGGACTACGGCATCTCCGGACACAGAGTGCCCCTGCACGGACGCGTCAACATAGCGGACACAGAAGATAAAGGCCGGTCAGCCTACATAGAGTTTCGGAAGCGGTTCCTTCAGAAAAGGTTGGTGTTGTGGTTTAGTGGCATTTCAGAAAATTGTTTTGCTTTTTGTGTGTTATGTGACAACATCTGAATGGAGGAATTTATTGCAATGCGATGCGAACCGGTACGTACAGTGTTCAATTTGTGAATTCACGTTTACTTTATTTTATGAATGAAAACATAGTTTGATATTATTTATTTTAAGCGCAAAGTGTACATTCATATATCATATATCTTATTCTTCAGATATAAATTGTGACAGTTAGGTAATTTCCGCACAGACTTCTCAATCAAACTTTATCTTATCAAATACAACAATGGCCCTTTGATTGCGTTGGGAGATGAGTTGAGCGCGGTACATATTAAAATAATTTCTTTATAAACGAGTTTTTATAGACTCCAGAATAGTTTCTTGATCGTTAGGCACACCAAAAATTTCAACTATGTACACTGTACAGTGAGGAAGCATTATTGATTTAATTTTATTGTTTCTAGCCTGCCATCTGATTCATGTCCAGTTAACTTTGACTTCTGTATTTAACAGTTATTTATTCTTAATGGTTAATTTAAGAGCATTCTGTTTGTAATTTATGCGTATTGTTATCTTATGTTATCGTCGTGTTTACTGGTTTGGCAGCGTCTTTATAGATAAGACTGTCTGTGTCGGATAGTACCTAACGTATACTAGTTATTTTAATATTGAAACCGTGAAACTAGATCATTATAATAATCAACGTAATAAAAGTACGTCGATACATGATATTAAAATGATTAAAAATTAAAAAGTGCGATTCAGCGTTATCGTTGCAAAAACGGGAGTTATGTCTACGAATGCAGAACTTGTAGATTAACAAGATTGACACTCACGGTGGAGTTAAAATAAAAGTGACGTAAATAACAAACATTAAATGTAGTTAGGTACTGAATATTCATAAGAAATATATAGTCCACTAAGACTACAACAGTTCTCCGGTTGTTCGAGGGCTACTGTCAACTTAGGGCAAGTTTTACCAATAAAACTATTCACACAAATCGTTCGTCGTTAATGTATGTTGATTAAAATATGACTGGTGACCGTCACAAATATTGATTTACACAGAATAATCATTAAAATCATCAATATCCTGTATGATCATTTAATCCCATTGAGTGACTTTTTCATAATTTTGTCACATTCTGTATAAGTATAAAATTAAGTGACCTGTATGTAAAACCACTGTTTAAGGGATATTTTAAAGTACGATAAAAACACATTTTACTTGAGAGATTGTTAAGCCATGTTTTTGTAAAGTTTTCTCAACAGTACGTTTAGTGTCTGTTGCTAGTCAAGTAAACTTATTAGTTTCTTGAAAAATATAAATAAGTAGGTTAAATTAAAGTAATTAAGAAAAAAAAATAATATCTAAATATTACCTACATTTATAAATTAAAATAACCTAAAGTAACTAACTCAACAATAAATTTAAAAAATGGCGTCAAAAAACTCCTCCTCATCGCTATCAACTGGTAATGTACCCAAGAGACTGGCGGCGTTGCCACGTTTAATGGCAACGCTAAGCCTTTGGCCAAGGTAAAGGCCAGTCCTTGGATCACGGGAAGTGTCAACTAAACGTTTTGAAATGATCTTGAAAAGGCTGTGAGCACTCGGACCCCACGGTTATAGAGTTTCAACCCCAAACGGCTAGAAAATATAGGGTCTAACTATTCATAAACGAAATATTTTCAGGGAATCATCTAACGGCTATAACAAGCCATTTCAAGGGATTTTTTTTTTATCTGAGTATATTAAAAAAAAAATGTAAATAATTTAAAATTACTTGACCCACAAAATAAATACTGGTTCCTTATTTTTATGCATCCATTTCGGTAGTTTACTACGTCGTATTTACCTACTGTCATTGTTAGAATATGGGAGTAAAGGTTTTATACAAAAAGTCTCATAAAATTTTAGAATTATAATAATTTCGTAAAAAAAAACACTCAGATAACTTTTTTTTCGTTGCTATGGCCACTTTACGACTTATAGAAGTTAATCTTAAAATATTTCGTGTATGAAAAGATAGACCTTATATAGTTACTAATAAGGTTACCATATTTACACCGCTTGAGGTTCTCTGCATACGCAGCGGAAGCCCCGGCCAAGCACGATGAGCTGGGAAGATGTGACGGCGCAAGAGTATCGACACATTTTGCGTTCCACACTAAAGGCCCACACATCTTCCATGGAAACAAAGACAATGAAGTAATACTTAGGACGCAAGTAGGTTCTACTATCAGAACAGTTTCAAAACACTACAGCTTCGCGAATAACCACTGTACCAGTGGGAGTTCAGACCGCAAAACATCACAATTAAAACTATTGTCAATATTTATTCTGATTGATTGTTTTCCTGGAATCGATAAAGTCTTATTGATTACAGCAATTGAAGATATTGTTATTTTGTTTAGTAATATAAGTTACTAGATATCTGTAACATCAAAACAGTAACATAATTGTCACAAAAAATGGAAAGTGATTTGTTTTTTTTTTCGGGAAATAATTCCTATGAAAATTGTGCGAGCTGTATTGATAACTGCAATAATTAATTATTTTACACATATCCACTATTAGTGACTATCAGTCGTTAATAGTAATAAAATTACAATCATCTTAACTTAATTGCCCATCAGTTAATATTTTTTAATATATAATCTTCCTTTTAGCTCTGTTAAATTTTTTCTTTCTTTTTTAATTATTATTTATTGCGAACTACTTCTTCCAATGCTGTAGTACCACTTTCACGAAACAACCAATCTGTCTCAATCTCAATATGTTGAACTCAGGTGAGGTGAAAATAATTCAAAAACAGCTATGTTCCCTACGCAGGGTTTGCGTATAAAATATTAAAAATTTAAAAACAATTGAACTCTATTAAATATTCGAACTGTTTCTATATAAACAGATCAGAAGAAACAATATTATTAAGAATAGGAATTTATGTTCATCACTGGCTCGTGTAGTGCACACAATGGCCCAAGCTGGCTTAATAGGTTACTAAATACAGAAGCTGCTGTTAATTTTGTTGACATTATTCAGTTTGTCTCTTACCTCGAATAAATTCATACTCGGCTTAAACTATATGTCCATACTGTTCTAAATAAATTATTAAACATAATGTAGGTTCATATTGATTAAACATTCTGTAGATAAAAAAAATAAATGGATAGGTAAGCACGACTTGGTTTTTTTCGCAATTAACGATAGACCGCACCTAAAGCGAGAATACTAATTATCTTTGAGGTAATTTGTTTTGCGAGCTTTTATTTAATAAACGCCAATTTGATAGTATATCTTTACCTAGTATAAAACAAATTCGCTCCCGCTGTTGTACGCTTAGATCTTATAAACTACACAACAGAGTTTAATGCAGTTTTCAGCAATAGATAGAGTGATTCAAGAGGAAGGTTTATATGTATATGTGGATCTAGATTGCACCCGTGCGAAGCCGGGGCGGGTCGCTAGTTCCTATACAAGTTTTAAACTATCAAGGTCACTAACATTATCATTAATACTAGAAACGGGATATTTACCATGTTTACTGTTTTGAGTTCCCGATATTTCGGCGCTATTGCAAGCACTATGATCACAGATGAACTGAAGTTATTGCAGGTGGGTGTTTAATTATGAGCAGACAAATCGGTCTACCCCCTTACTTGTTCGTCTGCTCATAAACACGCACCCGCAATAACTTTTAGTTCATCCGTGATCATGGTGCTTGCAACAGCGCCGAAATATCGGGAACTCAAAACAAACAGTAAACATGGTAAATATCCCGTTTCTAGTCATCATCATCTGCCTAGCCTTTTCCCAACTATATTGGGGTCGGCTTCCTGTCTAACCGGATGCAGCTGAATACCAGTATTTTACATGGAGCGACTGCCTATCTGACCTCCGGTTGTCCGGTCCTCCGGTGTTGGTTATCAGACTTTTTGAGCCACTGACTACCTAACGACTGTCAAAGATCTACAAATGACAGCCGGGACCAACGGCTTAACGTGCTTTCTGAGGCACGGAGGAAACTCGGTATGTAATGGGCGGTCCCCCATCCACAGACCAACCTAGGCAAGCACGGCTTAACCTAAAGATCGACCCGAGTGGCTGTTATTATTTTGCCACGAGCTCCTGTTTCTAGTGTTAATCATAATAGTATATTCCTATTCCTACATATGCCTATGTATAAAGACTGATAATGGCGAACTTGACTGACCTTTACATTATTACTTTGGCTACAACTATTTGTAAATACATCTGCTTCATTTGATAACGTGAATTTACATTCTAATACACCACAAATAAAGGGTGTAAAAAGACCCTTAACGAAGCCGAAAGGCAATTGTTCTCCCCGTCATTGCGGTCATTTTTTTGTTCTGGACCATACCTGGGATCCTTCTAGTTACGGAGATATTGGAGGTCAAAAATCCAATTTTTTCATAAGTTTATTTTTAAATACTACTTTGTAAAAGGTTTTAACTTTACTTTTAATATCTTCATGACCCGTTCACTATTCAATGTATTCAGCAGCACAATGTTCAGAGTGCGTTACATTGAGTTTTTTCGTAAAACGCGATTCTTTACCCCAAAAAAAAAGTCGTTTCCCAGCAATAGTTTTTGGGTTTACTTGGTTTGGTGTACCTACATAATGCTTGGTTGACGGCTACGTTAAGGGTCCGTTTACACCCTGTATAAACGAGTTAAGTAGATCACTTAGACACTGTTTTAAGCTTTCACGGTTTAAAACTAAACGTATACGGAAGAAACGGCGGCTTTCACGAAAGATATCCCGTAAGTGACATTATAAGTTTATATACTCGTAACTTAGGTCAAAATCGCAACGAAAATGATTGACTCTCAATTCTCTATCATTTTACTAGCTACCTATTCTACTTTAACATGTTTTTTTTTTAGTTAGCCTCTAATGTCCCACTGTTGGGCAAAGGCTTCCCCCACTATGTCAATCAAAACGTACGGGGTGGTAGGGACACCGACGGGAAAACGGTTACCACGAACTCGGTATATCATTCTGAGCCCCCCTACATAGAAATTTTTTAACAGTTATTAAAAAAAAAACAGCTGTTCCTTACATTTTGACCGTGTAGGTGCACTTTGTTGGGCACTTTTATAGGAAACAGATGTTTGATAAATTTCTATGCAGGGGCTCAGAATGATGTGCTGAATACGTGGTAACCGTTTTCGCGTCGGTGTCCCTTCAACTCCGTATAAAAAATCAGTGAAATTATCTTATTTTAGAGAGCAGCGGTGGCCCAGTGGTGGAGACCCCGACTTACGAGCAGTAAGTCGTGGGTTCGAACCCAGCCAGGCGCATTACTTTATGTAAGTTATTTCATCACCACTGCTCTCAAAACGGTGAAGGGAAACATCGTGAGGAAACCGGCATGTCTTAGAACCATAAATTCGAAGACATGTGACATCTATCAACCCGCACTGTGCCCGCGTGGTGGATTATAGCCCATTCCCTCTCATAGAGAGGAGGCCTGCGTCCCAGCAGTGGGAACATTAATAGGCTGATTATGCTATGCTTATGCTATATTATCTTAGTACATCGAGTTCAATAACATAATTTTCGTAAATTTATCTCAATACAAACGAAGCTAGAACTTGTGTTCATAATATACCTACACGTTATCAGCACATTCTAGATGCAAAGATAACAATAGTAATTTGGGAATTATCATTATCATACCTCTTATCTCTAATCGATATGGTTATCAAAAAATTCTTGTATCTACTTACTGGGTAATGTCCCCCCTCTTAGATGGGAATAAAACATAACCGGTGGAGTCCGAGTGTGTTATATCTAGAATTATTTACGCCTGTACCTTATGATACGGCCGTGACGCTTTTATTTTTTACACAATATAAAGTTGTTTAACCAACGCACATCATGGATACCGTCCACGATGTGCGGATAGAGCAAAGGCCTCCCCATAGCCTTCCACTCTTCTCTCCGTGCGGTTTTCTCTAGTCAAAACGCCTCTTATTTCATCTTTACCCAATGTCCTACTCATATTACACGAGTAAATGCGAAAGTTTGTGAAGATGATGGAGATGGATGTGTGTTACTCTTTCACGCAAAATTTAATGATAAATTTGGCACACAGACAGTTTATAACCTGGATTAACACATACAAATACTTATTATCCCGGTTGTACGACCCCGTGGGACAATTACGGAACTCCACTCGGGTGAAGCCGCGGGCATAAGCTAGTCCATTCATATGTAACTAGCGGTAAGGCAAGGCATTAAAGGGGATTTCCCTTTGCAGCATTGAACATTAAAATCTGGAGGCTATAACGTTTTATTATTGATGCAGGCAGAACTGAAAAAAGCTCCTCATACTTTTCTGTAACGAAAAATGCCCATTTGTATGCTCATCCAATGGCTGCCCATGACATTCACTAGGTCGTATGGCGGTCTAATGGGCACCCATGATAGGTCACAAGCATAAACGTCATATAGTCCGAAATCTGTATGACTTTTAATTATATAGCCGTTTTATGGTGGTACTGAGCTAACTACTTGGGTCAGATTAGTCGTGTGACTAATAAGTCATATTGTAAACGTCGAATAAACGCCTACACAACTAAATAATGCGACGTTATTAAAGGGTTTCGGGCACAACGTTTACTTAATGTCGTATAAACGTTTTAGTCGCATATGAGGTTTTTGGAAGACGATATCGTAGTTTGAAAAACCGTTATATACAACATTTACATGACTTTTGTTTGATTGTTACCCACTTCTAAAGCTAAATTTATTTTTCACTTTTTTGTGTTTTTGAAGTCAGTTGGTACAATGGTAGGTTCTCACGCAAGACTATATGACACGTATTACAATAGGTGTACCTAGTACTTCATATATTTATCTAAAATATAAAAATATTACTTTCGAAAACTTCAGTTGGTATAACTGTACAAAATTATTTTTAGTATATGCGAAACCTGAATATAGTTTGTTTAGAATAAGTAACTGAATCGATTAAAATCATTTTTAAACCATGTTATATTTTGTCCCAAAAATATTTAAAAAGGTTACAAGTTGGACACCCAGCGACCCTAAGTACCTATCGCAATCATTTATGTACCTACTGCCAAATTATTATTATCAATGAGCTCAAAACGACGCGTGGCGGCGCCGCGTGGTGACCATGTTTTTTGCGGACAACTAGGTAACAGAACAAGCTTATAACTTCGTGATTTTTCATGATACAGTTTGAAACATTGTATATAGATTCTTTACATAAAAATACTAGACACGTGTTTCACGTTTCGCTTATACAAAAACTAATGTTGTATAGAAGTACCCATCAAAATGGAGATTTTTTTACTGTGGAAACAACTCCGAAATCGCGAAAATCAGATGCTCCATACACGGTCACGGGTTTTTGAAATTTTTCTATGTAAAAATGATTTATTTTACGTGATATCACTATTGGTTTACACCACGTTTACACATTGTATTATGGAATAAGAGATCAAGATCAATAAAACAATGGTTTTCATATTTGATTAAGGAACCCTAGAGTCAAACGTAATGGCGCGCATGTCTTGGTCTTAAGGTCTAAAGGCTAACGTTTATATGACCATAAGTCTAGTAACCGTCGTTTAACTATCATCTCATAACTAAACCAAGATGGATGCAACTTTTATAGTAAAATATATTTGTCACTCTTAGGTCACAAGTTGACATTAATGTAACTACTATAAAACTATAAGGTCTTATAATTGGGCCACTTTTGCGTCCCATAAACTTAATAATTAAGTTTATATCAACAACGTTTTCGTAAAAACGTTTCCATTATCATAATATAACGTATTTTTGTTACTTGAGCTACTTTGTTAGAGTCCGTAGGCCCCACATGCACTATGTGTACGTCGATTTAGTAGGGCAACGACACTGCTAAACTATTAACACTACTATCTTTGACTAACTGGCAAACAAAGATAGACACTGAATAAATCTTGATATCACTGACGTAGGCGCAGGACCTGAGCCGTAGACTGCTGGATTTTTATATCCGGTTCGATTCCAGGATTAGTAAAAAGTAATATTAGTATAGATCTAAGTAGATAGATTAAATAGGTACTTAGTTGTTCCGGATTTGGGTATTTTACATGGTGATGTTTAAATGAATTGAAACAGGAAAAAAAATCGTGAAAAATCACGTTTTACGGGAAGACTCAATGTAACGCTCTCAAAACACTGTGCTGATGGATTCGTTGAATAGTACGGAGGTCAAAGAGGTATTAAAATTAAAATATAACATTAAAAACATGTATTTAAACAAAATAAAATAAACTTTTGATAAAATTGGAACTTCGACCTTCAATAATATCTCCGTAACTAGAAGGTTCCCAGGTATGTTCCAGAACAAAAAATGATCGCAATGACGGGGAGAACGAGCTTCTTTTGGCTTCGTTAAGGGTATTTTTACACCCATTTATATGTACAGTGATCATCTTTATTAAAGGCTTAAAATAGTCTGGGATGTCGTCTAACCTGTTTCATAGTTCAATCAACCTCAATATCGACTCTTGTTTACTGTTTCTTGTTCATCCTGTCCCAGGACATAAAGGATTAATTTGATTAAATTGTTGTGCATCAAAATGAAATACTTATAGCCTTTTGTATGGGGAATCGAATTATTTGTGACATTATTCTTGTCGTCGTGTGAGTGTTCGCGTTGATAAAATAATAATTGATTCCACACAAGCCTTAAGAGTGTGTTGAAGGACACGCCACAGTACTGGTGTAGCTTACTAAATAGTCATTAGGCGGCTTTAATAGCGATGAGCTGACAAGTTGCAACATACGTACTAATCTATTCCGACTTGCTAATTTTCATAAAGTCCAGGTTGCATCACGATGATCATCATTTTCTAGTTTTTCTTCACCACCTGCTGTCCAAGAAGTCCTAACAGAAGTTCCTAGTGTCGAATTCACAGTCTCGTCTTCAAGAACCGGATTTCTGACTTCCCAGCCATCACTACATTTTTATTGATACATATTGTTTAATCGTTAAGCATCGATCGCCAAGATGAACTGTATTAGGATATTATAAGAAGTTTATTTGCATAGAATATTGGTGAGTTATTGTCAATTTAACCCAGAAAATATGGTCATTGTTATTGTATTGATGGTTTAGTATCTTTCGTAGGAAAAGCAATAATACTGTACGGCACTACGAAACACTACAGCAACATAGTACAAAAAGTATTACAGCGCCATCTATGACACAAATGTAGAACTAACATCAAAATTGTAAATCGCGCAGTTATCCACGACTTGAAGACTATATAGAAGAACCCGACAACAACCGTCGGGCAGTAGCCCATCAGATACAGCACCCGTCTGGTCGGAGGATCCTCCCTTTTCTATGGAAATTTACACCCTGTTCGTCATACCCGTATACCTAATGCTATCTTATGTGTAGAATGAAGTCATAGCTTCAACTTTACTTTTAGCAAAACCATAACATCACACCTGTTATTCCCGAAGGTTTAAGCAGTGGTGTACCCAAAGTACACCCCAGTGGCGAAGGTTCCATAGAACTCGATACCTACTGGCTTCCCTATGAAAAATGGCACAGTCAGTATTGTATAGACAAATAATATAATCACATTAAAGATATATTCGGCTGATATACCCCGGCTTACCTCTTACAAATATTGACCCTTCGCTACTGGTACACCCACATACCGCCACTTATGTGTTGCTTATAAAATAATGGTATGAATACGGTACTGTACATTTCAATGCACCTACTAGGGTCATAAAGCTTTAAGATGACCGTCCAAAAATTATATTTTTTAGTTTTTTGATTAAATGAACTAGTTTTAATAATTACTGTAAGAGTGCATAGAGTAGCAACTTCTACTTTAGACTTTATCATGTATAGTGGATCAAGATAAGTATATCGGTCAAATGTAAGAGGCTTGGCCAATATACCTGTTGTATTATAAGTACTTTCAGTTTTGTTTCGGACTGCTGAGCGCGACTGCTGAGCATGAGGTCCTGGGTTCGATTCCCAGTTCGGGCAGTGTTATTGGGTTTTTCCATCAGGAATTTCTCAGTAGCAGCCACGTAGTCTGGATTTGCACCTGGTTGATGGCAATAGGCTCGCCCCCTATTACGTGGGACAAAAAAATAACTGGCGACAAAAACATTACAGACGTGTGTAACTAAAAAGTAAAAAACTTAACTAAAAAGTAATGTAAATCATGTAGACCAGCAAATCTAGCAAAAATATAGACAAAGCTTGCTGAAACTGAAACCAATAGGAACTTGCGCAATCTAATATAAATAATTTCAACGTAGGTAAAGGCTGTTTTTCTACGTAAGTCAGTCTATAGAAATTATTTTACAGACATATAATTTACCTTCCTGTCAATGCATTTCTTTTGTTCTACTAAACAACGACGAAAGAATTTCTATTATACAATGATATAGTGCAGCATAGTGGACATAATGTAAACTAACGCCGCCGATCGCCATCTTGTTTTTCCCATTCAATTTCATCAGACAAATACATAATTGTTTACCAACAACGCCCTCCTCGCAATGTCCTCCAAGCGCTGTAAGCACGACGCTGCACTATATCAGAAGTTGACAGCTTTTGTTATAAAAAACAATTATGTACTAATTTTACAGCTGCGCAAATAGGTTTGAACAATTGAAATATGATATAGGTTCATTTAAACAATAGTTGTTGTGTATTCAGTAATAAAATACTACAAATGATTTCATACTCGTCAAAAGATGCTTATTGTTATTATTCAAACACTGTTTCAAGCTTTCACGGTTTACAATTAAACGTATACTGTCCCTTACGGGATATATTCCGTGATTGTTCATTATTTTGAGCTCAACCCGCGATCATGGCGCTTGCAACAGCGTCGAAATATCGATAGCTCAAAATAATGAACAATCACGGAAGATATCCCGTAAGTGACAGTATAAGTTTGATTGTTATTATTATTGCACCTTCTTGTGTTTATATGTTAGTTACGAGGATTTAAATGTCATTTTGATTTCGGATAACGGAAATAGATTTCGAAAACATCAAGTTCTATTCCCAAGATTCGTGTTTTGTAAAAACTAATCGAACGTTTAATTAATAGCAATTATGTTTACAGCAAAATCTCCATCCATCTTTTATTTTATTTCTATCAATGAATAACAATCTTATTATTACATCAAAGTTTCTGGACACGACCTACTATGACGTCTTTAAGCAGCAGTTATTCCAGTGTGGGAAAGACACAGAGCTATACAGGTGGTCTAGCGCCATCTTTCTCCCACACTGGAATTACTCCTGCTTTAAGATGTCATGGTAGGCCACCAGGGCCTCAAGTCTGCTATTAGAATTGTGTCAGAATGGTCTATCATTGATTTCATAATTGTTGATTTTGACAAGTTTGGTAATCTACTAATATAATGGCGTCATTATGACTTTCCAATGGTCAACTACTGACACTCCATTGAAAGAAATGGCATAGAATGGTAATCTGAAATAATAATAAATAATATGTAAAAATAAATATAAATAAAATCTGGCATGAATAAATGTTCTTTAGTAGTGGTTTTTCGAAAATCTTTTCTACTAACGGGTTTTATAATAATGGCAATACGAAAATGTCATTATAACACAATTCTATTACGAGACCATTGACCGACCAATGATCGACCATTTTAATTTAGCAGATTACGAATTTTTAGCAAAATAACAATGGGATCGTGTTGGAATGACGAATTTATAAAATAGCAGAGTTTGGCCCCTGATCGATAGACTATCACTGATATCTAAGTATATCAGATCCTTTTATCTTGTTTTTTATACTTTTTAATCCTACCTAATATCGCTGTTATTGTAATAAATCTACATTAAGCCATAATTAGATATCAATTTTATTACAATTATCTACAAAGATTAACATAATGTAATCCCAATTATCTACAAAGATTAACATAAAGTAATCCGGATATGAACGAATTAATTTATGAGAACTTGGTCACATTTAAGGAAAAATAAATTTAAAAAACCAGCCAAGTGCGAGTATATATTTACAGTTTTCAGTTTAAGTACCCTCTAGGTTTTGATTAATTTGTGAAATTGCAAAATTTGCTTAATAACGGTCATATCTTTTGATCGCGTTGACTTACAGTTTTATTTTTTCACTGCTTGAAGGGGTGGCAGACCAGTATTAATTTCAGCTTGAAATCTCCACGAGTTCCTGAGAAAAAAGTTCTTGACAGACGGACAAATGGACAACAAAGTGATCCTATAATGGTTCCGTTTTTGCTGACTGAGGTACGGAACCCTAAAAACATACAAATTATACAAAATCCTACAATAATTATTATTATGTATTTAGGTATTAGAAAATGGGAAATTATTAATCGGGCGAATAAAATTTTTATTGACGACTAATATACTGAATGGGCGACTATTGTACCAAGTAAGTAACTATATATCCGGTCATTGCGGTAAAGAGAATATAGGAAGCAAGAGCTAGGTTAGGTTAGGTTACTATAAATCCTGCAAACAGTCACGTATATACGAATAGGCGACTATTGTACCAAGTAAGTAACTATTTATCCGATCATTGCGGCAAGGAGAATATAGGAAGGAAGAGCTAGGTTAGGTTACTTTAAACCCTGCAAGCAGTCACGTCGACTATGCCTTATCTACGATCTAGTCGATCTAGTGGTTAATTGTAGCTTCCAACCTATTATATTTGCTACCCATTTTAATTATATTTAAAACCCTAAATCAGATTAGTTTGTCGCCGCGTTAAATACATGCCTTAGAAAATCTCTATAGAAGTCGTAATTAATACTGGAGAGCATAAACTACTACTTACTAAGTAATCCTGTAAATATTTTTAGTATGGTCAATACCGTGGCCCTGGAACACAAAGGGCAAAGAAGGAACATGAATGGGTTTTAGTCAGTACAAGTCTGACACTCTTTTCCGCTCCGCCCAGAGTGGGGGAGTCATTTGATGACTTCCCATCCTAAAAAAAAAAAACAAAGTAATCCTGTGGAACTGATACATAAGCTAGCTTATGTAAAGCTAGTTTATGTATCATTTCCACGGTATTCTTTCATCAAGGCATTACTTTTTTCGTGGTATCAGGACACTTGCGCGAAAGACATTTGCGCGAAAGACACTTGCGCGAATCCACATGGGCGAAAAGACTTATGCGCGCATGGACTTTTGGGCGATTAGACTTTTGCGCTAATGGACATTTACGCACAAAGACACATGCGCGAAGGTACTTATGCGCGAATGGTTAGGTTAGGTTAGCTGTAGAGTAAACATAACACTGAGGTTCTTCTAAATCGGAATCTCTCTCTCTATCTCATTGAAAATAAGAAATAATATGATGTTATGTTTACTCTACAGATTAACCGTAGCCAGTCGCGGAAGTGTTCTTTCGCGCAAAAGTCCATTTGCGCAAGTGTCCATTCGCGCAAGTGTCTATGCGCGCTAAAGTCCATTCGCGCAAAAGTCTAATCGCCCAAAAGTCCATGCGCGCATATGTCTTTTCGTGCAAGTGGGTTTGCGCAAGTTTCCTTCGCGCATATGTCTTTCGCGCAAATGTCTCAGATCCCTTTTTTCGTTATACCTATATAAATCCTATATGATTAATAGGACTTTACTATCGTACGGCATTAGTATTAGATAAAAACAGATGGTTTTCCATTGAGTAAACAGTAGGCCGAGCCACCCGTCTGTGCGTTTATGTCTTCTCTTGACGAAGAGGGATAAGTTAGATTGAGAGTTTATTTATTCAAAAATACATTCTAAGCGAACAGTTTTATTTTACCAAAACGCTTAAGAGGTAACAATAATCATATTACATTGTCAAATATCATCTTATAATTACAATAATGATTCAGAAAGCAGAATAAAAATTAAATGTCAAGTGGTGACGTACATATCACAAATAAAATAATATAAATAAGTCCTATTATTTCAAAAAATAATACCTACATGTAATGTCATGTACATTTCCGGTTAGACTGGAAGCTGACCGAAAAAGCACACAATGAGCCAGGATTGGCATCAGCAATTCGGTTCTACAGTATCGGACATAGTCACAAAAAAAAAAAAAAAATATAATATCAATCCCGTTATCCCCGAAGTGCTAGTCAGAGGTGTGCCTCATTTTCAACCACATTTTCTTAGTGATGTTAAAGTCCCATGTAATAGGTTGAATTAGGTTGCGAGCTATCAACGCGGCTCAAATCTAGACTCGGTGGCCGTTACTGGATAATTCCTGACGAAAAACAGAATAAGTAACATTTTATCCGACCTGGGCTTCGAGCCCAGGTCCTCACGCTCAGCAGTAGCGCTTGCGACCACTGGAAAAACGAGGTTTAAAAATCACAATTTAAACAAACACAAGAAAACACCCAAATAATAAACCTTTTGGACAGATTTATTGAAGGATTTATCTTATTTTCGTAGTAGATACCTACTTATAACTAGGGTAACCATAACCACAAAACTGCTGTGGTTTCAGAAATAATGCGCGTACGTTGACGATTAGGGTGCACTCCGTCTGTTTAGCCTTGTTTTAACGGCACGACTTTCGTAACCAGTGATTTGTACCAACTTTTGCAGGACGTAAGGAGAAGATAGCTAGCACGAAAATTTATTTTATACTAAGCATTTTTTTTAAAAATAAGTACACTTATAAAGTGTTTTAATATGGAATTCTTGTCATCAAGCATGTTAATTGGAGCAACTATTTCTCTTTTGACACGACAAAGCAAGCTATGCTTTTTGGATTCTATTTAACATTTATTCCATTGTAAAATAATTTGCAGTAATATTCAAATTATCGAAACAAGTGATACTAACAATAAATATCAACCTTCACAATATGTCACAATCTATAGAAGTGTGAAAAAATAAATAAAACATGAGCAGTATCTTTATTTCATTATTACTTTTAGCAGCTGAGCTGTGAAAGAAAAATATTGGTACATAAATACATACAAGATTACACAATCTGGAACAAATAAGGTTTTTTATTTGTCATTCATCTACCTATATAAAAATCTGAAGTCTGAAAGTGGTGCTGATGACTGAAAAATTGTATGGTAATCGTTTATCGTGGCATGAACATGTGATGTGGAGGAATGAGGAAAATGTAGTGAGGGAAATTTTGAGTATGAATGTAGAAGGCTATAAGAGTAGAGGAAGACCAAAGAAACGATGGATGAACTGTTTGAAGGATGATATGGCTAGAACGGAGGTCACTGCTGAGATGACGAGTAATAGAGAAGTATGGAAGAAGAAGACATGCTGCGCTGACCCCAAATAAATTGGGGTAACGGCAGGAGAATGATGATGATCTTCTTCTTCTACTTTATAAAATCGTAAACTCACTGATAGGCAATGCTCATTACTGATTCTAGAAGAATTTTGCACAAGAAATACCGCAAGGGAGCACTAATGATAAAGTATTTTCAGTCAAGTGAGTCAAGTCGGTAAATATGGCAAGAAAGTTTTTATCGGGCAAATGGTTTATATAAAATCATGTCAGTCACTCTTTCACACGCCATCAGAATGAATAAAATCGACCTTTGCCTTCAATCAGTAAAAGTACCGGCATGTAAAGCCAAGTCAGAGGCCCATGGGCGGCATAAAAAACTTTGACACCAGGTTAGGCACTAATCACACGATAAAGAAAAAATTAAAATAGGTACGAACGACATACCAGGTATTTTTAACTTATTGTGTTAAATACCAACGTCTGACACATAACGTTGGTTAGTTATTTCGCACATAGACAGTTGACAATGTGTTCGTAAAAAAGTCATACAATAGGAAATATCGCGATTATATTGTCTTATTAAGGCAGAAACAAAAACTGTTGTGTTATTCGTTAATTTTAGTTGCGCAAGTATCTTACTTATGTTGCTATTTTTAGTTAAAGAAATTAGATATTATTATGAAACTTTACTTGTGCTATTTATAAATTTGCTAAGGTTTTATTAAGTAGTAAAGATACCGTAGCACTTACCTATTTTTGCTTGTGTTGTAATGTGATTCAATTTTTTTTGCAGTGTACCATATATTGGTATTTTCTGGGTACTGAGGCATTCAACTTTTTTCAAATTTGTATGAAAACATGTTTAAAACATAATTAAAAAAAAAAAAAATATACGCAAACCCTGTGTAGCGAACTGCAGCTGTTATTGGTTAAGACGTCGTCCGGTGTACAGAATCGGAAGGTCGCAGGTTCAAACTCTGCTCGCACTCGAATTTTTCTTTCCATATCAAAAACAAATTAAAAGAAATACGAATTTAAAAGATTAAAGCAGCATAAATATTAATTACGAGCTTCGATTACGAGACACGAAACTATCCATAAGAACATTTGCTGGCGACGATCCAAAACAAACCATCGATCTCATCATCATCACATAGCACTAATAAACAGATATGTATGTAGTTATGATATTATCTCTTAATGTTTTCGTGGAAATATCTTAGTAATAAAAACATTATTATATTAATATTATTTGCCCTCCCAATGAGTTTAGTATTTTGAGTAGTTATAATATGCACTTAGTGCGTTACAGAAACGCAAAATTCCACAATAATATTATCTAAATGAAAATATTGTTTTTAGTAAGTGCAACACGTCATCATCATCAACATTTCAGTCGAAAGATGTCCACTGCTGGACATAGGCCTTCCCCAAGTATCGCCACATTGACCGTCCCATGCGACTCGCATCCTGCGGATCCCTGCAACCTTCACCAGGTCATCGGAAAAACAAAACAGAACACGTCACAGGAGAAAAGCTTTCTGCTAGCTGTTTGCGATCACCAATCTGTCTGATAACCATAACGTTTATAGGAAAGTCCCATGACCGTTCATTAATGAATTTACGTACGAGTATTCTACTAAATAATAGTTTTAAAAAATCAGTTTGCGTAACGTACATATTAAAAACCTAGTAACAAAAAAAAAACAATGACTTTTTATGCGCTAGATTTTTACATATATTTAAATAATTAAGTTTAACAACTAAAAATTTATGTAATTTATATATTTTGAAAGAAAGTTTGAGGGCACGACGTTTGGTGCTTTTGCAAGTGTGTGTGTGTGTGGTATAGTTATTTTTCCAAAAAACACTTCAAAGTCAAACAATTTTAACTGACGTTTGGGGGGAATTTTCCTATTGGGAAATATTCAGCTGTAACTTGATGTTGTTATAATTATGTAGTACCTAAATAGTATTATTATGACTACTCATACATATATCTACGTATAATATAGACCTAATGACCCCAATAATATGAGTTTTGCAACCGGCGATCTGCAAAAGCTGATACTAGGTACATTTCCATGTATCTCTGTCTCTCTCTTTTGAGAATCCGGGTCTGGGCTCTTATCAATTAATATTACGGTGACGTATAAGTTTAGAATTACTAACAAATCTTTTAAAACCAGATACTTTTTAATTTGCTTAAAAATATCTTTGATTTTCACACCGAAGTACATAATATAATAAGTAAGCATAGTATTTTTTACATCATGGGTTCAATTACTGTAGTCGGCGGTGTTTGTTTTTTTTTAATCTCGGCAACGAAATATGCGTCTTTACGGCGTAAATATTTTTTGAGTATTTAAATTGTTTTAATAAATAGAATATCATAGATAAACATGATTATTTATAACAAATATTTTCTTTTATGAACAAATTAACATTTATAAGTGTTCTAAATTCAAAAATTTTTGAATTTTCTATTTTACATATTAGGCTGTTGCTTCTTCTTTACCCTAGCGAAAGCAAAGCGCGGAAAAAAAGCTAATTAAATCATAGTGTCCTAATAATTACTTTCCGTTCTAATATTTGATTTCTTCGAAAGTGTATTGAGAAAAACGTCGTTTGATACGCGTGGGGACTTGTTACTGCAGTTCTCGGCTCCATACTCGGCACCCGCGCCCCCTCGCTTGCAGCTCGGGTGTTGATTAAGCATCGAATGCAATAACAAAGTTTCCCCACTTATATCAAAATGTACTATTTTTGAGGGAAACGGATCACGGTATCAGTGGATACAACTCGCCGTACGTGATCCGTGCCTAGTTCAATCTGATACTGAGATAGGTGGAGACACAGCCTTTAACTGAAGAACGCGCTTGTTATTGTCCTATGTCCATTTGGTTTAAACCCACGGTTAGACCAATCCAATCAAAATACACAGTCAATTAGAGGTGAAATTGAAATGGAAAAAACTGCAACTTAAGTACACACTAGGCACTCGTTTGTTGATTACAATTTGAGTTCAGTTGTCGAACACCGAGTTCAAAATGATTACATCTATATACAATAGCCCACGCAATCGCAAACACTTGAAGTTAACGTTATTGAGTGATTTGGTCGGGACTCGAACCTCAATACTTTCAATAGAATGAAACAATACACCCTCCTTTAACCTAAATATTGGAGTGTGTGATTATTTTCAACAAGTTTCGGTATTTTCTTTGTTTAGAAGGCAATTTGTAATAGCACTTGACAGTCACTTAGTAGAACTGGGTTAAATATAATACTACATTAATTCATAAATATGCATCGAAAGTGTGTTATTTAGTGGCTGTTTTCTTACAAAGTTGTTAGTCCTACTTTATCATTTTTTAAAACATCTAGCCAGTGTAGCACCGTAGAACCTCCAATTACCAATATTGAGTGAACGGATATGCCTTGTTTGTTCTAGATTTTTGTATAAATGATGAAACTAAGTGCTCAGAATCATTAATGTATTAGAAAATCAACTACAATAGTAATTAAATAGTTCGTAGATGTTGGCTTGTAAAAATCGTAGCGGTCTACGGGGGAGGTCCGTTCTCGTAGCGCTACGCGGAAGTGCTACGGCTAGTTAATGTCTAAATTGACGATCGATGCCTAATGTTATCATTAATCAGGTAGATAGTCCTGTCAATTGAGCGACTATTAAATTTGACAGATCTTTATACGAAATCAGGACGGCCGAAAAAAAAAATCGGCAACTTTTTTTTTTATTTTTATTAAGACTAGCATTATACCAGTAATTAGTGGCCAGCGTTGATTAACATTAAAAAACATAATCACACTTCAGCTGCTGTCAGCCCGTCAACGCCCGCTGGGTACGCCAAGCAGTGAGGAATATATGGCGTCCGATGTGCCTGCGATGCTAGTAGGTCAGTCGAAACGTGAAGGATTGCCGACTGTCGCCGCCGCGCCGGTCAAAATAGTGTGCACCGGGTCCTCACTATGTTTTGGCTAAAAGTGGGGACAATGGAAAAGTGTGAGCAGTAATACAAGGCGTAAGGGTCATCGATCTTACTGCTATCGTTCGTGCTGTGGGGTCTATCATGGTATAATAATATACTTCGCCTGGTATTCTCTTCCCGTGACAGCTGGGTCACGTGACTGGCCCAAGAATACGTCATCAGTTGCGATGAGATAAATGAGAGTCCCTAAATTTACTGAAAAGGACAATTAATGGTAACACTTATCGTGACGTAGTCTTGGGCCATCGTGGGAAAAGAATACCAGGCGAAGTATATTATTATACCATGGTGTCTATGAGGGGTAATCATGTGCTGAATCCATGGTTACGGGTTACGCGTTAGTTTTGCCGTACTGGGCTATGAAAATAAAAAAGTGACGCTAGAAGTTACCCCTATTAGGTTAACTTACTCGTTACGCATTACGGCTTTATTTATATTAAACCACGAATAAGCTCAGTTCCTAATTAGTAGATAGATGTATCACTAAAGCTTTAAGTCTCGGTATCGTTATACCCAGCACTAACTGAGTTATGGAGGTCAGATAGGCAGTCACTCCATGTCAAATACTGGTATTCAGCTGCGTCCGGTTAGACTGGAAGCCGACCCCAACATAGTTGGGAAAAGGCTAGGCAGATGATGATGATGTATCAATAGCTCAAAGCTGAATTGATAAAACCTGCGCTTCTGAAAACACAACCATTCATGAAAAACAAAGTATTCGTAGATATTTCCAATCAATAAGACATCATAAGACGAACCACCCTAGAAATGATTCGCAGAATTTCTTCACTAAACAAACCGTAACAATATCAGCCATTATATTGTTAAATAGGCAAGCTTAACTTATTAATAATACCTTTCAATTATTTACCTTTACAAATATAATTGATAATTCTAACAATAAGCCGGTACGAGAGAACGAATCGTTATTTCAAAGAACACTCGTTTTTGTGTAAGTTTCAATTTAATTGTATTTCGTTAAAAGCCTTTATTAAGTCCAAATAATAAAGCTGGAATCAGTTGAAAATGTTTTTAATATTTCAGCTGGTCTTAACAGAAGTAGTGATATTTTTGGTGCTTTTGATCGTAAAGACTTTAAGTAAGCTGTGTCTGAGTAATTAACTATGGCGGTACCGTAAAGTTCTTATAAATGTTATTTTCATCCAATGGAGGGATTGTTATTTCTTGGATCTTCTTTTACCCACTTCACCAAAAGGACGATCGAGCGTCCACAAAATTAAAACTAAGGCAAAACCAGACCATTTCTCGTCTCTTTTTATGCCTCTCAAAAAAAAAAAAAATCTGTCGCGGACTAAAGAAATCCTCCTTGTTTTAACACGCATATTTTTATTTTATTTAAAATCCCACATGATAAGAAAGACTAAGCTTTTGCTCGCTATATAAGTGAAGCTGTGACCAACAGCACTTACCACTACGCGGTACATATTGTGCACCTTCCAGTAATTGTCCGCCTGTGACCTCGCATTTGTGGTAACAGGAGTTGCAGAATCACTTTTTCCTGCAAATAATTCCCACGATGATGTAAAACTTAAAGTTAACAACTTGAAGAGAAGAGATTGTCTGCATGGAGCCATTTACGAGTTCATGTGAAAGGAATGGCCGACATGTTCCGCGAAATATCTTAATAATTCAACCGGCGAATTGTAAATTCGCGCGGACGCACTCGACATTCTAACATTCGGGAATTTTGAGAACGTGGCGTTAAGATTTTTTACTAATAATTTTAATTGGATTGAATTTTCATCCACACACAATTAAATATTTAATATTTTTAAAATCTACACACACAGGCTCACTTGCTTGTTACCGTACCGAACTTAACAGATATTTTTTTATTCTTTTTTGAGGTGTTAAATTAGAGGCTCGATGCGACTTTTAATTGAAAATAAACATGTAACTCATTAACCCTTTCTTTTACCAGCAATGGCAGCAACGGGTCTCGAGAATACGAGCAGTCAGCTCCAAGCGAGACGAGCGGAGGGGGCGTGGAGGCCGAGCCCCGCACTCCTGCTCCTCCCACAGACCGCTACGAAGACCTGCAGAGGATCATCTTTGCTCAGCTTCAGGGCAAGGCTGAGGAACACACGGTAGTCATTCCTCCACATCGGGATCTTAACGTCTTGAGGCCAGATAACCCCACTATTGGAGAGATGGAGGACTTAGAACCTAGGTAAGGATTTTGTGGCTTTTAATTTGATGTTTGGAGTGAAATGTATTCATGACGCGTCCTGCTGCCTTGGAGTTATTGTAAAAATATTAGGGCAGGTGAAGGTATTAGGTAGGTACTGTGACATCCTTTCAACAACGAATATGGACTGGTTGGTCCATAAAATAAACATGGAAAGACATAAGTAGACCTTTGGCATATCAATTCATTATTCTGAACATGTCAGTTGTGCACTGTTTCAAAGTGTTTTCAGAAAAAAAAACAATCAACTTAATATTTTAATCGTTTAGAAAATTTCGCAGAACGTAAATACCAAAATAAAAGGAATATTCAGTCGGTTAAGAAATATTAATTAAAACGTTCTGCGAAAAACGACGCGAAAAGGACATTACAAGGAAAATTCTCTAAAGTTGCCGACAGCTGACATCCACAAGTACGATTTATGTAGCACGCCGCGAGTCGCCAAATTAAATTGTTAGTTACTTCGTTATTACCGCAATTAAACTTTGATAACTCGAACATTGCTGGAACAACTGTTTACATATTTCCTCGCGGCTCCGGTTCCGAATGGGCCCTTGCGCCACATTGTAATGTTATATGTAACACGTCACTGCACATTCTAAAGGCGATAGCTTTTCATCCACCACGAATGCCCGCAGACCACTGAAGTATGCATCAAAATCAAACAGGTAGGTCGCGGCCGGCGCCGGCCTCCACTGCTTCAGGTAATTTCACGAAAGCAAATATTAGGCCAAATCTCATAGGGCACCGTGAAAGCAATGAAAAGAATATCACATTCCGTTCGCTTTTAGGTACACTATCAACAGGATTTCGTTTGATACAAGACTATAAAAAAGGATCATATCATACTTCCAGCGCAGAATGATTCTATAATACGAAACAGACAAGCGACCTTTCTTTATCTTGGAAGGCAAATTTCACAAGACCTACAAGGAATCTTATTTAAAATCCAGTTACGGGGTCCCGCCGAGATAGGCGCGGGTCTTTGACAATAAAACTAAATGGAATGAATGCATGATGGCTTCCTTAAAACGCCGCTCGTGATATGACGGGACCTGTTATGACCGAATTCATGTATCATGTAGAAAGGGTTGCGTTGATACATGGAAGATTTGGCATAATTTTTTCAAAATTGGGATCATCACCGTAAATATGAGAGGAGATGAACATTCATTGTTTAACACGAGAACGTTTTCTTTTGTTATGAATTTTGTATATTTTCGGTCGCCGTGCGCATAATAAGCTCAGATAAAATGTGGAAGTAAATAGGTCTTCGTGTTCGTTTAGAATCAGGAACGTCCACTTGTCGCGAGCCGGAACAATCGAGTTTTTGAATTCCCTCTCGACGCCGGCACAATTCACACCGAAAGAGAGTCAATAAATTTTAGAATAGCTGCCGGCTTGATTTCTAAATGCAGGTTATCGGAGCATGCCACAAATCGAAAACGTTACACGTACGCTCCTTAGTATTCAGTTCCGTGCTGCGTGGTGTCGCCCGGAGTCTCACACCTCCCGCTAGTAGGCAAATCACGTCCACTTATGTGTTCCACGCAGCCAAAACCAACACGCCGCCGCCGCGCCGCCCGAGGAAAATCTTCCATGTAAATCTTGACGTTAACGACCAGGTTTACGGGCGTGTGCGAAAAATTTCAAGTAACTTCATCGATGACGTACCACGCATCGCTTTTGTCTCTCATGTTTATGTTCAATTTAACAATATTTATGTATAGAATTGGGTCAATGTCTACATCTAATCGATAATGCTAGTAGCTCCGATTATTGGCTTGTTGTTAGCCATATGCGACTACTATTATTACTGCATCTGGATCAGTGGTTTGTTCTCCAATTTAAATCCACACAAAAGCCCGAATGCCGCATAATAGATAATTAATGGAAATTAATTTCGTATAATTATACCAATCAATTTCTATTGCAGCATAAACGCTTCTAATTTGGAAAGGTTCCAACTGAAGATAGCTCAACACGAATTGTATGCGGATCCCGAACCGCTAGTGGAAGACCTCCTCAAAGATATGGCCACTAACCCCATCCTACATGTAGGTAAGTTTACCTTTCAAATAAATTCTATTAACCTTTTAGATTAAAATAATCAAAACAGAATAGAGATAAGCAAATAGTTTGTACTAGATTTCGAGCTTACTGATTTTAAGGGCAATCAATTTCGCATTTGAAATTAAGTTTGTAATTATTTGTGTTATTTACATTATTCAACATTCGGCATAACTGATATCGATTCAACTATCGAGTAAGCCCTGATCTCAATTTAAGTATGTATCGCCATAAAATATTCAGTGCACCGTTGATCGGACTTAGAAAAGCAATTACGTTTAGACAGACAACCTTTACGCCACCCTCACTCCGACTGGACATTCGATGCCTACAGTTTTAATGTATACATGCGGTTGTTTACGCCTATTTTCAGAAATAAGTCAGACTTTATCTATCATGAAATGTTTTTTATCATATTTAGTAAAGCTTACAATGGTTTTACATTACTTATACTTACGTATTTTTGTCTCATTACTCTGTAAAAAAATACTTTTACACAATACAGACCCAAATGTAGATCTTACAATGGTATGAAAAATAACTAAGATGATATTTGCATATATATAAAAGCAGAAGCAGGTAGGTATGTATATTAAATGAGGGTGGGTCTGCAATCAGTTGCGGGGTTAGCGGTCCGTCGGACAATAGTGCCACAACAATCTCGCCCTTTACCTCCAATTGGACTTAAATATTTAAACCACTTAAATGGATTTCATTGTTGATCCGACTTTATCGTATCTACATTTATTTTTAGTGACACCAGTACTCGATAACTGTGATAGGCGACGTTCTAATATCATCTAAAATACTAGTTTGAAGGCTGAATTTAAATTTCGCAAGGTACTGGCTATGTACTTGATACTACGCACTTCCAAGCTAACAATAAATTGTTTTTCGACAGAGCAAAAAGAGGGAGGCACGCAGTTGAAACTTATTATTGACTACCCTAATGGCGTCCAATCTCTCTTCAAGCCGATGAGGTAAGTCCGACATCGAGCGTCCATAATTTATAGTTTTGCCTTTGAGTGTCCGTCCATCATCTGTCAAGTCTTTCACAGATACGTAAGTTTTATTTTGTTTGGTAAACAAGTTGGGTTGAGAGTAGTTTGAAGTGTCCGTGCACGCTCCTGAAGGAGTTGCCACAACTTTCCTGTCACCTTGTTGGGTGTGCTCGTTCTATTCACAAAACTCCGAGAATGTTCTTTCGTGCGATCGGCTTAGCGGCTTGCCCACACTGTTCTCAACAACAAGTGCTATTGAAGTAGTGAGTTCGACAAGTTCTGTTACTTGCGTACCATTGTTAAAGTTGATTGTGTTTTCTATTCAGTACTCCGCACTTACTTATGTGTTTACGAAAGCTTTTAGACCTAACTGTTGCTGTGAACTTATGGAATGACAACTTTGAACCTATGTGACGATATTTCAAAGAGTTTATGTAAAAAACCCGACTACATACGTACAACATTGCATATTCAATATTCTGTAATGCTATCTGATACAATTTTTGACGTGACAAAGAATACAAAGAGCATTCCCAAAAATGTACTCGCGGGAATTTCATGAAACTCCCAACAGGCCTGTATATCGAGTATCAGACGTCTTAGCACTTCGCTTTTATTTTTAAAATATGAATTCCATCTAAGTATAATAATACTGAAGGTGTCAAAAGTAAAGCGTATCTTCGTAAACAAGTTATGTATGGACATAGTTTTACATCTGTTACAACATCGTTCTCTAAACCAACATTAGATTTCAGAGGCGCTAAAAAAACAAAACAATATAAATTATTCTCGCCTTGTAATACTTGAACATAGGCAGACAGCTAACTTTTCTAGCGGACTGGGTAACTTTTCTAAGAAAATTATAGACTCGAGGGGTTACCCCGGCGACATATCAAGAGGCCCTCGTGGATCTTTCACGATTCACAAGGGCGCGATAAATTACGCGACAGTCGGTGGCAACCCTTCCCTATACGAGTATCTATTAGTTTTATCACCTAGACTGTCACTTCTGTACAAGTGATATATTGTATCGGAATCCTAGATCAACTAGCTAGAGTAAAAAGTATTCAAAATTAGTAGAAGCTATTTCATGTCGAAAAGGTAAAGAGGACACGGAATCTAAACCATTTGTTAGTAGCCTTTTTAAATTGTACTATCTCACTTACGAGTCGCACTGAGGACAATAAATCGGAAGACACTCGGTGCAGTATATTCCCGGGATTGCTCCTATCTAACCAGATTCACGATTTAAGAGCCACTTTAATCGTTTTGTTTCCGAGAAATTGATTAAGCACCCACATTCGACTCATTAGACACTAAAAGAAATTATACCTCCATTTGTTACTGCGAATGAGTAATTTTTCCATTTTAAGTACGTCATTTAACACTTTTCGACGTTATAAATTTATTTTAAAGGACAGGGGTCCCTTATCTCCGGGAGTCGATATTTGATATTTCTCTTTAATGGATTTATATTACTCGGTTTTAATTTACGTCATGAATAAGTACCTGCCAAGAATTTTTGGTGATATTATGTTAAAATTTCGCTTTTGGTGTTTTATGCTTTTTAAAAATTAAGATCGATTTCAATTTTACTTTTCTGTTCTTGAAATTAATTAAAAATAAAATATTATATTACCTTAGCCTCATTTTTTATCCATTGTTTTATCTTTCGAAGACCGTGCTATAATACCTTCTTTATCGTGTTAGGACGATAAAGAACTCTTCTACGTCATTGGTACAGCTTATGCTGCAAATTGATTAATGCAGATAGTCATCAATGGCCGTTAAAGTAGGGAGCCGGGCCAGCTCCGTGCTTTATCTATGTAAATCTTCTCAAGCCCTGCTCTATAATATCTCGACACGAGCATAACATTAAAGATAACTCGGCTGTTTTGTAATACAAATAACATCTCCTGCCTTTGATATTTTTACGACTGAATTTGAATTTACCGTTGGCTTTTGTTCACAGATTTGCCAGAGATGTGCAGACGCTACCGAATCATTTCTATTTTTCTGATTACGAGCGGCACTATGCTGAGATAGCCGCGTTTCACCTGGACAGGTGGGTCGTGTCATACATTATTGATATAGGAGCAACATACAGCGCTTTGATTGACTCATCCGGTATAGTCATTCTTGAGGAATTCAAAACTATTAAGCGTGGGGTTTCTATGTTTACGCAATCCTTTGTCTTAAATGTGTGTGTGAGTTATATATAAGCCTATTGATGTTGTTTGATAAAAAAAACTTGCACTTAGCAGAACGAAAGAGATCTCAGTAGCAGCCTTTTATTGTTTTATTAGTTAGAGCTGACCCAATCTTGTGTCGGACACTAACATCCCTATTTGCTCGCCACAATGTACACGAATAGAGGTGACGCTAATCTAAATCATGTGTTATCCAGGATACTCGGTTTCCGTCGCGCGATGCCGGTCGTGGGCCGAGTCCTCAACATGACGACAGAGATCTACGATGTGACTGAAGGTGACATCCTCAAGACGTTCTTCGTTTCCCCGGCGAATAACTTCTGTTTCCACGGAAAGTGTTCGTACTACTGCGACACTGGTCACGCGATCTGTGGCAACCCTGACATGCTCGAAGGGAGCTTCGCTGCGTTCTTGCCTTACTCCGATATCGCTGAACGAAAGGTTGGTTAACTTGGTATTTTAGTTTGAAAATTGCATTTTGTAGTTACAAGAAACTAATTAGAGATGGAACCTTCCATTTACATCGTAATGCTATTAGGAAATATTGTATCTACCGTTTTTAGGGTTTTCAATTAATTTCTTGCGACACGTATTAACCAGGTAGGTACATTTTATGCAGAGATTATCAAATTGAGCGTGGTTGTTGGTAACAATTGATAAAATAGGTACATTGTTGCGTCGGCGTCAGCGACGTAATACTTCACTCATAATGCACGGCTACTTGCTATTACGGCGTGCATTTTTGACGGCCGGTCAAATCTGTGTTTACAACTACGAACTGTGTACATTATTCTTCGTAAACGATTGAAGTGTGCGGTTTCAAATTAACAAGCTTTTTACTAAAATGGGTAATTCGAAGTTCCATGAAGTTCTGCATGAATAACATTTAATCTACGATTAATCTATACTATACTTAATATTATAAAGCTGAAGAGTTTGTTTGTTTGGTTGAACGCGCTAATCTCAGGAACTACTGCTCTGATTTGAAAAATTATTTTAGTGTTGAATAGCCCATGTATCGAGGAAGGTTATAGGCTAAAATTTCACGCGGACGAAGGTCGCGGGCAACAGCTACTTACTTATATTTCAAAGAGAATTTTCAAAAAAATCTCAGTATTTATTCATTAGCGACTTGGAATGTAATATCAGTAAATTCACAAACATTCTGAAATTGTAAAAAAGGAAAAGTATTTTTGTACTCTTTTTCTATTTTGGTCAACGTAATCTGGTGTAAACTCCACGCTTTAGTACGATGATACGCTCAGAGGTTCGCCCATCGCACGTAAAGGAAGGGTTTATGACCAAATAATTATAATTTAAAATAATAGTTCCCGGCTTTTTTTGGTCCAATCTCTGCTTAGCCATTCAAAGCTTTAGGTCTATGGAATTTAATAATAACTACCAATACCCTGAGAACGGTGACATAGATCAAGCATATATGTCACCGTAAATTTGTAAAAGACGTTAGATTATAATCCATCTAGCTAGATTGTAAACTGTCGAAATATTGTGAACCGTAGCATACTGATTACAATTTAACGCTTTATTTTTCGGTAGATTATAATCTATCGAAGTGAAACCGTCAAATTGTGAAATGGCATGCGACGGATCGAACCTCGCGCGCTGATTGGTTAAACGTCATGTGCCCCGCGCCGCATGTTTGTTTAAAATTCAAAATCATTTAATTGCTAATATGGGTAATTACATAAAGTTGTTAACTCGTTTGTTGTCGAATGTAAACTAACAGTGTTTTTAATGGACAGGCTCAATAAATGGTAAATATTATCAAATGAGATCACATAGTTCACACGCATAAAAAATATAAAAAACACGGAGAATGTATGTAACTTATGCTACGTTCAGTGACTAACACTAACTTATTTATCATTCACACTGCACTTATTTGGTTGATCACATATTTATTTTACTTCCACAACAATTTTATACAACTAATTCTAAAGCTTTGAGTTATTTTCAACACGAAATCAATTTACAATCACCAAAAGATTTAACAAACAATTATGGCGGCGCGTTCAACCTATCAGCGCGTGATGTGCGTTCCGTCGAATGCCATTTCACAATTTGACGGTTTCACTTCGATCGATTATAATCAACCAAAAAGTAATGATAAATAAACCTTCCGCTAAGACATAAGAATTACATTAATCGATAGCTGATATCAATACAAACAACTTTTGTATGAGACAAAATGTTCTAAAGTGTCTCGTTTCCGAGATACAGGCTTTTAAACTAAAAGTCCATTCACTGATGGTTAGCACAACTTTCGATTTGAATAACAACGCATAATATCAATACAAACAAGTATTTCATGACACAGAATCTTCTAGAGCGTCACGTTCGGCAGATGCTTTATACAAAAATCATCCAACCCCTTTTGTATTTAATTCTGTGTCGTCTTCAGGTCTGGCGGCATCCATGGAGAAGGTCTTACCATAAGCGAAGAAAAGCGCAGTGGGAGCTCCAATCAGATTATTGCGATACTGTAAGTTTTGTTTGATTTCATTGATATTTTAAAATGTCCAAATGATGTTATTTACAGGGGAAATAAAGACGATATTACTTTGCACGTTAATACTACAACGTGGTTTTATCTTATTCATAAATATAAGAACTTTTAGATGATTAATGATAAAGTATTAAATGGAAGATGTCAATTTCCACCAATACCATAATCGGAACACTCCCTGATACATCCAATTTGTTAAGTAGAAAAATATTTGAGGGGTTGTGCCTCTTGTTCCGGTCGGCACTTTTGTTCATAATTATTAAAAGTTATATTATTTTTACCGGATTTCACTATTTCGTTTGGCTTATCTACATATACTCGTATTAATCTATTTCATAATGTATTTTTAGGGCTAGGGTAGCCCCTATGTTTAAAACCATATTCTTGTTTATTTGCGCTGCTGTCAAAACGATGAGGAACAGAACCCGGTCCACGGATATGCGACATCCGCCTTTCCGCACTGGGGCCCCTTGGCGGATTACGGGCTACTTCATAGAGTCGAGGCCTGTGTCCCAGCATTTAGAACATTATTAGCTGATTGTTTTTTTTTCTTCAAGATTCGCACAACTCCTCCATATGACTCCGGTCGGCGACTGCTAGACCTTATGGACATGTCTATCTTCGACTTCCTCTCCGGGAACATGGACAGGCATCACTATGAAACCTTCAAGTTCGTATAGCTCATTATTAGTCATATCTTTGTTGTGCCCACATGCCACTAGATTCGTAAAACAGAAGCGGTGGTTCTCTTGTCAACTGTCATTGTTAAAATAAGTTCAGTTCTAAAATTAAATCTCGGTTAATCATTGTGAGGAAGTCAATCTTCCAAACGACTTTCATGGTTATTCAGATTTGAAAGAAACGAGGAATGTATTGGCAATGCTCAAGGTTCAATTTGGCCATGGTAACGGAAAGGCAGACATCTAGTATTTTAGTCATTTCGTAATCTAAAAGCAATAGCTTACGCGACATTTTACATTGCATATATAGGATCTAACTATTCATACACGAAATATTTTCAGGGAATCATCTAACGGGTATAACAAAGCCATTTCAAGGGATTTTTTTTTTATCTGTGTATATTTTTTTATAAAAATAAATAATTTAAAATAACTTGACCCAGAAAATAAACTATGGCTCCTAATTTTTAAACATCCATAACGGTAGTTTACTACGTCGTATTTACCTACTGTCAATGTTAGAATACGGGAGTAAAGGTTTTATGCAAAAAGTCTCAAAAAATTTTAGAATTATAATAATTTTGTAAAACAAAAAACACTCAGATATTTTTTTTTTTCGTTGCTATGGCGACTTTACGACTTTAGAAGTTACTCTTAAAATATTTCGTGTATGAAAAGATAGACCTTATATAACTACATTATTACGGGCCCAACCGGAAAATCGAACGAGAAGGTCGTTTCCTTAAATCATTGAAGACCAATTCCTTTTATACTGGAAGTAAAACAACTATTTATAGTTAAGATATGCGTGGTCATTGTAATGCAGAATTTCAAGTTTTGTAAGGCCATAGCCAAATTAAGATTGTTGTAACGAGTGTTGTTATTGCAGAATGTTCGGGAACGAGACGTTCACGCTGCATCTGGATCAAGGGCGAGCGTTCGGCAAGGCGTTCCACGATGAGCTGAGCATCTTGGCACCAGTACTGCAGTGCTGTCTCGTGAGGCACACCACTCTCGCTTCGTTATTGAAGTAAGCTACAGTGAACAATTGCCAAACATTTCGATTAAACCCATGTCTGTTCTATAATATCCTTTAAATGTTCGTGTATTTATTTCATCTTTTATATAACGGGTAAGTACAATAATAACTAAATTAAATTATAACCCAACCATTAACCATATTTTTATTTGCGCAGATACCACAATGGTGTGGCGCTATCAAAAGTCCTTCGTGAATCATTGAAAAAAGACCCGGTGGACCCTATACTGTGGGAACCGCACCTCGCCGCCCTCGACCGGCGTATCATCATCATCCTTGACGCCATTAGGAAGTGCGTCGACAAGATCGACGCTCCCCTACAGAATGACGTGAACGATTTCGTATGACCGCTCACACTACCTATTAAATGCTACGGGACTCATAGAAACGGTCTCTTGAGTTGAAGTGTCTATGTGATATATGATTGTACGGACTACAAAAGGGATGGTGCAATCAGTGAAAATGACTTGCTAGTCGAACTCTCTCATAATCCGTGACTTAAGACAAACTTAGATGTAAGAAAAGTTGTAATCAATGCAAAAACGTATCGTTATCATCCTTGTCTTTGGTTCTGTCTACAAGACTTGTATTAGACGTAAGATTTTAGTGCCAAAGATTGTCCAAATGAACTTTTGAGATATACAGAATATATTTTAGAACCATTCCACTGGATTTTGATAAGCCATTGTATGCCAAATATATAGAGGAATTGTAAATTCATTTTACTTACCACATCGGCGATGAACGGATTCGTTATTTAAAAATTAACAGTATTGAAGAATTAGTGTACGTACGATATTATATTTTATTTGTTCTTTCTGTATATTTTGGATAATAATAATAATTATGAGTATTTCTGAGCTCATACGAGACTTATGTAGAAGAGTGTGCAATGTTACTGTACATACTATTAGTAAAAAACAGTTTTTTTTTTAAGATAGTTGTATTCATCTGCTACACTATTACTTTTTGTTGTGAGTTCTGTTACCATAGCTGAAAGCTCAAGAAGAGACATATCATAAATAAGCTTCGTGTGATAAACACAGACGTCGTCTGATTCTATTTTGTTAAGTTTTTATTTGAGGCTATTAATCAATGCAATCGTACATGCTTTTCTATTTTGTACTGCTTGCTTACTATTAAGATTCTTACTAACATATTTCTCGTAGCTGATCTCATGTTTCATAACACTGAATGGTTATCATTTCACTTAGCTATAAATCATAACTACGTACTAACTATTTTCAGTGGCGAAAATATGAAATCCTACGTAGCTTTTACTTACTGTGTTGCTTTTAATTTGATTAAGTAGTCTATTAGTTAATTTGAATCCGATATAAGTAGTTACGATAATCCTGGCAGTTAAGATGAAACCTATATTTATTTAAATCGTGGTTTTAGTGTAAATTAGTGTTTAATATGGGGTGTGACTGTTACATATAACGGGGGTTCAAGGAGTCGACTTGCCAAAGACGTACCTAAAAAATTATGTAAAAATGTGTTGTATAGCAAATTGTGATGCTTGAATGTATGTTTCTGTTGATTGTTTATAAATTAAAAGGTTACATGATTCAACTGGCTGTGTTTAATTTAAAAAGTACCTACGATAGACGATATAACTCCAGGAAAGTACCCAAATAGTAGAAGAATCAAAAGAAAAAGAATGACCAAAACTATTATCATATATTGTCACAAAAGAAGCGTAACTTCGTAACCTCGGACCGACAAAACAAAACCAAATTATATACATGTAAAATATAAAAGAAAATGTCGGGTCAGCGTGCCGTCGACGTCTCATAAAGATCACATAAAACTGGAAACACAGATACGTCCGTCCCCCATAAAAACTGGAATATGAATAGTACGGATATTTGATACAACGTTTTACGACTTTATGGCAGTTTGTTGTTTATTAAATATCTGCGTCGAGTATCTTTAAATGTGGATCTCTTCATCATTGTATCGTAATGCGTGATGAAGTTTGTGTCTTTTTAAATGACAAAAAAGAGGAGGTTTACAATTCGACGCCTATTTTTTTATTTAAGATGTATTTGAACGTTTATACAGAAAGCGGGCAACGTCGCAAATATATGTCAAATATTTCGCTGTTTTCATTAATTTGGCAATATTACTGTATGGAAATAAGAAATATGGCTAACTAGTGAACTAAAATATTGATTATGAAATGCAATAATTACTATCGTAACACCGAATATTTAGTTTTAGATGTAAAAAAGTATTTGGAAACTTTTAAATGCCTTTTTTTACACCTAAAACGTTTAAAACATCAAATTCAGTGTTTTAATTGCAGTTCATTATTAATATTCTAGTTAATTAATTAGCTACATTTCCTATTTTCATACAGTAATATTGACAAATCAATTAAATATTTGACAGCTATTTGCGACGTTGCCAACTTTTTGGATGAACGCTCTTAATAGTGCATCAGCATCAGCTTAATAAAAATCCTTTGCTCATGAGCTTTGGTATACTTATGTATACCAGAAGAAACAGATAGTTTATTATTATTAAGGTGAAATTAAACTGAAGGTTGAGGTGAACTACATGCGAATGGTTAGAGCAAGACAAAGCTTTGATACAACTCGGAAGAGTCTTTTATCCAGTAGTGGTTAGTACGATTCCTGATTAATATCCTTTTTGTAAATGCAAATTTGGGACGGAAAGCTCGTCGAATTCTGACTGAAAATGTAAACATTGTAGCCAGTAGTTGCAACTGAAATCGGTCCAAATTCGTAGCAATCTAAAAATCTGTATCTATCGAATTTGAAATATTGTCATCGTAAATTAAAAAAAGTATCGACATAACGAATATGTTACTAACTAAAACCGCATTTTAAATTGTTAGTTGCATGTACCAGTGCACATACATAAATCTAAAAAAAGATTGGATATCTTCTACTACCATCGAAGTGTACAGCATCTAAAAGCACATTAATTGATAATGTTCAACCCTTTTCAGAACGTATTGGAGACGTATCAGTATGATGCGCTAACGACACGTCCTTATTGGGAAACAAATAAAATTAAATCCAATGATGATTTGAAAAATAGACCACATAATTATTTTTGTGAACCTTGTCACTGCACACTGATAGCTTCCTTAATTCGATAGAGTATTCAGACTTGTACGTTTTGATAACATACTTAGAGCAGTTACCGGAAAATCATCATCATCATCATTTCAGCGGAAAGACGTCCACTGCTGGACATAGGCCTACCCCAAGTATCGCCACATTGACCGGTCCCGCAAAACCGCGGGGACCGCGTGGTCGCGTTTCGGTAAATGCATAATTATAATAACAATCCGGACACTCAACGAAGAGCTAAATCTATCAGTACAAGGAAATTTTAATAACGGCTGTTCTTTGTCGGCTTGTTGTAATAAACCCTTTCTTTGAGAAATAAATCAGATTTTCTAATTAAGAACAAGCATTATCGTTTCGAGAAATTTCTTCTAAGCGAAACAGCTATATTAAAGGAATATTTTCATAATTGAAAGGCGCCATCAACTGGGGTAGGGAATTATCGTGAAATTCGACGACAGTTGTCGACACTTTGCTTACAATTTGAAATTTCCCGTGACTTCTAATAGTGAAGACCTCGCCCGCTCTCCAACGAACCGCCATATATTTAATAATTAATATTCATCTACATAATGAGCTTTCAAATTACTCGAGAACATTGAATTAAAATTGTGTTGAAAGCATTGTTGAACATTTTATATAATTAATTTTGAATTGTTCCTTGGCTCTCAATCCCGACATCACTGTTAAGAAGTTAATGGCTAGAACTCGGGACGTTTGTTTTTTCTTTTTAATTAAAATAAGCGTAGACGCAGCTGCAAATAATTGAATCGCATTTTGTGACATTATTTGGAGAAAAGCGGGGTCTGAATCCTGTTTTCATTTTTGGACAACATAACCTTGGAGTATTCATTCATAATTTAATATTGCCTTGTTAACAAAACAGTCAAAGTGGCTGATCATTCATTCACGTAATTATGATAACATCCATATCCATACTCTAAACGAATCCTACTACTATTATAAATGCGAAAGTTTGGGAGGATGGATGCATGGATGGATGTTTGCTACTCTTTCACTAACTACTTAAACTACTAACTGGATCTGATGAAATATGGTACACAGATAGTTTATAACCTGAATTGACACATAGGATAGTTTTCATCCCGGTAGTACGATCCCGTGCGACAACTGACGAACTCCCGCGCGGGCGAAGCCGCGAGCATAAGCTAGTACTATAAATGCGAAAGTAACTCTGTTTGTTTGTTACCTTTTTCCAACTGATCTGAATGTCATGAAATATGGCAAGGAGATAGATTATATCCTGTGGAAGGATACAGGCTGTCTTTTTTTTCTCACACATCCACATCCAACTTTCCACGCGAACACAGTCGCGGAAAACAGCTAGTGTCAATAATGATGTAATTCAAGTCACTCAACCTTAGATTCAACATTAATTGCTTTTAACCAAAACAAACCTTTAATGTCTCATTAATTTGTATAAAAATAATCCGTTGAAAAGTTGACATAAGGAAACACAATGTAAATTCTTATAACAACTACCTGCGCACTAGTTTGGTTCACATTGAACATTTAATTCACAATAACATTGAACTGCGCACACAAACTTCAGTTGTTTGCAGGATGTTCGAGGTATCTGTAACATGCACTACTGCTCTACGGGCGCTAGCCGGTAGTTACTCTGTGTTACTAGTCTGTAACCTGTCGAACTGTTTAACTGAGAGAGCTTGCATCTGATGCTGTTAGTTCATAACACACTTACCTATTAGTATTAGTTAGTAAGTGTTAGCGGTGGTGGTGTGGTGGAGCGACGATCTTCGCAGAGTGACTGGTAGCAACTGGATGACAGTTGCCGAAAATCGCGTGCGATTTAAGAGGCCTATGTCCAGCAGTGGACTGCTGTAGGCTAATGATGATGAAGTGTTAATATAGCATTTACTTAATTATACATTATCTTAATGTACTGGACCTGATTAGTTTGAGGAAAGCTTTCTATGGATTTTTGAAAATCTTTGTTACATTGTAAATGGTTATAAGAGTAGAGGAAGGTCAAAAATTCGATGGATGGCTGATGGTAGCAGGTAAACATTGAGATGCTCCTGATAGCAGTAAGGTCGAAGAAGAAATGCGATGGTGATCCCAAATTTTGCGATATAAGAAGCATTATTACACACACAAGCAACATGAAGCATTATTTAGTTTTAGTTTTTTACATAACACCACGCCTGTAATTCCTATAGGCTATAATAAATAGGCTTAGACTGAAGTGTACTTAATAGTCCACCCACATTTCGCCAGTTCAATGTAATAGGACTAGAATCCAGACTCCGTGGCCGCTACTGAGAAATTCCTGATGGAAAACACCAAAAAAACTTTGGCCGACCCGGGAATCGAACCCTGGACCTCATGCTCAGCAGTCACCACTAGACCAACGCGGCAGGATTAATTTTTCACTAACTTGAAAAAGTAGATATTTCGTCTTGTAGTTAGTTTACTTCGTATTCTACATCATGACTCCGGACAACACACTGACCGATCTATACATATAGATTCAAAAAGTTTAGAAATTTCGTCACACATTTCAAGATTTACCATTGAATCAAGCTTGAAATATTTCAACCAAACCATCGACAGATTTACACAACAACAGATACGTATTATCACACGCAGCAACGCTCGCTTTTATTACAGCTGTGAGGCTTGTCCATACAACAAGGTCCACGTTACTAAATCGAGTGATTTATGCGTGTCCGATGCTTCGACGTTAGGCACCTAGTGCGCTATTGTTTCTCCACGATTTATCGCGAATGCCCGCACAGGAGTCGCCGGCACAACAATTCACTTGGACAACAACAACATCGTATGCATTGACGTCACTGAGCACTACGAGGACCTATTGTTGGCGCTGTGTTCCTAGCTATTACAAATGAGCCATGAGCTGGCATTGACATGCACGGCAGTTTGTCATCGGGTCGGGTTAAACAGGATTTGTTATTTTTAATGAAGGCTGTCTTTGTTTTAACAGTATTGTAAAGGACAAAGCATAAAGGTCGTGTTTAGATCAAAGTTGTGGGTGGACGTTAAAAAATATAAAAAATAAATAACGGTTGTGAAACGTCTATCGGTATTATTAAAGTCTGCAAGAATGAGTGTTGGTCCCGGCTGTCATCTGTAGATCTTTGACAGTCGTTACAGGTAGTCAGTGGCCCAAAAAGTCTGACAACCAGTCTTACCAAGGGGTATCGTATTACCCAGTACTAACTGGGTTGTGGAGGTCAGATAGGCAGTCGCTCCATGTAAAATACTGGTATTCAGCTGCATCCGGTTAGACTGGAAGCCGACCCCAATATAGTTGGGAAAAGGCTAGGCAGATGATGAAGAATGAGTGACGGCAGTCGGATAAGAGCTTTTAAAATAAACAGACACATACTGCAGTAATGCAGTAGGTACCTTTATGAATCTAATGATGTCTCTATTTTCCACACACCACATAAAGTGTAAGGAAATATTATACATTTATACTTAAAAAAATTGTAAGGAAACAAGTATTGAGTTACAAATCTGTTTCAACTAATCAAAAGTGGTCACTGTGAACTTAAGATTCCTTTTTAGGGTTCCGTACCCGAAGGCTAACTAACGGGACCCTATTACTAAGCCTCCGCTGTCCATCCGCCTGTCTGTCAGCGGGCTGTATCTCATGAAAGATAGACAGTTGAAATTTTCACAGAATGTGTATTTCTGTTGCCGCTATAACAACAAATAATAAAAACAAATTTAAAATTAAAGGGGGCCCTACGCCCTCTACTACGATGGTACGGAACCCTTCATGCGCAAGTCCGACTCGCACTTGGCCCGTTTTTCCTATGACTTAGCGTCCCTCGATCATACACTTTCTATATTATTATTACGTGCACTAGATTTAGAACTAACCTTTAAACTCGGCACGATAATGTCATGCGGGCCCTCAGGCATACCCACGCCGTGTTACTACTTGGTTTAGATACACTTATCAAATAGAGGAGAATGGCATCAACAGCAAATTGCAGTAAACATTCAGGCATTCCAAACGACATTTCCATTTTTGTGTAGGTACCTTTCAAGTGCAATGAAATTTTAATAAACTTATGTTTATCTAATTGTCGTCGTTGTTGGACGAGCTGATAGCTAAAATAACAGCCACTCGCGTTGATCTTTAGGTTAAACCGCGCTTGCCTAGGCTGGTCAGTGAATGCGTTACCACCTATTACATACCAAGCTTCCTCCGTGCCTCGGAAAACACGTTAAGCCGTTGGTCCCGGCTGTCTTTTGTAGATCTTTGACAGTCGTTAGGTAGTCAGCAGCAAAAAAGTCTGACAACCAGTCTTACCAAGGGGTATCGTATTACCCACTGAGTTGTGGAGGTCAGATAGACCGTCTTCCTTGTAAAGTACTGGTATTCAGCTGCATCCGGTTAGACTGCAAGCCGACCCCAACATAGTTGGAAAACGATTAGGCAGATGACGACCTAATTGTCGTCATCACTGCTTCAGAACAGTGCTACTAACAAGACGGAGGTCCGACCGGATTGTCCATCGGCAAAAGTGACTAACTTTCATCCTCTACTTAACTCCATTAGGGAAAGACTTTTTTAATCCTTCCTTAGTATAGCACTAAAAAAGGATTATTTTTATTTTTTTTTAATTCGGCAGTAGAGGAGTTATCGTACTAAATTTCATGCGTCTGAACCCCGATGATTTAGGTTTGCGTTATATGACAATGAATTATTTTAAGATATAGATCTTCTTCTTAGCGTGTCGATGGCAATCTAAATTGTGTCAGCCCAGAACTGAGCTACTAGTTTGGCGCTTTCGGTAGCGTCCATCAGTTCCTGAAGTGAACAAACAACAGGACACGCAGGACACTACAGGGTGTAAACAGACCCTTCACATAGCCGTCAACCAAGCATTCTGTACATCAAACTAAGTAACTTTATGCAAAAATTATTGCTGGGAATCGCCTTTTCTTTTTGGGGTGAAAAATCACGTTTTACGGTAGGACTCGATGGAAAGCACTCAAAGCATTGTGCTGATGGATGGATTCAATAGTACGGGGGTCGTGGAGGTGTGTAAAGTAAAAATCTTGCATTAAGAACATGTATTTAAAAAAAAATTGTAAAAGTTGGAACTTTGAACCCCAATATCTCCATAACAAGAAGGTTCCCGGGTATGGTATAGAACAAAAAAATCATCGCAAAGACGGGGAAAACAAGTGCCTTTCGGCTATGTTAAGGGTCTATTGACACCCTTTATATATTACAGCACCACATTTACACTGCAGGGCAGTCATAAATTAATCTCCACCTGAGCAGGTTTTCCTTGTTGCCACCAACCTGGGTCCGGAGTCTATTTAAAGACTTCCAGGTCAGCCAGGGCAACTCATGTCCAGGTGTGAGACTTTCAGCAAGTGGAACGAATGATACATATAGATAAAGATAGGAGATTCACATAGGTAGTTGTGGTGGAAAATGTAGAATTCTTTAGAATCGATGTTAGCATATTGTGCTTGCAGCAATTACTCACAGTTCCTTAGCCATACTAGGAATAAGAAATAAAAGGATTCATTGACTGACTTCCTTATTTAATAAACGATTTATGATTTTACAACAAAACCGTTTTATTGCATTCTTGTTTTATTGAATAGAAAATGGTAGTAAAACTCGACTGTTTATGCTTTTATACTATTGTTATTATGATTGAAAGGTTTTACAGAGTTGCGACTAAAGCGCGGTAAAGGAACCAATGGCGGGCGGTGTTATACAAGATGGCCGGAGCATGATTTATGAAGAGCATCAGGTCAGCCTGTAGTAGCAGTACTGAAAACTGTGCAACGGAAATTCGGAGAGGGTGCTGATTTTGAAGGTCAAAATAAAAATTACTAGAACCAAAAGAAAAACCAAAAATTGGAGAACTGATTTCCAAAAACAAGCGGTGGTTTCGCTGGTTGATTGGCCGGCACCATACGTCGTCAGCCTCCTGCAGCCTCGTGTCCTGTTCTGTGTGTAAATCCAGCTGTACGTTCGAATCCACTATAGACGCTGTCCATTGAATTTTGGTCGAAGCTGACATAAACATAACATCACGCCTGTAATCCCCGAAAGGTTAGACAGAGGAGTACCTAATAGTATACCCACATTTCGCCAGTTATTTTTAAGTTCCTTGTACTAGGGGGCAAGCCTATTGCCATCAACGGGACACCAATTTAGACTCCGCGGCTGCTACTGAGAAATTTCTAATGCAAAAACCCAATAACACTTTGCCCGACCTGGGATTCGAACCCAGGTCCTCATGCTCAGCAGTCGCGCTTGCGACCGCTAGACCAATGAAGCAGCCCAGAGGACGCGGTGAGGGAGTTGAGTGGTCGAAGCTCATTTAACTTAAATCTGTATAAGAACGTTGACACGATTAGAAGAGGCCAACTCCACCTTGTCAAAACAAAATGTCTGTAATGGTGCGACGACGAACACATACTCCTGTTAAATGTCTGTCAGTTGCGTTTAGGTATGCCTAGATAGGCCCACAATCAGAACCGAAATGCCATTTGCTTTTTTCTATCCCATAAATAATAATTGGCCGCTACGATTTGTTGATTTATGGTTATTAAAGATATGTAGCAGTGATAACACGCACGGTTTCAAAATTCATTTACATGGAAATGTGGACCCCTGATCGATATTATGGCTATTGTTATTGCGAACCACAAATTGACTGTTTTGGTAATATTATGTGTTTTTGTAGTTGGGCTTCAGAAGCTCCTAGACATACAGGGTGTAAACAGACCCTTCACATAGCCGTCAACCAAGCATTCTGTACATCAACCTAAGTAACTTTACGCAAAGTTATTGCTGGGAATCGACTTTTTTTTTTTGGGGTGAAAAAACTCGTTTTACGGTAGGACTCGATGGAACGCACTCAGAGCATTGTGCTGATGGATGGATTGAATAGTACGGGGGTCGTGGAGGTGTGTAAAGTAAAAATCTTACATTTAAAACATGTATTTTAAAAAAAACTTGCGAAAAATTGGAACATTGACCCCCAATATCTCCGTAACTAGAAGGTTCCCAGGTATGGTCTTAAACAAAAAAAATGATCGCAAAGACGGGGAGAACAAGTGCCTTTCGGTTATGTTAAATATCTATTTACATCCTTTATACAGAAATGCCACATGGCAATAATTTATTTTGACATTTCAGGCATTGAGTAGGTACTCATTAATGTTGTGTTATCATAAGCGACAATATCATAAAGCATATTATAAGGTTTCATTTACTCCACCCTACATACTGGCACCCTCCCTAAAAGTATAAGTAAAAACCATTCCACGTTTAAAATATCGATTTCTCTGATGCCATTATTCATAAAAATTATGAGCTATAAAGATAATGATGTATCATTGGGAACAAAAATCGGTGGAGACAAAAGTTTCCCGGTCCGGTAGCGCAGGCCGGTAATTTATGGTTATCGGACCCGCTGCAGATAGCCGAGCAAAACGGATGAGTGTCGGAGCAAACGGGCGCATGCATTATTCTTTGAGCATATTCCAAATTAGAGCACGTATTTGTCAAACTACCATTTCATGATTAAAATATTTATGATAAATGGGCTCGGATTAAGGTAAGCTCTTAGGATTGTCGTTGTCAATGTCCATTTTAATTGGTCTGCAAGAGTAAAAGATTTTTAGTAAGCTTTGTAGATTTGTAAGCTTCTACTTTTTGCACATGCTAACATGGCCTTTGTTAGAAAGAAATTTAATTATATGGCCCTTCATCATCTGACTAGCCTTTTCTCGACTATGTTAGGGTCGGCTTCCAATCTAACCGGATGCAGCTGAATACCAGTATTTTACATGGAGCGACTGCCTATCTGACCTCCACAACCCAGTTAATTCTGGGTAATACGATACCCCTTGGTAAGACTGGTTGTCAGACTTTTTGAGCCGCTGACTACCTGTAACGACTGCCAAAGATCTAAAAATGACAGCCGGGACCAACGGGTTAACGTACTTTCTGAGGCACGGAGGATACTCGGTATGCAATGGGTGGTCACCCATCCACAGACCAACCTAAGCAAGCACGGGTTAACCTAAAGATCGATCCGAGCGGCTGTTATTATTTAGCCACTAGCTAATTAATAAAAGCCAAATAATAACACGACCTTATTAGGTTCATATTTCTTTTCTATCAACCAAAACAATTATTTACTATAGATGATATCCATGATACATATGAAATGAGCATGGATATCTTCGCCACGAGATTTCGCAAGGAATCTTTTAAAGTAGGTACGCACAAACATATCTTCTGTTTAAGACATTTTTCAAAAAATATTCCACTCTTCAAAGTTGACGCGTTTGAAGAAAAACATAAAATTTATGGACAAATTATGTATATCCAGAGCATCGTATCTATAACCAAATAAATACATAGATACAGAATTCTTGAGATGGAGATAATATATGCCGTCGCATATAAATCGGTAACAATATGGATATACATTTACATAGATTTTCTTGGTCAAAATGTAAACTTGATATTTTCTGCTTTGCAGTCACACTAAAATAAGAATGGTGATATGAATGAAAACAACTAAGAAATTGTGCTACATCATCGAGTGTATCTCAATACATAAATGTATGTAGATTGTTACAGTCAAAGTTGATAGTTGAAATTGGAATTCAGATAGATATTAAGTTATTCTGAGATATGGTTAGAGCCTGAGTGTATGTGGTAATGCTCAAAAAAATATAGACAAGTGGATTAAAATGCACAACAATCCCAAACATGATATAAATGAGAAACAAATCATTTGAGACGCAGACAGTCAAATAGGTGATGCAATTGCAAGCTTGAAAATAATAGGTCTTTACCTATGTAATTTTAGATTTAATAACCAGCATTTTCAGATTTAATTATCTGTGGATTGGCGCGCAATTCGAAATTCAAATAAATTGTATTCAAAAGCCGTGTTCTTTTAATTTCTAATTCAGTCGTTTATTTTTAGATAGTTTTTTGTTTTAGTGAAATTGTGGTAGTTTTTGTCGCCATGGATAAACTGAAAATTCGTACAATTTTCGAATATGAGTTCCTACGTGGACATACCGCTGCGCAAACAACACGAAACATTAACGACGTGTACGGGCCTAACACTGCTTGCATAAACACGGTCCATTATTAGTTCAATCGTTTTAAATCTGGAAATTTTGAGTTGAAGAATGAGCCTCTCGGTCGGCCGGTAGCCATTGTCGACAACGACGAATTGAAGACGGCAGTGGAAATGGATCCAACTTAATCTACGGCTGAGCTTGCTGCGGGCCTTGGAGTTAGTGTTAAAACGACATTGAAGCACAAATAGGGAAGATAAAAAATCTAGATAAGCTAAAATAAAATAAAAAATACAAAATTTTTTGTTTTTAAAATTTTCATACAAATCTCCAATTTCATAGGTAAATACCTAATAACATGATATTTCGTCTTCATAAGACTTGAAGCTAAGAGGTTGCGGAAGCGTTTAATATATATTTCAGTCCAATTAGTTCTGCAGACAGTGGCTCTACTGTACAGGTTGATGCCAAAACCATTAGAACTTCTGGTAAGCTTACAAAATGAAACACGTAACTTATTTATTTTTGGGAAACATGTATTTATATTATCTTTGGTAAAAGTGCGAGTGTACTCACACGCACACAGGGTTCCGTAGCACTAAACAATACAATAAAAATATTTTGAAGGCTCATTCATATGTTGTATTGTACATTCAACAGCAAAACTAAATTTGTTTCCCATAGTATGTTAATGAAAACAAAGTTACTGCTGCAGTTTGATGAAAAAGTCCCATATCTCAAAAACTAAACATCAAATCTTATTCTAACAAATTTTCGTTAAAAGTTTTTATTACGTTCTACAATCCTAATTTTTCCAGAATTTTCCTCCTCTTACTTTAGAAATTAGAGGGGACGGAAACATTTTACCACTTTGGAAGTGTCTATCTTTCAAACGATCGATTTTGAGAAAAAATGAATTATACTCCGCACGTATAGGCTTGATTAATTTTTTTTTTTTTAGTTTCAATTCCATGTATGGGGAGCCCCCAAACTCAAACTCAAACTCAAACCACCCTTAATCTTTATTTTTTATTTTTTGTATTAAAATCGTAAAGCGGTTTACAGAATACATTTACCTACCAAGTTTCAACTGTGTAGTCCTAATAGTTTCGGAATAAAGTGGCTGTGACATACGGACGGACAGACAGACATGAGGAATCTAAAAGGGTTCCGTTTATTGCCATTCGGCTACGGAACCCTAAAGATAGAACTTGCATAACCTTACTGTAGTGCAGAGTTCCTTTCAAAAAGAGTCATCAAAATTTCAACGATATCTAGGCCTTGCTTCTCTTTCTTCATCGACTTGCTACCAAAAGAAAAATATGTGCGTTGAATGTTGATGTCCAATAATATAATTTTCGTCTCCACCCCATACCCCGAAGTATGTATATTCAATCCAAATTCACAAGTACCTGCAGAAGGCAGTAGTTCTCAGCCGAAGATATTCATGATGCAATTAAATTATGCACGGTACTGAGGGCAAGTTCAGATTGGTTTGATCAAATGTGGGCAACCTATGTTTGCATTTCATTGGCAAATGGATTCAGTACTTGCCCGCACTGTTTGCCAATTTCCACCTAGGTTTCCGATATAATTTCGATAATTATTTTAGGGTATACGGCTGGCTTCCTTATGCTAAAGTATTAATACTTCGAGTAACTGGTTCCTAAATGCAGTAAAATTTATTCGGAATGGCTGAGCCTATTTTGGTTGTAGAGCTTTTAGCCATTGTGAATGTTGAGTGTCTTTTATGTTTTCTTTTATCTTCGAATGCAAATGTATTTATTTAAAAAGAGAGAATATTAAAAAAGTGTTTAAACTGTGCTGGAACTTAGTAATTAGGCTACCTACTGCTTTTACGGACGAAGCAAGTACGCTAAGTAATGAATTTTTTTTTTTTTTTTGGTGAATTTTTTATGGTTTCTTAGATTTGTTGAAACATTAGAACATGTGACAAGAACAAAGTAATCGCGCTTTCGCGTAGTCACCGAAAAACGATTTAGCAATGATTGATTAAGTGTACCTACTGATATAAAATCTTCTTAATTCTTTAAAGAACTTCTAGGTGACATAGATACATTTTGCATGATTTCTTAGATTTGTTGAAACATTAGAACATGTGACAAGAACAAAGTAATCATGCTTTCGTATTGTCATCCACCAACGATTTAGCAATGAGTGAACCGACATGAAAAACTTCTTAATTTTAGGAAGAACTTCTTGAAATGTTTCTTAGTTGTCAATCAACAATTACGTTTCTACAACAATTAAGATAGAGTACGATTCCAATAATTATTACTTAAATTAATCATCCAAGAAACGTATGTATATTTCATTACCCAAAATACAAAAGTAGGGCTCGAATAAAATACTTATTATGAATTATTTATATAGTTGTCAGAATACAGCCGAAATAGAATCAGGTTCATTTGCTGGAGGCCCGCTCGCCGGCTGTGGCGCATTCTGAATATTTGAGAATGCCTGAAAACAGAGCCATACAACACAGTACGTAGGTATGTGACGCGTTGCTATTATAAAATGAGTACAGACAAAACAATAATGTTTATGACGCATGCATTTGTTTAATTCCAAAGGAAAAGTATGATTATGTATGACTGTGTCCACTTTAGTAGTAATACATACAAGGTGTAAACGGACCCTTCACGAAGCCGTCAACCAAGCATTCTTGTGCATCAAACTAAGCAACTCTACGCAAAAAGTATTACTGGGAAACGACTTTTTTTTGGGGTGAAAATCACGTTTTACGGTAGGACTCAAGGTAACACACTCAAAACATTGTGCTGATGGATGCATTGTGTAGTACGCACGACAACTTTAAAAACTTGTATTTTTTTTTTTAATCTTGTGAAAAAGTTGTAATATCCCCAATATCTCCGTAACTAGAAGGTAAGGTATGGTCTAGAAAAAAAAATTATCGCGATATCGGGACAACAAGTGCCTTTCGGCTGCGTCAAGGGTATGGACTATTACACCCATTATTTTTAACACAAATGTTTAAGCTGAAGTAGTGGTTACTCCTCATTATGCAATGACAGATATCTTCTAAGACTAGGGTATTCTGTATTATCTAGTATGTCTTTGCATAAAAGTCTCCAATTTTCAAGAACTATCTCAGCTGGAAAACTGATCCACAATCCTTAAATAGCATTATTAGTACTAACAATGTTATGTGATAATTCGATCCCTCTATTTCCTGTAGCGTGGAATAATTAACCAGGTGATTCAGATCACCACGCTGGCCAACACATCACACTAATTGTTCGTGTCCCTCAACCGGGAACACTATCTAGTAAGAAGTTATTTTGGTTATCATTAACTTACAATCAAGTAATAACACACTTAAATGCTGAATGATACTTTATTGGTTTAAAATTGCAAAACTACTAAAGACAGTGTAATTCACACTATAAGCGTGCTTTGCCAATATCACATACTTGATATATAACTACATTTTTTAATTACCAGCCCCGTTTCTTCATCTTATTTTTATGATGTTTAATTTCAGTAAGCAACACAATGGAACAAATTCCCCACATAAGGATCAATGCGTAAAATAAAGTGCTAATTTTCGACAAACTTATTCCCGTTGGATTTAATGCATCATTACCACCTTTTCTGTTTAAAATCCATCTTTGGTTATTATCGTCGCTTAATAGATTCTCAATAAATCCTGCTTCAACTAGGCTGAAAATAACATCGTCGACATCTTTTGCTGCTGGCCATCCAGGACGCATGTAGAAACTGGCGCCCGTTGCACTTATACGTTTCTCTAAAATTTGAATATACGATTCTAGATCCCGAACCAAAGCGACGTCTGTAGCTAGAAGAAAGTTTTCCCCTTCAAAGATACGTCTAATATATTTTTTCAGTTCGTTCATTGGTATTACTTGGTAATTGTGCTCCAAAGGAGTGTCTTTATAATATTCAACAACCACTTCAACTCCGCCGTAACCATCCACTTTAGTTACTGCATCTTCAATAGACTCAAAAGGTGGCTCTAAGTCTAATGTCTGCAAGGCATCGACCAGGTCTGCTTGATAATCGATCCGAAAAAAGAAACAAAACCAAATCCAAAGGACGAAAAGAGAATTGAGCAGCCATGACTTCGATACGAACTTCGCTGACTGACCCAACAATATGATGAAGGATTGATATAGTATGCGATTGCTTGCATTCGTCATATGAGGCTTACATTTTCTTATTAACATAGCTGTAATGAGAAATGAAATATATACTAATCCGTGTAAGTAAGTAAAATTTGTTGTATCTGGAATAATGAATTTGAGCCAGTCAGAGACTTCTCTTTGCCGTCGTCCAACCCAACGGATATCTACGGTGTGGTAAGTATGAGATGGCAAAGTGACGGTATATCTTTTCTCTGTAAGAATGTCAGCCGGAATGAGTATATCAGCTTTTTCAGTAGCCAGATCACCGATGGAGCCTGTTGCTGTCCCATTAACATATGATCCAAATACACTGTTATTGTAAGCTGAGGTAACTTCTAACGAGGCGTTTAATTTAGTCAGTATGATCGTAAGTACTTTTCCATCGTAACCACCAACAGAAGTAATTGTACCGTTTTCCACTTCGACCGTAACGTAAGGGAAGTATTCCAACAAAGCAGTTCTGATGGGACACTGGTAGAAGTTGCTAAACTTTTTAGGAAACATATTTTCGCCATACTTTAGGAAGATCGGTGTGTAGTTCCCACAACATCCATCACTGTATGGAAAGAACGTCGACAGTGCTACCTCACCGGTCTCATAAGCACTTATCAAGATTAAGTCGGCCTGATCATTCTTCGCAGTCACTTCAATGAACTCCGATAGCTCATCATTTGTCTTAACAGCGTTTTCCAACACAAGTATAAAACGAATGGGGAACCTTATGACTTCATTTATAAGCTGCATGATAGTCTCATAATCCTGTAAGTTATTTGCAAAGTAGATAGTTTGTTTGAATCCAACAGTTTCGTTGATATCACGAATTTTTGTATCGTTATAAGTAGACCAGGGGCTGAGGACGACGGAACCAGGGTAGGTCTTTAAATATTCATTCACATATTTGGAGTCATCCAATTTCCAAATGACTGTGGTTGTGAAGTGATGAATGTAGTAGGTGCTTGAGATATTCACTGCTGTCTTTATGAGCTTCGATGTTGCACAACATGAAGAGAACATTGACTGTAGAAGAGTTAAAAGTGTTAAAGCGCGTATCATTATTCACTGTTGAATTCTTACACGAACTAAACACTGCTTTAACGCTTGACTACAAAAAGTCAACTACCAAGCTTTTCCCCGGTATGTTCTACACTACTTTTATAGCGTGTCACATATCATGGCGGAAAAGCGTATAATTTATATTGTGCCCATCATAATTATTACATAGGTACACATATCAAACCTATGTATTGTTACTCTAGTTTTATTTACGCTTTTATTAGTATTATTGGTATGTACAGAATCCATTACATTTAATGTAAACCTAAAAGCTTGCTTGAAAGATACGCTTTATTTGTTAGCAAACAGACCAATACTGACTTGATGGAAAGACGGTAGAAATTGGTTATTAGTATAATTTAATTGAACGTATACTATGATTAAGTAGGGACCTACTTCTGCTTTTAGTCAGTAGAAGTCTAACACTCCCTTCCGCTCCACCCAGAGCGGAGAGAGGGGGGGAGGGGTCATTTGATGGTTATCCATCCGAAAAAAAAAGTTTGCCATATGTTTTTTACCAATAAAACTTCTAACTCCAGAAAGACGTCGCAATAGCCACTGAAGTCAAAGTCCCATGTTGTTTTATAGTGATTTATTGTAGAAAGAAAATATTCACAATGTGTATATAATATCATATAAAAATGCAAATGTACGTGTTATATTCAAAATGTATTAGACAGTTCAAAAAATATTATTAGTCATGTTTCTTTCGTTCAATTTGTGTTCGTCTACATGAAATGTTTTGTATGTTAATTTTTCATCATTTTAAGTTATGTGATACATGATTTAACTTAGGCAGCATATCAGCTTCACGTAAATACTTAAATATAAGGTAAATAACAAGTTTTATCAGCTAAACTATATCAGAGTTACAAACAACAACGATGGATAAATAAGTTTAAATAAAAATCAGATTGCAAGCAGACTAGTTTTTCCACCCATAGCGGCTTATGTTTCTAAACAATACTCAAAGATCTTGTAGTGATCAAGTGGTACCAAAAACTGCTGGAAATATTTGTTTTATTGCATCTAGCTTTACAGCCACTATGATACTTTTTCTTTAAATTATCAAATAAGCCAGATCAAGTCAAAGGCTTTTTCGAATTTTAGAAGCGAATCACAATACGGTAGCATAGACAATAGGTACGTTATATTTCATAAAAGTTATGAAGTTTTATTACAGTTTAAATGTATATGTACTTAAATTATTACAATTCTATCAAGGTACAAATAATGTAAGAATAAGTCCTAAAAATAATTTACTTAATTAATCAGTTATGGTCCAATATTGATCTATGATGCAAGTTTGACCGTACATTTTTCGAGATTATTTAGTAAAAACTGATTCAATATTGAACCATTGCTTAGTATCACTAAAAACATAGCTGGCATGGCCACAGACAAAAAGAGAATTGAGCAGCCAAAGACTTTGGTTGAGTGATGTTACTTATACTATTTTGGTTATGGTCCTTTAAAATCAGACGGGTATAAATTCCCTTCAGAAGGTTCACATGTTTTCATTTTAATTTGTGCACAGTGAAAAATATCTTGTCATAATATCGAAATCAATATCTCATCATATTTAATATGACTCAAAAGTATTACAAAAAGTTGAGATTCCAGGCACTGCTTGTTGTGGCCACAGCTCATAAGTAGTAAGTGTTTTAGCCTCCGCGCTGCGTGAGGACGGCATCTACGAGAAGGACGGCTCCGTTGATGATGGCCAGGGAAGCCTTCGCCAAGTTTTTGTCCTTGGCGTCGCTCCTACTAGCGTGTTGCCATCTGGAAGATAGATAGGTACAGATAAGTAAACGAAAACAACTCTTGATGGTCTCATTATCTACTTAAGTATTACTTTTTTGAGTTCATGAATTTTAAAGCAGAACAATATCGTTTTTTGTTTGACACTGTTTCAAATGTTAATTTTAATAGAGTGCCAGCAACAAATCGAAAGCGATCCAACCATTTAACCATCACCAAATATCGTTTGGTATAATTTAAGGTTTTCCGAGAAATCTTTTGAATCAAGAGTATTATGAAAATATTTCTAATTAATAATTTGTACGCTTACTTGTCAATAATCAAAGCACCGCTGGCGACGAACAAGGCTACACCGACCAGCGAGTAGAAAATGTCAATCCGTTTGTGCGAAGGTGTCTGCATGATGTAACCTGGAACATGACGTCATTATCGATTAGAGCACGCTATTTTGCATTATTAAGTAGTTTATAAAACCACGTAGGATGTAGTGCACAAATAAGTGGCAACAGGTGTTCTAATGGTGCCTATTCACTAGTTTTTCTTGACTAGTTCTTCTATGTTTTTTTTACTAAATGCTGACGATTCTGTTTTATACTCATACATTCAATACCAGTCATACATAAATATAACAATGAATAATGAAATGATACATCAATGAATAATGGTGTCAGTTTCCGTCAGACATTGATCTCTTATCAATAACCAATGACCTTGACATGTCATTGTTCATTAGATAGAACTTTAACAAGAGACAGATGCTTTTGGGAATAAAATTGGCTAACTACTGTTATTTTTCTGAAAATTTATTAATCCTACTTTATCATTTATTTTGTAGACTCAATTCGTTTCGAGTTCAGTAACACATCAAGGGAAAGATACAAGCGGGGGATTCTATCAAATGAAGGTTCTTACCGGCAGCGGCTCCGGCGAAGATGATGAGGTAACCGACGAAGGTGCCGGTCACCAGCATGCCTGTTTCGGCATCAGAATTGTAGCTGTGGTAGTGGAGGGCGACGCACGAGCATGTCAGCGCCTGAAATGGAGGAAAAAGTTTATGTAGACGATATGGTTATAATTTCTAGTAGAGTAAAGTTAAATGATTTATCGTGATACACGAAAAGAAGTTATAGCAACGATTAAACCATTTAAGTTTTATAAAATAAAAGGTATACCTACAAATAGAGCATCGGTGGTCATTCAATAGAAGCTTAAGACTAGGTTGCTTTAGATCTATGACACAATCCTATTGCATTTGCGAACAAACGCATAGCATAATCAGCCTGCTGGGACACAGGAACAAACGCATACATTACAATTTTTCACTACTCCAACAAATATCATCTCCATTCATTAGTAGTAGTACCACCTCACGATTCCATAATGGCATCCTTCTGACGTCATATCACGCGATTCCTCTAGCGTGTGGTGACGAACCACAGATAATATCGCAACCAGTTCTGGACCGGTGATGTCATACTGAACACGCAATATAAAGCCGAGGCCAACTGCTCGACACCTTGGGCCTTGTCTTTGAGGATAAACATAAAATAAGGTCGACTGCGCTTTCAATGAAATGCGTGTTTTGCGTGTTGATATAATTGATTAAATAATATTTAAATCAAAAAAGTTTCTCCATTTTTATAATTAAAGCGATTCAGGAAAAGGGAAACTTAAATGAGAAGATGGATAAACGTTTTCTAATTTCCTATTCATCGATATTTTAACAGTTATATACAGTTTATTCCACTTGACAATAAAATTATGAATGATGCAAAATGTAATGAAAAAAAAATCAACTCACGATTGAAGGACGTATTCGCACGTGTCATAAATTTGTATAGCGCTCATTAATTTTATTATGACTATCTATTTCCGTACAATAGGAAGTACATTCAATATTGTGATCCAATCGTTTAATCGTTTTGATTTTATTGTTCATAACAAGTAGGTACTTGAACACATCAGAGAATTAATGCAATTAGTTAGAATGCGGAGGACTACTTTGACGCCTAAGTGTCATATTGTCGTTGTTGTATTTACATAATATGTAGGTACTTAGTTTTAAGGATGATTTCCACCAAACCGCTCGCATTTTTTTTTTTTTTTTTTTTTTTTTTTTCCGGATGGGAAATCATCAAATGACCCCCCCCACTCTGGGCGGAGCGGAGGGGAGTGTCAGACTTGTACTGACTAAAACCCATCCATGTTCCTTCTTTGCCCTTTATGTTCCAGGGCCACGGTAAAACCGCTCGCATCGCATCGTAACCGAAAGGATACGAACGGATGCGGCAGCAGCCGACCGCGTCCGGCAATATGTCGACGACATACGATCGGCTCCGTACCGTCACTTGCGAATTTATCCATTTCTGCGCCTAGTCAAATAGTTTCATTTCATCCAATCGTATACGACGACAGGCGCACTAAGCCGAACGCGTGTCGCAGCTTACTTTCGGCTACGATTGCGTGTCGCGGTAGACGCCCGCGGTCATGCTGCAGTGCGCGGCTTGGTAATGCGATGCGAGCCGATGATGGTGGAAATCATACTTAAAGGATGATTTCCACCATCATCCTCATCCTTGAAGGATGATTTTAGTCTTAATTTTGCATTATTATTTTAGATCCATTTGTAGTTTGTATATTTTCATAGAAATTGATAATAAGTTAGTTATAAGTTTAAACATGAACACATTAGTTGTTTTGATATTTCTTTGCCTCATTTCATTATGAAGCTACACAATTATAAATAGTTACCATTATAATTGTGTTGCGAATCGGTTTCTATGGCTACATGTTATCATAACTTGGGCATGTTTCACGCTCTCGTTTACCTACAAACTTAAAACATGACTGCCTCGTTGGTCTAGTAGTCGCAGGCGTGACTGATGAGCAGGAGGTCCTGGGTTCGATTCCCGGGTCGGGCAAAGTGTTATTGGGTTTTCCATCAGGAATTTCTCAGTAGCAGCCACGGAGTCTAGATTCGTGCCTGGTTGATAGCAATAGGTTCGCCATACATACGAGTAATTGGAACATTGTTCAAAATGGGCCGCTTCCTGTACGCCAAACGACACAAATATGTGACAAAATGGTAGGTGAAATTGTGACTTGACGTGCAGGGCACGCGCGTGCGTTTTTGCTGTGGCGGTCAAAAGATTAATAGGTACAAGTTCGGATCTAATTCCCAGAAAGAAAATATAAGGGTCACATTAAGTTGCTTTAGCAGTATTTTATGCTCAAACTAATCAGAGTATCTGCAGCTGATATTAAAAAAATTGAATGATCTAGAAACCATGTGTCTATTGATAGAATATAACCTTTTTTTAAGTGCCTGCCAAAATGAACAATCTAATTTGTAAACACGAAACACATTAATACAAGGTCGAGGTTACGGCGATTACCTTGACTCATTCAGCATATTCGCAGAATTACTCACACTGAATTGAAGCTCTTTGCCAATGTTTGTACCTCGCATGTCACTATTGGATTAAAGTAAAACGAATTCGTTTGTTCAATTCTTAAAGAAAAATGCAACAATACAAAAATGTTAAAATAAGACTCTCGTTCTTTTTGCGATGCAAAAGACTATTCTCTTTTGGTTCTCGATACATTATACCTCCAGAATAATTATATCCTAAAGCGCAGGCCACACTGTCAGCTGGTGAGCGAGCATCGTTTCACCTCTTTACCCGACTGCGGCGATGCGATATCATACTTCCATTCACACTACGAACTACCGAAAGTGCCGAACCGAAGTCTTTTATGCAAAGAGGGGAGACACGATGCTCACCCGCTAGCTGACGTGTGGCCTGCGCTTTACACAGTGAAGTTCGACAGCACGTTCGTTAGTCTTACTATTACAAACTAGGGAATGCTGGATTATTACAATGTTCAGATTACTGGATTGTATAGAAAAATAACATAATAAATGAAATAAAGCATTTCATAAAAGAAATACATATTTGTATTCATATACAGACGCCAGCATATCAAGCTACTACAATCTGTCAAATTTCTTTAATAGATTTTCAACTTTATCGCTAATGCATTAGGTTCAAGTTTGATTGGGAAAATTTGACAGTTTAGGGTAGCTTGATGTGCTGGCGTCTGTATTATACGTTTTGTATAATAGCGACAATTATCTCAAATTAAGTAATCTATTTTTCTAAGAAAAAAATTAACTTACTAAATTCGAAAATCGGCTTATTTATTGCCTTTAAGGCGGAACAGAGTTACCCAACCAAATTCAGGAAAAAAAATAAATAATGTTAAGGTAGGGTTAAAAGAAGCTAGGGGAAGAATTTCCCGTTTGTTGCCAGTGAGGCATATAATATGACACATGTTCCCAAAAAGTACCAGGCTGGCATGAGCTCAAGGTGGTGTGCATTTTAATAATTGTGGGTAGGTACGGTCTTTGTTCATTCATTGACAGTAAGGCGGTACGAAGTTCAGCTAGTTAGTTATAAAATAATCCTTAATTTGAGGTCTGTGTTTTGGCAACTTGTAGTGTTTGTAGTCCTTCGCGGTGGGCGCCGGATTATTGGACGTGCCGGACTATTCAAGTGCCGAATCAGATTAGTACCACTATTTCTACTTTTTCTTTTTCTAGTCTACAGTAATAATTAAAAACTAAATAACATAAATTATAGCTGTGTCGTAATCAGTTTCAAGTCCTGATCGAACGATCGTTAACACTTACTAAAATGAGGTTAATGGCAACAACTATAAGAGTTAAAGGTAGGCGACCTTATTGAACTACATTACGGACCTACCTAGCGGCGTGCCTTCGGATATTATTGTAAAGACTGGGTAGTTAGGTACTAGTATATTCGAACGTTGCCCTTTAATAAATTAATTACAAGTGTAAGGAATAAAAAGTCAGGTGCGTAGTACTCGCAACCGGTGTGCGTGTATGGCCAGTTGTATGAACGTGGACGAGGCGACAGGAATATGTAAGGATAGAAACAGGTGGCGTTCTGTAGTTACTGCCTACCTCATGAAAAAAGGTCGTGAATGCATAAATCAAAAAGAACCTGAGTCCGCCCCGGAACCAAGTCACTAAAGAATTATAATATTATGTCTATAACATAATATTATAATTCTGTCCTATCAATCAATTTATCAAAATTTATTCAAAACAAAATATAATGGTCTCATTTGGACCATCATCGCCAAGAAATAGCAACGTAATTGTCTATTTAGACACGCAGTAGCGTGTCAAGCAAAGTTCAACTAATAGAACTGGCGAGCAGAAAGAGGTAGTTTGTAAGTTTGTATACGTATAGGCGGGTAATTAATCTCCGGAACTAATGATCCAATTCTAAAAAATCTTTTACTTGCAGAAACATACCTTATTCGTGAGTGATACAGGCTATAAATTATATTTACATCATGCATCTATCACAATTTTTGCGGACGAAGTCGCTGAAAAACTTCTAGTTACGAATAAATTTGCCATTTCTACTGAGGATTTACCAATACCAATACATGCCCATTGAAGCGTTATATATTACGGTGTCGTAAGTGAAAGCAATTGTTTTCATTCATTCAAGTACACACATATTATTCATGTAGCGTATAAATTGCATCGCTTAATGCAGGAGTGAAACTGCTTATATACTCGTACATGTGTAGGGTAGCTAAACACATAAACAAAGACAAAGAATTAATAATAGTCCTATTGTTTCTTTATTGGAACCAGAATAGTTTTCCTAATATGGAATCCTCAGTGACAGAATGGAACCTGATTTGTGCATTCGTCTAACTTTTTATCTAGTTAACTTTACAAGTCACGTGTAACTACCTTATGCCCGCGGCTTCAACCGCGTGGATTTCGATAATTGTCCCACGGGTAAAAACCGGGGTAAAAAGTCCAGGTTATAAACTATCTGTGTGCTAAATTTCATCCAAATCCGTTCAGTAGTTTTTGCGTGAAAGAGTAATAAACATCCAGGCACAAACTTTCGCGTTTATAATATTTTAAAGGAAACTAGGATTAATAGAATTTGCAACGAGAAACAACATAACAAAATTAAAAACTCTTCTGAAATGATTGGTATCAACGTTCATTAAATGCAATCTTTACCTGAACTTTATGTGCAACTTCTTTCAACTTACTAATGGTGTTAAAGCTACTAATTGTTTAAATACATGAATCTTTATTTCGAACGCATTGCTACGATCACAGTCATCGCTTATTGATTCATAGCATAGTCTACTCGCCAATAGGTTCAATTTGCATCTGTTAGCGGAACCAAAGCTACTCACCGTTATGATGAAGTGCTACACGATTTACTTTTTATGAAGTCATAACTTGAGGAAGCGAACGACTTCTAAATGGCGAAAGTTATTTGAAGTAGGTAAAAATAATCTAAGTGTACAATAATTCTAGTCGAGATTGGCTTTGCTTGCCATATTATGAAAAAACAACAGCGTCTTAACTTTTTAACGCCAGAGCATAAAGGCACGCGCGTGCCCTCTACGCCAAACCAGAATTTTTACCTACGATTTTGTCACATATTTGTGTCGTTTGACGTACAGGGCACGCTCACTTGTCACGTATATGTGACAATGGAGTTCATAAGGTTAAGACCCTATACTGTTGCGTTGATATTATATTGTTATTTATCAAAAATGAAAGCCCTTGTTGACATGCTGAGCCTTTATCGCTTTCAAAAATTAAGAGTATAAGCAAAGTCCTCTTTCAACAACTAGATTATCTGAAGACACTGAAACTGCCCGGCAATTTGTGTGTCCTACTTTATCACTTAATCCGTTTTATCTCCCAGTCATAATTCTAGTGCATCATGTGATGTTACGTCAGCAACAAACACGTGACCCCTAGGATTAACTCAGATAGTGTCAATTGCTCCAATTCCTTGAAAACCGAATATAATCATCATTCCGGTAAAAACAAAAAAACCGGCCAAGTCCGAGTCAGACTCGCGCATGAAGGGTTCCGTACCATCGTAGTGTATCAGGAGCTCCCTTTAATTTTTAATTATTTTTTATTATTTGTTGTTATAGCGGCAACTGAAATACACATTCTGTGAAAATTTCAACTATTACGGATCATGAGATAGGTACAGCCCGCTGACAGACAGACGTACGGACGGACAGCGGAGGCTTAAATATACGGTCCCGTTGGATGTAGATAATATAAAATTTTAAAATTTGGTTTAATAACCAACCAAAACTGAGCTTGAACAAATTAGGAATTTGTTATATCCGGGTTAAAAAATAAACTCAGTTGTTAATACAGTCAAACTGCCAAGCCACAGGTGGTCGAAGGCAAATATTTTTCGTACATTTTATGAGATATTAGTATAAAACAGAGCAAGTTCTTCATTTATTGCTAGTAGCGTTATGAAGTCAGTCATCACTTTTGGAAACGGTTTCACTTCTAATAGCGACCATGGTCGTTGTATGGGTATGCTGTACGAGGTATGGCCATTTATGGCCGAGGACTGGTCGCACCTTCGTCGTTGACCGTCCAGCCAGTTAGAAAACGAACACTTACTTTTACTTTTGTAGGTAATTATTTCATACGAAGCAAGTTTCAATAAGAATGTAATAAATATATATATGTAGGTAAAATTGCAGTTTCTCTAATTTATGTAACACCATTAGTGTTCAAATAAAATATGATGTGTTTTCGTGACACCCATTTCGATTTATTTAATGCAGATTATTATTAGTTATCATCTACTCGTTAAGATAACAATGTTGAAATAAAATAAACGATATGTTTAAAAATATGCGATTAAAATAAACACGTAGGTACTCGTTTTATTTAATGAGGCCATGTATATGCATTATGGTACATACTCATAACGACGACGCCATTAATATGCAGAAATATCGAAAATGAAACGATCGCGGTAGCTAAACATATTTATGTTCACTTTGCTTTTATTTTGACAATCAATAGGAGAGGGTGAATACATGACGTCATTCACGTGGGTGCTTTTCAACCCCATAGCTGTCCATGAAGCATCTGTATCAAATACCGAACATTTTATTTTCACACCTACAACCCTACAATCAGTAGTATATCTGTATCACCGACATAATGACATTAAAACAATGAGAGGCTCGGTCATTTTAGCAACAATGTAATGCTAATAGACTACCGAAAAATACTTCCTGTATTCGTGTGAAGGTTATCTGAGATCATGAGAAAATATTTTGATTTAAAAGAGTGTCCTTGGAGTTTCTTGCCCATTCTTCTCCATAGAGATCTAAGCTTTGGAATGTGCAACTGCAGTACTTTCTCAAGTTATTATGCCTTGTGACTGTGACTGTAGCTTCGCTTTTTTTTTGTTTTTTTTTGACATTCAAAAGTGCCTGCGATGGTCTAATTGAAATAAATGCTTTGAGTTTGAGTTTGAAATCGAAGTATCAAAACCAAATGTTCAATATTTACATAAACATTCAGTCTATTTTTGGTATCTTTGAGCATTGTTTTGTTTCGGTTACAAACGCTGTGAAAGAATATGTTGAAGAAGATTTGGATCCAGATATACTATCAAGCTGACTGGACTCAGGCTTGCACCGACGACCAAGAAGGTAGCCAGGATAAATTGGATTTGGAAGGTGGACCAGGTGATTGATTGAGTCGATTGATAACATCTGGCATCCGGCTAAACCTCTTACTGTAAAGTAAGTTATCACAAACGAAAACAAACACAACACGGCGATAAAATAACAATTCATTATTTTCGTTATCGGGAAGTATTAAGGTATTGATAAGGTGAACGTTAGACCCAGGTGGGTCGTACCGTGTCGTTTAATCAACTTCTATTAGACCATGACCCGTTTCCGAGGAACCGTGGGCGTTCAGTAGCTTGAATACTTACGATATTTTGAATACCTACAATGGATAATAGACAAAAATGTTCATCTATCTATGAGGAAATCTCGACAACGTTCAGAAATGCACTACAAGTCGGAGATATTTTCACGCTAATTCCTTCTACCAATACGATAAATGTTCTAAGTCAATAGCTTCTTTTAAAATTAACGTGTTGATTTTCCATTAGGCAATCGTTAAACAAGTTAGAAGTTACATTACTCATGTCGGATGATAAAATGATTTCATATTTATTTTTAGTTTGAATTTTATCGTTTGTTTATACTCGGTACTGACCGCCACGGTCGTCGTGGTTACGATATCCGGAGATAGGTACGTTTCCGAATACAGAAATATCTGGCTAACATTAAACAGCTTCCAACGTGTCTAATCAAGAAAAGATGATCAATCTAAGAGTTGAAAAGGTAAGGGCCATGAAGCCTTCAAAGTATAAGAAGAAAAACTAAATTTAAAAGACGGCAAAGCCACGCCCCATGTAGGAGCGTACTTAGGTGTTAATCAATTGACTGTGGCTTTGTGAGAGAGCGGTCGGTAAGTGTTGATACACCAACACGCGCTTATGTCAGGCCGCTAAGAATAGCCGATGGACACTGATGTAATCCTGTGATAAGTAATTCGGGCATTGTTGACTCAAATTACTCGTGTCATGAAGTACGAGGAAAAGAGTCTAAAGATATACCTACTTCAATTTAAGGCAATTGTGGCTAGTGTTAAAATGCGTCTTTAGTTGCTATACTTATTATATCCATACAAAATAATTGTATTTATGGAATTGGCATAAAGACTTGTTATAGTTATAGATCACGTCAATGCTGACCGTAAACAATATTTTTTTTTACGAGTAGTACCTATTAACATTGTTATTTATTTTGATTGCCTCATCAACCGTTATGTTATTTAATTATAAATTTATAAATTACTAGAACTTTGCCCGCGATTTCGTCCGCAAAAATTGTGATAACTCGGCTAATAATGCACTCAGGAATAATGTTGCTTTCACTAATAATTTTTAGAATTGGATGAGTAGTTCGGAAATTACAAACTTACTAACAAAATTTTATCTGTTTATAATATTGGTATAAATGTAGATTAATATTGCTTCCTTTTAAACAAACCCTTCTCAAAAAGTCAATCACTAAACCATCCTCAATTCAATGCACCTCGTTCCATTTCGGTCTCAATAATTTGAATCGTAATATTTCTCGTAGTCCCTTCTCCGTCCCTTTCATATGTATGGTCGATGAAAGTGAAAGAAGCCAACGCCCTTTGTATCATGATAGCGTTGGGCTTCTGTTTTTGTTAGCGTTCGTTTACGACATAAAAGAGTTTATTTATTTTTAGATCTTTTCTTGGATCATTCATTTTGTTAGTCTTTTGATGAGGCTTAGTTTGTAGGACGGTAGGATGTACCTGTCTGTGGATATCGTAATCTATCCTCAATTCAGTATTATGTTCATTGTCTGTCTAAAAGGTTATAAATTTATTGCAGCTTTCTTTCTGAAAGAGTACAAAATTGAAAACTCTTTTAGATACATACTTCACACATAGGTACGTCCTTAGATACGAAAAAAACATCCTAATTTCAAAATGATCATTATCTTGGCTAACTATTTACTTCATGCTTGTACGTCTACGTTTAACATAAAAACTTTATTATTGCCCACTATTTCACAAAATTCGTCAAGGTTGAAGGAAATGCTGCATAACAATACAGTTTACAAACAAAAAACAAGATCATTTTAAAGTCGTCGACTCAAACTTACATTTACTTACGACGTATTAAATAAAATTACCATTAGGTACTCTCCTGCCTTATCCTTCGAGGATTACAGACCTGTTTAATGTTTTAAGTAAATAAAATAAATATAATTACCAGCTCCAAAAACTTGATAATAGACAATCTGCTGATCGACATGTTGATTCACTTCAAAATTCAAAATAACACGATGTTTATAGGCTATGTTTACACTGAAACACGGGCGTGCGATGTGATGTCGCCACTGAGACTGCGCCGTGAGCCGCGACGAGGGATTGAAGCGATGAGCTCATGTTGCTGTGGCCATCGAGTTTATCAACGTAGGACATTAGTTAAAAAAAAAAACAATAAAATTCTTACCATTCTTACATGGTCTAATCGCGTACGTGACCAAGCATTGAACCTTGAGGTACTACTCGTACTATATTCTGTGAAGGATATTTTTTACCATAAAAAGATTGTTACATCTAACAATGTTACAATAAATTGCTTTGCACTTCTTCACTATTATTTTGTTAATCAGCATTTTAATAGGGGCCATCAGCTTTGGAAATTAAGAACATACACAGACAATCTACGTATTTTTTCGTACTCATTTTTACTTTTTCGCTTCATCTTACAACTTCTTCACTCACTGACCTGCTTCCGTATTCACAAACGCTTTGATTCGATTTCGATTCGACAAGTCGTATGTCTATCTTTTTTTGGTATAAGGAAAGCGAGCGAACTTTCCGAATCAAAATCGAGTCGAAGCGTTTGTGAAAACGGGAGCAGGATCGTATAAATTAATTTCATGGCCACATTGCAAACGTAGTTTTACTCCTTCTTTCCCCTAAGATGACATCATTTAGGTACCCGTGAAACGATATCGCGTGCAATTTTATGTCAACAAAGTTTTTGACGTGTTTATTTCAATTATATATATGTCTGACTCGCAAAAGTTATCATCGGAAATGGTTTGATGATAGTATTGTTATCAATTCACATAGAAGCGTCAACGGTATTTCGATCACTTTTTGGTTTAATAAAGGTGTTGTGAAAGAAGAAGAGATGCTGCGTCGACCCCAAATAAATTGAGAACAGGACAGGGGAATAATGAGGATGGTGACGATGCTGATTTCAGTATGTAAAGGTTTTACATTTTGAATGTCTTTCCTACGACATGAAAGGAACACAAAAAGATTGATGGTCGGATAGGAACTTATTACATAAAGTTTAATTACTACCTGACATAGACAATGACTGAATTAACTCCTGTTAGCAGAAGTAAATAAACAATCCCACTAGCTTGCGTCAAAATGAGCATTACTAATGCAAACATTTGCTTTGATGACTAACAAGACCAGTCATTCGCATTGTTGAAACGCTTTAACTACTAATAGTTATAAATAGTAAATAAGAGTCTTAACGTATTGTACTACGTTCAAACTGTAGTTTTTTATACGTACTTTGTATTGCATGGTCATAGAATCCAAAATAGTCGCCTACGACATTCATGACATCATACAGCTAGGTAATTTAAATTCTACGAAATCATTATTATACATGAATACAGTTTTAATCGTATTAGGTGATGGCACCGTTTTATATTAGATAATTAATGAGGTAAACACGTTAATTCTAATAATAGTAATGATATGTACTACGCTCGTTAACTATTAGGATTTCCTGAATAAACACGTGTGTGTGTAAATCTCGTCTCGTGTTTTTTTTATCTCGATTCTTTCCAAAATAGCCGAAATATTATTACCAGCGTGAAGGAAAGGGGGGAGGCTTTGCCCAGGATTGGGACAGTTCTGGCTGACAAAAAAATATATATTATCAGCTTTTCAGGTAGTCAACTTGTGACTGTAAGAATAATATAACTTGTGTTAAATCAGATTATTGTTACAAAAACTGGAGGCTTTTGTGCTAAGAGATACACTTGTGAACTGGGTTCTAGGTTTGTATGTAAAAAAACAACTTATCGATACCTCGGAAATAATAAATAAATAATAATTATTATTATTATTATTTATTTCAACACTAATGTCAACAGATGTCTTGTAATTTCATTCTATAATAAAATTTTCGTTAAATAATTGTTTTTAAACAGTCTGGAACCTTATCTCCCTTTTAATATATTATAATTTCTCCATTTCTTAATATAACAATAGTAAAATGAAGCCATTTTATAACAATAAACACAAAAAGAAAAAATGTGATCAAGAATGACGTATGTCACCTACATAAGATTGGACAGATAAAAATAATAATGAAATCAAGTGAATGTTGACGAGATCAGCAGCAAGACGCGCACGCCTATCACCTCCGGACCCGTCGCTCAGCTCCGCCTCGCCGCCGCCGGAATCCAGACCCGTCGTGAGTGCTGTGACACCGGCCGTGGCAGTTGCGTCGAGCTCGAGCGACGAGTATTTCTCTCCGCCGACGACGCCACCACCTGTTCGTCGACGAGGAGGACGTCGGCCGCCGGACGGTTTAGGACCTCGAGGCCCACCGGCCTCTGATAGGGTCCCAGCTCCCGGCGGGAGTGTGCCGCGCATGCGATGGACGCAATCCATTAATGCAAATGTCATGCGCGCATACTATGGGGCTACAGAGGGGGGTAACAACCTGACCGCGTACCGTGTTCGGATGCTCTCTCTGTTTCAGGTGCTTGAGCCAGCTGTCAACGTGTCGGCACAACGACTGTCGGATCAGGTGCGAGTCATCCAGCGTAATGGTATGTTGGATGACACCGTACTTGATCGCTTGCGGACTGAAATGCAGAGTAGCCATGTCATTGCCACGCCGCCGCAGACTGTGGTTCCACCACAGTCTACCATAATACCAAATCACGATAACAACGTGAGTAATGACATGGTTACTAATGTAAGTACCCAGTGCAATGAGGAAATGAGGTGTGCTTTGGAGGGTGCGATTCGAGAATATCGGTTCATGCAACCCGATCTTAGACCACGCGTACCTCGTTTGCCCATGCATAACAAACATAGGGTGCTGGTGGCTGTTCTGGATTCGCAGTTGTCAAACTATTTTGATAACTGCGAAGACCTCACCGATGCTCACTCAATCCTGTATTGTGCGGCTGTAGCGGCATGTCGTGTAGCTCATGTCAAATTTTCTGATGACAGAGCTACACGACCTAAACCAGCCGTACCGTCATGGCAGTACAGGATTGAACGACGTATTGGTGAGGCCAGAGCACTCGTCGGCAAACTGATCTGCTTCAGGGAGGGCAGTACTCGCCCTAGAGTGATGCGTTTTGTGAGGCGGGCGTTCTCGGGGACTGATATCAGTGCTCGAGACTACATGTCCCGTGTCACAGAGCGCATCGACTTCCTGAAGCAGAAAGTTTATGCATGGGCAAACCGTATTCGTAGGTATAAGCGGCGGGTGAACCGATACACTCAGAATCGCACATTCCAAAGAGATGAAAGGTGGATTTATAGGGCTTGGGAGCGACCGGACCAAGGTGTGGCTGACACGCGCCTGCCGGATGATGATGCCATGTGTTCATTCTGGCGCAGCATCTGGTCGGTGCCTGTTAGCCATACCGAGGGTGAATGGACTCGGGAGGTCGAGCGAGCGTGCGATCTAGTACCAGAAATGGGGGCAATCACTATCAGCCCCCAAGACGTAGTTCGTGCAGTCAGTCCGTTGCCTAACTGGAAATCTCCAGGTCCGGATGGGCTGCACAACTTCTGGATTAAATGGTTTACAAGGTCGCACGCTCGCCTGGCGATCCTGTTCCAGTCAGCCTTAGAGTCAGGGTCGCTGCCAGAGTTCCTGACAACAGGGATAACCCACCTGCTCCATAAATCGGGTAGTACTGCGGAGCCCAAAAATTATAGACCGATTACCTGTCTTCCGACAGTCTATAAAGTTCTTACATCCATTTTGAGAGCTAAAATTAACAAACACATTGATGACAATTCTGTAATTTCCGCTTCTCAAAATGGATGTAGGAACGGGTCCCGCGGTACTAAGGAGCTACTCCTCATTGATATGGCCATTAGTCAACAGGTTCGCCGTTCCCGAAGGGATCTGTCGACATGTTGGATAGACTATAAGAAGGCCTATGACTCGGTGCCACATACATGGCTCATGAGGGTGCTAGAGTTGTATAAAGTTGATTCAACTCTGCGCATCTTCCTGATGTCATGTATGGGGCAATGGAGGACAGTCCTTCGCTATCCGGGATGTCGGCAAATCCAGAGGAATAGCGAGCCGATAAGGATAGAGCGAGGTATATTTCAGGGCGATAGTTTGAGTCCGCTTTGGTTCTGCTTAGCCTTGAATCCTCTTAGCACGCTGCTGGAGGATTCAGGTCTAGGCTATCGGTTGAGGAGAGGTGGTCAAGTTATATCTCACCTCCTTTACATGGATGACCTGAAACTCTTTGCCCCCAACGATTTGCAACTGATGGAGCTACTGAAAGTAACTGAAACTTTCAGTAGCGCCATCAGGATGTTATTTGGTGTGGACACATGTGCGGTCATGCATGTAAAGCGAGGGGAGATTGTGGAATCTGTGGGAACCCAGCTCTCGGATTCCATAAATCTTAGATCCCTCTCAGCAACTGAAACCTATAAGTATTTGGGTATGTCGGAAGCGCTGGGCATCAATGTTGCAGACATGAAGCAATCGTTGAAGGAGCGCTTCTTTAGCCGTCTGAAAAAAGTATTTAATAGTCTTTTATCAGGCGGCAATAAGGTGCGTGCCTTCAACGGTTGGGTCATGCCGGTTCTGATGTACTCTTTCGGCATACTCAAATGGACTCAGACAGAACTAGACGCCCTGGATAGGAGGGTCCGTACATTGTTGACGACATATCGAATGCATCACCCGCGTTCTTCTGTTATGAGACTGTATATCCCGCGGAGGTGTGGGGGTCGAGGCTTTTTAAACGCTAAGACTCTTCACAATCGCGAGATATGCAGTCTTAGGGAATATTTCCTTGAAACCGACGTGGGGATGCATCCAGATGTGGTCGCAGTGGACAAGGGGCTCACCCCGCTCTCCTTGGCTAAAGAGAACTGGCGCAAACCTTTAGTGCTTGACACTAACGACCGCATGGAAGTATGGCAGAGTAAGGAGCTTCACGGACGCTTTTTCCGGGCCCTGCATGGGCCCGATGTAGACCTATCAGCGTCCGTAGCCTGGCTACGTTCCGGGGACCTCTTTGGAGAAACCGAAGGTTTTGTCTGTGCAATTATGGATAAAGTTATGATGACGAATAACTACCGGAGATTTATTGTGAAGGACGGTACGGTTGACATATGTCGGGCATGCCACCGTCCAGGCGAATCAATCCGTCACATAATCTCCGGGTGTTCTCGTCTGGCTAACGGAGAGTACTTGCATAGACACAACCTTGTAGCCAGGATTATCCATCAGCAACTTGCTCTAAAATACAACCTTGTGGAATCGGAAGTACCGTACTATAAGTATGTGCCCGACCCAGTTCTCGAAAATGGCAGGATCACATTGTACTGGGATCGATCCATCGTAACTGACAGGACTATTGTAGCCAATAAGCCTGATATAGTGGTGGTGGATCGATCAGAGCGGCGTGCAATGATTGTTGACATAACGGTCCCGCATGATGGGAACCTCGTGAAAGCCGAGAAAGATAAGCAAATCAAGTATCTTGACTTGGCTCACGAGGTTGTCGACATGTGGGATGTGGACTCAGCGATCATTGTGCCGATAGTTGTATCAGCCCATGGCTTAATTGCCAAGAGCCTCGACCAATACCTGAGGAGGCTCTCGTTAGGCAGCTGGATCAAGGGTTTGATTCAGAAAGCGGTACTCCTGGACACGGCTCGTATTGTCAGGAGGTTCCTCTCTCTGGAGCCCTGACCGCCGGTAGCTTGGACCCTGTTCCCGATATTTTTAATATTTTTAAATGTTTTTTATATTGTTTTTAGTTTAAGAAATATTTAAAAATGTATAAGATTTGTGTAAAGATAAATAAAGGAAATAATAATAAAAATCTTTATTTATACAAAAACCTTCAACATTGATTTAAGACTAGGTCACATAAATTTCAGTGAAATAAAGGTAATACAGATAGAGTAACCCTGACTCCCAAACTAGGAGGTCCTGTGACTTAGGAGTCAGTGTTCTGCTGTCACTATGATACAAAAACCTTTTACTAAAAAGTGTGTTAACAAAATCTTGGCAAAAAAAACAAATTTGAAAGCACAACTAAATTATTTTAACAGAGATTAAACTAGGAGTGAAGGAATTTATTAATTGTAGTTGTATTATGAATGTGCATGTGTAGGTAATTGTGTGTGTAGATGTGTATGTGAGAGTGAAAGTGTGTAATTGGGGGGTAAGTGTGTGTGTGTGTGATTGAGATTGTACATATTTGCGTGTGTAAGTGTTTTATTGTTAGTATATTTATGTATCTTGCTGAAAGTGTTGGGATTTTTATATTTAATGGGTAGAAGAAGTATTGCACGGCTATTGCCGGAGGTGAAGTAATTCTTCTGTCCGGACGTAGTCCTGATCCTGAAGCCAACCTTGAACTTTAACCTTGACTTCATGGTGACTTAGCCCAGTTAATTGAGTACTTTTAGCGATGTTTCTGTAAATGAAAGAGCTGACAACATAGAACTGGCGCCTAGCGAATGCGGTCTTGTGGCTTATTGTAGGGAAAGTTATTTTTGCTCTGCGCTTAGTGTTATCTGGTGGGGGAATTAGTCTATGCTTCCTAAGTGTAGCTCGGAGGACAAAGAGCTGTCTCACCGAAAGTAGCTTACATTCCGCATATAGTTTTATAGTGGGAAATCTGTATGGTTTACCAAGCATTACCTTGAGCACAGCTCTCTGGGCCCTTTCCACTTCAATAAACTTGGTTTTAGCAGCCCCTCCCCAAACCGGGCTGCAGTAAGTGATAACGGACTGACAAAGTGCTAGGTAAACCATTTTCAGAAAATGCAATAAGAACAATGAGCTTGCAGGCATGAGTTTTATAGTTTATGTGTATGTAGGTACCTCGACAAAAATGGATACTGGATAGTGCATCTGATGAGGTGTTGTGTCATTATCATTAACACTAGAAACGGGATATTTATCATGTTTACTGGTTGATTTGAGTTTGCAATATGTGTGTGTGTCTGTGTGGCGTGTGTGTGTGTGTTTGTTGTTCCGTTTGTTGAGTCATTTTTTGAAAAAGAAGAACGTTTTGCTGTACCCGAAATCCTTTCAATGTAAAGGATGGTATACCAGATCTCAACCATGGCTCTGAACTCCTACATACTATGCAACTTTATGATATTGATCGATCCCACAATTTATTTACTGAACCTCCAATGTCATAGTAAATTGACACCTTCCACGTTTGCTAATAACAGTCCACCACAACTTTGCCCTTCGATATCTCTGGGAACTCTGTCAGCTTGCGTAGTGCGTATTGCATTCCGTTCAAAATCGATATTCAAGAAATCTTTTTATATCTAAGTAAGGCTTAAAGCACACTTCATTAATACATTGTCCCGCTAGTTATGCTTTATTTATTGCGACGAGTATTTTCTAATTCCTCATTGCTATTTTTGGAATGTAACTGTTGGAAATATATTCAAAAACATAAAAATAAAAGTAAATAGATGATAATAGAGTTGATGATGGGTAGGTACTCAAACTTACTGAGTACCAGTAGTTAGGTTATTGAATTTAATTAGGAAAATTAATAAATAAATTATTTCTCCTAACTTAATGTATTTTCCTCAATTTGTTGGACTTTCAGTTTAATCAGTTGTAGGTACTAATGATTAATTTTATGTTAAACTCTTCCCGTAGGCGTAAACCGAGTTGAAAAATAACCAACATTAATAAAAATGAGATCATTGTGTGTAAGTCTACCATAATTTCGTCTGCTTTAAAACACGTTTTCATTCGTTGACTAATTAATGCAGTAAATCAAAATTTATCTCGTGCACAGAGCATCTGCAGAGTATTTTGCGGTTCGATAACAATATCCATATTCAATAACCTCCCCCTTAGAAGTCGGTTAACATGAAAGAAATAGTTCATGAAGTTCGACATTCTTATTTCTACCTGCGAGCAGGTGTTTAGAAACACCTGCCGTTACGATTTTGGGCCATTAAAAAAAAGCATTGGGTATTTTTTTTTCGGGCTGTTCTTCAGCCCCTTTAGTACTTACTCTTTATGAATGACTTGATATAAAGTCACTCTAAGCCTGGGTAGCATAACTTCTTAACTAAGGTGATTCTACTCGTCTACTAAGCAACTTTTGCTATGCAACTAATATTCAATTCATTAAAAAAATCTTATTTATTTATTTATGTACACACAAGACACATATACAGGACATAGCACAGACAAAAGAGCACAAAGGTACCGCTTATTTCATTAAGAAATCTCTTCCAGCAGACCAGACCAGATCTTTTCAAACATGCATTCAAATGGTCTGTCTACTGTTGTATAGGAATTTTATTATTTTTATCACCAATCATATAAAGGGTGTAAATAGACCCTTAACATAACCGAAAGGCACTTGTTCTCTCCGTCTTTGCGATCATTTTTTTGTTTTAGACCATACCTAGTCCAAGATCTACAAATGACAGCCAGGACCAACGAATTAACGTGCTTTCCGAGGCACGCAGGAAACTCGGTATGTAATGGGTGGTCACCCACCCACAGACCAACCTAGGCAAGCACGACTTAACCTAAAGATCGACCCGAGCTGCTGTTTGTATTTAGCCACGAGGTACAGGTTTGATCTACAGGACTATTAATGCTTTCGAAATAGTTTTAATTCTGCTAATTTTATGCTAAAAAAAAATACAAAAAAAAAATTAAAAGCAAGAGTTACTTCATCAAACGCAATGTTCACAAGATTCTAAACGTTACGCCCTTGTGTACCTTTGCCTGTATGAACACAAGTGAATGAGTTATTTGTTCTACAATTATCAATGGTTCGACTTCACATCTCTATTTTCGTTCCTACGTTTCACAGTACCCTTTTAATTAAGTCTAACTTGCTAAGGACTTAAATGACGGAACTATCGGAATGTGTTGTTTGAGTAATTGTTTATGAAGTTGTGTGGGAGGTCGCCGGATTCGGATTGGAGGAGTTTTAACAACTTAATTATAACTAGCGACCCGCCCCGGCATCGCACGGGTGCAATATATACATATAAACCTTCCTCTTGAATCACTCTATCTATTTAAAAAAACCGCATCAAAATCCGTTGCGTAGTTTTAAAGATCTAAGCATGCATAGGGACAGACAGCGGGAAGCGATTTTATTTTATACTATGTAGTGATGTCACCTCTCTGCCACCTTCGGCTTTGGCCAATATTGAGATCTGTGTAATTGAGTGCTGAAACTGAAAAGCTTGAAATGTCTGATTAGGCGCTTCTTTTTTAATTTTAAATAATATCAACACTTCCAGTGCAATTATGTTACGGCACGTAAGAAATTCAAAAGCTGTCTTTTAGGATTTTTAGGCAAATACTTCGCAACTTCATGTTTGCTAGGACAATCGGAACTCCGTAAATTGCTCATTCGTAGGTAAATCAAAACCTACAGGGTACATACCTTCTTCCCGATGACCATGAATCATGATATTTAGTAAGGAGCAAAGTTTTATAACACAAATACCTAAAGGAAGACATCCGAAAATCGAAAATTTGTTGTTATACCAAATTAAAATAAACGCGATTACATATTTACGTTTGCAGTTTGAGAATTAAATGTAACGTATGGAAGACCCTTATTTTAACTGCAAAATTGTACTTCAATTCAACTTATCTTTTCTTAAGAGCTTATGGAGTTGAATCTTTGTGACCCGATTTTCGTGGTGGATAGGCCATCAATATACAAGTTTGCACGGAACCCACGGTGCGCGAGTCAGCCTCGGACTTGTCCACTTTTTAAATAATTTACTGGACATTTTACAAAAAACATATATTCAACTTGCTTACAGCTCTATCTCTTGATAAACATACGAACTACATCGCATCATCATCGGCCATGTGTGCTGCACGACCCTTAAGCTGGCGTTCGTATTAGTTCAGTCTATACCCGTAAGAGGTCTCTTTACCAAAGCAACCAAGTAAACCTGGTGATGGATTTCTTTCATCTCAATAGAAAATACACACTAGCATGGTCATCAATACTATTCATACATCACTTTATTAAATCATAAGTTCTGTCCAGGTACAAGTTTAAAAATTTAAAACAATACAAAACGGACTGTCCAGAGGTGGTCCAGAATCAATAGAAGCTACCATTGAATACGGCAGGGGGAATCTAGAAGTCTAGAACTTTTTGAAATTAAGTAGGTAATCCAACAAAGATTTTACCCGTTGGATTCCTTAATCAAGGGCTTGGTAAGGTGTGAGATATCTACTTAGATACCTCACACCTTACCAGCTTGGTAAGCTCTTGAACATGACGGAAATATCCCACAAATAACCCTGTTACCATTATTTCAATTAATGGCGTTCCCCACAAAATATCCAATAGATAGTGGCAGGAGGAAGGTGGGGAGTTGCCCTTTGTGTATGTAGAAGATTTACTACAAAGTGCGTTAGCACCTGCACCCAGTCACTTGTAGTCAGAGCAGCCACAGTAACTATTGGGAAAAGGCTAGGCTGATGATAAAGTCAAGTAGTTAAAATTTGGCCCAGGGCTGCGGGACTGTTCGAAAGAGATATCGTGGCCCTGGAACACAAAGGGCAAAGAAGGAACATGGATGGGTTTTATTCAGTACAAGTCTGACACTCCCTTCCGTTCCGCCCAGAGTGGGGGGGAGGGGGTCATTTGATGATTTCCCATCCGAATAATAAAAAAAAAAAATGTAGTTAAAATTTACACAATAAAACACAACAGCATTCCAGCACCCTTAAACATAACTTTATTAACAATTTATAAGCATAATTTTACTAACATGGAGCATTCTTGGGGCACTTGCCAATGCTGCCTTCGTCCTTGTGCACTGAGCATATAGCGATGATCGCGTCGATGAGGAGCAGCGTGGCGTTCGCGAGGGCGCAGATCGCGGCAGCTTGCGCCATACTCTTGCGATCGTGCGAAGGAAAGGGGCGCCAGGAGTGCAGCGTTAGACCGCCGCACAGTGCGAACAGAACGCTACCGCTAGATGACCACCACGCGTCCACGTAGGCGTCTGCCGCCGCTGATACTGCTTCGCCTAGTAACAGGACATGTATTATGATCTGTTACATAGCCGTTAGCAAGCTGAACTGAAAATAGGGCCATGTCTGTAGTAGGTCCGAAAGCCGTTGGAGCTGACGAGAGCTGAATTGGATAAAGCGTAACGGCAAGGGTAGCGTAGAACGCCCGCAGCTAGACTGATAATGAGTTGAATTGTCTCTAAGGGATTAAGCATTTAAAGGTTGGTGACTTACAATGTGTATGATTATAATAAGTTTCCATGAACCAATATACCGATGACTCCAATCTAAAATACATGTGTGCATAACTATCTATTCTTTTAAAATTAATAAAGCATGAGAGTAGCATTTGACCTTAGAAGGAGAATACTTATATATCTACGTGATATACTGTTTGAAAATAATACACCTACATAAAGGAAATAAGCGTACAAAATAAATAAATAATCTCGTTAAAAGCTAGAGTGACTGAAATACACTCCACAAATATAGATAACGTTCAGCTAATTCGCTAATGTGCCGCCTACGTCCAAACATGATTACGTGATAAGCCGCATTTATACTGAACATAGTCTACAAGCAATCATCGAGATATTCACCTCGTTACACGCTGGCCTCTTCATCGTACTCCTCTGAGTCCAAGTATGCCAGGCTTAGGTCAAAAAGCATGAAAAATGCGTTCACGATAGATATGGCAGCTCCCAGGAACGCTGCGTTGCTGTCACCAGTTCTCGGATACGGGGTGGTTTTGATCCTGGCTGTGATTACAAGGCCCCCAGTCACGGAGAACAAGGCGACCCCGAGCATACCAAAGTACATGTCTTGGACAAGATCCAGCGGCGCGAATAACATCTCCCCTAGAATGTTCAAGTTGCTAAGACTGAGATACATTAACTGCGGAAGTGCGGAGCAATGAGCGGTGCATTGAGCGGAGTGACAGATGAATACGTCTCTCCGTCGCTTTATCAAACTGTTTGTGAATACGTTCAACTCAAAGCTTTTGATGTTACTGATGGAACTGCATTCAAGTTTTTTTGGTTAACATTTTATAAACATTGTTAATGCAAGATACATTCAGAAATATCTTCGCCTCTTCCTTTTAAAGAAAGTTGCAGTGCAATGTTCTAACTCTATTTATTTAGATATATACAAGCCGTTGCCCGCGACCTTTGTCCTTGTGAAATTATTATAAAAATAGGTATTACTTCCCTATTTGAATTGGATTTTGTTAACAATTTCAAATGTTTAATTTTTTTTACACGGAGCCCCAATACTTTTCCTAAATAAAAGTAGCCTAAGTTACCCCTTATAGCGTCAGTTATCAGTAAAAGTCACACAAACAGACAGACAGACAGTAACACAGACAGACCGACCGACAGACTGACAATCAAACATTTGACAAAAAAGGTTTTTTTGTTTTAAGGACCTGATATACTTTGATATACAAAATATAAATTCAGTTGAATTGTTATTTTGAAATTACAAACAGACACCTCAATATTATTTATTTGTAGTATCGTAGTATAGTATGCAGTATTTGTAGTATGTAGTACAGAATCGCCCCGCAAAGGGCTAATTATTAAAACGTTAGAAATAGAACAATTTAATCCAGTATAAATGCGGCATTTGTGCATTGAATACTGTATACATTTAGACTACAGTAAAAACCGAACCAATCTAAGAACTAGATGAAAATATCTGATTCACCATGAAATGAAATAAGCTAAGATACTTATGACATTGTTTGCGTTAAGATAATCAACATAGATGTTCGAATTACCCCAAAATTAACCACTTAGTCTTTCAGTAAGTGAAACATTCTGCACGTTCAATACCTATGTTAAAGTTACAATACAGCCGGAATATCCAAGATAGCGAGGTATGTTCAGTCTACGATCGGTCTATGTCTACACGTATTGAATGACTGGGACTACAAGACGGTAACTAGGTACATTCTGACCTACGATTTCGCCTGAGAGGACCACCACATAGCCGACGTATGTGCCCGAACATAGCATGAGTGTGGGCACGTCTGTCAAGTCGTAACTGTAGTGGTGTAGTGTTAGACATGCCACTGTTAACATCTGGAAAGAAATGGTATTTTAAATATTGCTATGCTATTTAAGTTCTTCTGTGACCTACTTTGGAGCAATGCTACACGCTAGGGCAATCTATTAGTCTATCATACACCACTCGGTTCACCCTGTGGAAGAAAGTGAGTCTATGGTGTGGCTCACAATTTGAAAGAGGCGTAAATTCGTGGCTTTATTTAAGACACCTTGTTGTACTAACACTTATCTACTAGTATTCTTAGTAAAAGCCAATCAAAAGTGAGTATTGGCCAGTCGCCTCGTAACTGACGAAATGTGAAAGTGTTAAACACCTCTGCCTACCCCGTTAGCGAGTACCAACAGGAGTAAAATGAAACACGTTACTCTTATCTAACCTAAGAGCAAAATTAAATTGCAAGTTCCCGAATGTGTGCCCCAGAGAATGCATTTATAAACACCACGAAGCTACTGTTCAAAGCTTTCCTTTGATGACACCATGAATATGCTAATACCTACTTGAACTCTCTGTTTCTAATTATGTAGTCCGATGCCTTTCTGTGCAAGAATGCACCGAAGTTTAGATGCAAGCTTGCATTAAATAAAGGATATTTTAGAATCTAAGACTTGTCTTGTCCCACCGCCAGCGTTTGACGGCACGGTTGCCGCAGTGGTTGAGCGATCGGCTGCTGCGCTGAGTGTCGCGGGTTCGATTCCCGCACGGAACAAATATTTGTATGACGTTCAGGTAGTTGTTCCGGGTCTGGCTGTTTGTGTATGTGAGTTTAAATGTTTGTAAACGCACCCACGATACAGGAGAAATTCCTAGTGTGGGGCAACGTTTTTTATGAAAAGAAAAGAAAAAAGTTGTTTATTTGTTCAGCACAGAATAGTCAGCGATTACTGACACGCGACCTACAATCTTTTGTACGTTTCTTACACCAGAAAATAGTCACAGGACAGGCCTAAGGATGCAAGTAGAATTATTGTTTACTTCTGGTTTTGGCATTCCTTCTGCAGCAAGGCAAAATACATCATAGGTTTAATACAATTTGTTGTGAAGTAACTTACCAATTCACTAAGTTTTATTAAACACGTCGGTATTAACATCGTGATTAAACTTTTATATAAAATTGTAAACTACAAGATAAAAATTTCTTTACCAATAATATGATTATTTAAATTACATTACACCCAAACTTGACAGTTCAGCAACTGTGACATCTGAGTGTGACATTTTAACAAATAATAAACATATATCATTTAATTTTCAAAGGAGTTTTAGTATCTTAAGGTTCTATTATAAAAGTTTGATTGTAAAAAGAGACCTGACTTCTTCGGAAGCCCCGACTTGGGTTGACATGATGGAACTTCATATAAAACTGTTTTAGGGAATGTTCATGACATGAGATTGGCGACGAGTTTACTCTTGTCGGGCTCGGAGAAGGCTGAAAAAAAATAAGCTCTGATGAACTGGCGGAATAACAAACTAATTGGACTCTCATAATCTCATGCCTGTTTTCAATTACCTACGCCTACGCTAAGCGAAATCTTTATGCAATCCCTAAACAAATGTGCACTGTTGGGTTTTATTCTTACGACGTGACTGAGCCGAGAATTGAAAACGTAACCGTGTACTTTTATTTAAACATTAATTTAATTTTCATCAAGTGTTACCTACTGATGACGGGCATTAGTCCAGTAAGGAAGAACTACGTCATCGATGCGAGAAACTTCGCCCACGATAGCAAATTAATCAACTCACAGTAGCATGCTGCGAAGATACGCTTAACAAGCCTGCATGCTATTAAAACTTGGCACAAAGCCAACATAAAAAGCCAACAGCAACACCGTCATCTATAACACAAAATATCACAGTATTGTAACGCATTTCGTTGGTATTAAGTACTAATTTGAACAGATACATCCCATTCCGTGACTGTCGAAAGTTCAAGGAGTCTTTGTGGTAAGAATTGCTTTTATTCCGTTTTCATTACCGTAATAACGATGCAAACAAAGAACCAATCGTCCCTTGGTATTTGTGAAACAATAAAAGTTTGAAACGAAAAATAAAAGCAGTACACAAATGTTAATGAAATTGATTGTTATTTGTTATTGTTTTATTAAGGAAATTGCGTTTAGGTTTTGTGATTATGTTCTACTACACACACAAAATGTATAAAAGGCATGAGGTCCTGAGTTCGCAAGTCGGACAAATTGTTATCGTTTTTCCAGTTTGCCTGCAGTCAGAATATTTAAAGTTTATTTATTTACATGAGTCCGGTGGATGACAATAGACACGCCGCTATTACATTTGAGACTAAAACATAACTAACGAAGAGTGGGCGTACTATTATGAACCCCTAAAACCCTTCGAGGAATACAGGCGTGATGTTTTCTATACTAATATTAAAAAGAGGTAATATTTGTTTGTAAGTTTGTATGTAGGGGGTAACCTTCGGAACTACTCATCCGATTCCGAAAATTCTTTCACTAACGGGAAGCTACATTAGCTCTGAGTGTCATAGATAGCAGTGGCGAAGATTCCATACAACACGATTCCTACCGGATTCCCTTTGAAAAATGGCACAGTAGTATTCTATAGACAAATAATATAATCAGTTTAAAGATATGTACTCCGGCTTACCTGATACAAAAAATGACCCTTCGCTACTGATAGATAGGCTTCACTTAAAACGTTCCCGTGGCTTAATTTCCGTACATAACGGAAGCAAAGCCCTGAGTAAAAGGTAGTAGTAAATAGATGACCTTTCAAGAATTGAATCATTCACCTTTACTTACCTTTAGCTGCCTTGTTTCCAAATAACTAAAACATACTAAAGTAGGTTCTTACTCTTCAATATTTAAAACTGTTTATGTAAAAAGTGCCGTCACTGCATAAACAAAGCTTTGTTTTTCTGTAAGCGTCTTAACTTGCCTGTTGTCACGCCTACGCTTTCGAGCACCTACTCAAGCCTCTGAAGGGTATCTGTCTACAATTTCTAGGACTGAAACGTGAATTTTTACGGTCCCTTGTTTCGGTGCGTGGGCCTACACGTAATGAGTATGCCTGAGCCTTCTGTCCACGGATTAGCATTGTAAATATGAAAGTATTGCGCCTTTTTAAAAGGTGCTTTAATGTTTCGCAAATAATAGCCTGAAACCTGATACTGCAGTGTTTCATGGGTTTTTGTCGCCTGAATGGCACTGTCAACAGGGCGCTGTAACTGATGGTAAGCATTTGTGAAATTGTATTGAAAAACAAGATGGTGTTAGTTCCGAATTTGACCACGGGCCAAAATAGCCTTGTACAATTATACTAGATACGCCAAGTGCATCGCAACTTAAAAACATTAAAGTATAATAAAGATGCAACTTCATGAGTGCGGTATCCATTATTTAATTTATACAACTTGAGCAGAATAGTAAATAACTTAACCATTATCCTTTTATTTTATGTCCACTTAAGTGCAGAATTTAACATAAATAAACATAGGTTAGCATGTATAATTAAGCTTAATATGCATACTAATTAATATTGGTTGTAATAGTAAACTTCCAGTGTACATCGTAAACTAATATTGTGGTAAAATAAGAATGTCTTGCACATCTACAAAATAATACGTTATTGAAGAATTTGGGAAAGAACTTTACGTAACTTTAGAACTATGTAAAGGTTTAATTAGTGTGGGCGTAGCTTGTGAGTATAATATCCGTTGCAGCTCTCCCAAATCATTGTAGCAGCCCCCAGATACCCCACACCAGTGTCCGACGATAGGCATAATCAGCTTGAAATGTTCCCACTGCTTAGAAATAGGTCTCCTCTGTATGAGAGGGAGTGGTTATCCGCATGTAGGCTCGGTCGATCTTCAAGGTTAAGCAGCGTTTGCTAAGTCGATCCGTGGATAGGTGACCATAAAAAAAAATACCGAATTTCCTCAGTGCACCGGAAAGCACGTTAAGCCTTAGGTCCCTGCTGTCATTTCAAGATCTTTGACAGTCGGTTCAGATAATCAATAGCCCGAAAGTCTGGCTACTATGTCTATAGTCAACCAAGGGGTATCATATTACCCGATAGGCTGTGCGTTCGTAACCGACTGCAGACCTACTGTCAGTTCTCCCAAAGATTTTAATTTCATAAAGTTGTCTAAAATACTTTTTCTGTTATAAACTATTCACAATTCTAAAGTGCAACATAAAAGTGACAATCTGTGAAAAAATCGTAGTTATACACCCAGTGGAACTATACTAAATCAACATAATTAAAATAAAACGAACTTATATTTTGTTTAAAAGTGAACTTCGGACTGTGTGACAACGGTACCAACCCCACCCACAACTAGATCGGCAACTCGCTGCGAATTCTGATAGGAAGAGATCAACAATTTTGTCAACGTTAGTAGTGTACTTTTGGCCTTGCGGATATCGACTCGACTCCGCACAAGCTCGGGAGTCCAAGTTCAAACCCCACGAAGCGATCGCCCTTTTTGTACTTATAAAAGTTCTGTTTTTTTTTTTTTGTCTTATTTGTTTGTTTATTTTTTTGCAAACTTTTAAGACTTAATACAATATAATTATATAAAACACTATAAATTATTTTAAATGGAATTAAATTACGTTACAACAAGAAAGCCACAACGGGCAAATTCACTCGATAATTTGTTTATGAATAACTCGACATTGCTCGATATCACAATGTCGAGTCTGCCAAGTACGTCCATGAATGACAACGACACCATCAATAACCTGAACGATACCATCAGAAGATTGACTATGGAACTTCAATCAGAACATCAAGAGATTGAGGACTTAAACAGTGAAAATTTCCGGCTAAAAATGGATATAGGTGAAGGTCAGAAAATTATTGAAACTTACAAAACAATTCTTTCATCCGACATGAAAAATACGACACCAGTGACCTCACGCAAACAAAATCTCATTAGAATAAACAGTAGGTCTACTAATTCTACACCCCAGAACCACGTTGGAAAGTCTAGTATATACACAAATTCAACGCCCATGAAGACTCAAGGTTTACCGATATTTACTTACCACGATAAGAGTCCAAGCGCATCTACACAGTATCCATCTAATCTGAGTCAAGATACTCGAAATGAAGACAATTATTGTAACGCAGAAAATAAAGTTGTCATGCTTAATAAAGAAACTCAAACTTCCGATCAGACTTATGACAATACGAGATTGACGCAGAATAAAAAACGGACTTTAACATCTCACTTGAGTGATGTTGCTATTGAAAAAACATCAGGCGTACTACCAAAACAAAAAAACAAACTGGCTATAATAAGCAGCGGTTGCACAAAAGGAACTCTACCGTTAATTGAAGAGGTCTTTTCAGATAATTTTAAGTATTGTCATTATTTGCTGCCAAACGTCATCACAGAGGACGTATTGAGCACTATTGAACACAAATTAAAAGCCTTTTCTATTAACGACTATTGCTTAATTTTTATTGGAGAAAACGATTTGAAGAATGACGACTATATAGGAATTCTTGATAACTTAAGAAAGTATCTGAAAAAGACTACCCACACCAATCTCGTTGTGTGTGCCCCGACGTTCATATGTGGTGCATTAATACATAATTACAAAGTCGAACTCTTTAACAATCTCCTCTATTGGGACATTAAAAATAACAGATATGCATATTCCTTCGATAGTAATCGCACCCTATCACTTGAAATGTTTTCCATCAATACTGGCAAGATAAACAAACACGGATGGAAAAACATCTTTGAACAAATAAGGTCCAACATAATTTATGACTACGAAGTATTCAGCTCTCAATACAATTTGACAAACCCAGATGGCGGAAGTGAAGACCAACTACCTACCACAAACAACACGGTACCTTTAACTGATCCGAATGAATTGAGTTCAACGCAACAAACTTGTGAATTTTTTCGTAAGTAACAGTATGAAGGAGTGTAGTTTAGATGACTTTAATAGTAGTCGTCGAAGTGATTTAATCTTACCTCATTCAACCAATATTAACACAAACAAAAACTCTGTATTATATACTATCTATCATCAAAATTTATGTGGACTTAACAACAAGAAAGACGACCTAGAAATTTATTTGAATGACTTAAAATCAAAAGTAAATTGTATTTGTATAAGTGAACACTTTTTAAATGAAATCCAAATATCACAATTACAGATGACTAGTTATAAACTTGCTTCTTACAACACAAGAGTAAACAAAAAAAGAGGTGGTACACTAGTGCTAATAAGCGATGACAGACAAATAGAGGACATAGAAATTTGTAAAAAGCTCTATAAACAAGATCATTTTGAAGTATGTGGACTAAAAGATTTAGAATCTAATACTAATATTGTCTGTTGCTATAGAACTCCTGTGAATAATAATTTTGATAGTTTTCTTGAAAGGCTGGAACAACTATTGAAGCACTTCTTCAAAAAACAATGTTTGATTTGTGGCGACTTCAATATTAATCTGATGAAAGATGACAAATACCGAAAATCATTTTTATCATTGCTCACATGCTACAATTTTAGATGCTTGTTTGACACTACAACATTCTTGCGTAATGGCACAGAGTCATGTATTGACAATATATTGACAAATCTAATAGATACTAATATTACCGATATCCATATTGACCACAACGGATTATCAGATGGACATGTCTTCTTTGCACAATAAATGTAAAAAAAGTAACAGGAGAAATAAAAAGCAGTAATTTTAAGTATATTAAAAAAAGAATATATAATAAAAAAAATAAGGCGGAATTTAGGAAAAAGTTGGCAGAGATAGATTGGAATCTCGGCATAAATACATTTATAAGAAAATTTAATGAAATACATGATAATTCTTTTAAAAAAAAGCACATTATAATTAATCTTAATAAGCCTGGAAAAAGTTATTGGTTTAGCAAAGGAGTTAAAGTATCCAGCAAAGTCAAGCGCATTTTGTGCCTTATTGATATAAAAAGATGTGATAAATCAATTTTAAAATATCGCGAAAACTACTTAAGAATATTTAGAAAGGTAGTAAGATGTGCAAAAAAGCTCGACACTAGGAAAAAGATCGATCAGGCACCTCAATCTAGTAAAGCCATGTGGAAAATAGTGAATAGTAGACGTAATTCTAATAAAAAACAAAGCACTGATATTGTAATTCTTAAACAAGATAATAAAATATATGACAGCCCCATAGACGTAGCCAACATTTTATCTGCCCAATTTGACAACAAAATTACATTAAAGTCTTCTGATCATAGCTTAGCTAAAAAATACTTAACCGACAATATGGCTAGAGTAGACGATAACATGTTGTTTGATCAAGTAACCCCGGTAGAAATCTTCAAAATGGTTATTAATATGTGCAATAAAAGTTCTAACGGTCATGACGAAATACCCATAATTATCATCAAGGATAACATTGACATATTAGCTGAGCCAATAGCTGACTTTTTAAACAAATGTATTGAGCAATGTGTTTTTCCTGAGCAATTTAAAATTGCTCGTGTTTTGCCTATATTCAAAAAAGGCTCTAAATTAGATGCGAAAAACTATAGACCCATTTCACTATTACCGGTATTCTCTAAAATATTTGAAAAGGTGATGAAAGATAGGCTTGTCAAACATTCGATTAAACACAATATCATTAGCTATCAACAGTTTGGGTATCAAAGAAGCATAGGAACCATTGATGCAATAGACTCACTAGTGGATGATGTGGTTAGCAAATTGAATAATAAAGAAAAAGTGGCAGGACTATTCCTAGATCTTAGCTCTGCCTTCGATACTGTTGAACATAAAATCCTTTTAGACAAACTGGAACACTATGGGATAAGAGATAAGGTCTTAAAACTTTTTAGTTCTTATTTACAGAACAGATCGCAGTACGTCGAAATTAAGTCAGTTGAAAGCGGACATGAAAAAATTAACAAATCTAAGCTTGTTAGAGTACAAAAGGGAGTTCCACAGGGCTCAGTCTTGGGTCCAATATTTTTTATAATATTTCTTAACGACTTAGCAAACTATATGTATAAGATAGTACCAGACATCAAAATGGTTATTTTTGCTGATGACACAAGTGCCGTTATGAACGATATCTCTATAAGGGACTTAGAAAATAAAGTGAATCATGCACTGTCTGCTTTTGAACATTGGTTTTCCACTAACAATTTAAAACTCAATGTGGATAAAACAAAATGTATGCTATTCAAATCAACCGTGAGGAATAATGATAGTATTAAAATAGCTTCATTGGGAAATAGAGTGGAAATGGTTCAAAACTTAAAATTTTTAGGGATACAAATAGATGCGCTCTTAAGCTGGAAACAAGAGCTGGAAGCAATCACAAATACTCTCAGCAGTGCATGCTATGCCTTGAGAAGTTTAAGGGACGAATTAACCATTGCTCAATTACGAAATGTTTATTTTGCCTTAGTTGAGTCCAAGCTGAGGTACAGTATTAAACTATGGGGGAACAGTTATAAATACAATATGGATGCAGCCTTTGTTATGCAAAAAAGAGCCCTCAGAACTATTCTTCGCATAGACCAGACTGAATCTTGTAGAGAGCATTTTGTGAAATTAAAAATTCTCCCTGTACCTTGTCTTTATATTTTGGTTCTACTAAGTAGTTTTCTAAAAAACCTAGATAAATACGAGACAAAGGAAGAAAGGGAAACTAGGGTGCAAACGCGCAGGAAAGATTTGCCTAATTATTTGCAGCCAAAATTAAATGTTGTCAAGCATAGCTCTAAAGTGCAGTCTGTACAAATTTTCAATAAATTGCCATTAGAACTAAAAATGATTAATAGTCCAAGAATATTTAAATTCAAATTAAACTCATTCCTATTGACGAAGTGCTACTATAGTATAGAAGAGTATTTTAGGGACAAAAATAATGCCACAGTTTAACTTGTTTATTTGTTTAAGTTTAGGTCTAGTTCTTGACATGTTATTTTTTTATTAAATTGAATGTTTGTTTTTGTTTTTTTTGACTAGGCTAATTGTGTTTTTATTTTTTCATGTTTTATTTTTTATTTCAACTAAGTTCTTGATATTACTTATTTTATTTTTGACATTTTAACTATATTATTGATTGTAACTTTTATTGATTATTATTGTTGTATTAATCCTGTATTCGACACAAATGTATTTTTGTTCAGAATAAATAAATAAAAAAACCCAGTACTAACTGGGTTGTGGAGGTCAGACAAGTAGTTGTCCCATATAAAATATTAGTGTTAGGTTGGAAGCCGACCCCAACATATAGTTGGGACAAGGCAAGGCAGAAGATGAGGTGATGCAGAACTCGAAACACGACACTGATTTTTTATTGAGCATCCACCAAGTCTAGATAGATGTTGACTAGAGAAAGGAAAACTATAAACAATGGTAGTAGTTTGACGTTTCTGCTTCTGTAATGCTCAAACAACATTAATCATACAGATGATAGGATTGTGCACATTTACAACTTTTGGCACGCATTTCAACTCTTGGTAATAGATACATTTTATAACGTAGCATTACAAAAACTATGTCTGGTCGCTTTCAGTTTACTCAATTACTGTATGGCCATTTAACATGCCATTTTGTAATACCATTTTGTAATACCCACCTTCTTCTGGGGAGTTTGTTCCCTCAATTCTTCTTTCAATCAAAAACACTAGTAGCTTTGGGGGACTTTCTTTTGTGATATTGAGAGAGTGCTTACATCAGCTTTTTTTAATAAAACACTTGATTTTGACAGGATTCTATGCCGCCCCTAAAGTTTTTATGAACTTCTTATACATGGGGCTCATAAGGTTGCCATTCCAGCACTTTAGGAAACACATTGAACTCAACCAAATTCTGCCAAATCTAGGTTTTATTCTAGCCTAAACTATAGTTACATGAATGTAATATTTTGAGATATTTAAGAATGAATTAATTTGAATTGTTGATAATTTGAATTTGAATTATTTAATAATGTGTGATAATAATATTAAGTACTTGAGGCCTGTTCCCAGGAGTGGGACAGTTCCGGAAGGAAAAAAAATGGTTTTTTTTTAATTTTTCTTTAGTATTATATTACTGTTTGATAATTTATTATAATCAGCATGTTTGTATCAAAATAATATTTGTACGCCGATGAAGGCTAGAATAGACATAGCGTTCATTAATAATTACAACATCTGTACCTGACCTACCAATAATTAACCAATACAAAATAAATTGTATTTGAAATAATCTTAATATGTTCTATTTTTTATGGATGAATGAATGAATTAATTTATTTTATATCGGAAACAAAAAGTTCCATAGAGTGTTAGTAAACTAATATTAAACAACTTATTATCTAGTGTGTGTTTATGAGAAGGGTTTTTTTTTTATTTTAACTATAGTTAGTATTTCTAAAAAAAACTTACTTAGGTTCTACGTATCTAGTGACTTAATTTCGTAGGTCACGTAGCCGCACAAAGTTAAATTACAAGTGAGCTAGTTAACAGCCATTAGATACTTTCGCAGTTTATTATTTTCATTTTTGTGATGAGGTCTTCCATGAAATGAGGTCTTACATTTTTAATTTCTCATTTGGCCGGCAGATTAGGCTGGACTCCAAAAAGCCCACCAGAGACCGGAAAGTTAATCCAGTTTGCATAGAAAAGATATTGAAATATCACACTTTACTCTGCGGGTGTCAGCTTAACATTAAAAAGGAAATTATTTTCTTTTTTGTAGCGTTCCAAAAAAGAAGTCTTTTGTTTTATTTTTGTTCTGAGTTTGGAATACCTTTGAGGTTATATCTCTGAATGAAATAGGCTGACCAAATTGGCTTGAACTATTCTGGGACAAGACCCCAAGAGGTCACTCACATAAAAGCTCTTCTGTAAAGAAAACTGTGCGTTTCCGAACCTTTTCGACCTACCCTATTGTGGAAACTTCTCGAAACAATCAAATTGAACGCTTTTATGAGCACCACCTAGTGATGAATAAAATCAATTTCTACCGAACAGATTAGTTTTCTTTTGTTTTCCATTCATAAAACTTGTAGGTCGAATGTAAAAACTACATAAATATATTGTAATTTCCAAGTGGGTAGAAAGTTGGATTCTTAAAACATCATAAAGTTACCTAAGGCGAAGTTAGTCACATTATTGGAAAGTGGTCTATAAATATACTAGACAAACTCATACACTTGATAAAGCATAATAACTTTTTGAAACTTTTACACTTGACCCTATTTTGCTGACAATGGTGGACATCGGACACATTGATGCGTTCTAAGTTATCGGGATCCATTTCACGACAGCCCCGTAAGCCTGTACAGTCACGAGCACCAATATATATGCACTTTCCTAAATTTAAGAGCAATTTTCGCGAGAAATAACGATTGTAACTTGGAGATAGGATGTTTTTCATAAAAACATGAGTTCCAGAATACTATGTTCGTAACAATATGAAATTTTAATCAGAACAGTAGGAGAAAAACACTTTTAAAAATTGTTAAGTGTTTTCATATTGGTACTCGTGACTGTACCGATACTAAAATCTTTTAATAATAGACTGTATATAGAATGCTCATTCACTAAATGCACATTTGATGCGATTCTAAAATTTCGCTTTTTGTTACCATTCTCCAAAGTAATTAAAAATCATTTGGTAGCTGTTAATCAGAAGCGACCGATTATGTGATAATGGTAAGTCAGAACCCCATTGTCTGGAAGCGGCTGAGTTTATGCCAATCAAAGCTTCATTGTGACTTCACCCTTAAAGGAATCTGGGAAGGTACAATGTAACGAAATTACAATAACGTTCCCAGCCGCAGCCGGCGAATCATAATCACAAGGTTTAATGTCCTAAGTCGTCTGTACATCGTCGGCAACCACTATGTTTCTAACAAAATTGCAGTTTTTACAGACCACTTCGGTTAAATCTAGAATTTACTAGTTCATATCTAGTAGAAATTATTATTTGAAATCCAATTAGAGTGTCTGCAGCGTTGATTGCATTCTCGGAGTGCCTCTGATCGCGAGGGTCGCGAGTCTCTGGTTACCCGATTGTCTTGTCTCTTTATTTTTATTGTGATCTGCGTTTATTGAATCTTCGTTGTCATTTATGGTTGCACTGATTTATTTATTTCCAGTATGGATAATTAATAATGCTGCAATGTTGGTGCAGCTGCAACCGGTTAACATGGAAGCCAACCCCAACGTAATTGGGAAAAGGCAGATGATGCTGGCCATGACCATGCATCACATAATGTCGTCATCTCATCATGTGCCAAGACTATAACTAAAAGACGGGATATTTACCATGTTTATTGTTTTCTTTGAGTTCCCGATATTTCGGCGCTGTTGCAAGCACCATGATCAGTATGATCACGGATAAACTGAAGTTATTGCGGGTGGGTGTTTATGAGCAGACAAATCGGTCTACCCTCTTAACCGCAAACCCGCAATAACTTCAGTTTATCCGTGATCATGGTGCTTGCAACAGCGCCGAAATATCGGGAACTCAAAGAAAACAATAAACATGGTAAATATCCCGTCTTCTAGTTATAATAATTTTAGTGACCATGAAAGTTTAAAATCTTATATGTGCCAAGACTTTTCCCATTTTTGTTAGTTACATGGATACTACCAAAATCACCATGCTTGACTGAAAAAACAGTAGCTGATCCAAGTAGATGTGCTCTTATTTGTATCAAGTTACCTTTATATAAATAATACCGCTGCCCATATTCAGCCTTTTCATCACAGTAGTATTTGTGATTTGTCTTGCTGTTTATAATAAGTTAACTTATTGATTATTACTTAGACATTTAGCACTCATATACTTAGATTTATCGATTGATATTTCTCATCAGGCATTACATTTAAAGTGCACAAATACTCAGCTGCCGCGGGCGATGCCTCAACCCGCTCACCTCAGATATTTCAGACTCTCTGCCATGATATATTGAAGTGCGATAAGATGGAATGATGATCCTAATGTTTTATGTTCTATCGGTTTCAATGAAGATTTTATCTATAAGAATCATTTGAGACCTTTAATCGGATGATAATTTTAATTTGTGTCGTTTCAGTTCGAGCTCTTCTGGGAATATAAAAATCAAATCATTTATTAGTGTATGTTTTTGCAGTAAGGTCTTATAAAATTCCGACTTACGTGCGCCATGTTTTATTAGTTTACTAGCTTTTGCCCGCGGCTTTCTCGCGTTAATTTAGAATTTGACAATCAATTTGGGTTGTACTCTGCTTGTAATAATATAATTCAATAATTATTCGAAAGACACGTGGCGCCATCTATTATCATAAGAACATTATTGTTGTTTTCCTCGGGAACAGTACTCGTTTTCGGGATGAAAGGTACCCTATGTCCGTTTCTGTACACCTGACAACGTAGGTATATGCAAAATTTCAGGATGATCGATTCAGTAGGTAGTTTAGACGTGAAATGGTAACATACAAACTTACTTTCGCATTTATAATATTATATTATTACAGTAAGGAAGTAAGGATGTCTTTCGTTGTATGTTATATAAACGTGTACGAGTGTCGATGGTATTTCATCAGCATTTCAGGACCATGAAAATATCATCTGAACATGCTAAATGCCGTTGCAGTTGTTCATAAATTTTTATTCATGGTTATGAAAATGCATGTCATCTTTACATTGTTTACTGATTTTATTTTTCAGCTAAAGCGTGCGTCGTGTGTACAAATACATTTTGGTACTAAAATGAATAGTTTCCGTGTTTGTTCAGGTTTCCTCTTTGCTTTAATTTCAGTTGACATAAGGGTGTAAACAGACCCTTAACATAGCCGAAAGGCACTTGTTCTTCCCGTCTTTGCGAGCATTTTTTTGTTCTAGAACATACCTGGGAACCTTCTAGTTACGGAGATATTGGGGGTCAAAGTTCCAACTTTTTCACAAGATTTTTTTTTTTAAATACATGTTTTAATGTAAGATTTTTACTTTACACACCTCCACGACCCCCGTAATAATCAATCCATCCATCAGCTCAATGTTTTGAGTGCTTTCCATCGAGTCCTACCGTAAAACGTAATTTTTCCCACCAAAAAAAAATCGCTTCCCAGCAATAATAATTTTTGCGTAAAGTTACTTAGTTTGATGTACAGAATGCTTGGTTGACGGCTATGTGAAGGGTCTGTTTACACCCTGTATAGGTGTTTCCACTTAGTGAAAATGACAGTGGATCATAAGGTAATATTCTCGTAATACAGATCATGTGAAATGCTGGCGGTGATCGAGGCCGATCTTATTATCTCGCCGATATTAGATGCGGCCATTTTCAGGTAGCTAGGTGATGCAATCGGTGAACCACAACCTGGGGGGTTTAGGACAAATATTTATGTTGTTTATGTAATCTTTATAGAAATTTCTGTTAAATATCGACGTGCATTTCTTAACATTTTTGGCTAAAAATTATAGACAACTAGACAGTACACACAACATGCCATCACGGCTTTATACCCGAAGGGTTAGGCAGAGAGCCACCTAAACTATACTACCACATGACGATATGTTCCCGTCCGATCACCGAAGTTTAAACAACATTGGGTGCGGCCAGTACTTGGATGGGTGACCGACTGGGAACATCCCGTGACGTTTACATTTTAAGCATTAGTGCAGCTTGGTTTTGCTTATTTTTATAATAATATGTATCCTCATTTTCTTTTTTATTCTCATTCTTTGAATATTAAACCAACTGGTTTCAAATTCGCGGCTAAAATCTACGGTGTGGTTGTTTCGGTTCTTCTAGTGTAAATGACATAAATAAATGCGGTTTAGAGGCGTGCTACAGAAAATGCATGAACTTTAAGAATGTTCTGTTTATCTTATGCAAGTGGAGTCAACTAGATACTTTATAGGTCGCCTGTATATGTCACGTTAATTAATTTAAGCTAAATCTCTCATCATCATCCATCATGTTTAGTTTTGTTTACACCTACCGTCGAGTTGCGAGTTTGTTACGAATTACCAATTAAAATCTGGACAAACGCTGCTTGAGTGTTACGCGTTTTCAATTAAAATTTATGATATCTATTAGATTTTGTAGTACATCTCTATTGTTATGTTTATTTCTGCGACAGTGTCCTGTTTAACTGTGTACGGGATAGTCTAAAGTGATACAGTCGATACATCGATACGTAAGTAATTTTTAAATACCAAAAAAAAATATAATCCAGATTTACAAAATTTATTTTAAAAATTTATTAGGTTACTCTTTGTGCGAAAAGAAATACCAATGTAAAAAACCTGATATTAATTATGTATACTATTATTATTACATAATAAAAACCACCTAACCAAAGTACAAAAACACAAATAAAAACAATCCTTGTCCATTATCTTCCGTTCTACACTAAAAAGGCAATTATTTCGCAAGAAGCTACCGACTCGGGCGCAGGATCGGAACAAGATCATTTTCAAGTAATAGTCGTTGACGCGAGAGGAGCGCAGGCGCACTACGGTCACGGACTCGAACTTCAATGCTATGTGACATTTACACAAAACCAACGTTTTACCACCCACTAGTTTGAAATTGAAAGTTCCCATCGGCAAAACCAACAATGAATGGGTACACCTACTTTCATTTATTGGGAAATGGGAAGCAAGGTATGGTTTTAAAGTTCGCTAGACTTTAGCGGGGTGACGCGGACGGTTTAGGTTATTTAGATTAGAAGTTATTGGACATTTTAGGGGCTTTAGTGCTCTGGCCGCTTGATCCTTTGAGGCATATTATTGAACCTACCCTAGACAGTTATTTTATGGAAAATGTTGAGTCTGTGGCTCGTGCCTGTGATGTGCAGTGCGCTCCTGAAAATGTGGGATACTGCCCATTCTTAGGTAGATAGAACTTGTAGGTGATCAAGCGGCTCAATTTAACTATTAATTCATGAAGGCAATGGGAACAAATTCTAAAATGTAAGTACGCATGTTCAATTTAAATATGCCAGGAAGTAGTTAATAGTAGTTCCTACGGAAGAAAAGCTTTCTAAGAAAGGTAGTGAGCTATCATGATGAAGTTGAAAGTAAAAAGGTACTAGATTCATTATCCAACTTTTATAGAGTTCAGATAAGGCGTCAACTTCGCCGTTTGCATTCCATCTTATTGCAAAAGTTAAGTTCATCCAAAGGAATGTGTAACAAATGTTTGTTTGCCTCGCAGTCAAGTTTAACTAGAATCTAGATCTAAGCACACACCTTAAAACAAAGATATGTCAGACTATTGTACATATCAAGTATCTATGTAAATATTTTACAAGCGTCTCACGCTCTGATGTTTGTCATAAATCGTGCCAATGTACATGATTTTCCCATGCAAACATCCAGTCGATCAAAATCCAACATATTAGAACACTCACACATCATATTCGTATTAGTCCACTATGCGCCATTAGGAAAATCTTAATGGAAATATCTAACGCAACTTAATAATGAAGTTGTAAGTTTTCGCAAGTCCGAAGTATAGTGGGTGCCGCAACGAGTTACCAGATTATAATGACCCATATGTACTTGTGGAGGAGCTCGTGGCTAAGTAATAACAGCCGCTCGGATCGATATTTAGGTTAAGCCGCGCTTGCCTAGGTTGGTCTGTGGATGGGTGACCACCCATTACATACCGAGTTTCCTCCGTGCCTCGGAAAGCACGTTAAGCCGTTGGTCCCGGGTGTCATTTGTAGATCTTTGACAGTCGTTATAGGTAGTCAGTGGCCCAAAAAGTCTGACAACCAGTCTTACCATGGGGTATCGTATTACCCAGTACTAACTGGGTTGTGGAGGTCAGATAGGCAGTCGCTCCATGTAAAATACTGGTATTCAGCTGCATCCGGTTAGACTGGAAGCCGACCCCAACATAGTTGGGAAAAGGCTAGGCAGATGATGATGTACTTGTGCAGGAACGTTTTGTTTTCTGTGAAACAACTAAGGGGGAATTGAAAGGCTTTAGTTTCTGTTAAGGAATACATCCGTAAAGGGAATTCCAGGTTATCTAAATGTTTGTGAGCTCTAGGCGTGGGGCAACGAGGCGCGGATGCACTCGCGATACCGCCGGAGCACGCACAAGGTGAAGCAAGCGAGAAAGGGCAAATCGGAGCAATATAAAACGAGGCACATCCTCGCTAACAGTATTCAGCAAACAGCTGAACAGCAAAGAGCGCCTGTTCACTTGTACAATAATAATTTAATACACCAGTCATGACTACTTCACTGGTAAGTTCATGAAGATACGGTGCTCCTCCTTGTAGCGTTTCTTGTTTAAAAACAACGTTTTTTAAATCCCGGTTAAATTCAACTTACCCCGGGATTAACCCTGAAGAAACGTTCTTTGCCTGAAGCTCATCATTTAATTAGTTTTTGTAGAAAATATCCTTGTGTGTAATTTTCGCCTAAAAGTTTTTCCATTATTTTGTAACTGTAAATATCATGATACTTATTCCTGAACTCTTTCAAAAAAGCATCCGAACTTTTCTTTAAAATTTTGCTTTCGAAGATCTTTCTGCGGACCTATAAGCATTATATTATATAATTTAATTTCTAACACATCTTTCTTTTCTTTCAGTTGATCTTCTCCATGGCGCTGGTAGCGATCGGATCATGTGGTCGTCTAGAGCCTCAGTACCTTCCCCCGCGGCCTGGTGGTGGGTTTGGCGGCGGCGCGGGTAGCGGTGCCGGTGGCGGCGCTGGCGGGGGTGCAGGGGGCGGGTTTGGCGCCGGCGGGGGCGCGGGCGGCGGTGCCGGGGGCGGATTCGGAGGATCTGGCGGATCCGGCGGATCTTTTGGCGGCGGAAGCGGCGGCGGCAATCAAATACCCATCACGAAGTTTGAGAATGTCAACAACGGCGATGGAACATACCATTTCGAGTAATATATTTTCAATTTTCTTTATTATTGATTTTTGGTGCCAGTGCATTGCGAAGAAACGATTTAACTTCGCATTAATCTTTAGTTTGCGGAGAAAGTTAACCCATCTAGCTAGTCCTAACACAAAGACTCGTAAATTATCAAAGCGCCGCAAGGCTCTACTCTTAGCACCCACTAAAGCCAAATGTGAATTTAATCGATGCAATAAAACGTGTCTTCATCCCCCCTTTACCCCTTTTATCTGTACTCTTTCCAGTTACGAAACCGGTAATGGTATATCAGCGCACGAGAGTGGATCCCCAAGTGCCCAGGGCCCCGAAGGGCCCGCGGTAACTGCCGAAGGAGGCTTCTCGTTCAAGACCCCTGACGGCCAGCAAATCTCGCTCACCTACACCGCTGACGAGAACGGCTTCCACCCCGTCGGCCCGCACCTCCCCACCCCCCCTCCCATCCCCGAAGAAATCCTCCGTTCCATTGAGTTCAACAAGCGTAACCCCGGATCGTAAGTAGCAACTTTATCTAGTTTTGTTAGTTTAATGGTTTGTGTATTGCATCCGTACCATACCATGACCGTGCTATGAACGTAACAGTCAGGAAAGAAAGGTCATTATATACGAGGTTAAACCCTTTATTCTTTGTATTTCAAAGTATGAGAGTATGTCCACTAGACCGTTCCGTCATCGTCGCGTGCCATGCACAGACCGTTAACAATCGTCGGCGAGAATAAAATATTCCGCCGGTGCCGATGCGCTACCTGCCTGGCACACGACGGCATAGGACTGGCCTTTTCAATACAATTAATATTTTTATGCATGATACGTTCATGGTATGGTCATGGTATGGTACGGTGTGTGTATCATGCTTTCCACGGGTAAACTTTATGCTGAAGTAATTACTGATAAAACTGTTCCCTATACTAATTCGTAACTACTCACGTTTTTTAGCAAAATCATAAATAAGCTTTTTTGCTTTTAATTAATACTCGTAATTAAAGTACAAATGATAAAATAGGAACAGTAAAAAGTCTAAATGACTAAGTCATGAATGAAGAAGTCTTATAAAGGAAGAGGCCATTTAACAAGGGCAGTCTTAAAGACTAACTTATGTAATAAGAGCTAAGGCTGTACCCGTTACAAAGAGATGAGCCTCGGACTTCTTTAACTTCGTAAAGAGGTATAAAACTTCACTCGACTAGAAAGTTACGTCTCAAAAGTGAAATAAAATGGTACAAGTACTGAGTGTACTGGCATTGAAAAAAATTCAATTGCCTACCTTACTACACCAAAGCACCGTCGCTTACTAACAGGTGTTTACCTTAAAGTAGAAAGATATTTTTATTCATATTTAAATTTGCATGTTGTAATTAAATGGGTATTTAAGTTTATCTAATTTAAACGAGAAGACTCAAAAGACCAGAGAGTAAAATTCAAGCTCATAGTACTTATCTGCATTTTACATCGTTAGTGCTTCACAAAGTTCGTGATCTTATTTTAGAATAAAATAGAAACGTAATCGTGAATACCGTTAACGTGAATATTGGAGGCTATTAACGTAATGTTAATTGCCACCAATATTCAGGTAATATTAGGTAGTAGTTTATTAGTATATTATTAGGTAGCTGTTTTTATATCTCGATATTACTACTTCAGTGCGGGGCGGAAGAAGAGATGAAAAATTGAACAACACAACCACACGGACTAATTGTATTTTTCTTCTATTTTCAGCGAGGGTTCCTACAATGGCGGCGGCGGCGGTTCCGGTTCAGGTGGATCCGGTTCGGGCAACGGTGGCAGTGGAAACGGCTACCACTACTGATCTCACTCTGTACTCACCTAGTTAGTCGCTTAGAACTCGCAAGCAAACACGTAGGGACTTACCGTAAACAGTAGTTAAGGGAAACAGTGCTGTGGAATCGTAGAAAGAGAATAGCACCAACCTGGAAGATAGATTTATAGATTGTGTATCATCTGCTTTGGGAATAGGATTAAGAATTGAAACAAACTTTGGTTCCGAAAATGATGAAAAATTGCTGGATAAAGGAAAGTATAAAGATGATTATGAAGGACTGAGGTATAGCATATTACCGTTGCTGAAGGGTTATAAAGCTGAGCTACAAACAATAGAAAACAAATAAGGGCTCACCAAAACAAGACCACAGTTACTATTGAAAATAGGTACTTAATGGAAGATGTGAAAACACGCACAAGGAATGTTAAAGGTCGGTTTAGAAGGGTAGTCCAACTGACCGCAATCATGTAGTACGTTCGCTTGCGATTTCAAAGCAATTTTAGCTAATGAGGCATCGATCCAACGACGACCGCGTGAACTGGGGAGGACTGTGATACCACGACGAAACTCGCACTGTTTATTTATTTAGTAAATAATTGTAGTCTTTCAATGTAAATAGGCATGGTGTATGAATAAACGTATGTTTATGTGAATACTTATGTTTTAGTTTTTTCTTCTACCTTTTTATAATTGCTTTTTTATTTGTATCTCCACCTAAGTTTTGATCTTCATACCTATTTACGCATCAATTTCCTAAATTGTGAAGGTCTTCTAGCAGCTATCTAAATACTATAAAGACTGAAGAATCAGCAATAGTACCACAACAGGTGGGGTATAAGTTGTTAAAGGTCAAGTGTTTAGATGCTACCCCCATAGAGTTTTGTATCCATACTGAGTAGGAGATAGAGTATTGTGACGAACTTACCCCAATTCAACAAGTACTTTGAAGCTTGTATGCTGCTCATTATTGTGTTAAATTTAGCAGAATAAGTTTGAGTGTTAGCAGGATGTAACTTCAGTATCTTGACTAAAATTTTTGCTATAAATAAAATGTTACAGGGTGTAAATAGACCCATAGCCGAAAGGCAGTTGTTCTCCACGTCTTTGCGATATTTTTTTTGTTTTAGACCATACCTGGGAACCTTCTAGTTACGGAAATATTGAGGGTCAAAGTTCCAACTTTCGCACAAGTTTTTTTTTTAAATACTTTTTTTTAATGTGAGATTGTATTATTATTTTACTTAACACACCTCCACGACTCCCGTACTATTCAATCCATCCATCAGCATAATGCTTTGAGTGCTTTCCATCGAGTCCTACCGTAAAACGTGATTCTTCACCCCAAAAAAAAGTCGATTCCCAGCAATAATTTTTGCGTAGAGTTACTTAGGTTTGATGTACAAAATGCTTGGTTGACGGCTATGTGAATTGTCTGTTTACAACCTGTATATCTAAACCGGAGAGGTGATCTGTAACTCAGGTCCTTCCTACTTCAGAAACCTTTATCTATATAAGAGTGTGCATTTACCAGCTCCTGTAATTTCTGATGTCGAGATAAATAAAGATCTATGATTATGATTATTGTATAATCTAGGGGTTAGATTGTAACCCTATCACCCAAATCATCATCATTTCATCCGAAAGGCGTCCACTGCTGGACAAGTTCTCCCCTAAGTGTCGCCACATTGACCGGTCCCGTGCGACTCGCATCCAGCGGATCCCTGCAACCTTCACCAGGTCATCCGTTCACCTAGTGGGGGGCCTTCCAACGCAACGTCTACCGGTTTACGGTCGCCCCTCCAGAACTTTCCGGCCCCATCGGCCATCCGATAACACTAAAACAGTTACTCAATTTATTTATTTATTTTCAGCCTGGGTCCAGGGCGAAGGCCTATCTTTCTTCTTTTTAAATCTTCTCTGTTTTGAGTTAATATGGACTTAAACTGTCCATTTAGTTGAGTTACTCAAAATTTGCCATATTATTAAGTTATTAGAACGTAATACGTAATTAGATTAAAGTTCGTTAGCATAAGCAAAAAGGTTGAACATGATTCCGCTCACTGCAGTGCTATAAATGTCTTCAACCGAATATACAAGTTTAGTGCAGTTATATTTCACCTCAATTATATCATAAATGCCACACTTAATGGTGGAAGGTTGGAAGCTAAGATAATAAATATAATTATTACTCCTAAACTAGCCATACTACCCCTGCGCCAGTCGAAAAGCGGTAACTCAACCAATGTCTGCTTCGAGAAAACAGGGAAATTGTGAAATGTTAAAACATATTTCTCTTATTCATATCAAATAGGCCCACATTACCAGTTGACAGCGTTGATTTTTTCGGATTTTTTTGACGCCATTTTTAAGTTTATTGTTAAGTTAGTTATTTTAGGTTATTTTTAATTATAAATGTTGTAAGATTTACCCATTTTCCTTAGTAGGTACTTCTTTTTAATATAAAACTCAAGTTACTTTGTTTAGTATTTCTAAAAAGAAAACCGAATAGATTTTTTTTTTGTGATAATTCCCGTTTTTGGCTTACGATACCAGCATGTTATACTCGTAGCTTCCAAACTATTACGAATTGTCAGATAAACGCTGGTTTACTACCTATTAAGGCTAATGATATTTTAGGATGAGCATGCAATTTGGCAAACGCAATGCGATGTAATCAGGATTACAAGTACTAATGTATGGAATTCATTGGTGTAATTCAGCAAGCATTCATTAGACCCAAACCCGTCCTCCTAATTCAGATAATTATCACAGGAAAAGATACTAACTACAAAAACACTACTACTAAAGATAAAAACATGCTTAACTAAGCATGTTTTAATAATTTATTAAATATGGAATTGGAGGGTGGAATGGACATCGAAGTACAAACGGTTACCACGATTTTTTTTTTAAATCTTCTGTTTCCTACAAAATTGCAATACCTACAGAGCCAAAATGTATGGAACAACTGATTTAAAAAAAATACTAAAGAAAAATTTCTGTGGGAATTTGTTTGAAATGAACCGTTTGTGCGTCAATGTCCGTTCGACCCTGTATAGCCATGAATATTATTAAAGAGCATTTTTAAGAACCTTATGTCGTAGATTGGACAGCAATACTTGATTCGATCAATTTAGTATTGAGGCGTAGTAACAGATTAACATTAACACTAGAAACGGGATATTTACCATGTTTAGTGGTTGATTTGAGTTCCCGATTTTTCGGCGTTGTTACAAGCGGTATGATTACGGATAAACTCAAATCAATTAGTAAACATGGTAAATATCCCATTTCTAGTGTTAACGATAATGTTTTTTTTTTTTATTTTTTTTTTTTAGTTTAAATTCTTAAATTTCAAATTCCTATCATTGAACTTAGTTCCTAGTATCGAGTGTCCAAATGTTCAAAATGAGAGCCGAATTTTCATAGAAATCACGACATCTATGTATGAACACACGTACCCACTACACATCTTGCTCATTGTACAGAACAATCGTTATACGAGTTGTATTTTGGTTTACTTAACTGTCAAAAGCGTATTGGCAATTCACAGATTGTTGATAATGGAGTTTGACTTCGACACACACAATGACATTTGAAACAAATTTTAGCTTTTATTTCAGGGGTCTATTTTTAAATCGTTACTTTTTCATACAATTCTACAGGGTGTAAAAAGACCCTCCGTCAAGCCATCAACCAAGCATTCTGTAAATCAAACTAAGTAACTTTATGCAAAAATTATTGCTGGGTAACGCCTTTTTTTGTGGTGCAAAATCATCTTTTAAGGTAGGACTCAATGTAACGCACTCAAAACATTGTTCTAATGGATGGATTGAATAGTACGTGGGTCGTGAGGGTGTTTAAAGAAAAAATCTTACATTAGAAACGTGTAGTATTTAAAAACTTGTCAAAAAGTTCGAACTTTGACCCCCATTATCTCCGTAACTAGAAGGTTCCCAGGTATGGTCTAGAACAAAAAAATGATCGCAATGATGACGGGGAGAACAAGTGCTTTTCGGCTTCGTTCAGGGTCTTTTTACACCCTTTATATGCTATAATTATTAACTAGTGTATAGTGTAACACCCGTGTCTATAACAACTCAAAGTGAGTTTGAGTAAAAGTAATAACTTAAGTTACGATTTTTATTCTGTAATTAATTGCTTGAAGTTAGACCTGTCAAAAGCTAGAATTCTTAGCTTTATTTTCTATGACGGTTCTTACTTCGTTCTAATTCTTGTTTACTGCATAAAAATGGTTGCATTATGTCTTAAACTCAAGTAATTACTTACGTCGTTCTTACTTCATTTGAGTAATTCTTTTTTGCTTTTTTTTAACTTTCTTTTTTTTTTCAATCAATCATTTATTTTGTTAAACATAGGTATAGTTACAGATAGTATATTGATTTTTGACTATAGATACCAGGTTAGGTAAGTGTTATAAGTGTATACTGACGACACTAGTCTTTATTACATAGTATAAAACAAAGTCGCTCCCTTCGTTTGTATACTTCGATCTTTTAAACTACGCAACGGATTTAAATGCAGTTTTCAGCAATACATAGAGTGATTCAAGAGGAAGGTTTATTTGTATATTGTACCCATGTGAAGCCGGGGCGGACGCTAGTAAAATAATATAACATCACGAAACACGCCTGTCACTAACCGTTCACAAATCCAGATTCCACTGCAGGCTGTTTTTCTGAGAAAGAACTTAAAAACTCGATATCCCTTGGCACGACCTAGAAAACGAAATCAGGACCAGGACAGTTGAATACCAGTATGGAGCAACTGCCTATCTGACCTCCACAAACCAGTTAGTATTGGGTAATACGATACCCCTTAGTAAGACTGGTTGTCAGACTTCCGGACCACTGACTTCCTGTAACGACTGTCAAAGATCTACAAATGACAGCCGGAACCAACGGCTTAACATGCTTTCCGAGGCACGAAGGAATCTTGGTGTATAATGGTTGGTCACCCATCCACGGACCTACCTAAGCAAGCGCGGCTTAACCTGAAGATTGACCCGAGCGGTTGTTAGTATTGAGCCACAAGCTCCTCAGTTTAATAAACTCAACCTCCTAAATAAAGTTCCTATAAAGTTAACTAAAGCTTAGAGAAGTTTGTTAATTTAATTTTATCCAAAAGGATTCAATTAAAACCGTAAAACAGGACAAAACAGACAAAAGTTTTTACAAAACTTTGGACTTCTGAAGCATTATTGTATTACAATAGTGTCAGGTTCTAAGGAGATGACGTAGATAGATGTAAGTTTCATTGACCCGCTCTTTGTCGTCATAAAAAGCTCCTAGAACCAAATGAAGCCAAGAGGACGGGACAAACGTCCTCTTGTATGATCATACAGCGGTCACCTTGCAAAAAGGAGGGTTGATTCAAGATTATTCAAATTCAAAAATGTTTATTCTTGAGACATAGCTAAAAAATAATCAAAAATAATATTATCTGAACCATTCAAAATATATTTTTTTTAAAACAAAATGATTATTTTTATAATCCCTTGATTCCTTTGTTCATGAAAATTATGGTCATAATGAACATTCAGAGATACATTATGATGTCTTGCAGTCGAGATGTATATCGTGATTCCATCAATGTGCAAATTCAAAATATTAACACCAACACACAGTAAACCCTCGATTTAATTACTCATTCAACATTTTTACTCACAAATTACTACTTCACGGTGATGCGTTCACGTACGAGTAAATTAAGTAATTGAATAGATCTCTGAACACATGAATATTTTGCAAAACCTTTGCTACAAGTAGAAACATATCCTAAATTGTCCAGAACGTTCATGCCCGTAAACTACACATTAAAATGTTTTTATCTTGTGAAATGCGCGATCCAGCGGAATATGGCGCCCGCGAGAGCACCAGGCATTGTTGATTGCGGCTCATTATGTAACCTGATTATACAGTATCTGTGAGCTAATCTTCAGTAGTCTGTTATTTTGTAAGATACGCTTTAGACGTACGTTTAGTTGTAATTTAGACGAGGGATCTAAGATTAGTTTTCTGCATAGTCGTTCGATGTTTGTGATTAAGCAAAGCCTATTGCAACTGCAAGTTGCGGCTTGTTAGATCTTCGCTGACGTGAGAGGCTCGCTTTTTTGTGCCTCAGGGAGAGTAAAACCGGACCTGAAGCCATTAAGTAATGCTAGGTGTTGATACTTAGCACTAAGTAGCAGATATCGTCGACAGACATCTAGTTAAGTATATGAGTTATAAATAAACCGAGCTCTCAGATTGCCTAGTTAGCTCGGTCCCTTACATTTTTCCAATTTCATTTCTATTTGCTGCCACAGAGCCGTTTCATGCCCAAACGCTGAACAACGTAGGCAATGCAAACATTTGTTTATTGCCTGGGTCAAACCTGCGCTCCGCACGTAAAAAAACATCACTTGATTACTGTGTTTATTGAGCTCACAAATTACATGTATTAAGTTTTAACATAATACCTTGACTTTACTTTTTGTTATTACATTGAACTACGGGGGCTTAGTTCAATGTAATAACAAAAAGTAAAGATTAAATATCTGACGCTACTATCACCGTTTTCAACAGACTCCGATCTTCTAATCACGATGTCTCTATTTATACTCAAAAAATGTCTAGCAGAAGCTTCCCTCCTAACATTTATTACAGGTCAAATGCGTAGCGTCCAACTGTCTAGCCAACCGAACTCTGACCTTGTGCTCTCGCCACAGAGTTCTAAATTACATGTGTAACCGATCCATCCTTGAGACAGACATAAACGTCAAATAAAATCATTGTCTGAATTTGGTGTTGGTACAATCATCGCAACGGCGGGGGGTGGCCTCAATGGAATGCCGAACGTATCAAACTCTTCATAAAACTGAATACGCCCTGACTGATATCGAGCAAGGTTCTTGGAAGGGTAACAGTAATATAAAAACACTGTTAGTCTATGCAGATATCATTCAGACAATAGCATCCTACGGCATAGCATCTCAACTCAAAATAGACGAATCAAAGAAATGGCTGGATTAAAGGTAAGTAGTTCAATACCACAGCGATGTAGATTAATAAAGCTACACCATTTAATTCAGAATTTAAAAACCGGGCAATTTTTATGAACGTTAAGTATTTGGTCACTTTTGTAATTACTTAAGTTAATTTTGTACTTTAACCCAACAATTCTGGATAAAGTAAAATACCTATTAGTGATTTAATTTCATAAAACCTTTTTAAAAACTGATTTTCCGTTCTCAGGTAGTTTCAACCCTTGCCCTGCTGTCCGCGGTGTCAGCGGGACACCTGGGGCACCTTCAACCCTCCACGGCATACAACGCGTTCGGCGCAAACGCATACAGTGGTGGTGCCGCATTCGGTTCGGCATCGGCCTACAACGGTGCTTACGGAGGAGCACAAATCCCTATCTTGAGATACGAGAATGTGAACAACGGTGATGGCACCTACAGATACAAGTAAGGAAATGGAAACTGTGAAAGTCTGTCTAAGTGTGTTTAGTTTTAATAATATAAATGTCATCCAACCGGTGGGCAAAGGTTTCCCTTTGCCTTGGCGTTTAAAAGTAATCACGCCATCACGCCATCGTTTCTTATGCCAACCTTAGCAACGACACTCGTCTTCTGACACCACCGTCTCTGGCCAGGCTTTTCCAATGCATTTTACATTGTAACTTAAAAATATTCATTTATTGTAATTACAGCTATGAAACTGGCAACGGCATATCAGCACACGAGAGCGGTGCCCCGCGCGCTCCCGGCCCCGAAGGACTCGCAGTGACCGCTGAGGGAGGGTTCTCGTACCGCGCTCCCGACGGGCAGCAGGTCTCGCTCACCTACACCGCCGACGAGAACGGCTTCCACCCCGTCGGATCGCACATCCCTACGCCGCCACCCATCCCAGAGGCCATCCTTCGGTCCATTGAGTTCAACAGGCAACATCCTTCATCGTAAGTTTTTTGCAACCACTTCTACATCTTACGGTAATTTCAAATAAGATCCCAGTTTTCTGATTGAGTTTTTTTCTGATGCACACATGTAACATAGTGCAAATGAAACCTGCTGTAACCCACAGATACCTTTATTAACTTAAACGTCTCGTCTCGTTCGTCGTCATCGTCGTTCTACGTCTGAAATTAATGTCTTATTCTATTCTATTATATGACTAGCGAAATGTAGGTAGGTCTGTCTTGGACTGTCAACTCCTTTAAAGTACTCCTCGTTCAGGCTGTTTCATCATGAACAGATTATATAAGGACTGATCTAAACTTCTTGCACATTTGTATAGATTCCTAATATTTTGTAAATATTTTCAGCGGCGAGGGTTCCTACAACCACGGTCGCTACAACCAAGGATACAACTACTAAATGACATCAACGACTGACTGCGGCTGACTTCGGAACGATCTAGCACTTATAGAAACTTATTGTTTTATATGCATCTCTATTTATTCAGTATTAACTGTTACTTGTTTTTATGGGCTTTAAAATAAAGTTTTAAGAATGATCAAAAGATATTTTTTACTTTCCACCAACTTAATAGTACATTTTTCATAAAAAGTAAAAATTAAACCAGTCGTACCTACTGTTACCAAAAGTCTCAAATGAATCATGATAAAATATTCATCACTGTTATTGACAATCGGTTTGACATTAATTTCAGTACATTGATGTTTTTATGAAACATCAATGTAAGAATAAGAGTACAATTTTTATCAACCACTTATTTGCCTGATAAGTAACGTACGTAAAATTTATTCAAATTTTACTTGGGGTTGCTGGGGAGATGCTCTACAGCAAGCCACAATTCAGTTGACTGTACCTGGTCCTTTTTTTAAGTATTTACTAATTCGGTACACATTGCGTACAATTGTGATATGAATTTGTAAACAGCAAAATAGATGATGGGGTGTCTGGTGCAAGTTACTAATGAAGAAAATGAGAAGTGCGCTTAGCAAAAAAAAAATCTTTCACACAAACTTTATCATGAAAATTACGAACACAAAAACAGCCATTTTGGTTGGGCAGTTCTCAAGTCCTTCAAAATGCAACAATTGATTTTTATTTAAAACACAGTAACTAATTGTGGAGAATAGAGACCACTCATTCACAGATTTTGGCGCGTTATAATTTTGCTTGGCATCTTAAATTAATAACATTTTCTAGATTTATATTAGTAATAAAAATATGTACAAGTATCAAAAGGGTTACAGGGCGTCAAAAAATTCGTCCACATCTTCATGTTGTTATTGTAAAACATCCTTTAGTGCCACACACATCCCTCGCTACGCAACCTCGCTCATCTCTGGTGGAAACGCAGCCTTATCCACGTCTGTCGATGACAAACATTATTATATTATTATTAATTAATTAATTATTAACCTCAGTCAATCACTCCGTACACATGTAATTAATAGGCCCCTTAACAGTAGAATACTGTTGCGATTGTGTTTGTTGTAATTTTCGTCTGTATTTGTAGATTTTTGACAGTTGTTACGGTCTTGAATGGTCTTGTTGCTATTTTTTTTTTATCTCAGCAAAGGGACGCATGCCTTTAAGGCCTAATATTTTATGAAGAGTATGTATATTGTATGAATAGTTTTGATGATTTTCATGATTATAATTCTGTAACTACATAAGTGTTACTGACGCGAATCATATTTTCAGCAACATACATACCTGAAACTGACCTGCAAATTGCAAAAAAGGTAATAAAATTTGAATTACGCAGGCAACCCTGGCGCTTCCACCTTAACAACAAATTATCATTTATCTAGGTTCTAAATTCAAAAATATTTATATTTTTATATTAGGCTGTTTTTCAGCTTCATACCTTTGCTCCTCTTTCAACTTGCGAAGGCGAAACGCAGTAAAAAAGCAAATTGAATACTAGTTTCATAATGATAAATGACAAAAATACTTTCGTTTTATTATTTTATTTTATTCTCGCTTCTCGGCAGTTTGCCAACTTGTATCAAAATGTACTATTTTAGTCTTTTGTTATATTAATTTGAAGTGATGGTATTCTTTCTCGAGTGAATTTATTAAAGTTGAAAAAGTAATGGATAATTTTTCATTTATTTACAACAACATGCCTGTAATCCCAAAGGAATAGGCAGAGGTGTACCTAAAGTACGTCCACATTTCGCCGTTATGTTTAAGTCCCATGTAATAGGGGAATAGCTTACACAAGTCCAGACTCCGAGCCATTGAGAAATGGAGAAAAAGTCTTTTACACTTTTCCCGACTTGGGAATCGAACCTAAGACTCAGCAGAAGTAGTTTACTTTGTTATTAGTAAACATTGTCGCTGAAACTACATGGATAGCATAGTTGCTGAGATAAAAACTTAGTTAAGAGTAATGTACGTTAGGTAAGATTGTAACTATGTTTGAACTAACAACTAACTAGGTACTATTTGCAAATAATCTGATAAATGAAATAAGAAGACATGGTAAAAAATACATAACAATATGAAAAAGAAAACTTTTGTTCACACATAATCTTTATTTACAAGATGCAAGAACCAAAAAAACATTTAACAAAAGAGATGCTCATGAAAATAATAATATAAATGTATGCACAGTAATAGTTCACAGTTTTCTACGAAGACATAAGCCGCGGTCAGTCTTTGATGTATCAGTCGATATCAGTTAGTAGTTGTATCCGTTGTTGAAGTGACCGTTGTAATAACCATCGCCCCTGGAGACAGAACAAAATAAATGAAGAATATAGAACAAGCTTGGACATAGTATTAAAGAACTGCAAGATGACATTGAGACAACCACAGAGACAGTCTCACAAGAATTGTAAGCACCAAGATTTAAATGACATTGTGGTGGACCCCATACAGTTTGCAATTTAGGTAGATGGTATGTTAAAAACCTATCCCTACAATTTGGGAGAGTGAAAGGCTGAAAATAGTTAAACGATTTTATAGCATGCCTGGTATGGTGCGCTAAGGACCCATTGTTGTAATTGGACTGCTCAACGCGCTCATCATACGTGCCTTATGCGGTTACTAAAGCCTCTGGCGGTAACGAAACCACTACACCAACACCATTGCAACAGATGTGTAAGAATATGTAAGGTTGAAAGTTCATTTGAAAACACTTGACAAAGGAACTAGCTGATGCTAGTGGGCGGAAAAGAAAATGGTAACCGAAGTCAACTTTGACCTCAAAACTCTTCAGTATAGTTCTTCATATTTTCGGAAACTTACAGATGCAAACTGCAAAAATGACAAATTCTTATATATCGGTAAATCGGGCGATTTAAATCTCTGCCAAAAAAGATCATAGCTATAAATAGCATTGGTACAAATGCACCATGATCCAGTGACTAGTCAAACACTACCTAATAAGTAAGGGTACCAGTTACACGTCATGATGTTGGATTTTTCAGTAAAAGCTTACGATGAAGGATGTTGTCTGTTCTGCTGGAGGGAGCGGAGGATGGCTTCTGGGATGGGTGGCGGCGTGGGGATGTGCGAGCCAACAGGGTGGAAGCCGTTCTCGTCGGCGGTGTAGGTGAGCGAGACCTGCTGGCCGTCTGGGGCGCGGTACGAGAACCCTCCATCGGCAGTGACCGCGTCGCCTTCAGGACCGGGGGCACGTGGGGACCCGTTCTCATGCGCTGTTATGCCGTTGCCAGTCTCGTAACTGTAAAAAATTGAAACAAAATTATTTAAATTTTGACCCCTCGCAGGCTGCGTCAACACCCTGTCCTTCACCTTCTTTCTTACATTGTTGTAGAAAAACTCCTGCGTGCCACAAACTATTCCCATTTTCCTCACCTGTATCTATAATTTCCGTCACCATTGTTCACGTTTTCGTAATTCAATATTGGTATATGTGCGCCGTAGCTGCTGGTGTAGGCTGATGCTGAAGCCGCAGCCCTCGCTGAGCTGTATGCATTGGTACCAAACGCATTATAGCCGGCGGAGGGTTGGAAGTGGCCCAAATGTCCTGCTGACACTGCAGACAGTAGGGCGAGGGTTGAAACGATCTGAGAACGAAAAGTTTAAGAGTTTAGACCCCTTTTGGGACCCCCCTTTGCACCAAATAGACTCTGTTCTTTATTTCAGAAAAGATTGACGAAGTAGGGATTATTATTTGATGTGCCTGTGACCTTTAAGGCAAAAACGGCCGTTCCTCATGAGAACTTCTTTTTCAGAGGTATATCTAAAGCATGGTCAAAATAAAAACTGTTGCAAGAGCACTGATTTATTGGGAATGAAAGCTCATAAAAACTTTGATCTTGCAATTCGGATTGCAAAACATACGAATTGATCTACGTGAGGTATCTTACCTTTAGGCCAGCCATTTCGGTTGATCAATTTTGATTTATTTTTTTAGAGATGTTGTTCAGTACAATGCTATTGACTGAATGATATCTGCATAGAGTTACAATGTTTTTATATTGATTTTACCCTCGAAAACCTTGCACGACATCAGCCAGGGCGTATTTAGTATTGAAGAATATATGGCACTGGTATTTGGCATTTGAATGAAGCTACCTCCTGCTGTGCCGACGCGATCATTGTTACAAATACGTGCAAGTAAGTAGATGATAGCTGTGATATCTTTCACAAACGGCCTAAGTTACGCATAGCCATTTTGTTACCTTCATCTCAGTAACCCATAATGTTTATGCCTTAGTCTCCGATGCAAGCGAAAACCATTCAGTATTCAGTACCTTCTGGACTATTAAACAAGGCGTTCTCTTCACAAAATGCATTTTTTGTTGATTTCATAGACTGACCAAGCAAACTGGCAGAAATCCAAGATAGAATTTTCACGATTATCGGAAAATACGTTTATTTACATTTTCCATTAGCCAGTAGCGCAATTACATTATTTACGTTAAGGCTATAAAGTAGCTATCACAGAGTTTCTTCGTGAGAAGAACTTATATCATTCCACAGTTAATCACAGGTCCCAATGTCGGTCCTTCCCCTTCTGGCTGCCGTTTGCCCCTGAGAGAGAACCATAGCCCTCTCAATAAAACGGCACGGTTTTGACGACACGGTTGGTAGGCTGCTGCGCTGCGTGTCGCGGGTTCGATCCCCGCACGGAACAAATGTTTGTATGATCTACAGGTAGTTGTTCCGGGTCTGGCAGTTTGTGTATGTGAGTTTAAATGTTTGTAAACGCCTCCACGATACATGAGACAATCTTAGCGTGGGGCAACGTTTTTTAAAAAAAAATCTACATTCACCATCCGTCTAACTAAGGCAAGTTGAGCCTCTATCTATAACATAAAACAATTAAGCTCGTTCAGCCTGCTGATCTCCCATCTGGACATGGTCATGATGGAGGTTTTTAAACAGACTCACTCAGGGGATGTTTATAGATGACTCCACCCTGGAATGTGAATATTGTGCTGTTCCACAAACGATGACTACAGACAACAGGATATAAAGATATTGTGTGGTCTGTTGTGTGTCCTGTTGTCTGTACGTTACAGGAACTGAAGGTGCCAAACTCCTTGCCAAATTGTAGGTCGAAAAAGATTAGTATAGATTCGCTAGGAAAAAGAACAATAAAGTGCTGTATTTCGTTACAATGACATTAACTCTACCAGTGGCGAAGGTTCCGTACAACCCGATTCCTACCGGCTTCCTTTTTAAAACGGGCACAATCAGTATTCCATAGACAAATAATAAAATCAAATTAAAGATATCTACTCCGGCTTATCTCTTAAAAAAAGACATTTCGCTACTGAACTCTACCTTAATATTTATCGACATAACAATTCAGACTTTTTGAAATATTTACAATAAACATTATCTTGACCATTTAGTAGAATATATCGGTAACATAAATGAATAATTCAAAGAATCTCTTTGTTTTTCTATGTTATATAAACACCTACAGCATTCTTTAAATTATTCGAAGTACTCGTAAATGTTAAATTATACAGTGTTTTGGGCGAATTTAATAAAATAAAAATAAAATAAGTTTATTTCATATCATTTTGGCTTACATTGCATGTCGAGGAGTCACATTCTCCATTTAGGCATAGAAAATGCTTGTATATGAAGGCTCCGCTCTTCCCTTACATTATAAACTTACAAATAGGTGAATAACAAAAAGAGAAAAAAAAAAGATAAAGAAAATACGATCAATTGTCTGAGTTCGTGTGTGCATCTTTGTTTGTGTGTGTACGTGTGTAAGTGTGTTAGAGAGAGAGAAATGTGTGTGTTAAATCTATCTCTCTGTAACTAACTAAGCGAATAACATCTCACTACATTAATTATTATTAAATCACACGTTGCAAAAGTAACTCAGTATCATCATAATTTAAATTGTGTAGCCATATTATTAACTTTTTTTAGCATTCTTGTTTTTCTCATAAATATAAATTAGTTTGTTAATTTTATTCTATAAAAAGGCTGAGTGTTTTTTATATTGTCTGCTGGCAAATTCTGTTCTAGTTGTGGGAACGTTTACAATTCAGTGTTTATTTCTCTATTCTAGTATTTTAGGATCATATGGTATGTCTTTGTACGTTTTGAAAATTTGAAAAGATAGATTTAACAGCAAGCGTGACAAAAAATCAAAAGTCATTCATACAAAGGAGACCGGGCGGGATTCTTAAAACTGATTGAAAAAGCATCTTTTTTTGTTAAACTGCTAAAAAGATTGCTCCATGAAAATAAAGTTAAAATGATAATTTTAAATTTTCTATGTAATAAACGTTTGCATTAACAAAAAACAGAGTCGGTAAATAAATCATACATCGATTTAAAACTTGTTAGAAGAGGGTTTTTCTTTGTTGACGGTATAAACAAATCGGCGCCGGGAGGAAAAGTTATACGCCATAATGTACGATTACCTTTTGCCACAGAACCCTTGGCAGGTTTTTATTTCATGTCCCAGTCAATCTTAAACTGACTGGTGAGGACACAAGAATGAAAAAGTCGTCAATCGTTTAAGCTCAACTCTCTAAGCAAGTGTTGTGTTATATTGTGTGTGTTTGTGTTTGTCTTTTCTGTATCCTTTCCACTGAGACAGTTCATCATCATCTTCTCGCCCTTTCCCATGTTACTTAGGGTTGGTGCAACACTTTTTTTTCGTCCATTCTCCTCTGTCAACCGTCTCGCTATTATGTACTCCTTTTTCTTTCATATAATTCCTCACACAATCCGTCCATCGTTTTCTTTGTCTTCCTCTCCCTCTCCATCCATCAACATGAATGAAAGTGAAGCAGTTACAGGTTGGGTTAAGAATGATCATATTTTTGCCTTAACATAAAAGTAATACAAATAATACTTCCTTCCTATTTTAAACCAGATTCTCTAACTACGTGTATGAAACAAAATAACAACAATACGGCTCTATCCATAATTATTATAATGAAATTCGTCCAATTTCATTGAATAATTCCTTCTGTTTACGATGGTATATTTCTTAGGGTGGCTTACAATAAAGAATTAGGTATATTAGCAATATTTGGTAGGTAGTTTTCCCAGGTTTTACTCTCATAATGTCAAGTAACTAACTTAGTTACGTGAGTATACTTAGTAGTTAGGTACTGAAGAACTTGTTGTGGTGCTTTGCGCCGTTGCCAAATAAAATACAGTTATTTTGTTTACGATCACGACCACGTTACGAATATAGTTATAGTTTATTAAGTTTTCAATATGTATTAGTTTCCTTTATTCATTTTCTTTACATATTATTAACATTTTTAAATGTTTTTATTAACAAAATTATATAAAAAAACATTTAAAAATATAGAAAATAGCAGCCCACCCGCATCGGGAACAGGGTCCGAGCTACCGGTGGTCAGGGCTCTTGAGAATCTGCTAACAACGCGCCGTGTCCAGAAGTACCTACTGCTTTCTGCAACAAGCCCTATTTTTTTTTTGTATTTTATTATTTAAGATTATATTGTGTATTTTGTCTATGGGCCTCAGTTACCTGATACTAAAATTTTTAATTATTACTATTATTATTTCATTTCAGTTGTAAAACTTACAGTTACCTTACATGCCATGATTGAGGGCCCCAGATCGATGTGGTTTTCTTAGAATTGTGTAGGTAGATTTTAGGGGATAGGATTTGAAAATTAAGACGGTCGTGACCCATTATTAGAAAACCCATTATTACGGGTTAGTGTTATTAAATCGGCTTGAAATAAATAAAAAAATATGAACTAACGGATAGTTGTTACCTATCATTTATCATGATTCGGACGAGCTCGTGGCTAAATAATAACAGCCGCTCAGATCGATCTCCACGTTAAGCCGCGCTTGCCTAGGTTGGTTTGTGGTTGGGTGACCACCCATTACATACCGAGTTTCCTCCGTGCCTCGGAAAGCACGTTAAGCCGTTGGTCCCGGCTTTTATTTGTAGATCTTTGACAATCGTTACAGGTAGTCAATGGCCCGAAAGTCTGGCAACCATTCTTACCAAGGGGTATCGTATTACCCATTACAAACGGGGTTGTGGACGTCAGATAGGCAGTCGCTCCATGTAAAATACTAATATTCAGCTGCATCCGGTTGGACTGGAAGCCGACCCCAACATTGTTGGGAAAAGGCTCGGCAGTTGATGATATTTATCATGATTCGGAATGCATTATTTTCGCATAAAGACAAACTTTCACGTAAGTAAATATTTGTGTATCCTCTGCCGAAAAATCGCGACATGAACGTGAAAATAAGCATTATGTTTCACAATAAACAATACTTGTTACAAAACAAAATAAATAAAGAAACATTTCAGAGCATCACTTTGTTTATTACAAAAATACATCTGGCATATAATATTAACATTACATAAAATATACCATTTAATAAATAGCAACATTGTTATAATTGTAAGTTATTTCGATATCACAGTCCACGGTTTGAGGTACGGGATAAGAGCAATGATAAGTATACGTCATTAGTCTTATGGTACGGGTAACAATTTTCATAAAACAGTTTCAGTAGTAGTTACGTCCACCGCCACCACCGTTGTAGGAGCCACCGTCACTGAAAATAAAAAGTTAACTTCAACGGTGCTTTAAAGAGTCGATGTTTTTGTTTTTTTGGGGAAAGAAACCATTGATAACTACAGTTTGATTTTGAATGAAAACCTTTTTTTGGTATTCGAAAAAGATCAAACTCAGGAGGGGTTCATGAAGCATTCAAAATCAAGAATTATGTACAATTCTACATTTACTTGTTAGAAAGCTAAGCTGGAACATGATATCTGTATTATTGGTAACCGCGCAGCGAATGTGGGAGGACTATTGTCCGAGTTCACCCGAGGCATAGTTAGGGTTGTCAACCGTAGCCTGATACTGTAGTTAGCAATAGCGGTCAATTTTTGTAAGAAGTAAGCCGGAGTACATAATGAGATGTTTAATGAGATTGTATTATTTGCCTATAGAATACTGATTGTCCATTTTTCAAAAGGAATCTGGTAGGAATCGAGTTGTATGGAACCTTCGCCACTGGTAGTTAGTCTGTTTCGCATAGGTGTACTTTGACTTTAAATTAATTTGAACACCTGGCACTTCAGCTTTCACTGAGAGTGAAAACGGAATAAATGAAAAGTGACGCGAGGAGTTCTAAGTCTCAGCTCTTTATTTACCCTCTCAAAAATCAGATACAGGTACATAATAGCAATCCTAACTATAGTAGAGATGCATACGAGTATGTGTGTGTCCAGCCACATTTCGCCAACTGTTTGCCATTCATCGGATCGGTCACAAATCCAGACTCCAGGGTCCTACTGATCATGGATGGGTTTTAGTCAGTACAAGTCTGACACTCCCTTCCGCTCCGCCCAGAGTGAGGGGGGGGGGTCATTTGATTACCCATCCGAAAAAAAAAGGGTCCTACTGATAAAGTCCTACAGGATGAGTGACATGAGGCCCGACCTTACTGACCTGGGAGTCGCACCCGGTTCCTAATGTTAAGAATTTTTATACATTTAAAAAGATCTACAACCAGTCACAAATGCCAATCCTGATAATCTTAGATTGTGTTACAATTAGAAACAAAAACTTACGATGAAGGATGTTGCCTGTTGAACTCAATGGACCGAAGGATGGCCTCTGGGATGGGTGGCGGCGTGGGGATGTGCGAGCCGACGGGGTGGAAGCCGTTCTCGTCAGCGGTGTAGGTAAGCGAGACCTGCTGGCCGTCGGGCGTGCGGAATGAGAAGCCTCCTTCAGCTGTCACTGCGGGGCCTTCAGGACCTTGGGCCCGAGGGGAACCGCTCTCGTGAGCTGATGTGCCTTCAGGAGTGTCATAGCTAGAATGAGAATGATTCGGAATTGAGAATGGATGACAGAATCAGTATTTTATAATATTATCCTGAAAAGGTGTAACAGATGCACATATGTAAATATCCACATACAATCATCATAGACTAGTTTATATAAAACGTACCTAATACTGGCTTCGATTTATCCATGCTCTACTAATATTATAATTGCATTACAGTTTAATGGATTTCGATAAATTAGGCACACAGGTAGACTAGCAGGGCATGGTCGGATACAGGATTAGTTTTACCTCGGTTGTATGTACCTGTGGGATAACTTCCGACCGGCTAGCGAACACGCCAATCTAGTTACTTTATGTTGTTTCGATGCTATCGATTCTATTGGTTGGTATTTTACGAGCTTCACGCAAAAACATCAGTCACATGCATTGCACTAGAATTTTAATGAGGACGTATAAGTTAAGAGTTTCCCACGATAGCTAAGAATGCTATCTATATCTGCCATTATCGCGACGCATCGCAGTCAGGCTGTAGCTAGAAACGACACATAGCTAATAAGCAGAGCGTACACTCATAGCTAAGAATACGCTATACAGGGTGAAACAATTACCACGTATTCAGTACATCATTCCTACTAAGTGCAATACCTACGCGGTCAAAATGTATAGAACAGCAGTTTTTTTTTTTTAATTACTGATGAATAGTTTCTATTCCACATAGAAATTATTCGTTCGGTTCGGAATTAAGTACTGATAATAACAGCCGCTAGGATCGATCTTTAGGTTAAGCCGTGATTGACTAGGTCTGTGGATTGCTTACCGAGTTTCCTCCGTGCCTCAGAAATCACGTTTAGCCGTTGGTCCCGGCTGTCATCTGTAGATCTTTGACAGTCGTTACAGGTAGTCAGTGGCCCAAAAAGTCTGACAACCCGTCTTACCAAGCGGTATCGTATTACCTAGTACTAACTGGGTTGTGAAGGTCAGATCGGCAGTCGCTCCATGTAAACTACGGGTATTCAGCTGCATCCGGTTAGACTGAAAGCCGACCCTGACATAGTTGGGAAAAGGCTAGGCAGGTGATGAAGAAATTAAGTACTGAATACGTGGTAATCGTGTGTGCGTCGTTGTCCTTTTCACCCTGTATGATATGCAGGACTAAATATTGATTATACATATATATATTTTTTTTTTTTTCTTTAAATAGGTAGTGATTCCAGTTGTGAGGAGCTTTCAATATCAGTAACGTCAGCAATAAATTATTTTAGACTGCACTTGGGTTTAACATAATCCTACCAAGTGACATCCATCGTAGTTAAAATGAATACTAAACTAGTAACTATAAATCAGAAAAAGTAACAAAAAAACTGTTTTCGAACACAAATAATTGAACATAATTTTCCTGCCCTTAAGTTTACCTATTTATTTTGCGTCAGCGCAGAGAGAGTGAGAAGAGTACACATTACGTACATAACATCACGTCTGTAAGCTCTGACGGGCTAGGCAGTAGTGGTCTAATACTACACCCAGCTTTTAAGAGTACCTTCCATGAATAAACATTAGTCAGACATTAAGCAATAAATTCAAACTTGACATTACCTGAACCGATAGTTTCCATCGCCGTTGTTAACATTCTCGTAGTGGTAGGGCGTGGCATCGAACCCACCGCGCCCGCCAGCGTAGCCTGAAGGCACTAGGTGATCTAGACGCGCTGCGCTTACGCATGCCACGACTGCTACGCACACGAACAACTGAAACATAATAATAATTAAGAACTATTTATTTGACAATGTATGTACACACTTAATATAGAAAATAAGGGTTTAAAGGGGTTACGTTTTTGCCATTTGTCTACAGAATCCTTAAAAAGCATGCTTTATGTAAATTTTCGTCTTCAACAACCTGTTGTTAATCAAATAGCAATTTGTCAGTATAAAAATTCGATTTGGGTTGGATCGAGAATCAAATAATCTCTGTCAATCACACGACATAGTGGGTTTGAATTAGTATATGTATGTTGAAGTCTCGCCGTATAACAAAAGTGAAGCAGTCGCCTCTATTTATATGAAAGCTATTTGTTTTCCTATAAAAATAAACGAGTACATTGAAAAAGACAAGTCACTGAAATGGATTTCATACAATAACAGACAAAAAGACATTAAAAACTGTTTTAAGCTTTTACGGTTTACAACTAAACTTATACTGTCACTTACGGGATAAACAAAAAAGCGGGGAGCTCAAAATAATGAACAATCAAGGAAGATATCCCGTAAGTAACAGTATAAATTAAAAAGACATTAGTTAGATAGAGCAAAGATATTTTGTTAAAAGTAGTTACTAAGTTGTGTTGAGAATTGGAAAAAATCTCAGATAAGTAGTTTGGTCAGCACCAAGGAAGCAATTGTTAAATTAGTGCTAAATAGAGCCATAAATTAATGTCTTAGTCCCAAGTGGCCCCAATTCGAGGCGACACTAGGAAACATAGATATTAATAACTTGTGTGAAGTTTGTTAGAGGTATAAGTAATTGCAATTTGATTAATCACCCCAATTCGTCAGAGCTAAAATTGGAATAACATTACGAGATAATTTACGTGATGGTACTATTAAAGGATACTAGTCATATTATCACACGCCATAAAAACATGCTTTTTTCACAAGTTCAAAATAAGCGCATCTTGAAAGCATTACTTTCTTCAAAAGCACCGATCTAGACATGCTTTGTTATCAGAACACAAAATTCAAAAAAAAAAAACTAAAGCCACGTTATTGTTAGCAAGTTTAGGTAAAATTTTAGCATACCAGTCATCTGATAAACTCAAAAAGGATTCCTCTTATCATTACTCCATAAAGGTGAAGCCACAAATACCATTTAAGGTCGAAAAGCTCGAAACAAAAGCCAATTCCTTACCAGTTTCGTCATAGTGAGTGAGATGGTTCGTGTCGATATTGTCTAAGCCGGCGCCGGAGTCGGAATACGGATCTCAGGGATGTTCACGTTTTATATCTCCGTAGTTTGCCCTTTCCGCAGGTTGCTTCACCTTGCTCGTATTGTTGTTTAGGCGGGCCGGGCGCAAATTACGAGAGGTCAGCTATGCTATGTATGATCTATGGAACTTGTCATGCTTATTGGTGGTGTATGGCATGGCATTTTGGAACAATAAGAACATTTCAAATATTTATAAAATAAAAAATACATAATATAAGGTCTAACTATTCATACACTAAATATTTTCAGGGAATCATCTAACGGCTATTTATTTCTTTTTCATAAAAAAATATACTCAGATATTTTTTTTTCGTTGCTATGGCGACTTTATGACTTTTAGAAGTTACTCTTAAAATATTTCGTGTATGAAAAGATAGACCTTATATAATACTGGTATTCAGCTGCATCCGGTTAGCCTGGAAGCCGACCCCAACATAGTTGGGAAAAGGCTAGGCAGATGATGATGATTTGTAAAATAAAAATATAAACTAGTCCTCGTTAGTTACTGCATTTGATTGTTCCCTGGTTTCCTAAGTCCAACAATACAAAAAAGAAACATGAAGATAACGCCGTGAAAAATCCCTCCATTCATTATCTAAGTTGAAGTTGGTTTCCATTTTAACATGAGAGTGCCTGTATGTATCTGACTACCACAAACCAGTTAAAATTCTAACTGTACAACTTTGATCCGAACCAATGAGTTTAAACCAGGCAAAGCATCGAAGGATAAATGTATCTAGCACCAGCCTCCAAATTCACAACCGCTTCGATTCGACAAGTCGTATGTCTATCTTTTTTTGGCATAACGAAAGCGAGCGAGATGGACATACGACATTCCGAATCAGTATCGAATCGAAACGCAGAAGGCAGTTCACTGAAATTCAACTATTCCAGCTAAACAATGCCACAAGTCAATGACCACTAACCCAATTGCTATCGATTCTACCAACGTCACCTGATCCTTGTTTCGGGACGACACATGTACCGAGAATAGAACAGTAACAATACGTGTAGGAGTAGTATACATACCCACACGTAACTTGCGACACTCACATTTAGCTGAGTCGCCTAATAACAACCGCACCTAACTTGGATACCGAAATTAGTTCATATGCAATGCCTTAGAAAATAATCTTCTGCTTTTTTCTGAAAGACTATCTGAACTTACTACCTGACGGAAATAAAACCACTATCCGACGGTTTCGACCAATCCTAAAATAAAAATATCTGAAATGTCTTCAATTTTTTTGATCATGAAAGTCATCAACAGCGATTTTCAATCCACTACAACTACTAACAGTAGGCACCATCCGTATAGTTACCGGACTACGGCGAAGCCAAACGGAGGGTTATTTCTTTTACAATGATAAAATAGGTTGATACAAAATCATGAGATTTACCCGAAATATTTATATTTTCCTTGTTATTTAATACATTAAATTAATGTGATTACGATAAATTTATTTTATGGGAACCTGTTAAAAGATAGTTAGTTGATTACTTTCGGCCAAATATTTACTAAGCCAATAATAAATGGCCACATATCGAGTGAATGCCGGGAAATCTATGGAATATTAGGTTCATTGACATTGGTATCGATACTCATTATATTCGGCCTAGATGGGGTTTTCCTGTAATAGTTAACGTAAGAATCTATACACGAGTTTATTACGAAAGTGCCTTTTTGTGGGTTATAAGGAAGTTATGAATAGAATTCTTACCTTCCAAATTGTATTCAATATTAAATAATACCTATGATAAAAAAATCTGCTGTTCCATACATTTTGACAGTGAAGGTTTTCACTTTTGTAGGAATTAGCTGTTTTTTTTTGGCGGGGTTCAGAGTGAAGTACCGTTTGTGCGTCGATGTCTTCCACCCTATATTGTCTGATTTTGATATATTTTTATCGGTTTTACTTAGAAGATGTTTACGTTAGGGAAGATATCCCAGTGTTACGACATAATCTTATTTAGTACCCATTTAGTACCCTATAGTTATAACTGAATGAAAGCTATAACACCTACATATTCTGTTTTGGATATATTTTGTAAATCAGGGATCCTAGAGGCGGAAAAGTTTCCATTAATCCACTTTCATTCTAATGTGGACGCGATAATGTTCACAGGATTATGATAAACAGGAGTACCTACCTAATTAGATAAAAGCAACGTTGTATCTAAATCCTAGATTAGGTGTAAATGTGGAATAATGAAAATACGATACAATATTAGGATAACGTTAACACCAACTACTATGTACGTACAAACACTTAATATTTTACTGATTTTTACTTAAGTGAAACTAGTGACATTCTGATTTGGTTAATATTTATAACATTAGAAAAGGAATTCTTAACAAATCCACTAAACATGTTATTAAAAAAAACAGGGTGTAAACAGACCCTTTACATAGCCGTCAACCAAGCATTCTGTACATCAAACTAAGTAACTACGCAAAAATTATTGCTGGGAATCAACTTTTTTTTTTTGGGATGAAAAATCACGTTTTATGGTAGGACTCTATGAAAAGCACTCAAAGCGTTGTGCTGATGGATGAATTGAATAGATCAGGGGTCGTGGAGGTATGTAAAGTAAAAATCTTACATTAAAAACATGTATTTAAAAAAAAACTTGTGAAAAAGTTGGAAATTTGACCCCCAATATCTCCGTAACTAGAAGGTTCCCAGGTATGGAATAGAACAAAAAAATTATCGCAAAGACGAACAGAACAAGTGCCTTTCGGCTATGTTAAGGGTCTATTTACACCCTTTATTATAATAAAATTAAAATCGCTATGTCTTATGAATTGCGCGCTGTGTAAAATATTTTGCACACAAATTGCTGAGATGGTCCACCACGCCCCTAACTTTACAAGGTGACGATGTAAACTGAATCAGATATATACAACCTCCTTTACAATATCTACTAAAAACACGACTGGTGAGAGTTGTCTGTCCTTGTCCGTACTATTTATAACTCATTATTAAACACTGTCTTCATAAAAAGAAAGAAACACTCTGAACGGAACCTCTTTACTGCCAAAACAACTCAATTTAAGAAAGGTATTTTAACGGTTTTCGCAATTTCCATAGATAATATGGAGCCCGGGGACCATAAACATTTTATTACCTACTCTTATTTCTGTTAACATTTATGTTATTCAAATAAACCCATCTTTATTTTCAAATGAAAATTAAATAATTTGAAAATTGCCCTAAACCAAAAAGACTAAAATAGCATTTTAGTTACAAAATATTTACAAAACATAATATCTCAATATCGGACAAAGGCCTTTCGCTCATCCGAATTTATATACATCAGTAATCTGTATACATTTATACGATTGACGTAACAATACAAATAGTCGAGGTAACACAGAGAGTTAAGCGAAGCGGACTGATGAAATGAAATGGGAAAATTAATTGTCTTGCTTCTATTTGACAGATGTAAAACCACCGCGTCAGTTGCACACACTCCAACTAGACTTTACAAGATTAACCCGAGCAATGGTTATTTTTATTTTTTTTGCTATCTTTTTTGTTTTTAAATGACAGATTCATGTAGACCAGTATTCCGCAAAGTATGTGCTGCGACACACTCGTGTACCGTGGTCATTAGTTGGTGTGCCTCGGAAAAATAAGGTTATCTCTTAAAGTCCGACTGAAGAAACATACGTACTCAAACAGCCGCAAAAGTTTAATAACAAATGTTAATTAATATTATGTAAAAAAAAAATGTTCTTCATTTATGGCGTACCTCTAAAATTTTCCGATTTTCTAGATGTACCTTGAACACACAATCTTTGCGAAACATTGATGTAGACCCCTCGAAGTAATTAAAGCAAAAAGTGCAACGGGTCGGGGTAGAACGCTGCGATTGCTGCTATCGTTTTCTTAATTACGTTGTGGAAAATATATATGGATACTAACGGATTTTTTTTTATAACAGGTTTGATTAACTGACAGTATAGCAAATTAATGTTTAATGCACAAATCGAGCTACATAAAAGTGGCCAGTAAGTTTTTGTTTTCAGTGTTCGTCAATAGAGCTGAGAGAAGGACAACAAATGAATAAAACTAACCTATATATTATCTTTGATGTTTGCGGTGCAAGCACCCCACTGAACGTCTGCAGTGGCTAAAGAAAAAAGTTAGTGTTTTTTTCCCTGTTCATCTACTGAGCTGAGCGAAGGAAAATAAATGAAGCCTAACATCTCAATACTACACAAAGGATAGGATCGTTTACCTTTACGTATTTGTCTAACTCACATATCGAGAGTTGAATTCAAAACGCAATATTAATGCGCCGCTCATGCCAACGATTTGGATCTCGTATAATTTAACATTCGCTGAATATTTCTATCTGTTTGTTTATAGGCGTTTATCCTTATCGTGTAATGGAATGTGAATCTGTACGGATGTGTTTTGCCGTGATATTATGTGCCGTGTTGTTCTGAGGAAGTTTGACAATATTTTGTACGTAACAGATTAACGTGACGGGTCAGGGGGTGGTTCGTTAATGCCCAGTGAAGGGTTAATTATAGGTGTCATGTCGAACGTAGGTCGTCGGTGCTCATAAAACGTCCCTTGTTTTTCATATAAGATCTATTTTTGTACCCTGTTGATAAAATATTGACTGATTTTTCACCTTCAATGTGGAATTATTACACACATTTATTTTAGTTTTCGAAATAAACGAGAATTCTTCAGACTTATCTTAAATTGCCCTTAGAACCAGGACATAAAAAATCAGAACTAGTCCAAAAATCCTTCACATCCTGGAACAAATACTTCCACTAGGCGCTCTCCTGCTATGCTCCGAATGAATGTCAAAATCTTTTGGTTCATTTTCTGGACTTGATCAATCTCCAAATCTTGTCAGAAGCCACGCTGTGGTGGAACGGTATGGTGAACTCAGTCCCAAAAACAAAGCTAAGTCCTAAACGCACTAAAATTAGGAGAGCCATGCAAATGACAATCAACATCTTCTTCGATATTAATAGTAACTTGATACCTCCATCAAAACTGATCGGAACAGTGGCTGTCACTGGAATGTCGGTATCGACGTGTTCCTCAACAATACATGACTATCTCTCGTCACATCATGTTATTTACACGCTATTTCTATGGAATAGTAGAGGTAAAGTATTACAGCTACCTCGGTAAAGAATTGTTAGTTCTGTACTATGGCAAATCGTATTCTTTGAGTAGGTATACCTGCACAACATGTGCATCCGTACACCTTTTAATATTACCCGCATTGATACTTTTCAATGTACTTTGTAAGTTAAACCTTCCCGAATAAATTCACTAAGTAAGTGATAGAGGACATTGCATCATAAGCCGATGCACAGTTTACAAAAACAACGCGGATACGAAAAGTGACTAATGATTGTTAACAGCAACTTATCAACTGTCTCACGAGATTATAAACTTTCGAAAACATATTAACTGCAACAAACTATTTTCAATACAGAAAGTAAGGGACGGCCCTCCGCAGACTGTTGGGGTGAATTTAATATACTCGTATCATACTAAAATGACCGGTACAAGAAACTATTTCAGGAACGTGATGGGACTCCTATAAATTTGATTTTTTTATATCTTCATACGCAATGCATCTTTACTGAGTAAAACGCACGTAGCGAACGGCAAGCGCGACGACGAGTTCGATGAACTCTGTAGCTAAGAAGAAAGTAAACAGCTGATTTCACGCGTCGTTCGTTAGAGTATTCCAATATCCATGATTGTTTTTTTTTATTTTAGCCGTATTATTTACATAAATGGAGTGTTGCGTACAGAGAATGTAATTTAACATTGAAATAAAGGAATAGCAACTGAAAAACGATTAAAAAAAAATACTGAGAAAAATAAAAAAAAATAAATATATAAATATGATTCAAAATAAGGAGCTGAATACATTCTGTCAGTCAAAGTCAAATCTATGATTCGTTTCTGAGTATCCAGCAGCATCTGATACTTCTGTTTTGCAAACGTGGCTTTGTAGTCAGTCTCTTAATATAAAAACACATAATCGGGAATTCTCATAAATCAGACTCTAATAAACAATAAAGAAGTCAACCTTTCCCTAGTTGTATCTACAGGCCTACGACGGCGCAGCGCCATATTCAGTACATTTCAATTCAATTTCCTATTTCCGGCAGCCGGATCATACATGTGCTTGTATGCACACAAAATGCTACAGAAGCTAGACTAATATTAAGTTCTTTGAACGGAAGAGAATTGAAAATGGCCGCTGTAATAATATTATAATTACCCAAGCTTGGTCCCTGTTCCGGTGTTCCCGATTCCTGTGGGCTACAATTTTTTTAATATTTTAATTGTTTTTAGATTGTTATTTTTTTAAGGAATATTTAAAAATGTAATTCATTTGTAAAAAGATAAATAAAGTTAATATATATATTTTTTTTTTTTTTGGGTTTTCTGTATTTTCGTAATCATCCCATCTTCATGATTCACTTGCGAATACACACGGCGGCACATGAAGCTGTACATTTCCAGTATAACTTGGCCTTGCTTTGTATAGATTTCCTATACAATGAGAGATCCGCATAAACTGGTTTTGTATAGCTTGATTTGTCGTGCGTACAAGAGACTACTGAGTACTGAGGCTTACAGTACATCTTTGTTGATGCGAATTTATTCGCCAGGCACTTTGCCAAAGCTAAACAAATAGGTAATAAAATAAAATTCCTAATTGAACATCGTATGTGAAGTTTAGTGGCGCGGGCAGCGGTCAAGCGATGTTGTCTGACGCACATGATGATCATTGTAGGTACGCCTTGTTTATAAGGCTGATTTTTCCATAGTCAGATTTTTTTATCAGTGGAATAAATATCGGGGGTTGGCAGTTATTGCACAGTTTTTGTCCAAATTCAGGTGCAGTCATACCAAGCGAACCGGACTGCGGATTTTAATAGATATATTTCTGTACATTATCTGTCAAAGTCTGCTGTCCACCGTACGGTCCACTCTTCAGTCAGCTCTACCTGAAATATTTATTCTTCAGACAAAAGTTGTCTGAGTACCTATTAGCCCATGGTATTGGAGGCATATCGTAGGGTTATGTTCGGTTGCTACAACTAGCCAACCGTTATGAATATATTAATGAGGCGTTATAACAAGTAAGGGTTAACATTACCACTGCTAGTAATGCTAGTATGCGGACTGGAAGGGACACCGACGCCAATACGGTTACCACGTATTCAGTACCTCATCCCAGCCCCACAAAAAAAAACTGCGGTTCCATACATTTTTACCGTGTAGGTATTGCACTTTTGTATAAATACTAGAGTCTTCGTCATAATTATATGCCTTCGACTTAGTCACAAATTCGAGACGTATTCGACATGACAGACCTTCAGATTTGTCCTGACCACATCCGACAGTAGTCGGATACCGGATGCGGTGTGGCAACAATGAAACCTCAGCCTTAAGCTAACAGAGCTAGATTAGGTAGGTGGTCTGTGCAGACACAGATTATGTAAGGGAAAGCTAAAATTTTCTATCAATTACAGAAAATAAGGTAAGTGATGAGGGGCCTGCTTTAAATTCAGACTAAAGATCATTTTTGATTGAAAGTAGATAAAGGCAGCAACAAGCGCACAGAAAAGTAGGTTTCAATTTTATCCCGCCTGAAAATAAATATTAATTGTTAGCATATTTGGCGCGATTTGTTGCTCAAGAGTAATAATAAGTAGTAGTTATTGTACTATATTCTTGAGCCAATTATTACAAATTATTAGTCGATCCAATCGATTAAAGAAGAGTCTAATTAATTTTAAACAACTGGGCATTGAACAGAAAATGATTGTGGTGACATGTGTCAATGTCAAATAGTTACCACGGGCGTGCGGGTGACTGTGCACGGTAATTCAATTTTTCTTCCGTTTTATGCAATTTGCTGGTCAGTGTCAGGCTATACCTATTTTATGTTGAACAAAATATGAGTCGCGACCGTAACAAATATGGCTTTACTGGGTTATGATCATTAATATTTCATGAAATAGTCATAACATCCATGGGATGGAATGACTATTTCATGAAAAAGTCATTCAATACATTTCATTGAATTTCGCGGGTTGCCCTGGCGCTTCCACCTTAAATGTTTCAGCGTGAACAGCTCTTCAATCTTCGCAGCTTAGAGCACAGTTTAACATGACAAAATAACTTTTTTATTCAATTACTTAAAGGTGGTGAAGACAAATCATGCCATCATGGCGTCTGTCTACGGCTATCAACTTACCCTTTTGACCGCCGGAGCATAAACGCACGCGCGTGCCCTCCACGCCAAGCTACAATTTCACCTAACGTTTTGTCACATATTTGTGTCGCTTGGCGTACAGAGCACGCGTTTGCTTGTCATGTATATGTGACAATGACGGTTAAAAGATTAAGGAAGGTCCTTAGCAGAGGCGATAAGAAGTAGATGGGTACCTACTTATGTACCGCAAACCGACCTACTTACTATTACTACTTAGGTAATTGGAATCGGTTCCATTTGACGTTTTCTCAATGTAAAAGGTCAACTCTCGGCCGAGCCTATAAAACTTTATGCATTGGGGATATACGTGTGTACCAGGAAATTGTGTGAGGGCCTATTTCACCAACTACGATTAAGTTCCCGTTAACTTACTTGACAGATAATTTAATACTTTCTGTTCCATTTTTGAATTTATTCGGTCAATATTTTTTCTTATACAACATTAGTTTTAATATATGCGAAACCTGAAACACGTGTCTAGTATTTTTACGTAAAGAATCTATGTACAAAATTTCAAAACTGTATCATGAAAAATCGCAAAGTTATAGGCTTGTCCTGTTACCTGGTTGTCCGCACAAAAACGTGGTCACCACGCGACGCACCGTGCGCGCGCCTGCAGCGTCGTCTTGAGCTCACTGATAGTAATAATTTGGCAGTAGGTACCTAAATTTATGCGATAGGTACTTAGTGTCGCTCAGTGTCCAACTTGTAACCTTTTTTAAATACTTTTGGGACAAAATATAACATGGATTCAAAATTATTGAAATCGATTCAGATACTTATTCTAAACAAACTATATTCAGGTTTCGCATAATTATACCAAATGATATTTATCTTGTAAATTGCTTTTCAACACTGATAATTTGCGCAAGATTTACGCATTGGGTTGTTACCAATATACCTTTACATCTAATTGTATATATAGGTACCTATACGAATGTGTACTAGACTACAAAAAACCACTACAGTCATGATGGCTGGCAAACATCTCGCGTAGCCGACACGCTGTCCAGCGGGAGCGAGCGACGACCTTCGGCCGAGTGCGCCGGCGCACAGCGCACATCCACACTACCGTCGACCCAAATTGATGGCTCCAAAACATAAGTCAAGATTATGAGTGCCCCACTGAAATATTGCGATGACACATTTAATGCCACGAAGTTTGCTATGTTTCAGTCTGACTCTGAGTAGGTTACCATCCGTCCGGATTTGTCCGGACAAGTCCGGCTATTGGCCCTGCGTCCGTACTTTGTCCTATCTCATCATTTGTCCGGACTTTTCAATTTTAGGGGATTTTCTTAGGGCATGATAATTTAAGTGATTATGGTATAAAGAGAGATTAAAAAGTAAAACGTCCGGACCGTTTGGCAAATATCTTGCTTTTATCAGGACTTTTCAAATTTCGAAATGGTAACCCTAGATCTGAGTCACTTGGCCTCACCGCAGCCATCGATCCTCACTCGTCCTATTTGAGGCAAATTGCTATGCGAAAAATGTATTCTCACTGTGCTATGTTGATTGCGGATTTTGTTAATTATGTAAATCAATCATTTATGATCCGCAGCTGTGAGCTGTTAGATGTTTTCGCATCACGTCACGTTTTCTCAATCGCCACGGAATAAGGACATTTTATTTTAACAAATTAAAGCGCTAAGCAGACGATGAGCTATTGGTCCGCCAGATATAAATGACCGCTCATGTTCATTGGTTGTTACGAATCGTCCGCAGACAAATAATTGTCAATGGTACTGCTCTGCGCTTAAAAATGAATAGGTATAGGAATATCCAAATCCCTAGCCTTACCTTACTCCGGGAACTAATCAATATTTGGATAAAGTTGTGAATGTTGTTCTTCTCGCGGCTGCCTATGTGTTGGCGCTGCGTTGGAACTGTTCAGTGTCTTTGCAACGCTTGTATCTCTAAACAAGGCACTATCTTCAAAACGTTACGTTTAACGAGATTATACCGCATTACAATCACACACACAACATGATTTAATTCGAAATACTGAAAATGATATTTTTTATTAGCAATTTTACTAACTGTCAGAATTCCTCGTATTTACTCATTTCTTACTTTATCCATATGCGTAATACCACAAATCCCCCTTAGCATTCTCATCTTAGCCACACGCGCAATTGCCTTTTATTCTTCTCTTTTGTGGCCCAACATTCTGATCCATACAAGACAGCAGGTCTAACCATTGTTTCATAAATATTCCCCATAGTTTAAGGGGAATGCTACATCATTTATAATGCGCACAGCCAAGGAGTGGAATTCGCTGCCTGCGTCGGTGTTCCCAAGTTCATATGACCATAATCTATTTAAGTCACGAGTTAATAGGCTTCTTTTGGGTTAGCTCGTTCCATCATCGACATCATCTCTGTCCTCAGGACTAGATTGAGGTCAAGAGTAAGCGCAATTAATATATAAAAAAGGAATCCAGGAGTCGCAGATTGTACCCGTGACCTACCGCCATTTCATCCAACCGAGATACCGAAACTTGGAGCAGAATGGGAGAAGCGCGCACTATGCTTCCAGAACTGGAGAAACCGCCGAAATCGCAGAATATATATTGAGTTTTAGTAGAGAAGAAGTGTATTAGGATATATCCTGTATTGTTGACAATAACTAGGCACCTACTGATGCTTGAAACAAAGCAAACTAGACAAAATATGTAGTACATAATTTGTCATACTGTCTGAAAAGCTACCCAAAAACTAAGTTCAACTTTATCCGGTAGCCGAACTATAATTTTTGAGCTGGAAAAGCCACAGGCCATTTGCAGAGTTAATGCTCCTGAAAAAAGAATCACGACAGACAAGCACTCAGGACAGACAAAGGTTATTTTGCCTGGCTGGAATTTTCTGGAATTTTGACCGGCTTTGATTAAACGCAGTCTAAAATTTTTTAGAGATCATTTCCCCGTCTCTTTTACTAGTTTAAAATCTGTTATGCAAGAACAGTTTCAGGCTAACAGTGTCCGTTTCAGTTTCAGGAAAAACCTATTCTTTTAAAATCAAGAGAACCGTTCTAGAAAATATTTTTCCAACGAGTGTGTTTACGATTTACGTTAACGAAACTATAACATTTATCGTACTCTATAATCAGTTTAATTTCCTGGAACAGAAAATAAAATGAATTTTCACACGATAATTGTTAATTGACGACGTAGAAGTTGGGCTTCCATGTGCGAGAATAACATTTACGTATCAGATTTCAAGATCGCAATATTCCAGAACTAATGAGTTGAACGAATGGCGCGGTAAGACCAACCGATACAGTTTGTTTTTCTTTATATCTGCTCCGAGTGGTACACAGTGGAGCGAAACCATTGGTGCTCAACCTACATAGCCACAACCAATATAACTTATATTGCGGCTCGAGTTGAACGAACACAGACACGTTGTCAAAAACAACGGCTGGATCAAGTGATATAATTGAGCGATAGAACTCACTGAAAACAACAAAAATGAGTTCAAGTTAAAAGCTCGTGCTTTCAAGGGTAAGTTATTTTTGCGGCACAGGACTATTAACAAAAATAAATCAATGTTGCAACGAACTGCATCTTATTGATTGATTTTATGTTCTCGACCCGATAACACAAAGGTTGTGAATCCCTGAAGTTTGAACTAAACAATATTCGAATACTACAAACTTTCCATACATAACCTTACGTACACATGTACTGAAGAGTACCAACAAATGGATATTACTGTGGAGTAGTATAGTACCGGGATATTTGGCGCATCTCCAATAAAACAATCAGGCGTAACGAATTAAAGTATATAAACACATGTAAAATTTATTGAAACACATCCAGACTCGCTTTTTTATGTACAGTTCTTATTTCATTTTAATGTATATAAACTGTTTCTTTGGTTTTGTTTGTTTGAACTCAGTTTGTACTCATATAGACACATGCAGCTGTTAACAATACAATATTTACCTTTCGATATTGACAGAGAAGGACGATGGATTTAAATCTCGGTTTATATTTTAAACATATTGACACATAAGTTATTGGATTTAGACGTGGTTTGGACGTTAATTAAGCATTTTAATAAGTTTTGGACGTTGATGAAGTGCTATGAGTCAACTGCCGAGACTTGGGGAACTGAAACTAGCACCATTAACCATCCATTAACGTATGTTAGTTTGATTAGACAAATGATTAAATGTCTAAAGATTCGCAGAAGATATATAGTTTTGTGTATGTTTTACGATTAAATGTTTTGTTGTGAACTTGGTATAAAAAATCTGTATGAGATCGAGTCGCCGTCGATTTTCTTTTCTTTCGTAGGCTTCCTTTATCTCGACAGTATAGTTTTCAAAATTAATGTCTTTATCATAGACGAAAATAGTACTTCTACAAAAATACCAAAACCTAAACCAATTTTTAGGGTTCTGTACCTCAAAAGGAAAAAACGGAATTTAACCCATACAGGATCATTGGCGTGTCTGTCTGTCCAATTGTCATAGCCAACTTACTCCGAAACTACTGGACCGATTGAGTTGAAATTGCACTTGACCGGTTTTTAATTATATGGAACGAGAACTAACATAAACTCGCCACAAATAGCATATCAGCACCAGTGCGAGTAGGTAGATGGCACATGTCTTCGAATTTTAGGTTCTAGGACATGCCGGATTCCTCACGATGTTTTCTTTCACCGTTTTGAGAGCAGTGGTGATGAAATAAATTACACAAAGTAATGCGCCTACCTTCGTTCGCTCGTAAGTCGAGACCGCCACCACTGGGCCACCACTGCTCCACAAATACAGCCAAAAAATTATGTGTCTTACTCACTGAGAAATGCCTCCATTACTTCAATATTTTGATGTGTTATTGTACGTTACAGTTTCGATTGTATATTATTGATTAACCACAAGCCGTAAATTATTACAAAGCATAAACGATATTAATATCAATCAATCAGTCTGCGACAACAAATCAGGACCGTAAAAAAATAATGAATCAATATTTTCAAAACTTCAAGGCATACTCTCTTTTAAATTCAGTATTATCATAAAATTGTAATCATGCCATTCAGGGTGGAAGGGACGGTGGACGCCATCATGCGCGTGAGAGCCCTCACGACGGGGGACGCGGTGTCCCGGGGCGGGGTTGTCTTGGCGGTGTCTCTTGACATCGCCAACGCCTTCAACTCCATGCCCTGGAGCTGCATTGCGGAGGCACTCCGGTATCACGGGGTGCCGACCTACCTTCGTCGTGTAGTCGGGGACTACCTGACGGATAGGGCCGTCATCTACCCCAGTCGGAGCGGAGAATGGAACCGGCGAGAGATGTCGTGCGGTGTTCCACAGGGTTCGGTTCTGGGGCCGGCCTTGTGGAACATCGGTTACGACTGGGTGCTGCGCGCCGACCTCCCTACCGGCGTCAGTGTAGTTTGTTACGCTGACGACACGCTGGTACTGGCACAAGGGAGGTCGCACGAGGCGGCGGCCGAAAACATGACACGCGGGGTTGCGATAGTTGTGGAGAGAATCCGGCAATTGGGTCTCGAGGTGGAATTGCACAAGTCCGAGGCCATGTGTTTTCATGGGCCTCGGAATGCGCCACCGTCGGGATCCCTACTGATGGCAGGAGGGGTTTCCATCGGCGTCGGGTCGACGTTGAAGTACCTAGGACTCGTCCTCGACAGCCGGTGGAACTTCGTGGAGCACTTCCGACGTTTGGCTCCCAAACTGGAATGGACAGGGGCTGCCTTCAAGCGGCTCTTGCCCAACCTGAGGGGTCCAAACGCCTCCTGCCGGAAGCTATACGCGGGGGTCGTGCGGTCCATGGCCCTTTACGGGGCCCCGGTGTGGGCGCGTTCTTTGAGGCGGCAAGCCGCCCACTACCTGAACGCGCCCCAAAAGGTGATAGCCATAAGGCTAATCCGGGGGTACCGCACGATCTCCGGCGAGGCGGCTAGCCTCCTTGCCGGATTGCCGCCATGGGATCTGGAGGCGATAGTCCTCGCGCGCCTGCATGAATGGCGCGCGGAAGCACTATGTCGGGGAGAAACTCCGCAGAACAGACCTCCGGCGTGATCTCATGGCGACATGGAGAGAGCGACTGTCGCAACCCCGTGCAGGGCACGCCACCATAGTGGCGATAAGTCCCCTCTTTGAGGAGTGGCTAGAGAGGCGCCACGGCGCCCTCACCTACCGCCTGACGCAGGTCCTCACCGGACACGGTTGTTTCGGGAGGTTCCTGCATCGAATCGGGCGGGAGGAAACGCCCGGGTGTTTCCACTGCGAGGATCGTCCGGAGGACACGGTGGAACACACCGTGGAGGTCTGCCCCACTTGGGCGGAGCACCGCCGTGTCCTCACAGCGGCGATTGGCGGCGGCGATCTCTCGCGTCCGGCCTTGGTTCAAGCCATGGTCCGGAGCGAGAGGGAATGGGAAGCCGTCACCTCCTTCTGCGAAGCAGTCATGCTAGTGAAGGAGGTGGCAGGACGTGAGAGGGAAAGAACCTCACGTCCCAGCCGCCGCGGGAGACGCCCTGGGCGTCGGGGGTCACGTGGTGGCTTCCGACCACCGTAGGCGCTGGCCTGTGGACGGCGAGTTATGGGCTAGCTCGCCGTCCGGCCGTCTTATGACGACGGGCCGTGTCGACGGCGCGTTCGTGTTCCACGCGCGCCTCAAGGAGATGTCAGCAATCAAGTAGGGGTCCGCATGGGCCGACGCCTGCCGGGGCTGCGGGACTGTTCGAAAGAGATACCGTGGCCCTGGAACATAACGGGCAAAGAAGGAACATGGATGGGTTTTAGTCAGTACAAGTCTGACACTCCCCTCCGCTCCGCCCAGAGTGGGGGGGGTCATTTGATGATTTCCCAACCGGAAAAAAAAAAAAAAAAAAAAAAAAAAAGGGTGGAAGGGACATCGACGCGAGAAACGGTTACCACGTGTCAAGTAGGTAATACCGAAACTCCGAACATAGGAATTTGTTATCGGTAATAAAAACAGCTGTTCTACACATTTTGACCACAGGAAACAGTGGATTATTTTTTTAATTCCTCGCATCGATGTCCTTTCCAAACTGTATAAAAACCATACTAATAAAAATATCAGGATGATCGGTTCAGTGGTTTAGGCGTATTAAAAAGTAGTAACAAGCAAACAAACTTACTTGCGCATTTATAATAGTGGTTAGGATAGTTAGGATGATTCTCTAGACCCCTGATTTGTCGCTTTTTTTCTTTTTCATCGTAAATAGGAACTGCTAACGCATAATCTTTTTAGAAAGGCAAGGAGGAAATTACACATCAGAACTTCGAGCACTTACGTTTTCATAACAATTGACAATCGACATTTTATAACAAGAGAACAATGAGTGATGACAACTGTTTGATCGTGAGCGGGATCGCCTTGACATCACAAACTGTTGGCGCCGAGTTGACACGAAAATTATATAGGTAACAAGCTATGGAAATTTCAAAGCATATATTATCATCACTACGTCTTTGTACTGAGTAATTTTCCAGCGTAAGCGTTAGAGCCAAACCACACGGCGCGGTGCGGCGCCGCATCGCAAGCCTTTACGCCGCACTGACAACCACACGGGAAGTGCGGCATCGCAGAGGCGGCAGCGGCGATGAAAAACTATTGGCTTGCCCTACGTACTACAGTCTGTAATACCAATGGATCGCAAACAACTGTGCGGTGCCACTCCGGCGCCGCGCCGGAGCCGCACCTCGCCCTGTGGTTTGGCTCTTTATCGGAAGACAGCTGCGTAAAGCGCAGGCCACACCGCCAGCTAGCAAGCGAGCGAGCGAGCCGGGCGAGCCGCTTTTCATACTTCGTTTCGGTTCTTTCGGTAGTTCGCGGTATGGAACGATGCCTCGCCCGGCTCGCTCGCTAGCTGGCAGTGTGACCTGCGCTTAATAGTTGTATAGACGTTACACTGAAAACAAGTAGACGCTAGGCATTGTGTAGAGTCACGGAGATTTCAATGTGCATAAAGTAAGCTTATCAAGTTTTTCTTAAGGAGTAAGTAATGCTGATCCTGTGGACTTACTCCGGCTTTATTGTGAATTCGTATCTAAGTGAATGTAGTTTTTAGGGTTCCGTGGCCAAACCCCAAAAAACGGAACCCTTATAGATTCGTCCACTCCGTCTGTTTATCCGTCCGTATGTCACAGCACTCTCAGCCCTTTCACTCCGAAACTGTTGGCAACACACAGTTGAAATTTGGAGAACATGTGTCTTCTATGAACCGCTTCATAAAAGTGATGTGAAATTAAGAAAAAACAAAATACTAGAGGTGGCCTTCCAGACGTATGTAACTGAGGACTGAAAAAAAAATCTACGTATATACGTAACTGTGTCGGGTCATCGGGTTTATATCGACAGCTCTTAATAAATCGAATGTTATTAAATATCGATATTTCTCAAGCACTTTTTTCATAAGTACAAGGTTGATGAGATATTCGCTGATAAAGCCGTAAAAATTCTATCCCCTCCCCCTTTCATTTTGGGTTTCCGAACGTAAAAAGAGCTTTCAATGATAATTGGTTTGAATAAGATTTTAGATTTAGTTTTTGAGATATGGGACATTACTTTTACGTGAAACTGTAGCAGTAACTTAGTTTTTAATAAATTTAGTTTTGCTGTTGGGTTAAGTGTAAATTGGCCTATGAAATATTGTTTGGTGCTACAGAACCCTTTGTGCGCGACGCCAACTCGCACTTGGCCGGTTTTTTTTAAATATTTCTATGATGTACATAGAGAAAATTTTAAATACTGATATTCAACTACATCCAGTGGGACTGGACTCGGGAACCATTTTATCGCTTCCATTATTCTCTACCTTTATATATAAAATGCATGGCACTTTCTTATCACAGTCATCAACCTTGTAATATATTTTTTATTAAGGGAAAGTATTTTTTATTGCTTATGCGTTAATGTACCTACTGCATCGAACTGATAATATTACGACATGTTAATCGGAAATTCAAATGAAACATAATTTCGGAAACTAGTTTCCATGATGTACAGTGACTGATAGCAATAAGCTGACCCACCTTTGCTTAAATGGTCGAGATTGTTTAGAAAACGAAAAGATAGAATTTTATAATTCTTTTGTATTTTATTTGTTTGAGCAAAGTAAATAAAATATAAAAAAAATATAAAATTCTATCGACTACCTACCTAACACAAATCTTCGATATTTCATGGCTTGTAGTTCAACGCATATAAATTACATTAGATCCACTTTGATTACCGTTTAGAGTGAGCACCATACATGAAATTGACATCGGAATTTAGTAGTAAATTAATTATCACAGTAGCTAATTTTATTTGCAACAGCCAATCAAGTTACCCAACAAAACTATTGAAAGGTTAATCACGCCCCAATTTAGCGTCCACCAATTAGAATATAGCTCGAGGTTTTTTTGACAGCACATAAAATTGTAAGTACAGTACGTGTTTACGGTTTCGCTAATCTGTAAGTATTAGTGTTGGGATTCCCCGTCCAGTTTCGGACACAAACAGACCAATGCGTGAGAGTATGAATTACGTAAACAAAACATAACATCACACCAGCAATCGCCGAAAAGTTACACAGAGGTCCTTTGTTTCACAAGTCGACATGGCGGGATTCGATATAAGGGTCGTTCGCAAAAAAAGTGGCACCGCTCGAATAAATTTATCAATTTGAGAAATTGTATCAGTTACTCGTATTGAGTTTTTTTATATATAAATCCATTCTGGGTATTCCTCTTTTGTGAAATTGTTCTAAGGGAATAAAAAGTCACATAAATAGACAAAATACAGAAAGTGGATGATTCCTCCTACACACCCACAGCAATGTAATGTAACGAAAAGTAAATTAAAAAAAAAATATTTTTGCTTATTCGTAGCGGCTTTAGCTTGTTTATTTGTAACAAAATGAAAGGTGCTCACTCCACAGTGGTGCTGTAGCAGCGGCGCCGGCGACGACATTGTCAAGGCCGCGCGGCGCGTGCGCGTGCGCTGCTCTTCTGCACGCACACGCTCGATACACACACCGCTATTTTTTACAGCTTTTATCGCGATATATTTTTTTTTTGTTTGTAGAGTGAAGGACGTAAATGATTAGGGATGGACAGGGAGACCAAAGAAAATGGATGAATTGTGTAAAGATATTAAAAGAAAAAGATTAAAGGAGTAAATGAAAGAGTGGCGCTTAACACGGGAGAATGAAAGAAAATAACATGTTTCGCCGACCCCAAGAAACATTGGATAAGGACAATAAGGCGATGATTAAAGAGCATACATTTTTAATTAATAAACGAATATCACGCCTGTATTCCCCTAAGACTTAGGCAGAAGTGTGTTTTAAGTTCACCCACATGTAGCCGTGTCATTTTAATAAATATTTGGTTTTATTTAGATTTTCAATCCTGTCTTGTGTTGTCTGATACCGTAAAACTGGCCTGGGTCAAGATTCAGAACAAATGATTCAATTCAGTGCCAATCAGTACCTATCGAGATTTTTTTTGACGAAGCTGACTATAATTGAAAAATTTAATGATAAACATCTTAATAACATAAATATTTTTTAAGTCTGTCATACGCTTAACGTAACAAAATCAATTGAGGACATCCGTAGCAATTTCTAAAGAAAGATTTATTTATTTTATGACTCGGCTTTTAAGCACGTAGTTAGCCAAAATTATCAAAAATTAACATATGAACCCGGATTTCAAGACCATTTCCTTTCCGTGACCTTCCAAATTCCCCGTCCCATAGTGTGGACAGACGATGCAACAGGCGTTACATAACCGGCAAGCGAATGCGTTCGGTTGCGCAAGAGCAGTGTCCGGGTACCGTAACGGTGCGCGAACGATCCGGAATGCCGGCGATTTGACGCGCATTGCCTCATCACACGCCACACATTAGTTGCCGTCGAAGGTCGACCGTTGTGCATTTTTGATTAATTTCAATAATAAGGATTGACCGTGATCTCGGTACTGTAAATGCGTCCCGTGTGAATAGACTCTAATTGAAACTGAATGCGGCTGTGTGTCTTCAGCAAGGGCGCTTAGGTTTCTTATTAAGAATGCTTTTAACAATTTCAATAAGATCTTTAGTTACCAAAATATGTATTCATAGGTATACCCATAGTTTCAATGCAAGGTTTATAAACAATAATCATCGGAGTACAATGTATAAAATAATACAATAAAATATTTGTGACCCGTATTAACCTTCACTAAAGAAGTTAATATCACTTCACGTCAAATTGATTGGCTGCCAATAATACCGTATTACCCACCTACATGATGAGTAAAACCACTTGATCAAGCCGTGCCATGTCCATACCTCTCGGACTGTCGCCTACGGACGCGACACACCAGAACAAGCGTGCGGACTAAACGGACCTACACATAAGAGCGATTTTAAAATTAAAAATACTCGTTTCACTTTATAAGATAATATTGACTTAATTTTAAAAATTTATCCGAATCCATGAATTGCGGTTTTCGCAAAAAAAAATAAGCAAAATGTTACGTTATAGGATAGTATTAATATTTTTCGTTCCAAAACCGTTCGTAGAGAATATACGCTGCGTTAACAGCGCGCGCTCGTATTAGTGCCTCCGATTGGGATGAACGTACTGACCAATTTCACTAATGAGTACGCAGAAACACTCGGAATAACTTCGAAATATGAACCCCGAGGCAATGATTGTAAAACTTTCTACGATATCTCAGCAATTTTTTCGATTGAAATAATTTATTGATTTTTATCTTTATAACAGTGTAAACGTGTGACAAATGATTCTTATAATGCTTTTATTACTTTGGACGATAATTATGATGACAATAAAACATTTTGATTTAATGTCCTATGGCCACGTTTCGTTTTCTAGACAACATAATAAGCTTTTAATGTTCCCACTGCTGGGACACAAGCCTCTTCTGTGTGAAAGGGAGAGAGCGAACTCCATCTTCGAATGTTTGGTCCTGGGACATTCACAGTTATGAAAGCAATGGTGATAAAATTATTCATACAAAGTAAAGTGCTTGCTCGGCTCGACCCGTCGAACTACAACAGGGCCTCCACTGATGCCTGGGTCACTACCCTACCCCGCTCCCGGGGCCACCAACGGTCCCTGGCCCAGCACCGTTCACTAGGCCACCATCGCTCTCTCGGCCACCATCGCTCTCTGGGCCACCACCGCTCCCTGGGCCAGCACTGCTCCCTGGGCCATCATCGCACCCTAGGCCACCACCGCTCCCTGGGCCACCACCACTTCCTGAGCCACCACCGCTCCCTGGGCCAACACCGCTCCCTGAGCCACCACCGCTCCCTGGGCCAGCACCGCTTTCTGGGCCACCACAGCTGCCTGGGCCACCATCACTCCCTGGGCCACCACCGCTCCCTGGACCACTATCACTCCCTGGGCCACCACCACTCCCTGGGCCACCACCGCTCCCTGGGCCACTATCACTCCCTGGGCCACCACCACTCCCTGGGCCACCACCGCTCCCTGGGCCACCACCGCTCCCTGGCCTACCATCACTCTCTGGGCCACCATCGCTCCCTGGTCCACCACTGCACACGTTATGATTAGGTGGAAAACAATACACCTTAGTAGAAAATAAACTACTCACATTCTTTTATTCACATAATGCAGAATGCTAATATCAATGATTGTTTTCTTCTCAAATCTTCTTATTATTTATCAATCAATTGTGAATCTGTCCAAAATGCTATCTAGTTTTATAGTTTATCCATTTTTGAGAAGCACTGTGACCCAGGTGTGATCTTCACCACAACAGTATTTGCGTTATTAACGTTCCGGCTTAAAACTTTCTGGCCCACGGGAAAGCCATTCAGTTTTCACACCCAATTTACGAAAACCGTTCAAACTAACTTTCATGCAGGCGGGGCACGTACGATTATACTATGTGGAGGCCAAATTAAACAACGACTGAACAAACTGAAAAAAGGTCAATTTTCTATTTTTAGAAAGGTTGGTGCACTTACTTTATTTGGAATTTAAATTGTGCGACTTACATGGTATGTGCACATGTCCTTCTATCTTTATTTTTGATCTTAGAGCGCCAATGAACTCCCTAAGTAATAATTGATATTTAACATCATCAGCCAATTAAGTATTCCCACTTCCCACTCCTGAGACAAAGGCTACTTCACTAGGAGAGGCAGTTAGCCATGATCCACCAAGTGTCCCCAGTGCGGTTGGAATAAAAGACAATAGCCTTTGTTAATCGGAATGGCAAAACTAGAACTAACCAAACAATTACCATTCACACATACATTTCCCTGACCAACAAAACGTATTCAGATATCATCACGCGATACGGGTTCAATTCCTGCACCGTAATTATCCCCGGCAACAATTCGCCCTATCTGGTCAATAGGATCTCTGCACACCGAATCACAAACGAACCATCTATGCAAATAGACACCGGTCCCATAAATTGGGATAAGTTATTATATCTGAACGCGGGAGTACCGTTAATAGAATATTACACAGACATAATGTTCGAATAAGTCATCGTTCGTCATGGTGAGCTGCAACCATTATTTATAAATTAAAGAAGATAAATTACACATATCCAGATGTAAAGGCGGTTTACTGTAAATCAATCTTCTACTGTTTTTGGAGTAACGTCGAGTAACTTGTGAATTTGAGGTCATTTTAATAGCACACTTTGATAATTTCATAATTGGTGTAACTTTACAGAAGGATGTGCATTTATTTTTCCTAAAATAATAATTTTAAGTAAAAAGCTGATCAAGCCGATGACGGGGTCGCTAGACTTCCTCATATTGTGCTTTATTTCTTGAACTTATAATTTTAACCAAGTCAAAATTGCTTTAAGATGGTTGCAGGCATTTTCGAAGAGGTGTCGCCAATGAATTCAAACAGACGCTGAAACCTGAAAGTAATACACTTAACTATTTTTGAAAATAACTATTTAACAATTCTAAAACAAACCTCAGAATAAAACATATAACTAACAAAAATATATAACTTTCAAACATAACAAATATTGGTTTAGCACTCCGTATCGGTCGGTATCAATACTACGTTGTAGCCAGCGCGGGCGCCGCCGGGCGCCAGGAAGGCGTCGCCACTCCCGCGCTTACACGCGCCATCTCGCGCGACCCAGATCCTGACGATTACTTACATCTAACACTGCTTCAACTGCTTCCTACTCCCTAATGCACAAGCCCGTTTAATCAAGTCTAACGCCAAACAAATCTACCATTCAAGGAGATGTTGTTTTCTTTACCTGCCTTCACCCTATAATGTTTGCACGATTTAAAAAGAGTTATTTATATAATAGTAAGGTAAATCACATAACACACACATCCGGCCGTTCCGTGCCAACAATATCCGCATTACCATACAAGCCTTTAATAAACTGCATAATAAAGATAATCTGCCCAATTTAAGCTACCAAATAACAATCGTCGTGATAACCACGCCGTTCGAAATATAAACAAAAACATAAACAGTCCGAATTAGTTACGTGAATGATATAAGTTGAACGTTAAATCGGTGTATAATTGGATAAATCCATCAAATTAACGACTGCTAATCGGCGGAAGTTCGATCACAGCTCCCGTCAATTCGTTCGCTTGATTTGCATAATGCAGAATCCATTGATCACATGAAACACCTCGTTTCCTGTATAAATCAACACCGGAATATGGCCATTTCATGTTCGAAATGGTTCGGAGCAGCCGCAAGCTAACGTCGGAAACAGCAAATTATGCTACTACCATAAAACACCATATTATATTGGCGAGATTTAAATTTTGACAAATGAGGAATATTTGTGGCATGCATTAACAAATACCTATTTCGTAAAGTGTCGCATACACTATGTCGATAAAATAATTCAAGGGCACTTTCTACTCTCTATTATCTTGGCATGTGATGTGCATTATCTCCACGATTTAAGTTTCACCAGTAAACACGATAATCCCTTTGACATGCTTGCCAAATACCATTATGGAACATTAAAAAACCTTTTAAAGGAAGATAAAACTAATATAAAGATATAAACGAAATAAAACTAAGTAAACCTTTACCAAAGTTAAACATAAAAGTGACTTCGAAATATAAAATAGTAAAAGTATTAAAGTACTTACAGGTACTGATCTACACAAGATATTAAAAGGGTCGATTTTAATAGATTTAAACAAGATTCGATTTTATAGAAAACTGTTTCGACTTAAAAAAAAAACTATGATAAAAGTAAATCAAAAGTTACTTAATTAAGGTAAGTAGCTGTATGTATCGCACAAAATTTATTTTCTTATGTCAATCGGAAAAAAACTTACTTACCGCCACGGCATAAAAGGAAAACTATTGTTCTAGGTCAAGGCACCAACGATTATATAATCTTGCGCATAAATATACGTGCCTTCAGTCAAGTTCACTCTCCTAACAATGTAGTACCGACCACTGATGACGTAACAATTGTTTACCTACCTGGCCAACAATTTGTAACATTGGCCCTGAATCCCTGATGTCTACGACCACAGGAACTGATATATCCGTCAGATCATCAGCCAATTTATTGGAATGTTAGTCCAAATATGTGAGGTCGAGGCGCCAGATGCACGTAGATTATGCATTCTATACCTGTATGAACGGAAGTGATGGATCCGAACACTTCCACTGCTCTGGAATGCGGCGAAGAATTTCTTGTTGGTCAACATTATACAAGAACGGGGTAACATTTGGAATTGGTAGACCCAATTCGGTTGAAAACGAATTGTTTATCTTGTGCTATAACTGATATCTTTACATTGATATCTTTACAGAAATGATTTTTCCTTTCGTTAGTATTCAAAATCTACGGAAACAGTTAAAGTTTGTTTTTTGCATAAACTTAATATGATAAACCTAATATCGCGACCTATAATTATTTATGGATGGGGTTCACTTTATGGATTGTAGGCATATACCGGGCGTAAACAGACCCTTCACATATCCGTCAACCAAGCATTCTGTACATCAAACTAAGTAACTTTACGCAAAAATTATTGCTGGGAATCGACTTTTTTTTTGGAGTGAAAAATCACGTTTTGCGGTAGGACTCGATGGAAAGCACTCATAGCATCGTGCTGATGAATGGATTGAATATTACGAGGGTCGTGGAGGTGTGTAAAGTAAAAATCTTACATTAAAAACATGTATTTTGAAAAAAAACTTGTGAAAAAGTTGGAACTTTGACCCCCGATATCTCCGTAACTAGAAGGTTCCCAGATATGGTCTAGAACAAAAAAATTATCGCAGTGGCGGGGAGAACAAGTGCCTTTCTTTTATGTTAAGGGTTTATTTACACCTTTTACATCATAGTAGCTTCATAAGATAATTCTGTGATACAGAGCTGCTAGTGTAATTGTGTATACTAGGGTGCTAACGCATATAGGCAATAATGCAATTCCCAGATTTGATTATTCATGGAAAGCCACTGAACAGACTGAACTGGCCTTGTTACATTAGACCGCTTGACTACCTCAAATGGCCAATGGGTAATCGGTCAGTTCCGCACAATCGTATTAAGACGTGAACGAAAGCAATTATAATTAATGAAAAGTTATTAATAGACAATAAAATTTTGAAAGCCCTTTTTCAGAGTTTTCCTACTGCATTGCAAATGCCTCTTTACTCTCTTTCCAGTTCTAACTAGGTTTATTTGGATGTAACTAGCTTTTTTTAGTAGGAGTCCAGCTCATCCCGCCATCTTCGCCCCGGCCTGCCGCGATGTCATCTGCCATGTGAACAACCCTCAAAATGGTCCCGTAAACTAATATTATTTTAGATCTTCCTTAACCAGAAGAAATCAATGTTGCAACAGAATTTTGATGATCTGGATACCATATAGTGCGTTTACTCACAAAAATGCCAATAGTTATTTGTAATATTTTTTATCCCAGTTAGATAACCTAGCAACCTAGTAATCATTAGGAGCCCCAGCTCAGAGTGGAAATGCCTTCGCCGGAAGTAGCGAACATACAGCAGTAACCTGTTTGGATCCCAGATTCTTCGACATGAGTCAACATGGCTGACGCATGTCTTTCAGACCCAAATTAATCATCTATTGGCAATCGAGATATGTATCACCTTGACCATCAACAAGATTACTTTGAGCCTAGATTTTTGCGCTGCTCTGATGAATTATGATCGGAGAGGTTTTAATAGGTGTAAAAATACCCTTAACGAAGCCGATAGGCACTTGTTTTCCCCGTCATTACGAAAATTTTTTTGATTCTGGACCATACCTAGGATCCTTGTAGTTAGTGAAATATGGGGGTTCAAAGTTCCAACAGTTTTTTTTTTTCAAATAATACAAGGCTTACTGTTATTTATAACTTTACTTTAAATACCTCCATGACCCCCTTACTATTCAATGCATCCATCAGTACTATGCTTTGAGTGCGTTACTTTTTTTTTTTTTTGATGGGAAATCATCAAATGACCCCCCCCACTCTGGGCGGAGCGGAAGGGAGTGTCAGACTTGTACTGACTAAAACCCATCCATGTTCCTTCTTTGCCCTTTGTGTTCCAGGGCCACGGTATCTCTTTCGAACAGTCCCGCAGCCCTGGCAGGCATCGGCCCATGCGGACCCCTACGTGGTTGCTGACATCTCTTTGAGGCGCGCGTGGAACATGAACGCGCCGTCGACACGGTCTGCCGTCATAAGACGGCCGGACGGCGAGCTAGCCCATAACTCGCCGACCACAGGCCCGCGCCTACGGTGGCCGGGAGCCACCACGTGACCCCCGACGCCCAGGGCGTCTCCCGCGGCGGCTGCGACGTGAGGTTCTTTCCCTCTCACGTCCCGCCACCTCCTTCACTAGCATGACTGCTTCGCAGAAGGTGGTGACGGCTTCCCATTTCTTCTCGCTCCGGACCATGGCTTGAACCAGGGTTGAGTGCGTTACTTTGATTCCTACCGTAAAACGTGATTTTTTTCCCCGACAAAAAAAAAAGACATTTCAAAAAAATATTTTTTGAGAAGAGTTACTTAATTTGATGTACAAAATGCCGTCAATATGGTTGACACCTTCGTGAAGGGTCCGTTTACAGGTTGCATTATTGAAACTTCGATCGAGTGCTCTGCGTGACAGCCATTTAGCCTAAACTACTGCAACGTAACAACGCTATTAATAGTATGAACTGTAATAATGTTACAATATTCCATTAATTGCAGCATATTACGGATGCTCTGCTAACCTCAATAACACATTTAGGTCACTAGGGCATTTCTGTTACATAAATCTCGATTATTTTACCATATAAATCATGTTTTTAATAAAAATTACAAAAGGTGGATGTTCCTACACGTACAGCTTTCCACAGAGATTTTCTGGCCGTTCAGGATGAATAAAAAGAGAAAACGTTTAAAAAGCGAACTCACATTTTATGCGATTACTTCTTTCTATCAAGGATTTACTAATTATTAGGCTTTCTATTAAACAAAACTCACTGGGCCCGGGTGGTGTATTACGGTGCACTCCCTACTGCCGGGAGGAGGCTTGTGGAACCGTTATAGGCTGATTTTGTAGGCATTCTGAGTCGAAGAAAAAGCTTAAGTTGAACAAGAATGTTATAGGCTTTTGGGATATTATAATTATATTATATAAGTATAGTAATCATTTTTAAATTGTTTTTGTGGCAAACAGCCCCGGCTACTGGCAAAGTCAATGCTTACGCATGGTCATAGCAGGTGTCTCGGTTTAGTTTAGTAGACAAAGTTGAAATGACTCATGTGCCTGTAATTAGGTACACCGGCACTTATACCCTTCGAACCGGAACGGAACACAGCAACGCAGCTACGGGTATGGTTGTAGTAAGTACCTACTTACTTCCCCAGACGCTTGTCTGGGACAAAGAGATTCAGTACGTCTTATTGTCGTACGTAACAGCGTCTGTCTCGTCTGTATTACGTAGGGCCTACGTAAGGACAGTCAAGAGACGGACGTAATAAAAATATAACTATAAAAGAATCATAGAAATATTATATAACGTTCATAATTCGCTCTCATTTTCTAATTATTTTCTTAAACTTTCTAAAAAATGCCTACAGAACTGAACAATGAACATTTCACGCGTTTTGAAGACGATTCACAATGATCACGATCCCAGATCATGAGTCAGGACTCGCACTTTGAATAAATAGCTATCTGTTTTGGATGAAACGAGTTTTATGCGCGGATTTGCGGTTACTACGGTCGTGAGTCACAGAGAAGAGCTTTTTTTTGTTCAGCGTGATATCATTAGTAGCAAAATGCCAGGTAAGATTAGGCCTGAAGAACTGCGGGGACTTGTACTTGTTAATATATGAACGAACAAGTGCTTACCTATTCCAAAGTTGGATATGCTAGTTACAAGAGAGCACATGAAAGAGCAACACATATTCAGTCACTGTGGCCGAAACCTGCTAGATGACATCATTATCATCCTTAACACACCAGCCGACTGTTCCCATGACAGTTGCAGTAGAATAAGAAAATGAAACTTTTCCACAGTTTTCAAATTAGGGCACCACAATATCGGAATCACCATGCAGCCTACAAAATCCCTTTGAATTTAGAGCTACCGTATTTTGTCACGCAAGCATGTGGTGAAATACCACACAATTCAAATTGTACCTACCCACCGCTTAAACAGGGGCTCCAACACAATATTATGGGAAAGAAATGTCTGCACCACACCACAGGTGAGTCAGCTTCGGAGAACTTATTGATGGAGAAAATAAACATTGCAATAAAAAAAACTGGCCACTGTCTGACATTAAAATAATGTTTTGCCAATCCGTTAGAGTGCGCTCGGGTGAGAAGTGAGAAGTACCATCAAACTTCGTGTTTATATTTTTTGTGGATGCTAACGGGTTACGTAAACTGTTGATAGCAGTGATATTGAAATTGTGTAGTTTAATATATCTTTTTCAGTTTCTTGTAAGTTTATATTAGACATAATAACTCAATCCCAAATTCTCACATTTATCGTAAAACTAGCAAGTCTATCAGAAGTTGTTTGTTTCGATCTACCTTTTCGCCACAATTTTATCTAAATCCTTTAAAAAAGTAGCGTTACTTTCGCATTTATAACATTAATATAAATAAAAACGTCTAATTATTACTGGATTTGCCAAAGTCGATCATTTAGTCTGAAAACTGGCAAGATATTCCATGGTCCTACTCTTTCAAATCTTGGTGTGGTGACGTCGTATGATGTGTCTATTAGGAGGCTTACATCCAGTCTAGTTCCAGTAAGGGTTTAACTTAATTGAATTTACTCACACAAGTATCAACTGTCATGATTTCTTAGAATATTCTTGTCTCGGCCTCCCAGTTAGTAAGACGCTCGTGACGTTTACAAGCTTCACTCGGTAAAACAAATTTATAATAGGCTATTAATGTGTATCGTTGAAATTGTGACTCACTGGGTTTACAGGAAGCGCTTTCACAATAACAAGTTGATAGTTATAAAGTTTATCGGCTTAACCTTAGATTCATAAACACATGTAACACTATTCTTGATCACTCTCCTCCACAAACGAAACGTTTTGCGAGTGTGGATTTTTTTCTTATTTTGTTAATAAAACATATTTTATTAAATAACTGTTTAATTTCATAAATTATTTTCATATATTCGGTATAGGGGATCCCTAAACGCAAAAATGTTTCATTGCTGACATTAAAACGCCGACATCAACGGTTTTTATCATTTCGGTACTGGCATTTTTTTTAGATACTAATTAATAGTAGTAATACTACATTTTTCCAGTACTTTTATTTTTAGGCATAGCATCAAATTTCACATTTCCTGACGCCTGATAAAAGCTGCGGTTCGGTACACTAAACTATTGGAAGTTCATTTGCAATTTTGCTTGTTAGTTATTCCTAAGTTTCCTATGTTTTACAAAAATATGTACGATCGTTATTGTCTAAATGGATAAAATCATTCAAATATATTTCTTTATTCCGATTTTGAGCTCTATTACTAAAAGAAATGAATACGATATGCAAAAAATTATTCATTTCATTGTATTCATTTCTTTTGAACATGGTTTAATGCCTAAAATTAGTTTGAATGCTAATTCAAGTGTTATCATAAACTTATATTAGATATGCTTCATAAAAATAATAAAAACGAAAATTTCAATATCTCTTGCCAGACATACACTATTCGTAAACATTCGTCTCTCAGACACATAACTGCGGGCAAAACGCAGCCGTAACATTTGTAGACGTATAACTTAGGGAGGTACTCGACGGGTCAGCTTTCCCTCTTTTTTTCATCGTAAAAAAAATAGAATCGTTTTTACGTTAAGCGCTGTCTGAGAGACTAATGTTTATGAATCTATGGTTAAATAGTGGATGTTACCTTCTACCTCCTCTTTTATGGAAACTGAGAGAGCTATTTTACCTCCATTATTGACAGCTCCATACAAGTACTACTGAGGTAACTGTCTGTGCAATTTATTAATACCAGTTTGACTGGATCCTTACTGGGGGATATGAGATTTTCATGAATGTCACTGTGAAGTCCAATGTATTTTCCATCAAACCTAAATGGCATGAACCTAAATGTAGAATAGATTTTGGTAAAAGATGCTAAAATTACATGGGTTTCTTTGCCGCAAACTAATTTGTAAAATAAAACTATTAGTAATAACACTTGATCTAAATGCAAGTCCCAAATCAAAAGTTATCTTGGGGATTGGATTACAACGATACAGAAAAACTATAGACTTTATAAACAATAAGTCAAGTAATCATATTGACTTTTGGAGATACCTACACACCCACACCCCCTACTCACCCTCGCACACTCTCACACACACACACATACACACACCACATCTCGCCCACACACAGTTTCTCATATCATACACATACCACATCTCGCCCACACATATGTAGTTTCTCACACGCATGCATAATACACAATACTCAACAAGATATCATGTATTCTCTTTATATTTTTACTCTTATTTAATTTTTGTTTTGTTAACCTCATTATTGTAATTTTCTTTGTGAAAAGAAAAGACTAAAAATAAAAGTGACTTGTCTCCACGAGACGTGGGGACCAAAACCTATTTTGATGTACTTCTGCAACATTAAAGTTATTGGTATGACGAACTTAAAAATCTAAAACTTGTTATCGAGGAAAAGCAAAATGCCACTTTCAGTTTCACAGAAAATAGGCAATGTTATCATTATATAGGTAAAGTGTGTATGACAGTTTGCAAACTTAAGCTCGCGATATTGATAATAAAAATGTCTCATACAAGTTCGTTCAAATGTATTAGTTTTCAAAACAAACATCATATTTAAATGAGTTGCAGTTAATCAAATATTAGCCAATCAATACCATGAAATGAGGAGGTGACTTACAAATAAATAAAATATGTTTTTTTCCAATACTTTGTCACGCCACGTTCACTTTCTACTTGACCTTAATTTTCAGGTTTTACCAAAGACACGATAATAAGTGACACATGCATTTTAAAACATTTAACAATTCTGACAAAATAAAGGTAGCTTTTATTAGTAACTAGCTTTTGCCCGCGGCTTCGCTCGCGTCATTTTATAATTTAACAATTAGTTTCTATGATAATATAATTCAATCATGACTCGTATCCTATTATCATAAAAACGTTATTGTTGTTATCCTCGGGAACAGTACTTTTTTTCGGGATGAAAGGTACCCTATGTCCGTTTCTGTACACCTGACGACGTATATGTAAACAGGATGATCGGTTCAGTGGTTTAGGTATGGCAAGGTAACAAACAAACTTACTTTCGCATTTATAATATTAGTTAGGATTGTCGTATCAAAACATGTTGTTTCAATAGCTTTAGAAAAAAACAAAATTACACATGGCTCATACCTAAAGGCTACCAAGCTTCAACGCAACTCCTCAGTAGCGACGAGTCTACGAGCCTTCTACGCAATTGTAACGCAGCGTTAACGCAGCGTTTTAAAAGCTTCTAAGTGATTTCCACGTAGCTACAAGTCTATGAACCGCATTGCAGTGATAGGGTCACATCGTTGGTACGCAGTGTCTACGAAGCTTCAACACGAATTCTATGTGGCGACGCGTCTACGAGCCTTCCACGCAGCGCCTACAAGGCTTCAAAATGGGTTCTACGTCGCAACGCGTCTTTTGAGTGCATAGGGCCAACTATGCAACCGTACAGTACTACATATTTTATGCCGTGAATGAGGCACTCATTAAAAGCAAGTAGGTACCGTTTTACACGTTTCTATTAAAAAAAAACAACGGAAATAACAAATAGTTTGTAAAATACATCACTTGTAAATATTAGTATAGACCTAACGGGTCACTCGTACCTATTGCTCCACATATGCATTTCTTATCAACCCCAGTGTACTACCTAAGTTGATGACGCTGCAGTGCTAGGGACCTCGTGGGAGATGCGTCATCGCCGTCAACTTTGAATTGGTGTGGAGTTGCGGACACGTCATCCTGTCGTAATGTGGTTACAGGCTAACTGCCTGCGGTCATTTAACACGTGATACCAAACCTGGAGCAGCGGTGGCCCAGTGGTAGCGGTCCCGACTTACGAGCAGTAAGTCGTGGGTTCGAACCCAGGCAGGCGCATTACTTTGTGTAATTTATTTCATCACTACTGCTCTTAAAACGGTGAAGGAAAACATCGTGAGGAAACCGGCATGTCCTAGAATCTAAAAATTCGAAGACATGTGACATCTACCAACCCGCACTGGGCCCGCGTGGTGGATTATAGCCCATTCCCTCTCAAAGAGAGGAGGCGTGTGTCCCAGCAGTGGGAACATTATATAGGCTGCTGCTATGCTATGCTTTGGTACCAAACCTGGTAGGAAAAACACATTTTTCAGTTGTGTTTTTTTACAATTCAAAACTTCATATATACGTAAATAAATTCACGCCTTTTTCACATAGAGGCCGGCAGAAAATACAGACCTGCTACAATCTTTACATACTCCATTCGTCTCATCCACGTTCATACATCTGGTCATACACGTACGACGACTGCGAGGTGCGAGTGCTATGCTCCTCACCTTTCTGAAGAACATCACCAATAAGGTCGGTGTATGTCCTTCTAGAGCGTCCTCACCTGACATCTACCTTCTACATTTTAAAACTTCATTTCATCCCAATTAAAACTTCACCTCATTTGTCTAGTGGTCGCAAGCGCGACTGCTGAGCATAAGGTTTTGGGTTCGATTCCCGGGTCGGGCAAAATATTATTGGGTTTTGAATTTCTCAGTGGCAGCCACGGAGTCTGGAATTGTGCCCGGTTGATGGCAATAGGCTCGCTCCCTAGTACATGGGACTTATAAATGACTGGCGGAATGTTGGTGTACACCTCTCTCTTCGGGGATTACAGGTGTGATGTTATTCACAATTCACTTTAATTTTACACCAGTCAAGCTGACATCATTGTAATAACTATTAATCATGAGACACTGAGATATAATCTGTGGGACCAAACTTTTTTTTTTTTTTAATCTTTATTTAAAGAGTTTTTTTCGCTAAATAGTTTACGGTTAACTTAACAATAACAAAACAACAAAACATCATCAATCAGAACTATGTTCTGGGCCTGTTCTTCAAAGCGGATTTAACCATATTTATTATGGGAATTAATTTATCTGATAGAGGGTTAGATAAATTTATATTGTGTATACCAATTTGAGATCTTAACAACTGAGACCAAACTTTTGTTCGGTGTCCGCTGAGCGTCCTGTTACATTTACAGTATGTAGTCAACTTGTAGCAACAGGTGAGCTTAGGTTCTCTAGGGCCGTGACCTACTTCGTGTGTTGTTGATTCATTGCCCTCTCATATTAAACAAGTGTAATACGATTATCGCAGAAACCCTAATCTTTTAATAAACACATTTATCTTAGCGGTACTTGTCGCTATTAATTACATGTTAGGTTTTATAATCAAATTAAAGGTGGTTACGTGATATTTTATGTCAACTTTTTAGATTTATAGTCTGTACTAGGCTTTATTCAAGGATTCGCCCGCACTGAAGTCGTGAATTATCCCACAGGAGCATAGTACCGGGTCAAAACGTGATATCTTATGTCCTAACCTAACCCAAGTTATGGTGTACCTATGTGTCACATTTCATAACAACCCATTCAAGCGCTAAGGCCTGAAAAGGCAACAGTCGCATGGACAGACAGATTTACCTATTTTTGTACTTATAATATTAGTATGGATTTAATATACTCGACATATTTGCTATCTAAACTAAGTCAGTGTAGACTAAACCTTCGTTTAAAATAGTTTAAGCTAGTAATCCTGAGGTCTTCCATAGGTATATAATTATTTTGTAACCAGCTTCGCCCGGGATAAACGTAAGAGCCTATATGATAGCATATAGGCTCTTCAGATTATAATCTACCTCTGTGCCAAATTTCATCCAGTTCCGTTCAGTAGTTCTGACGTGATTGAGTAACAAACATCCATCAATCCAAACTTTCGCATAAATATAAGTAAAATGACCCGAGAAGCAGCATCGCTTTTTCCATTACACCGGACGTATTAAGTGTAAATAAAGAAAATTACCTAACCACAAAGTTCTTCCATATCTGGCCCCCAGGCCACTCGATGATATTGGAACAAAACTTTCCCGGATTTAAAGAGGTCAGTTTCGTGCCTTGAAGCACATCTTGAAGTGCATCTGAAGTGGTCACGCGGCCTGGTGGTCACGTGGCCAGTCCACCTGTACCTTGGCAGTATTTACGTACAACCGTACCAGCCGTATGGCTCTGCCGTGTCTGCTCAAGACATTTACTACGACATTTCAATAGAAAGTTTATTCTTATTAGATTTTATGTAAATAATACGGAGAACGTTATTTGGTTTTGTTTATAATCTGTTTTCAGGAAACCCTTTAGGTATTTATTTTGAATCAAGCCATTCACAATGTAGTTTTTAATTTGGCTAATGGAATTCGGAAGCTCTCGTCTACTTTATTGGTTTTTGTCTAGTACCTATTAATACAACCTACTAGAGTACAAACAGTCCATTTTTTACCATTTAGTTTGGTACGTAATTATAATCAATTAGGTAAGTACACATATTTTGCTGCATCGTTCTTTTGGCGAGTGGCCACGCCATTATGTTTTTTTTTTCAAAACAATTTCAACAGACAAATTTCACGAACAGCGGCAAAAATGTCATTCATCATCGGCCTTGTTTTACCCAACATTATTGGGGTCGGCTTCCAGTCTTAACGGATGCAGCTAAATACCAGTATTTTCCATGGAGCGGCTGCCTATCTGACCTCCACAACCCAGTTAGTACTAGATATAACAGTGGCGAAGGTTCCATAGAATTCGATTCCTACCGGCTTCCCTATGAAAAATGGCACAGTATTGCTAGGTAATACGATAACCCTTGGTAAAACTGGTAGCCAGACTTTCGGGCCACTGACTACTACTACAGCGACAACAATGTCATAAAAGCGCCAAAAGAAATAAGCTGCACTGAAACCGTGACTGAATAATATCCTACTACTTTAGCAGAATAATACAAAAAGAATCATACTTTTTAAAAACCCATCACAGAATTATCTCAGAAGGTCGCAAGATGCGACACACATAATAGATGCACTTGGGTACAGTTATTATCTCAATTTAAATTCTTGAAACTACAAAGATACGTTACAATGTTTTACTACTCGCCGGCCGTTACAGATTCGTCACAACCACCCTTTATTATGACGTATCGCTAATGACTTTGAGTGTGTTTACGTTTTAAGATCAAACATTTTGCTTGAACCGAAATAGGGGGATATGAAATCATAAACAGTTTATAGCTTTTAGAAAGAAAACATCGTCGTAAAGAATAAGATGCTAGCTCGTGGTTTAGTCACGCCCGCATCACGTTGATTAACCCTTCGAAATCCGATGATGACTAAATGCAACAGTAAAACCCTACGCACTAATGTATTTTCATGCTTCGTTTATATACATCCTCATATTAATCGTAGCCGGGAAGGCTAGGTAAGCCTCCTCTAGTGCTGCTTGTTGCCAATTTCTCTGTATGCTGACAACATTGAGATAATTAGGTATTTCATGTAGGTCTCCAGGTAGGTATTTCACGAGATAGCACTTCCATATCAACTCAATTAATTTAGACTTATCTTGGAGTTTCTAAGTTAAACTAAAGATGCCAGAGACAGGCGTCCGTGACAAAAATCTGACAAAAACAAAATACATTTTTTCTAAATACATGAAAAGGGCGTTGGTAACTAACTACTAAGGAAATGTATTCCCCCATCATTTCCGGTTAGCCAGTAGTCAAAGGGTTAAATCTTCAGTGTTTAACAAACATTGGTAACGCGACAACTGGGTGGTTTAGCACGTGTACTTGACGTGTTGATAATTTATTAGCTTCGAGAATTCCGGTGTTATTGCAATTGCAGCAAACACTCGTAAAGAAATGTGAAAATGATTTGCTAATGAACCTGTAAGCCGTCGCGATAACACCGCTCATTCATTGCAGAAATAACGTTTACGTTTGTAACGAGTTGAGTAACAGCTAACATTGACCGTTTGAACGTTTTCAGTTCACCACAGAACCGCGAGGGTTATGTAAGTGTTTTTTTTTGGGAAACTAGAGATTATATAATATAATATACCTGCTCAAGGAAGGATTCAAAAAAATTTTCAAAAAATTTTCGTGTCTGGACCTCAAAAACTGTAAGGTTCCAAATGTCATATTTAGTCATTCAAGCTGTACGTTGTCCGTCAGTTGGCCAGTTCCGTAAAGGAAAATAAATACCCTTTTAACAAAATTGTATAATTATATTACCTAACAATAAACATGTCGATATTAATTTTATGGAGATTGGTATAACTAATTAGTATTTCATCTCCATTTAAATAAACGGTTCCGTTTATTTAAATGGAGATGAAATACTAATTAGTATAGATTTATAGTTTTCAATTAATATTTGAAAACAAGCTATTATTTTTTGTAATAGTTTATATAAATTATAAACAAGTACAAAAAATAATATTATTTCCTTTGCATTGCATTGCATTCCATTCCATAATAATAATTGCGACAAAAATTATTAACAGAACTCAAAAACAAACTATATGGTTTATTAAACCAGTTATTTATCCATTATTTAATATGTACTTAACTAAAACAATTATATCAAGTATATCGTTCCAATTAAAACGGTTTAAAATTCTAATTAAACAAATCCAATTATATTTAAAATATTAGCGATGGTTGTTACCGATGGTTAGTACCAATAGTTGGTACCGATAATTGGTAGCTGTATCTGTCCCGGATGCCTCTTTTGCCCAATTCACTTACATTAGGCTATACCTGAATTAATGCCTAAATACTGTAAACCTTTTGTCGGATTTTCAATGCCAGACTCAGCACCGAGAGCTGAATTTCTAAATTTGGCGTCAAATGTCAGTCACAGTTGTACCTCAGCATAGGAAACCATTCCATATATGTTTTTCAGATTCAAGATGGTCAGATCAAAGGTTTCGATTCAAGATGGTCCGTTTCAGACGGCACATAAGGGAGTGCGATGAGCGTATTACGTTCTCTCAGGTAGATACTTCAATTCCCAATCATGCGGTTCCAATCCTCGGATTTGTATCGGAGTATTCAGACTAAACACCACAGAGCCAGTACTACTTCTGGAGCTACAAATTCTTTAATCTGTTTTCAATTCAGTCTCATACTCGTGAAAGATGAATTTCTCGAATCAATCTCGTTGTATCAATCGATCATATGTTCTCTGCTGTTTAGGAAAAAAAGACAAGTAAATCATGGGCCTACCCATGGTGGGGCAGGGTGGGGCGCTTGCCCCTCCCTGATCTCTGACCCGAAGCTAAGAATTTTTAGGCAAAATTAATATAATGACAAAATTAAATATTCATTTGGATCATCATCATCATTTCAGCCGAAAGACGTCCACTGCTGGACATAGGCCTTCCCCCAAGTGTCGCCACATTAACCGGTCCCGCGCGTCTCGCATCCAGCGGATCCCTGCAACCTTTAACCTTTCATTTGGGTACTTTAACATTTTTCAAATTGCAATAAAAACTTGGTAAAGGTCAACAATGACAGAAAACCGTATGTCGGCCTCTGTATGATGAGTGTGCATAGAAAGAGGGTTCTGGAAGCACCACAAACATTTGAAAACGAAATTTTAGCTAGATATATCCAGAACCCTCGCAGGTTATTATTGAAATAAGGGGTAGTGCAGTCAATAAAACGTATCAGTCAGTAAATAAATAGCATTTTTAATTTCCTACTACTTAGTTTATTTACTTCTGCCCCACCCCTTTAAAAATGCTAGGTAAGTAAATATTTTTTTCTACTGAAAACGCTAAAGTATTTAATGACCATTGTATTATAGTGACTGACGGGTCGAGTATTCACAGTACTGTTTACATGTCTCTTTCCGGTCTACCATTCTATGAACATTTAAACTCTTACTCATCAAGTCATCAATCCACAACAATTTCTGTTGATTCTTTATCTGAAGTTGAATAATTGAAATTCATTAATTGTGTAATGAAATAATGACTCAGTAGCTCTTAGCAGACGCGAGTTATGCTGCAGTCGATGTATTCCAGCCGAAAAAATTCAGTAAGATAATTTATTTTAACTATTTTATTATTGTTGAAGAAATATATAAAAAAACGTACCTTCTTTCAGCATTACTGTACCATCACATTTCCCATCTTCTTTCATCTTAGTTCCATCTAAGTATTAAAGGATTCTTTGAAGTCTTGTCTTATTTATTTTGGCAAGTAAAAACTGCCATTTAGTACAACCCGTAAGGACATACTCGTACGCACACACACAACACCATGAGCCATGAACATGCGCTTGTGACGCGTGGCGCCACGTGCCAAACTACTAGACGATTAGCACACGTGATTACAGAGGTGACGCCTCATGACGAATATAACGGTAAAGATGATAAAAGTGAAACCGTGAAAGCCCTTGAACGTAAAAGAAAAGGCGAATGAAAATTTCTTGAACACGAACTCTTGAACATATTGTAAGGAAAACCAGACAAGTTTGAGTCGGACTCTCGAAGGTGTTACTTTGAACTGGCCTAGCGAAGTAGGGAGTTTCAATAGAAGAAGAGGCAAGCTTACTAGCGGCGGTTGGCGGCGGCGATCTCTCGCGTCCGGCCCTGGTTCAAGCCATGGTCCGGAGCGAGAGGGAATGAGAAGCCGTCACTTCCTTCTGCGAAGCAGTCATGCTAGTAAAGGAGGTGGCGGGACGTGAGAGGGAAAAAACCTCACGTTCCAACCGCCGCGGGGGACGCCCTGGGTGTCGGGGGTCATGTGGTGGTTCCCGGCCACCGTAGGCGCGGGCCTGTGTCCGGCCGTCTTATGACGGACACGGCGCGTTCGTGTTCCACACGCACCTCAAAGAGATGTCAGCAACCAAGTAGGGGTCCGCAAGGGTCGATGCCTGCCAGGGCTGCGGGACTGTTCGAAAGAGATACCATGGCCCAGGAACACAAAGGGCAAAGAAGGACCATGGATGGGTTTTAGTCAGTACAAGTCAATGACACTCCCTTCTGCTCCGCCCAGAGTGGGGGTGGTCATTTGATGATTTCTAAAAAAAAAAAAAGGCAAGCTGGTACTGGTTTATTACCAACCATAGGCGGCGGCCTACCATCCTAAGTAATCCTTCCTAACTAATATTCTAAATGCGAAAGTAAGTTTGTTTGTTTACCTTTTCACGCCTAAACTACTGAACCTTTTTACAGAGACGGGAATAGGTTACTTTTCATCCCGAAAAAAAGTAGTGTTCCCGAGGAAAACAATATTAACGTTCTTATGATAATAAATGGCGCCACGTGTCTTTCGAATCATGATTGAATTATATTATTACAAGCAGAGTACAACCCGAATTTATTGTCAAATTCTAAATTAATGCGAGCGAAGCGGCGGGCAAAAGCTAGTTGAAGATAAAATGTTTAAAACAGCCCTTTTCTAACCGTAGGTCATCGTAAAGGCCAAGTTCAACTCACAGTTCTACAATCACTAGGTAACCCGCTCTGTAAGCACATACAACAATGTTTTAAGCATCCCTAAGTGCGCATGCATTCACCAACTGCATACGTAGGAGTGGCGTTCGGTGAGAAACAGACCATTAAAAGTTTTAATACGAATCGATCGTACTGTGTAGAACTTGTGATAACTGGAAATTGTGTATTTACATATCACATAGCGCTATATTTCACAAGGGAGAAAACAGAGATGTACATTCTAAGTATCTCTGTGTTTGTGGCGAAGCTGTCGACTGCGTTAAACGTGACAACCTATCTGTTCTGGGAACCTGAATATGGATGGATGGCTAGAGATAGATATGTTTAATTTTGTATTAAGGGTTAGATTCAGTAAGCTTTCGTACGCAATTTTTAAGGCGACGATTTTTATGACGCTGTGATTATTCAACTCAGTCCTAAAGTGTCGAGAATTGAAAATCAAATTGTGTGCTTTTTAGCTGGGATGTGTTCTGTTGGGCTCTCAATACTCGACTCTATTACCAACAGAGCGTTGCTAAAGTCTCAAGCATTACGTAAAATTAGTTTCAACCAACTAAAAGGCTTGAGTCTTTTTTTTTTACGGATGGTAAATCATCAATTGACTCCTTCCGCTCTGGGCGGAGTGGAAGGGAGTGTCAGACTTTTACTGACTAAAACCCATCCATGTTCCTTCTTTGCCCTTTGTCTTCCAAGGCCGCGGTATTTCTTTCGAACAGTCCCGCAGCCCGGGCTTGAGAGTCTTGAGTGACGTTCTGTCATACGGAGCTAAATATCCAGAGTTGAAGATTAAAATAGTTAGTTTACCACCGTGTCAGTAATATTTTTAATTAATATGCATTTTACAATTCGCAATGTTTTAGATTCTACATTGAATGAAGCGGCAGCAAGTGTGAATCACCAATTCACCAGCTAAGATCATATTTATACGGGCGACAGGCCAATTTAGCAATTGAGGAAGTCCTAACTACCAATAAACAATTTAGGATAGTTCGGTGCATAACCTACATACGAATGAACATTTTTGACACGACACAAAACATGGGTATTTTTACTGTAACGTCTAACAAAAATGGTGTAAAATATTTAGTGTCAATAGTTTGTGTAGAAAATAAATTTGCTCTGGGTCCTGGGACCAAGTGTGAAATGTATTAAAAAAAATATATTGAACATGACAATAATTAAAAGTAAAAACACACAAATTTTATTTTGACCCTTTAAAATATTATTTTTGTATTTTCGACGTCTAGCAAGTAAAACGTATGTACCTGTTTTTTTGTTTTGTTTTTTTTCGGATGGGAAGTCATCAAATGACCTCCCCGGCTCTGGGCGGAGCGGAAGGGAGTGTCAGACATCTATTGACTAAAACCCATCCATGTTCCTTCTTTGCCCTTTGTGTTCCAGGGCCGCGGTATCTCTTTCGAACAGTCCCGCAGCCCTAGCAGAACGTTTGTACCTCAATATGTAACTTAGCTTACTTCAACTATGCAACTGTGTTGTTATAGGTAGGTACGTACTTTTCTTTTTTCAGTTTGTGCCTTCCGGCGACTTACCTAGCTTATCTGGTGTTTTAGTCTGGTTTCCGCTGTAGGTACCGTAATGTTTGCTAGGGGAATAATCCTGAAAATTTATCTAGCCATATTTACTTTATCATTTATTTGCGATTTGCTGTAGGTACCTAAAATAAATCCTACATTTATTAAGAATTTTGAAATTCAAATCGATGTATAATTTAAATAAATGTTTATGACATATGTATGTAAGATTTTTTTATTGAAAAAAAACGCAGACGGTACGGTAAGAACAGCATCACAATCAATAATTCTACATACTAAAACAGTATAAACACAAATGTCAGACGGCCTATACCCACACAAAAAAGCTTTCCACTAAGCTACCGCAGATTTATATTCTGGGTCTAAAATACCCTCAAGCCGAATTAAATAAAAGTGACAGTCTCGTCCTCGGGCTTTATTGTTGAGCGCAGGATCCGCAGGATGTGGACAGATCACCGATTATAATGCATATTGGCACGGACGCATACTGAGTGACTGAGTGGTGCACGGAAGCGCACGGCGCGCACGAGAAGCACGAGGCGGCGGCGACGGCGGCAGCGAGCGGGTTCGCGCGCCAGCACCATTCGACTCGCGCCCTCCGAGCACGTCGCACGCACCGCGCGCGCTCGTACACACAAACTTTACTCGTTCGACGCAAAGTGAATCAAGTGCTGTTCGCCTGTTCGGCCTGTTCCTCAAGTTCCACCCCACGATACTTTGAAAACTGACAGTTTTGGTTTTGTGTTGTTTATGTTTGTTTTTGTGACCACATTGGAGGTGATCGGTTTATTTTCAATACGGCCGTCTGTTTACGGTGAGTACGTGTTTGTGTTTTAATATATTTACGTAGGAGCCTCGCACAGCTGATTTATGCAGCAAGAGATCGCGCCATGAACGCAGATTACTGTACTAAGGTCGCTGGGCCGGTGCTGGATCACATTCAATTTCATTGTTTTACCAATAGTCTTTAAAGGCTTTCCATAATTGCCAAGGAAAGCTTTGAACATCCTTGTGTACCGCCATTAAAAAGTAATTGCAATTAATTGATTCATCACTTGTCTAATTACTTAATTTATTACGCACGAATACTGTGATATAAAGAGTAAAGGTTTAAAGCGATTAGCCGATTAGGTCAGTATCCGCATGCAAAACTAATGGCATTATATTATGATCGTTTACTAAGAAACTGGTACATTTGAGTTTATGATTTGACTGTGTATGTAGGTATGGCAATCACCTGACAGTACCTAATGAATATGACGTGCTCATTAATTATTGCGTTGTATTACTTAATGACCTTTAACAAATTGTGTCATAACCATACACTGAAATTAGTCTTTACTTCATACGAAATCTACAATAACTAAAACTATTCTTGAAGCGTTGAATTTTAGTACTATAAAACCGTGCGTTGAAGTCTTTTACAAGCAAACGCTACAAAACAAAAAATCTGACGAAATCTAAATACCTAAATTCGATATTTATCGCTTCCAATACTTGGACAATACATCGAACTTTGATAATATTAGTGTTATTTTGTTAAACCTGGAAATGTCACATGCCTTGGATGTTAATATGTCAAGTCAGTAAAGACGTTGTTACAGTACTGCTTTTAACAAGCCTATAATACCACCAACAACTGCGACTGTGAACTCAAACTATTCATTGACATCGCATGAAAAGAACTCCATGTGACCACAAAACGGAAAATAATCTAAATATGGCTGATCTTCCTTACCAATAGCAATCTAAGGAACATGGAAACATCAATGATAAGATTATGCAGATAGCGAAACTCCCCTTAGTCACGAGACTAACATCTTGAGAAGCTGTCTTGAACGGCTGGATCATGAGCAGGTTCAAATCACGTAAATCGGATTGAAGGTTCTCCAGTTTTAAACACACTACCTGACAAATAGACAGAACGCCCTAGCCTTTTATTACATCTAGAACAAGATATAAGAAAAAAATAAAAAATAAATTAACTATTACATGTTTCTATCTATATTATATTCGATGTTTGTATATATATCGTTCCCAAATATTACTGTCCGCAATGGATCAAAGCTAATGTAAATATTATGATACGCCTTATCTTGTGTTGTTTAGTAGTTTACAAACTTTGGCCCTTCTATTATGTGATTGTGTACTTACACATAGGTATTATCGGTTACTAAGACAAATGTGGCTGAAATTGTGCCAAAATATGTAAGGTGGAAGCGATAAGCTGGCCCACGAAGTTCAATTTTTCTTACGTTTCAGGTCAGTGTCAGAATGGATGTTAATGAAAAATGAATCGCACACGTAACACGTACGTAGTTACAGAATTATAATCTTTAAAATCATCAATACAGAAGGTTGTAAGTTAATTTAACCCCATTGAATAACTTCTTCATGCAATAATTATGGAATGGGGTTAAATGAGCATAGAGGGTTGTATTCATGGTTTTAATGATTATAATTCTGTAACTACATAAGTGTTACTTGCGCGACTCATTTTTCATCAACATACAACCTAACACTGACCTGAAAATTCCAAAAAACGTAAGAAAATTTTAATTTCGCGGGCTACTCTGGCGATTCCACTTTAATTGCAAGATTTCAACCTGTGCATTTCTCGATAGCAACCCTGAGTCTGGATGTGTGCCCAGTTGAATGAAATAGGTTCTCCCCCAATTACATGACACTTAAACATAACTGATGCAATATGGATGTACTGGGTGCTGAACCTACCTAATCAGTCTGCCTAACCCTTCGGGGATTACAGGCGTGATGCTATGTTTACTTTAAGCTGTACATGTCATGGGCACGGTATAACATTGCCGTTCACAGTTCCAGACCGATTCGCTCCGTGCAAGCTTCGTCATTCGTTCCTTTTGATCGTATCAAGTAAAACAACTATAAACCACGTTTACACGTTATTTCTAATTCTGCTTTTGAAGATTTATTTATGGACATATAACTTTCTGAAGTGCAACAGCTTCTTATTTCGATTATACCTTGAATATATGTTAATATCAAAGTTTCATACTAGCAGACTGTATATTCTACTGTGTTAATATCCTTTCCATCAGGGGTTTTCTTTCCACTCATTAACAGTGCGATTGCATACCACATAAATTGAACTGCTCATCCTTAACCAATTAAAACTGGTCTACACTACAACTACATACAAAGTTACGTACGCTATCTTCATTTTGGCTATAAATCCTAATTAACGCGTCGCTTAAATACCGTCGGAATACCAAGTTCCTGCAGTCATGTTGACCTGTTTTTGCCGTATCGTGCAAACAGCGCCTAATCATGTGGCTCTGGCATGCACTGCACAGTTTGTCACAGCTTAGCACAACAACCGGACAGCTTGACAGCCTAAATTGTGTAACATCGCTACGCTGGTGCACAACACTATTTAAGATAAGATGAACTGAACTGACATGCTGCATGACAATAAAATGCTTATTAATAAAAAAAAAACACAATAAACAACAAAACACCGAATAATGATAATGTTACTGACAACAATGTGTATGGTCTTTTGCGAAAGAACAGCGTTGTTTATGCATTTAACAGAAAATAATTCTCATATCTACACAAGAACAATCCAACTAGTAACGCAATTATTTTGATCGATCATCGAACATCAGAATTATTAAATGGCGGTTAACAGAGATTTACGGAAGGAAAAGACGTACCTACCGCACTGACTCCAAATACAACAAGAGGATGATGATGATATTAGTCATCATCATCATACTGATCTGGTTCTGGACCAGACCTTAAAGATGATAAAAGGTTGTCGTGGTTACGAGTCAGGATTCAGATTTCGCCTCGGTCAGGAATTCCAGACCATAAAGAAAAGAAACTGCTCTTTAACGTTCAGAGAGTTAATTAATAAACAGTAGACCAATACTCTGGCTGTTCGCTCGTGTTTATGTGCATGTCTGAGAGTTCAGTACGATTCTCAGCGGACACAATAGCGTCGACAGTGTCGACAGTGACCCGTAATGTAAACTAACGTGCGTGCCGCCGGCGCATAATCGCAGATTAGGTTACAGAAACTTACCAGATAAATGAGAATACGAACATTGTTCGCTGGCTGCTTCCAGTTAGCGTTTGCACTTTGAAAATAATGAGAAATGAACAGAAATATGTACGTTTAGTAAATTTGAGCAGTAACTTGGAAATTACTTATAGAAAATCGGATCTTGGAAATCGGTAGAAGACACCCACTCAAATAGACGAAGCTATTGACCTATAAGAACAAGGCAAACTTGGTAATTAATATTTATAACTATGAAAGGAAATTGATTTTCACGCATAGGTACAACAGACTTTAATTAGATAATACAGGTTTCATACAAATATTGTAATTACTCGCGAAAGACAGACAAAATAGAAGAAGGCGATTCATCGTCTCACTGTCATACGAGTAAATACATGTTTTGCCGTCAGTTTTGTCAACATGTCTTGTTGTTTTGAGCTACAATTCAACCAGTATTTTGAAGAACAGCAAAAACCTACGAAAACATGTCTGTTCTAGTCGACACATCATCATCATCTTTTCAGCCAAAAGATGTTCACTACTTTACATAGGCCTGCCCCAAGTGTCGCCACATTGACCGGTCCCGTGCGTCTCGCATCCAGTGGATCCCCCAACCTTCACCCGGTCATCGGTCCACCTAGTGGGAGGCCTTTCAACGCAACGTCTTCCGGTTCACGGTCGCCACTCCAGAAGTTTTCGGTCCCATCGGCCATCCGTTCTGCGAGCAATGTGCCCTGCCCGCTGCCACTTAAGTTTGGCAATTCTTCGGACTACGTCGGTAACCTTGGTCTACGACACAGCCAACAAATATTTCAAGCTTGCAAAAGGGGGGTTTCCCTGTAACAGTAGAATTTACTCTGAATATTAGGCATAACCTAAACCTTCTAGTCTCTTTACCTTTGCAGTGACATGATTTTATCAATGACAATAATTTCTGATTAGAAGTATCTGTGAAGAAACAAATCTTAAAACGTTCGGTGAAGCCTATGTCAAAATTACATCCACACATGCGCGGTGCGCACCTGGTCGTTCCACAAACCGAATGCTCTTCGGCTTTTACTGCAATTAACTTGGGTGAAGTGGAATGGAATTTCTGCATAAGGCTAAAAGCAATTATTGGAGATGTTTTAGACATCAATAATAGATTTCATTAATGGTAATTAGCTTTATCTTGTTCCGGAAACCTTTCGTTTTGCTTCAGAATAAGCATCTGCACGAACTCAGGCTTAATTATCCTCCCACCTCCACATAACGTTTGAAAACGCGTCGTAAACTGACACAGCATCAAAGCTGCGTAAAAGCCGTCGCACGCTGCGATTGCTCCGATTCACATGAAAACACACTTCCTTTAATTAATTCACGGGCTAATAGTATCGAATAGCGATAAACAGCGCCTCTATCAAAGCTTTTAACATAGTTATTAAATAGATTGTCATTCATAACAGGCAGCTGGGATCATGTGATGTGGGCCTTACCTACGCGTATGTGATGTATGTTTAATTATGTTCAACGCTAAGAGTACGACTTGATGGTTTTTGTGCATAGTGTGGTGGGTGTGAACGCGCACTAGGGCGACATTTTCCCGCGCCGCAGGTCGGCTCCCGCGCTCACTCCCACGCCACCAGTCTTCCGTCTTCACCTCATGGACACACAATAGCTACATTACTGCTTATTTTTTCTCCAGCTTGGTTGTTTGCATTAATCGTTAAAGTGCACAAGGCGTTCCTGGAAGTGAAACTTGTCTTTTTCTGATGTTTTGTAGAAGCGAGATGGCTTCCGCGTATATTTTTTTTTCCGTGAGCGTCTATACGATACCGATACCAGTCCTTTGGAATCGGCCTCGACCTGTTCCATTTTACATGTGGAACACTACTAGTATTACGGCAACTTACTATATTCACTTTGGAAACAATATTATATCCACCCACCACTTTCTTCACAAAAAAACTTTATAAGAAGCTTACCTAATGCAAACGGCGCCGTTTGTCTCATGTTGAGTTTTTAAATTCGGTTAGAGATTCCAAGCTGTTTTCACTGGGAACTGTGCCATCTGGGTGCACTAAAGGTGACAACCGGCCGACTTGGTATTATTTATTGCCCTTTTAAAACACGCTGTACTACTCGGCGGGTTTTGCGCACATATGTTCGCTCAGTTTACTTGGCAGATAGTTGCGGATGCTGCGGAGCGTGTTTATCATCGGACAACGACATCAGTTCTCCTCAGTTTGATTTTAATTGCCGACAAATTATCGCTGTGCTCTTAGATTGCGAGTCGGCGGTGCTTTACCGTGAAGACGGGGTTTCGACCTTACACGAACAAAGATTACCGTTGGTTGCTGTCATTTTTTACTTTATTTAATTCCGCGAAGTGGTGTAACGGTGTCGCCTCCATTTGTTTTGGTTCGACGCAGCGCGACGTGCGCCTGAGTCCCGGCGGGCGCGCCGCCATTACCTTGCATAAACCATGTCTTATATCATCGGTCTTCGCTTTGTCTTTCTGTTGCAAGCATGTAGTCACTGTATTCATTTCAATTGGGAAATCATATGCATGCAGTTTAAAATATAATAAACAAAGCAGCGTGAAATTGAGTTGAGTATTCTTATCTTATAGTAACGCAATTTACTCTAGATAGTATTCTCCGTCCGAATTTAATTTTCTCGTGCCTTTTGACTTCTGAGCATAATGGTCGCTTAGTACCATTATGCTCATTTTGTTAATTGTTGTGCAAAGAATGCACCACCGGCACCGTGGGAACAGATTAGGCTGACGGGCGAGGAATGGACCAACGCAAGTGAAATTTGACCTGTCCGCAACACGTGCTTGCCTTGAAATACAACTACTTACGCAGGTACAACTTCGTAGACAAATAGGCGCAAATATGTAGTTTTATTTAAAATAGATTTTTCATATAAAACATAAATACGAGAGCATAACAACGCACCTCTTTCTCATGTCTTTTTGTATGAAAAAAAATATTCACCCATTGTGTTGTGGCGGGTGTTCCACTTATATAGAAACACATAACTAGCATACATAGCAAGTTCAAAGTTTTGCTTTTGTAAGTACATAGTTAGTTTTAATGTTGTTAGATTTTAACTAATTAATTACATACACTTTGGCTTTTTTTTTCAATCTAAATTGTCTACCAGGCAATGGCACCCTCTATTCATCTTAATAATACTGACTGACGCAATCTGTTCAAACAGTTTGTGTTGATGAAATTAGATAGAATTTCTAGTACCATCTGTAGTCAAACGAAACAACGCAATTTCATCAATGATGCCGCGATAAAATCATGATTAATTTCCAGTTACGCATAAATTGAATACCACATGGAAAGTTCGACATTCAATTAACATTAGCCGAAGTTATCACTAACATTAGATAGATTGATGTCCTTCATAATAACATAACCTCTGAAAGAGCCACTGTTTTCATGAGAAGGCTTCTTCCTGTAACAATCGAAACTGTTTGTATCGTGTTTTGCTAATGAAATGAATCATAACATCGTGATCAAGAATTTACCACTCACCAATACCAATCGAGCTTATTTATTATTTGAATTGCGTTTTAACATAGTAGCTATTTTATTGTATAACGGGTTGGTGTCCGCAACTCCACGTCAAAGCGCGTATTTTGCGTGCGGAACATAGTAACTAATATCAGCTTGTTGTTTACTACAGCTTTTGTACATCACGCGTGGTCTATGCAAATTGTGAAGCAAACGTTTAGTCATATCATAGTGGCAGTGGAGGAGTGTCGGTGTGCAATACATATTTAACACGTTCTACGCTTGGTGTAATTTGGCTGAATATATTCATAGAGGAGGCGGCTACGCGGGCACTGGCGGAGTGGCGGCACAGCATGGCTGGCTTGGCGCGGTGGCAGGACGAGGCGAGGCGGGCGCGGGCAATGAAAGTGACCACTGTGTACGAAAGTGACTCGCTAGATTTATTTACACTTGTTCGAAATAGACGCGATCACTTCTAAAACTGGTGTCCACTTTACGTCTGTGGCCCCGTCCGCTTCGCTATTTATATCGCTCCAGGCGGAGATCTGCCTCCTTCTATGGCAAACTAGAATGTGCTCAGCGCAACACGCCAATTAACCGCGCGTTTTGTCCATTGAGACATTTTTATTCCATTTCTTTGCGTCGAATTAATTGCTGGTCACCGTTTTTTACTTTTTTCTCTAGTGCTTACACGACGACGTACAATTCATTTTACGTGAGGTCGTCGAACCTTTTAGTGTTCCGGTGGTTCGTAAACAATGTCGTGGGATTTAAGGGTTTGGGTGTGTTTGTGGGGAAAGTTTACACATTTACTATAACATTCCGTGTCCTGTTTCTTTCTGTTTATGTTTAGGGTTACTATAAAAGTGACAGTTCCGAGATGTAGCGCATGCGCCACTAATAGAAACGAAATCAAATTTCGCGAGTGTGACCCGCTCGCTATAAAGCCAACCCGATGAATGGGATGCTCGATTACTTTCGTCAGGTCAGACTCGAAACAATAACCCTGTAAATGGAGCAGCTGGTAATGATCAGTGATTGAGTCGCGCCACTGAGTGAGAGGGCCCAATTGAGTGTGTTCCTAATACAATCGGATATGGCACTCAATACGATGGAAGGGGCGAAGCGACGAAAAAATATTCTCGATATCGAAATGCAACACAAATGTGATTGACGGATCAGTTCTATTACGTGTACCATTTGAAAAAGGAACTTTTCCATGTAAGAATGTTGATGATAGTATTTTATGACTGGTGCTCGATAAAAGTAAAAACGAATAAGCGAGGTTCAATTATCAAAACTACCGAGAGAGAAATGGAATGTCCCAAGTAGTGAGATAATTTCGATTTCCTTTTATAGAAAGTAAGAATGTTTCGATAGGTGTATGTATAGCGGTGATGTTAACAAGTCGCTGATGCTGCTTCAGCTGGGAACCTGTTCGCGACACCGCGGAGGCTGTGGCTAGTACCACTGACTTTTTGCAGGCCTACATACAGAACATAGATCGCTAGTGCTTATTTGTCACGAGACTGCCTGAATCAGCACCAATAGTTGAGCTAAAGTTAACACTAAAATATTTCTAACTAGCTTATGCCCGTTAAATCCAGGTTGTAAACTATCTGTGTGCTAAATTTCATCCCAATCCGGTCAGTAGTTTTTGCGTAAAAGAGTAACAAACATCCATCCATCCAACCATCCATCCTCACAAACTTTCCCATTTATAATATTGGTAAGATTTAAGAAACCTCCAACTATATACATATTTATCATGCAACTCACAATTAAAAAAAAACAAATCCTCAGACATCTTGAACAAAGCTCCAGGTTGATTAAAAGGTTAAGGTAAAACGAAGCATATCGGAAACGTTTCACTTGCTTGCTTTTAAACGCTTTTGTTTGAAGTGGCAACCCAGTTAATCGATTTAGCTGCACGTGGCTTCAAGAGTTTGTTGGTTTCCGATAAGGATAAACGATACGTGCCAGCACATATTTTAGAACAGCTAAACACGAATGAGATGGATGTCTTATAAACAGAGACGCTTGGCACCTTGACAATGGTGTAACCTAGCCTTTTAATTGTCCAGAGCAAATGATAGCAACACCAACAAACGCGGAAGTTTACATTCCAGGAGCAATTAAATCGTTCCAGAGATAAATCTAATGAAATATATTTATAGTAGGGCCGTAAGTTCGCTACAAAGAGGTACATCATGGCGGCAAGTGCTGCTACTTCTGATCTCAGAATAAAGGAGAAATACAAAGCTGTACGGCGAAACTTATGACAAGCAATTGAAGTTATTAATATATGTGTGCTCAATGAACTCGTCGGCAGCCAATGGATGTTACAACACTTACAACCGACTATAGATGAAATAGATTTAAATCAAACTGATTTCCTGCGCATACGAATTATATTTTATAATAATTTCATGATTGTTTTACCTATTAGAGCGTTTAAATTAAGCAATTAACATAAAACATTAAATATTTAATAAAGTCAGGTCTCCGTTAATGAAAATTCTTTTGTCTTGCATCTTACTCTGTGGTCGGTCACCACTATAAGTAGGTCTTATGTAAATACACAGCATTGAAGGTAATTTTAAACGTAGCCAATTCAATTCAACACACACGGAACCGATTCATTTATAATTTCATCCTTAGTTTAGAAAAATTCTAATAAAATGTTTTCCATAATCAAAATATATTTTGTTCACCAAGGATTAAGAGTGTGAAATAGTGGGAATTTTCCGAGTACGTGGATGGTCAAATCCACTACCAGCGTAATATATGTAAAGTAATTTCGCGGCCAATTTTGATGATAAAATTTAACAGCACTTATAGCAAGATTTTTAAGAGTGCAAAATGTTCTTATCTTACCACAACTTAGATTCTAATTTATTCCGTAAGCTTTTCTTGGCAACCAAACCACTTATTTGCAGAATTGACCAAGGATATTGATAAATTCTCGGCAACAGCAGGTCAAAAGCAGCATTAAAATTCAAATTAAGAATACAACCACAACCAAACCTTCACTGGTTTAGCAATTATTAAAAAAAAAAAAGATAAAAATCAATATATTTCTTCATTACTTTGTATGGCTAATCAAATCGAGACCTTTTTTCACCACCTTAAAATTTGGGTAGATTTATACAAAAAAATTAATCTTATGGGGTCTAACTATTCATACACGAAATATTTTCAGGGAATCAACTAACGGCTATAACAAAGCCATTTCAAGGGATTTTTTTTATCTGAGTATATTTTTTTATAAAAATAAATAATTTAAATTTACTTGACCCACAAAATAAATACTGGCTCCTTATTTTTAAGCATCCATTACGCTAGTTTACCACGTCGTATTTACCTACTGTCATTGTAAGAATATGAGAGTAAAGGTTTTTTGCAGTCTCAAAAAATTTTAGAATTAAAATAATTTAAAAAAAAAAAAGCACTAAGAAAATTTTTTTTTTTCGTCGCTATGGCGACTTTACGACTTAGAGAAGTTACTCTAAAATATTTCGTGTACGAAAAGATAGACCTTATATTAAGCTCGACAATACCCTGACACCAAACATATGCTGACGTTTATAAGAACAATCTACATTAATGGAGCATTGGTGGACCAAGCGTACATATAGCTTCCCAAGGCAAGAAGGTTCGCTTCAATTATTTCGAGTCCGTGGCTGCAGTTTCACCCTCCTAGACATAAACATACATACACACATGTAAGTTTCTACCTGTGTGAAGAAGGGTCGGGCCGCAGGTGCTCATCCCACTGATACAAATAAAATCCTCAACGTAAACCTCTTTAGAGAAGACGTTAATGACAAATTATTGGTTAAGCAGAAAATGAAGAACTTACATCTTGGTTTATTAACTAAACCAAGCCGATGCTATATTTATATTAATCAATAATTAGGTATTTATAACAGTCGAAAACTTTTAAATTGTTGGAAAGGGGTCTTCAGTTTCAAAATTTAAAAAGTTCCCGACTGTCATTTGATATAGATCTGCTACCAAATGCTGTATCGATGCTGTTTTCTTTTGAACTACAATCAATTTCAAGAAAATAACTTAAAAACTTTTTGAGTTTTGTATAAAACCAAATGCAACAGATAACCTGTGGGTATATGGACGTTTCCTCCCTAGGGGGACATTTCTCAGTTCTCCCCCATCCTCCGAGATCCTTCCCTTCAGTGAATGGGCGACGGGGCAACCAACGAGACAGGAAAGCGTCTAAGGTGAGGTGAATACACTGTAATTGCCCCGCCAAACGCAAAAACGATGCTGATGAAAACATTAAATACAAACGTACGTAATGTACTGTTACTATCGGCAAAGCCAGATATTTACAAACCTTTGTTGCACCGCTACCATTGGCTCTAAATCGAATATTTCAAATTCCCTTTCATGCGACAAAATTGATTTGTTGTTCTACAAACATTCCAAATTCAATCAAGTATCGGCGGGTACCGGGTAGATACGAACGTGAAAAGTTCATCATAAATTTTGAAATGGACCATTGAATACGTCGGAACTTTCGTATTGAAATTACACGATAGTTCAATTTGCAATTGAATTGCAAATATCCGGTCGGTTATATCGGCTGCGCCAACAATGGCATCACATTTCATTCTCGTTTACATACTAACGTACATTGCTGCTCCATTAGTTGACTGAAATTCATACATTCATGGAAATCCCTGACCGATTGCTGGCCCAATTATTTAAACTGACCTATTAACATCGCCTTAAAATTACGAAACCGCATTGAATAATGATTTATCAAATTGTAAACTACAACTCCATGAATTCATCAACTTGCGTCATTTAACTTGTTCACCGTTGCATTCTAACATTCCTACCCTAATAACATTAATACACAAAGAGCATAAGCATAAGCATAATCAGCCTATTAATGTTCCCACTGCTGGGACGCAGGCCTCCTGTCTATGAGAGGGAATGGGCTATAATCCACCATGCGGGCCCAGTGCGGGTTGGTAGATGTCACATGTCTTCGAATTTTTGGTTCTAGGACATGCCGGTTTCCTCACGATGTTTTCCTTCACCGTTTTGAGAGCAGTGGTGATGAAATAACTTACACAAAGTATAATATAATGCGCCTGGCTAGGTTCGAACCCACGACTTAGCCCTGCTCATAAGTCGGGGTCTCCACCACTGGGCCACCGCTGCTCTCACACACACACAAAGAACACACAAAGAGATCAATTTTCAATTCAAGAAATCGTTTGAATTTGTTTGCATTGGACGTAGTAATTCCGATCTTACACAAACATACACGATTCTGGACGAATGTAATTCTAAACCGTACCTTTTACAGAAAGTTAAACGGAAATCTTACGAAAATTCTAATGCCATGTGATGGTACGGCTGCCCTCTTCTCTGTCACATCAAATGCGTATTCTGTAGCACTACTACACACTCCGATATCTGCATTCCGATTTGACCATTATGAAAATGCCTAGCGAGACATTTACCTTGAAAGTCCTTTGTACTTTGTAGTAACACACAGTAAACTGACTTACACGGATATAGTGCACGCAGCACGCACTAAGATCGAAGTCCGGTATTCTTCGTAACCTTTTAATAAACGCGAAGTTAACCGTACAAGGAAACATGGACCGAATGATATCGCAACTGCTCGTTAGTCTTCCAATCATGGCAGTAACTAACATAGAAAATCAGGCAAAATGTACCTCAAGGCACCTAATTAAATTTTATCATTATATCTCTATTAATTGCAATACTTTTCGAACACAATGAATATCCTAAACCTTTCAGGCTCTATAACCAAAGTCAGAAAGAATCTAAAATAGAAATTAATAAGCTAGACATTTAGCTATCGAACAATAACAAACAGTTATATGTATAGACAGCAACCATGACACATATTCTGAAGTGGTGACAATAATTTCGTCTATAATTCTGGTTGAAACCATTCCAAAAGTTAAGAGAACACTCCTGTAATTAACCATACAAAAGTGAAACGAAACATTTTCAATCTATTTGTTTCTTCAAGCAAGGCTAATTTTATCTTGATGCTCAACCAAAGTAAGACTATTTCAATCACTAAGTAAATTGACCAGTTGACAAGAGAAAGTTATTTGGAGGACAACAGCTTGTTTGGGTTGAAACTGTAGTAAGAACAGATATTGGTTTAGTGTCTAAGCCCACATCGGACCTTCGTCAATATAAAGACATCTCTGTTGTCATCTTACAATCATGCAGTACACCCACTTTGCAAGTCGCGCGTTTAAGCTGTGGGCCTGTGGCCATGAAACAAACGGCACGGACCTTAAAATTGCGTTTAGAGATGATCATTTTTAGCACTAACTGAACATACTGATAAAAATTGATTGATAATTCCCTGATATCAACTAGAAACATGACGAGTCATGAAAATATAGGTATTAGTAGTATTATTGATTTTTATAGTGGTTTTAGAAATATAACGCAAAGTAGACGTCTGGTAAATCGATCTTCGATCGGTTGTAGAAACCAACATGTTATTGCTTTGTGGCCACACAATTACATGCCCACGAAACGATCATCAGTAAGGAGGCAAACGTGGGCAGTTTACATTGTTAATTGATTACCTCTGACCTCTTTTTTTTTTTTTCCGGATGGGAAATCATCAAATGACCCCCTCCACTCTGGGCGGAGCGGAAGGGAGTGTCAGACTTGTACTGACTAAAACCCATCCATGTTCCTTCTTTGCCCTTTGTGTTCCAGGGCCACGGTATCTCTTTCGAACAGTCCCGCAGCCCTGGCAGGCATCGGCCCTTGCGGACCCCTACTTATTTGCTGAACCTCTGACCTCTTTACATTAAGCATTATTTTTTGCATAAAGTAGCTGAGCTGGGACCCAAATTGCGTATAGGTAGCGCAATCAGAACCTGAAATCCCACGTCAAGTTATACGATTAACTGTTGTCCTCTCGGTCAACCGACCGTAATCGCTATTATGACCAGATTTTACTCATCACAGAGTTCATCAGGTTTTCAGAGAACGCTGAAAAGTTATGTAGTGCAAAGAGCGATAGTTGTTTATTGATGTCGTACTGAGAAACAAGATACCAAAAAAGTCTGTTTCGCACAGATCGGACAAAATCAAAACGCTTAGGTAACTCAAACTTAATCAATAGTTAGTGCAGCTGTATTCTGTATAATTCGTTTTCTGACTAACATTTTAGCAACGAATAGGTATTATAAGTTATCGAGATTTGCTAGTCTGTATAGGTCAAGGCGAAAAACAGTGTACAGATTATAGAAATTATGCGTCTATAATTTCAGGCACAATTATCTCTCAGAAACGGCAAGTGGAATAAGCGTTATGGATACGAGGAATTCCTCTGGGCCCGTGGTATTGACGAGCTATTGAAGTGAACATCGTTGTGTGTGACATTATCTCGTGATCGGCTTCTTACTAATTGTCCACCGAGAGGCGAGTTCAAACAATCGCCACCATTGTTCCGAATGCCAAGGAGCGACCCGACAATAGTGCAAACGTGTTTCGCGAGGTAAAAGTGCCAGCAAACAATGGAATCGATGCCTATTTGATTCCGTGCTTTCCCTTTTGTCGAATGGTGTGCTTGAGCGAATTTTCATAATAACGCTGTTCCGGTAAAGTACCCAACTGGGTAGGTACTACAATAATATTAATGTAGATTCTATACAGATACAGAGAGACAGTTTCTACTGCATGTTAAAGAGAATCAACTGTACAGTTGATTCTCTTTCCACCTCGTTGAATAGACAATGACATAGGAAAATACATATCCTTTACGGCTTGAACTACGAGCAACAAGAAATATCTAACTATAGGTATTAATACTAATATTTTAAATGCAAGAATATTTCTGTCTGTCAGTTTGATACCTTTCTATGAAATTCAGTACGCAGGTAGCCTGTACCTGTGCTAGGCTGACATCGGATTATTTTGCCGGCTAGGACGTTCCCGTGGAATAATTTTCGACCTCATCCCGCGGACAAAAGCTAGAAAACTACTATACTTAATTTGCTAAAACACCGGAATTAGCTTGATATAAGTATTTCACTACACCAGATTTGATTAAGAATTCAAGTCTCCCTAATTAACAAATACTTGAAGTTAAACCAGAGGGTGCATGAGCATCAAAAATTCAACTAATTAAGATCGTAATTAAGAAGTTCTAACATTCCATTTTGGTTGAATGCCCGACAACCCGACAAGTAAGTGGAAGTAATTTAATATAACCTATTTTAGACCACAATAACATAACAGAAGTAATAAGATATCACTGCTAACCCTGGGCTGTTCAATGTAGCTATAATAATTGTGTGTAAACATTCAAATACTTAGATGTACCTGGTTTAACGTACCTAGTTAGTTAGCCGTGTTTGCACTGGCTGGCAGACTGAAATGTACCGGTGCTGCAGATACAGACTTTACTTACAAAATGCATGTATGTATTACCGTAAACTAGTTACCTAGCCGGGAGCGAGCGTGTTGATAAATAACTAACTGCAGGTTTCCTTAACCACTCTCCTGATGGAATCTTGACCTATTCAAAATAAGGGACGTTGGTCTAAGAAAAAAATTAAAGACATTAGTATAAAATAGCAATAAAAGCAAGTAAAACTGACTAAGTACGAATTTCAGCAATGAAACGGGGTTCAAGCTCTTGAACGCGGTTTAGATGCGCTGATCGCGTTAATTTTCAATTATGTTCTCTCCCTAGGTCATTGCAACGCATCTTAGCAGGATCATATCCAAATCAAGACGCGTAGTAAGTGCTCTGATGATCGCAGCGTGATGTCATTAGTGTTGTGTGTCCTTGTTGGTACTGGTAAGCACCGGTGATTATCACATCAGATATTAAATGGCATAAAAAATCAAAAGAAGTAAATAACATAATCACAATCATGGTTATATCTTGTTACCTAAACGATTGAGCTTAAAGTTCAACAGATTTTGCTATCAAGACTTCAGACCTATTCCGAAAATCCAGTAAGAAAAAGCCATTATTATCGACCCAGTAATTGATCCCCAGGCCAACAATTTAGCATTTACGCTTGTGACTACTAAACAAGTACCTAATGACGATTCTTATTAATTAATAGATAACATTATCACGATTAAATTGCGAAACAAAACGCTTATTTCGTCTGTTATGGGACGTAGTAACGACGGCGGTCTCATTAACGTGGATTCTTGCCAAAAATAACAACTTTCGCGATTACTGCGTCAAAGTGCTAATAATATAAAAGCAACAGTTTACTATCGTGACGTCATGAACTCATGATTTAATACGTTCTAAACAGTTTTAATTTGTGTTAAGAAAATTGTTGAGTCTCCACGGCGTCTCTCTGTCTAATAAAGTTTCTGGATAAAAGCATCTGGTTTAAATGATATGCAGCCAAATTCTGTAATGTTTGCCTCAATTACTTTTAATCAAGCTTTATGTATTAGTTATCACCACACATTTTATACGGTGAATTAAACTCTGTTAAGTTACAAGAGGTTATTTATAAAAAGCGCCGGTAGTTAAAGGTAAGACTCATCATCATAAAGTTCTTTAATATCTCGACGGTCTACGAGCCTTGACATCTTTATTAGGCTCCTATGATTGTACTTACCCACAACTAATTTTAAATTTATCTACAATCATTACCGTATCTTGTTCTGACGCCCGGCGCTATCTCAAATATTCGTCCTATTTCGGTTACTATGTCTATGGTCAACAAGTACTCATTACTGACCACTTAATCTATGGTCAACTCACAGTAGTAGTTAGAGAGTCGTTACCCTACCAGTTCGATAATTACCGTCGCCCTAAATGTTTACGTGACTAATTTGTACCGTTTTGTTTTAACACAAACGGTTCGGGTTTTTTAAGTGACCTATGAGGTGATTTTTTTTTCCTTCTTTTTGCGTAAATCAGTAGTTAAAGCGTCCTTGGCATTGATTTTTTTCTTGTAATCTTACTCATCCAGTCAGTCAACACTAAACGTTTAAAAAGTTCTCTGAATATTCAATCATACACAAAGTACAAAATACCAAAGCAACTTTTTCCATAAACACGACACGATAATTAGAAAACAAACACTATTTAATGTAACAACACATATCGACGTAAAATTTTGACGTGCTCGGTGCTGGAAACCGGTTCCCTTATCGATCTAATGCAATAGTAATGAATGTGGTTCGGCTTCTGTGTGACCGCTCCTTAATGCTCGTAATCTTGCTGCCAATGGGCCCTTCGCGGTTTTTATACTCGTACCAACCTGGTAATAAACTTTCCACTTAATATTAGAATGATGGCTATGCGACAAGGACTTCTGTCATCCCCTTAGGCGCGAATTATACAGAAACGGTGTAAGGTGAAGGCGCGGCGCAGGCGCAGCGCAGGCATGGAACGGTTAAGGAAACAAAAGAACGACCTGTCTGCGCCGCGCCGCTTGAGTGTAATTCACAACACGTCGCGTCGCCTACGTACATGTTGTATGAAAACGTTTTGAAGCGGTATCATGCCTGCGCTGCACCTTCACCTTACGCCGTTTCTGTATAATTTGCGGCTTAGGAATACGCATTGGTACTTATACTGTGCACTAGAGTACCATCGCATAATCAAACTATCGATCAGAGTCACCGTATTGCGGCTTGCCAACCTCAAGTTGTAGTACAAAAAAGTGAGGAAAAAAAAACTAAACAAAACAAAACTTTGTCATCCCTTTATCTCATCCAATCAAGACAATATTATGACTATTAGTCTATGCGTAACACTCTATAATCGATATTGACTTAAGTCGGGTTAAAATTGATAAACAAAAGATAAATATTAGATATTTTATTGAAGATGAAACGGGATAATTAACATCAATCTAAACAACAAACCCCTTTTTTTTTTTTTTTTTTTGGATGGGAAATCATCAATTGACCCCCCCCACTCTGGGCGGAGCGGAAGGGAGTGTCAGACTTGTACTGACTAAAACCCATCCATGCTCCTTCTTTGCCCTTTGTGTTCCAGGGCCACGGTGTCTCTTTCGAACAGTCCCGCAGCTCTGGCAGGCATCGGCCCATGCGGACCCCTACTCGGTTGCTGACATCTCTTTGAGGCGCGCGTGGAACACGAACGCGCCGTCGACACGGCCTGTCGTCATAAGACGGCCGGACGGCGAGCTAGCCCATAACTCGCCGTCCACAGGCCCGCGCCTACGGTGGCCGGGAGCCACCACGTGACCCCCGACGCCCAGGGCGTCTCCCGCGGCGGCTGGGACGTGAGGTTCTTTCCCTCTCACGTCCCGCCACCTCCTTCACTAGCATGACTGCTTCACAGAAGGTGGTGACGGCTTCCCATTCCCTCTCGCTCCGGACCATGGCTTGAACCAGGGCCGGACGCGAGAGATCGCCGCCGCCAATCGCCGCTACAAGGACACGGCGGTGCTCCGCCCAAGCGGGGCAGACCTCCACGGTGTGCTCCACCGTGTCCTCCGGACGATCCTCGCAGTGGAAACACCCGGGCGTTTCCTCCCGCCCGATTCGGTGCAGGAACCTCCCGAAACAACCGTGTCCGGTGAGGATCTGCGTCAGGCGGTAGGTGAGGGCGCCGTGGCACCTCTCTAGCCACTCCTCAAAGAGGGGACTTATCGCCACTATGGTAGCGTGCCCTGCACGGGGTTGCAACAGTCGCTCTCTCCATGTCGCCATGAGATCACGCCGGAGGTCTGTCCGCTGAGCGGCAATTTGCCGCGGCAGCGGAGTTTCCCCCCGACGTAGTGCCTCCGCGCGCCATTCATGCAGGCGCGCGAGGACTATCGCCTCCAGATCCCATGGCGGCAATCCGGCAAGGAGGCTAGCCGCCTCGCCGGAGATCGTGCGGTACCCCCGGATTAGCCTTATGGCTATCACCTTTTGGGGCGCGTTCAGGTAGTGGGCAGCTTGCCGCCTCAAAGAACGCACCCACACCGGGGCCCCGTAAAGGGCCATGGACCGCACGACCCCCGCGTATAGCCTCAGGCAGGAGGCGTTTGGACCCCTCAGGTTGGGCAAGAGCCGCTTGAAGGCAGCCCCTGTCCGTTCCAGTTTGGGAGCCAAACGTCGGAAGTGCTCCACGAAGTTCCACCGGCTGTCGAGGACGAGTCCTAGGTACTTCAACGTCGACCCGACGCCGATGGAAACCCCTCCTGCCGTCAGTAGGGATCCCGACGGTGGCGCATTCCGAGGCCCATGAAAACACATGGCCTCGGACTTGTGCAATGCCACCTCGAGACCCAATTGCCGGATCCTCTCCACGACTATCGCAACCCCGCGTGTCATGTTTTCGGCCGCCGCCTCGTGCGACCTCCCTTGTGCCAGTACCAGCGTGTCGTCAGCGTAGCAAACTACGCTGACGCCGGTAGGGAGGTCGGCGCGCAGCACCCAGTCGTAACCGATGTTCCACAGGGCCGGTCCCAGAACCGATCCCTGTGGAACACCGCACGACATCTCTCGCCGGTTCCATTCTCCGCTCCGACCGGGGTAGATGACGGCCCTATCCGTCAAGTAGTCCCCGACTACACGACGAAGGTAGGTTGGCACCCGGTGATACCGGAGTGCCTCCCCAATGCAGCTCCAGGGCATGGAGTTGAAGGCGTTGGCGATGTCAAGAGACACCGCCAAGACGACCCCACCCCGGGACACCGCGTCCCCCGTCGTGAGGGCTCTCACGCGCATGATGGCGTCCACCGTGGAGCGCCCCTTGCGGAAACCAAACTGGTGTTCCGCAAGATCCGGCCCCATCCCCGCAAGGTGCCCGGCGAGGCACAACAAACCCCTGCCAGCAACACTCGAAATGTATTTATTTACCGACGGAATACTTATGCTCATCTGCCTATTTAGCTTTCTAAAAGTGTGAAAATTATTGCGGTTCGTCTTCCAATAGATTTCCAACTTGTCTAGCAACCATCTTTCATCGCGATACTAGCACAGACTTACAGAAAAAACTAGCTAAGTGCGAGTCGGACTCACGCATGAACGGTTCCGTACCACCGTAGTAGGAGGGGCCTCCTTTAATTTTTAAAATTTCGACTGTCTACATATCACGGATCATGAGATACAGCCCGCTGACAGACGGACGGACGGACAGCGGAGGCTTAGTAATACGGGAAGGGTAACCAACGGGACCCCCCGTTGGTTACCCTTCGGATACGGAACCCTAAAAACTATTAACCTAAGGAATACATGCAAATATTTTCTAATTTATACTCAAGCCATGAATTGCTTAAGCCAATCTTCAAGCCGAAGTCGAAAAGAAGTTGGATTATAAGTCAAATAAGCAATCAGGTCATTCTCTCACAAAAAGTTTTTACAAATAGTCTTCGTCGTAAAAATGTTAGTACTTTAACATTTGTCATCATAACTGATGTTAACAAACTACGTAGGTAAACATTCAACAAGTTGAAATTAAAATGGAAAAAGTGGTTTTAAATCTCTTATTATAATAAGCAAATATTTATGGAAAGTTGTAAACTTATATAACAATAAACAACATGCAAAGAGCCTTAGGAATTAACCTATTGACTGACATTATTTTGTTTGATTTCAATTGCGTATGTTAATTAAAACACATGGCACAAAACAAAACAACATGACTGATTTATTGAAACATCAAACATGTTCTCTTATCTCCAAACATAATTATAATGAATTCTTGCCATGTTCCGACTTATCTGAATGCAATAATATAGTACGTATAGTAGGTTATCAATCAGTCATACTCATCACCGCTACCTGACGTTCGGAGAAACAATTTCTCCTAATGACACTACTCTTATGTTTAAACAAACACAGTCACTAATGACACACACACACCACTAACTAGAAGTGCTTTCATTAACCTTTTGAACGCCAGATCATAAACATACGCGCACCTACCATCTTGTCACATATTAGTGTCGTTTGGCGTACAAGGAAAGCGCAAGCTTGTCAAGTATATGTGACAATGGCGGACCAAAAGGTAGGAGTGTCTGCATAATATCAGTACCACTAACTACTCTCATTGAAATGGGAAGCTGGAATTCAGGACAAAACTTTGTCATCCCTTTATGTCATCCAATCAAGACAATATTATGACTATTAGTGTATGCGTAACACTCTATAATCGAGATTGACTGCCCCGTTGGTCTTGTGGACGCATGCGCGACTGCTGAGCGTGAGGTTCGATTCACGGGTCGGGGAAAAAGTGCTATTGAATTTTTCCTTTAGAAATTTCTCAGTAGTAGCCCGGAGTTTGGAATTTGGTACCCGCGTGCCTCGGAGAGCACCTTAAGCCGTTAGTCCTGCGCCTGATCTCTCTCCAGTTGTGTCGGCACATCGGACTATGGCAGTAAAGGAACAGAGAGTGAACTGTGCCTGCGCACACACTTGTGCACTATAATATTAACTCCAGCGCTGAAGGCTTATCTCCGCTAAAGATTGGTCGCCGGGACCAAAAACGGCCAGGAGGATATGTATAATCGAGATATATGTATTTTGATTCCAAAAAAATATCTCGCACGCAAGTTTTCCAATTTCCCAGCAAGTCGACAATGATTGTGAGTCGATACCACATTTGCGAAGGTGAGTATTTGAGAGGTACCCAATTAATGCGTGTATTGTATTAGGGGCGTCCATCGGTAGGGCCACCACTTACTATTTTTTACGCAAGAATACGACTTGATCACACGTTATTCTGAAATATTTTGTTTTGATAAGATTGTCACCACGTGTGAAGCGAGTAAATAAAAAAAAATAAGTTCACGTGTACTTATCTTCTCGTAAAGATACAGCAGTTGTTTTTTTTTATTATTCTTTACTAGTACTTCCCAGAGATTACAAGCAACGTAATTTGTCTTATCATGTTATGGTCACGATGATTTACGCATAACTATTTGATTAAAAATTCCATTCTAATTCATGATTTGATATTTAACATATATTTTTTTTTATTTAATCAACTCAAAAATCTGATGATGTAATATAATATAATTGCAATCAAAACTGTTGGAGCAAATAGTTTTTGAAGTTTTTCAAGTAAACCTTAAGTAGGTTGTAGGTATGCTCTTGACTGTACCTACGTGCGTAGTGCTTACGAACTAAAACAAAACTTTTGTAACTTAAACTTTTGTAAAAAGCTTTTAGCTTCAAGCTATGCAAAAGTGCCACAGAAACTCCATATTTGCGACAGACTATTTAGTCTTAAGTTTAGGCTTAAGTTAAGTACATGTTGCGCCATATTTAATGGTAACCAAAGTTTTGCAAGAAAATAATTAAGTAGGTGATATGGAGCAGTTAGATATAACTTGGATAAATCTACTAAATCGATCAATAGTTCTGTACAAAAGTTCTTTGATTTGATACCACTCTGAAGTTACAACGAAGTGCCCGGAACAAAGCGAGGAAGGAAGCACTGTTCAACTGCAGAATACTTAATAAGCACAAGCACATAATGATTGAAATAGATACAGTACCTACCACACCAAGCACGTATATCAACGATTATTTTAAAACAGTCATGACACTTCCGTAACTCGCTATTTATTTATCCTCTCTGTACAGATTATAAATAATTTGCATATCATTGGATCATGCGATGACAAAATTAAGTGAAAGTGGTCTCCCACTCGCGATAATAAAATATTTAAAATCAAAATAAGCACCAAACATTAATAATTAGTGTCGCAGTGCAGTCATTATGTTTGCAGAAAGAATAGAAAGTAAAGGCCGGTACACACCGCATTGTCCCGCGAGGGACACTGATTCTAATGCGGAAGCTGAGACGGCACAGCGACGGCCGACGTGCCGTCCTGCCGCGGGCGGAATTGTTAATCGCCTCATTTATCATTGCAAACGAAAGTGAAAACTGCTACTGTGTAAATAATACAAGTGTGAATGTGTCTTTATTTTTTTTCTGGTACAAATGTATGTGTCAGTATAAATAGTATTGAATTTTTTGCTCACATTTTTTAAATGGCTTGCAATTATTTAATTATCTAATTTGGAGTATTGCGAAATAGATAGGAATTTCATTACCTCATAGAATAGAAACAGATAAATAAGTAGTAGACAGTTTGATAACTCGCAGCATATGCAAAGTAGATGAGGATTTTTTTCTTGCATCGATTGACAATGTGACGGACGACATCATCATCGATTGTGGTATTAAATTGTGCCATAACATTAGCATTGTGTGGCAACATGGCCGAGTAAAAGTGAGCACCATTGTATCGGATGTGCGGTAATAGCTCCGCCCCTTATGGATGCAGCCACGGAGCAGACTATTTGACGTGACTGAGATTCTAATGAGCAACAAATATAATACCATAACGTAAAGAATTATTATATGCTTTAAATTTAAAAAAAAATGTAAACTACGATATGGCTATGGTCGTAGGAAAGTGCTACAGACGAATGTAAATTACGTAGCAGTCCGCAGTGAAGTAATTTTAGGTAAAATATAAACATATTCCCAAAAGTAAAATAAATCCGTTTGTTTTTGGGCCCACTCTCGGTGAAATTCAGTATTTCAGTAGGTGTACAATTTCTAATTTTACTTGACATAATTAACACATGCCGCAAAGGTGTCAACGAGTATATAATATTATATTCTGGACCTACTCTCCGTACTATTACAGTCTTCACGAGATGATTACTGAAAATAAACTTGTTAATCAGGGTAGACAACGTTGATATAAATTAATTATGGGTCGCAGACACAGTATAAAAAGTGCAATTTACGAGTAATTTTTTTTTTTTTTTTTTTTTTTTCTTTTTAAATACGTTGCCCCACACTAGGAATTTCTCCTGTATCGTGGGTGCGTTTACAAACATTTAAGCTCACATACACAAACAGCCAGACCCGGAACAACTACCTGTAGGCCATACAAATATTTGTTCCGTGCGGGAATCGAACCCGCGACACGAAGCGCAGCAGTCAATCGCTCAGCCACTGCGCCAACCGTGCCGTCAGCCGTCAATTACTTGTCATAAAAAGTTTAAGTGATAGTTACAACTTTGTAACACTCAAAAAAGTAAACTAAATATCGAATTGGTTTTGATAACCGACCACAGCTATTTTTTAAAGATAAATAAACCACTACTGCTTTAAAGAAAAATGCAGATATTTATAGTTAGGTGCTAAAATCGTCAATAAATCACTCTATTTTTCATTTGATCAATCACCTCTTCTTTGATTTTTATTAACCGACTTCTAAAAGGAAGAGGTTATAAATTCGTCTGATTGATGTTCAGCGATTTCTTCGCCAATTGTGAACCGATTTTCACGATTTTTATTGGTTTTGGACGAATATTATTCCGCTGTGGACCTGTTTAAATTTGGTGATGATTTGGTGAAAATAAAGCCGACTTCATAAACATAAAATAGTGAAAACTAACTTTAGCTTCAAAAGTCGGTGACAAAAAAACTGTATCAAACAAAGAAGTTTTTTTGTGTTTTTGAAGTCGGTTTTATTTTTTGCAAAAAAGTAATTTTTATGAAGGAACCGATTTAGCTCGATGTAAGTTGAAAGTTTGAAATGTTTAAAAAGGTAAGCTTAGACGAGACAAGAGCGCTATTATCTATTAGTATGACAAATGACTATCTATAAAACTGCATATCCTACCAAAAGTAGGCTTCTCAAACCATTTCTAGGTAAACAAGAATCATACAAGTTATTTTTGTGTGTTGAACAGCCCAAATAAAAACAAAATGAAATGTAGGCCTATGTCCAGCAGTGGACGTCTTTCAGCTGAAATGATGATGATGAACAGCGCAAATTGTTATCACATCCAACCGTGAAACGAATAGTTATTTTTACCATTCATAATTTGTATAACAATGATTGTTATTCACAAGTTCATTGTATTCACGCTGATGTTATTCTCCTAAGTGAAAACATACTTATGTAGCTACTTACTCTTCTAATTTCTACTTTAATTAGGTACTTACTTTTTTTTTTATTTAACCACTTGCGATTATCATAAAATGGCGTCTGACCGTTTCAGTGAAAAATTTTGCGTTGCGTCGTGTTTAGATGTTTACATTTCGTATTTTCCTTTTTTATTGCCATTTTCCTGTTATTAACAATGTTTCCGTTGTTCGTTATTAATAGCATCATGTTACAAAATTTCCCTTAAATTAAATACGCTTTATCGGCAGATATCGACGTCATCATATGGTTGTTCTATTATTATCTACGGGAGTATGAGCTACCCCTCAAACATCCTTACCTTGACAGTGGTGGTTTATAGGTCGTTTCTGCAACTATTTTATCATAGTCACGCTATAATCATAAAAAGCCGTCGAAAAATGCTGGTATCTTTATTGAATCAACGTGATAGGTGACGTGCTTGGGGCCGGGGGTTATAAAGTGCGTGACACTTCGCACGTTTCGTGTGTACCATGTACCTATGCAGTCATAACGCCTTTAGGGGGACAATTTTTACTGCTGTAAGTGTGCATTAAACCGTTATTCACGAGTCAGTTTCTTCATGCCATTTTCAGTACAGCTATCACAAACACAAGTCACAGGTAGGTTTTAAACAAAAACAAAGATCGCTTTATTTCTTCGAAGAGTACTGATACGGTGTAATGCTAGACGAGATTTTATATAGTTAGTATTTGTAGCAAGTCCTTAGCGGAGCGAGGTGGCGCCAGCTGGCATTCTTGTCTCGGCCAGGAGCAACTTTCATGAATAGTTAACTGACTAGTTTTAGGTCTAGCCTAGCATCGCGCTTTGCAAAGTAAACACTGTTCGATACAACGTCGCGTTTTAAATAAACATGCAGCACTTTACGTATCTGTTTAGAATGTCGATATACAATGTTTGATTCATATACGACCGTCTTCTCGTAGCGTATCAGCATCGAGTGCCGTGAGAAATGGCCTTATTCTGTATCCAGTCGAGCAGGTAAAAAATGCCCCAAGAAGACGTTAAAAGATCTAAGGTTTTTGTGTGGGTCTGTTGAAGAAGCAACAGGTCTTAAAATAAAAACTCATTTGTTACGGCGGGTGGACTATAGTATGAAAAGTTCAGAGAAATAACGGTAACCGAAAAACAGATTAACTTACAATGCAAAATTTTAAATAGAATGCAACCAACTCCTAAGCTCAATTTACGAGCTTCCAAGCTAATCGACACAGCTCAGACAAGTTACTGAGATTGTGCTGTACGGTACCTTCCAAGCTACTACAGACAATTAACTCGACAATCAATTGAACACCGTGTCGTACAAACTAATTGTTGCTCTAAGACGTTTACAGGGTTGCCAGACAATTATATCGTACAATTTTGTTGCCATGTAAAACATTGAACCAGTAACTTCAAAACGTGTTGTCTACGAGTATCTATCTCATGTTCCATTTTACAGGGTGTAAACGGACCCTTCATGAAGCCGTCAACCAAGCATTATGTACATCAAGAATTCAAGATCAAACTAAGTAACTTTACGCAAAAATTCTTGCCGAAAAACGACTTTTTTTTTGGGGTGAAATGTCACGTTTTACGGTAGGACTCAATGTTGCACTAAAAACATTGTGCTGGTGAATGGATTAAATAGTACGGGGTTGTGGAGGTGTTTAAAGTAAATTTCTCACATTAAAAACATGAAATTAAAAAAAAAATTGTGAAAAAGTTGGAACTTTGACCAATATCTCCGTAACTAGAAGGTACGGTCTTGAACAAAAAAAATATCGCAATGACGGGCAGAACAAGTGCTTTTCGGCTTCGTTAAGGGTCTGGTTACACCCTTGTTATACTGATATAGTTAGTTTGTTTTCTTTACTTACGGGCGAATTTACTTATTTCCCCAATGGAACTGAATGAGACGAGCACGTTTAAATTGATGCCGCGTTGAAGAACTTACACTGACAGGTCTTGAACGCGGCTTAGATGTGCTGATCATATTCAGTTATATTGGTGGATTTCACTCTTAATCGGTTAACTTGGCCATCTAAAGAACATTATAAAAAATAGTAATATGAATTTATATTATAAGACTTATAAAACGTCACTCTATAAAACGTTTACACCCTCTCAACGATTCCAAGAGTAGAATAGAATTTTATGATCCATTTTTATGTTCCAACTTCCAATGTTTACTTGGACGTAATACTAAGTAGCTAGCAGCTACTTAAAACAAAATGATTAAAGAGACCAAGAATTACTTGAAGGTGGATGCCTGCCAGGGCTGAGGGACTGTTCGAAAGAGATACCGTGGCCCTGGAACACAAAGGGCAAAGAAGGAACATGGATGGGTTTTAGTCAGTACCTACAAGCCTGACACTCCCTTCCGCTCCGCGGGGTAATTTGATATTTGATGATTTCCAATACGAAAAAAAAAAAAAAATAAGGTGGACCATGTTTTGTCATCTAAAACATTGAGTAGGTAAGGAACCCACGACGATAACAAAACGACATACACACATCAGTCACAACGTTTGGGTCAAGTGATAAAGGTACGAGTCACAACGTGGGTACATCTCCGTCATGTTGTCATACTCTACTTACCTAAGATTTATTTTGTCAAAAACACGGTTAATATTATCGTCTATTATGTTAAGGACACTGCTATAGAATGTAGGGACGCTCATATCGACTGCGCTTATTATTGCGATTAGAGCTTCCCCAGTACACATCATTAGAACACATAGCTGCATTCATTTCAATACAATACTCGTTCAGTTTTACTGCTACATATTTTTCTTGATTTATTCAATAACCGCAGCGTTATCTTACAACCTCTTGCTCTCGTATAGTCTTATCATTTAATTAATTATTTTCTGACAAATACAATTTTTGTATCAAACAGCCACCCATACTGCCCCTCTTTGCGTGACGTTAGTTAGTCTGTTATACAGTACAATATTAGAATTAGAAGCGAAAATAAGAACAATATTTATATTCTCAATGATAAACAGGGTAAACGGTAATGTCTACAAGTGTTTGTCTAACGGAAGGAACTGTTTACTGAATGTGGCCATAACAAATTGTTATTGCAAATAACCTGTGTTACTGTTCAACATCTAGAAGACATACATTAGTACGGTTTTCTACAGTCCCATCTGTTTAGCAAAAATTATCCAGTGTAGAGAGAGTGAGTGCGTTCAGTAGGTTCACCATAATATTAACTTGTGGATGTTTTCTTCCAATGATTTCTACGTGCTTTGATTACTTCCAACAGAACGTGATACTAAATGTATTCCAGTGTAAACAAACGTGAGTAATTGTGCAGATATTTATTAGCATAATCTTACTTTATATGTAGCTCATTCCCTTCTTGTTCTGTATTTGGAATCGTATCTAAGCAAGTGTAGCTCTGCGTAAGCTTTGTGTTCATAGTAATTAAATTCGACATATTAGTTATGAATCCAGTCACGAACAGCAGGAATCAAGTAGTAAATTTAGGATTCAATTCTTGAATATTAAAATATGACGTCACAAAAACTAAAGAAATGCTCCAGGTGACAGTAACAATGAACCCACAAACCGCACAAACGCCTGGCGCGACCTGAGTTCGCGTATTTTCTTTTATCGACAGAAATTTGCACACAATGTTTAGAATCAAACGGCGTCGATGTTTTGCTTTCACGACTTATGCCTGAGAATGATTGTACTGTTATTACTTGAATTATTCACTTATTTTTATTCTTTTGGAATGTTGGGAATCAGTCTTTAGATTCTCATTGCTTGGTGAACGATTAGTTTTTGATCCACCAAAGATTTATTTAGAATTGTTAAATTTACATGCTCTGGCACTTCGTATCTTATGATCTAAGAATATCTCATGAACAGCCATGTATGATGGAATAGGTAGCTCGTGTACCTAAGTCTGAACTACAAAAGCTTAAAGAAACACGGCCTTTGTTCCTGAAACAATTGAGAGCCCATAATAAATGAGTAAGTAGGTACATATAGAACGGAACATGGTCGGATTCTCGGGAGTCGGTCGCCCGAGACCGCCGAGACGTCCAGTGTTTACCGTCCATACAAACCAATATTGACATTTTCTTTGTCTACTAACTGACGGCTAATCTCTTTGTATGGGATATTCTTTTGTGTAATCCATATCAACGCGTTTCTTTGCTTGCTTGGGCGTACTGCGCATATTCTTATTAATATGCTATTTACCATTGGGAAAATACAACAACAGCTAAAACAACTATAATATCACTGTGGTTTTGTATAGGTCGCTTGTCTCTTGTCTCCCGCCATGCTATTACCTCAATATTAGTTAGAAACTTCGATACCTGATACGGCTAACTAAGCCAACGACTCCGATACATGGCAATAATCATGTCGAATGGAACAATAATTCATAAAAGCTCATAAAGGGACTAGTTTGGGCTATACCTACTTGAGTAGTACTGGACGTGGGCTCGGCCGGTCCACTTTCATGCAGTTAGTGTGCCGGACTGCCGGGCGGCGGGCGCGGCGGCGCGGTGCGTCGGCGCTGGCGCATCGACATTGTTGCGCGGCGACATTCTGCGCGCTGCGTACATCACAGATATTGCTAGAAAGCGTCCCAGACGACCCGTGTCTCTGGGACCACATGGGAACTACTCGCCCATAATAACCAAACATAACACTAGTTACCTAGAGCTTTACTTCATTCCATCGGTCGGTCCCGCGCCCCATTTAAATGCAAGAGGGCCACAAAGTTGTCAGTAATCTATCAATAGTTACCGTCTACCGACCACGTTCCTACTTACAATGAAGCAATAGAAACGCAATAAGAGGTAGTGCAACCCGAATTCTAAATGCCAAAGTACTGTTACCCACATAATAATATCAAATCCTATCTTCGATACGGAACATTTTCTGGCCATCAAATAGCTGAGTAAATCCCGTTGGGTCTGTGTATCTTTAATTTATTTTCGCACTGTATCTAATGTTACTATAAGAGCTTTCATGTACCATCGAAATAGAGCGTGAGTGACTGTGTCGGCTGCAAACTGACATCGAAGTGTCAACATCGCTGTCATATTTCACTATACTGCCATAACCAAACACTTAAATCGCGTTCTTTGATCTCAAACATCTTCATGCCATCGAAAACTTTAACAACATATTAATTAAATTATTATATCAATGTAGGTCCTGAACCGTATCATTGAATTTATTATACACTTAGTGTTGAGCTTTTATCGTAACATCGTTGATTTAGTTAGACTGTAGGCATCAAGCCATTCCCAATGTAGAGCCAGCAACAAAGTTTATCGGCCAGTTTGGCATCTACTCTGAAATCTTCTCACGTATGAACAGTCCAGATAAAGATTTCATCATCTTTATCAAAATAAGAGAAGAAACCAACTATTACCCAAGCACTATTTATCATCACCATGACCTGTCTTGAGCCGCCTACTGCCGATTATAATTATAGTCCTCCTCTCTCATTTATTTAGATATTATTCAGCAGTTTGGACGTGTCAGGAATTTAAAGTACAGATGGTGGATCTTACTGGCAATAGGCTTGCTTGCTGCCTCTACTGATAATTTCTGCAGACGGATGTTACTTTTGCTGGAAGTCGAAGCGCTTTGCTTTTAGCATCGTTCGGTAACATTGTAGATCATCGACAGTTGTAGTCAGAAGCCAGAAAGTCTAACAATCAGTCTTACCGAGGGGTTAACTGCATCTGCTTAAAGTGGAAGCCAACCCCAACATAGTTGGTAAAAGGCTAAGCAGATAATGATCATTTCAGAATCATCTATCTGTTTGGAACCTCTTATTTTTCATAAATATAATATAAATAATATTATTAATAAATATTCCATAGCAAATAGTTAGAACACTGTTGTGAACATCATTTAACCTGTTTCCTCGTTGCAGGGCTGCAGGTGACGGGTTGGAGCGCCCGTTATAATGTGACCGGCGCACGACGAAGCGCGTCTCTCCTCAAGGTAAGCCTCCTCTCTCCTGTGGACCACCTCCACTGCTCACTGTTTACTACTACACTACGACTTTACTAGTGCGGTGGCTAAATGTCACGTCGATACAATTACCTTTATCTACCTGAAGACCGGTCAAAGGGGGCAACCCACGATTTAAGCTTGTCGACGTTTGGTTAGCCTTAAGGAGATCATCGAAGCAAATGTACACTGACAGACAGCACAATGCGAAGTGTCGATGTATCAGTTTCAATCAATTCCTAGAAGCAGGGTTGTTTTCTTGATAATTCATTGTAAAAGGGGTCCTTAAATAATTCATCGGCTGTTGGTGTTGACTGTACCTCATCATATTTTAATACGATAAAATATTTATGGATTCACTTTGCTCCCGAGTGATTTATGAATATGATCTTAAATAAAGAACAAAAACACTAAAGGGGGTTTAAATATAGCTAGCCGGACCAAAAACACATATCAAGATGATATTATTAAAACGAGTCTTATGGCAACGCATTCGGGTAACCTTTACGGGCCCGGCTGCGCCTACTCATTGTGCAGGGCGCGGCATCACTGACGGCCATGAATCCGAGCGTGATATATTATTTGAATTTGTTATTCACGGGCGAAATCTGTCGCCGCCCGGCTTCCGTCAAAGACTGTTTCCCTTCCAAAAATACAAAGATTATATTCCGAACGCATCCGTCTCGGTACGCTGGATGCGATTTCGTTTCGTACACGCTCGTTAACAACGTCCATCCGACCGTTTAAGAAATTCAGTACCACTAATTAGAACGCTATGTCGCTAAAGCTATACTGCCCTACACCGCCGAGTACTAGTGTGAAAAGCTGTCTCAACACTAACACAGCGGAAGAAAAATTAGAGCGACAAGTAGAAGCAATTTTATTAATGAAACTTGTTGAACGCCCTTTAAATCCTGGAGTCCGACAGAGAAAGTTGCAAAAGTTTTAAGCTTCGTGTACAAGTGCGTCGTTACACGCTTTATTTTTTTACTTAAATAAGATCAGTCATGTTTTCGATAAGTATTTTAAGAACTTGAAATCAATGCGTTGGGCATTGATTTCAAATCGAAATAAAAATATTGGATGCAACGATTTTGAACAGGTAATATATATATATATATAGTATGCAAGTAATACTTCGGAAACAAAACTAACAAGTGCTGTTGAAAAAGACAATGAGCGCAGAATAATTTAGAAATGCAAAACGCGACAAACGTAGTCACCAGTCAACTAAAAAAAATATGCTGCCGTTCATAAAGTGTCCACTCTAAACTGAGAGTTGAAAATTAAAGGGAGATGAATGGACCGTTTTTAACTTTTTATAAATAAACATCGCCGGCTGTTCGCCTGAGGCCGTCGCGTACTACGCAGCTTGGGTTAGGTGCACTTAATTGTTTTTGGACATTGAGGAGATACATTTGCTCCTTAATACGGAAACTAGGAACAGATAAACAGAGGGATTTGGCAGCTTTAATTAATATATAAATGTAGCTACTTTTCAAGCTCTCGAAAAAAAAACCTTACCAAATATTTTCAAAGAAACAATTAAGTTAGACAGTTAAAACGCGCCCTGTAACTAAAAAGTTTTGAAATTATTGTACTTACATCGTATTACATAGGTATAGAAAATCCTGAGATCTTATAATTTATGAGAATAACGCAGTGTTATTCTTAATTTAATGTAATTAAGTGGACGTTCTAAAGGCAATATAACGTTTCAAACAACAGACGTTGCACAATCATCTGCAGTAAATGTGTCATTTACAGTATTTGATGGCTTTGTATCACATGGTGCATTGTTCACGTGACTTGCTAGCAATTAAAATGAAATAGATATACGCACATAGTACCAATATAAATCTAGGGTTGACCCGGCAATAAGAGGAAATCTGTAAATTATCGTATATTGCATATCTAAAAACATCCCGTCGTAAAAGTCAATTACCAATTGCATCATAGATCGTCTATGATGCAGCTCATTACGATAGTGATAAACCCAACAACTTGATAAACGTAAACAAATAGACCCGACAGAGATCAATAGAGTAAAATCGTGACAGAACCTGCCTGGCAACAAATCCAAAAGCAGCTGAATTTAAAAAAAAAAAAAATACACCGATATACGGTCACGTCTAATAGATAGATTCGTTGACCTTGCAGCAGTACCCGAAATGTAGCCAAGATGTAGGAACGATAGTGAAATGTCGCGGCATTGCTAACCACGCAGTGACGCAGTCAGTAGGTCGCTCTCAACCGACACACTTGCCCACGAGAGTGACAAAACTTGCAGCTGCAAAACCGAACCTCAATTTATTATTACAAGCGATTTTATAGGCCAAACGACTGAGCGTGACTGTACACATTTAATTAAAAAAAGGATCGAGATGAATGTATATTGTTGGCGGGCTTCATTGTTGTGTGCCGAAATGTTCAAACAAATCTAATACGGCTAATATTCAGCTGAGATGCGTAGATATATATATCTATGTAGTGCATTTAGAGTAGTGCCAAGTCATGGTGTGTTCTTGACACTCAATATTGCTCGAAGATTGAACATAGCACGAAACAGGTCCTACTGCAAATATTCTCGGCGCTAACTTGCGAGTCCTAGACCTAGCAACCAGCAATCTGATTTCAAGCAAGATTTCAAGACAGATTGGAAAACTAAGATAAAACGAACTGATAAGACGGCTGCTGTTGGCAACAGTTGGTAAAAGAAAACTTAATTAGAGCTTTACAACAATATAAAACAGGAAAGTTCACTCAAATAATTGAAGGAACACGAATCGAGCTAACTTTGCAGTATTTGGCACACTAAACTTACACTATGGAGTACCAGCGAGTATCAACTCTTTAAATAAGCTAACGATGTGATAGGTTAAATCGATTGACTTTCTACAGTCATTGTTTAGCATCATCATATCAGCCCGGAATCTCCCACTTCTGGGTATAGGCCTTCCGTTTTTTCTGCCGCACTTCCCGGTTCTGGACGACGCTGCGTTGGAAGGCGTCCCACTAGGTGGACCGATGACCTGGTCAAGGTTGCAGGGATCCGCTGGATGCGAGACGCACGGGACCGGTCAATGTGGCGACACTTGGGGGAGGCCTATGTCCAGCAGTGGACGTCTTTCGGCTGAAATGATGATGATGATGCTGACTTCCCGGTTCTGTGTGTCCCTTATGCAGGTGGTTCCCTAGTTTTCCTGTGTGTTTAGCATCCATAGATGCTGTGCAGTAACGTCTATAAATCAATTATATTACATAACTTGATAAATATAAAAATTCACTTGACCTGGCTTCATGGGCATGGGCAACTTTGCCCCAATTAACTTTTCTTATTTTAACGGTGCGTGGAATTTATTAATTGCTGTTACATTGACATTGAAAGCAATGTTGCTTTTAAATTCAACAAACCCATTAGCGCAATGTTCATTTGTAAAGAAATCTTACATGTAGATACGCCAGCTATGCCCCGCGGTTTCATCCGCCCGCCACCCCGTTGACTCTTTTCTTGTTACTCGGTTCGTAAGGAAGGTGTTACCGGCATATAGACTCCAGCTCTCACAAAAGTTTGAATCTGCCTGTAACCTAAATACCATTACCAAAATTGTACCTTTTTGAGAGAAAATAAATTACTATTATATTGTATTGTATAACTGGTAATTCCAAAGGTAAGCGTGATCAAACAAACAAAATCCACAGCTTTATTTTAAAAGTATTTTATAAATGACAGTTAAAAGATGTTCATGTTCCAACTGATACTCCTGCCGTACAAGCGTCTCTATACTTATCTAATTATTTATGTCATTGTTCACAGTTGACATGGTCATTAAGAGCCGCAGGAAACACAAGCTCATTAGTATTAGTTAGCTACTTTAACTTATTCGTGACTGGTTAGTGGTGACAGTTTAACTCGACGATTATAACGGTGAGTTTGTGGTGTCAAAAGCTTCCTTGCCCGAACAAAGGAGGCGTTATTCTCATAAAACAGAATGACGTAATGAAAAACGTAGACCTAGATCGGTCCAAATAACCGTGCAACATTGTACAAGTATCTAAAGGAAAATATTTGCTCAATAAAGAAGAAAATCTATGAGCTGTTTAAGTTGCTTTGTGTCTTTGTTCTAACGCAGTGTTACAAGAACCTACCTACCTTATTACAGATAATAATATATGCCTCTATGTCAGTGTTTGTCTGGTACTTGAAAAACAGTGGTGTCTAGTCATTACACTGACTGATGTTCCGTGAACTTACTTTTCCGCAAACAAAAACCGATTGAACATTTTCAACATCCGGAAGTGATTGAATTTACCTTAAACAAACGTTACGATTGTTGCAACACTTGCAACAAAGTTAGTTCATAATGATGGCTAATAAAGATACGCAAGAGGTAACGATTTGGTTAATGACTGTAATTTGTGTTTAGAAGATAATGCAGAAAGTAATCATTGAGTTTACACTCTTGAAGTTTAACCTATTGAGTAGCGCGGTGTTTGAGTACAACTACAAACGATTAACCTAAGGACTTAGAAATCTCCTCCCTACACTTGTATTCACGTTCAACGTCAAAGCCTGTTTTTATGTTGACACGATTGTGTGGCATAGGAAAATTTAATAACCAGCTCTTAATTGGTGCCAGTCAACCTTACCGAACATTAATTAACTGATATCCAATAAATAAATTGGGCCTGTTTCAATAGCTTTATACAAACAGTATCTACATTTTATATTTTCAACACGAATTCTTTACACTCATGGGCATTACCTACCTACATTATCCTCGGTTTGTACCTGAGAATAAAATTCGCGGTAAATGTCAGAAATCATTATCCCTCTATCCTGTTCGCGAGGAATATCAATCAGTTACCTAATATGCAAATTTGACCGACATCGTGTCTGACCAGTTGGCGAGGACACTTTCTCGCCGACGTATGGCCATTATTAAACAATGCTCGTTATGGATAATATCAAGCACACGTGGTCGTACTGTCACGAACAGCGTAGTGGGTCTTGTCAAGTCATAATTATGTAGTTATGACTAGAATAATCATGGGAAGGTTTCTTACAATTCCTTGTGTGTCTGTTTCTTCTAGGACCAACAAGGAATTATTTACAGAACATCGTGCTACTTTATCGTATTTCTGTCATCTACCGATCACAATAATTTATTTTTGTAACCAAAAACCCGTCAAACAGCAGGTGCACATAGCACAGCTGTTTCTTTTAAAATCCAAGTCGGACACAATGTTTTATTATTTAGTAGATAGTATCTCAATTTGAGATCTTGACTTTTTTCGTTACCAACCTACTCAGCCTCACAAATTCGTTTGAATAAACACCTGCCTTCTATTTGGAGGGTGGTGCACCAACCGTGACAGAGAGACACTTCCCTTTCCAAAGTCTCGAAACCTTTGAACCCAAATGCAGTTGAAAACGATTCATTGACAACACAGAACATAATCACTAATGTATTTTGGAAGTCGTAATAAAAAAGTAATTCATCCATACACGCACAAATCTTTGTGAGAAGCACTCGACTCGAGTTCTGACTGGAAAGCTATTTGTGTGCAACCCTGCGCCGACGCACCTCTGTTCCGCAACTGCCTTGTCTCGCTCTCGCATGCATGTCAAGGTAGGGTTCAACATTCGAGGATTTGGTCCGTGCAGATAATAATACATCCAAACGGAATACCCGACGTGTATCTGTTTTATGTAAACAGAATGTTCTCATTAGGTCAGACGCAGTCGGAGACGCACATAACTTCATAATCCCAGCACATACTGCATTCTTTAGTCGCGCCGAAGATTTGTCGGAAGAAAATCCCGAGTAGCATTCAACGAGTTTAATCCCGCTTTCTAATCCTTTTCACACTAGAGAATGCAGTATAAAGTATGCTTCAATCAAGCACCATTGAAACACGGTCAATTCCCGCGAGAAGCTTCCGCGTGCGCGTGAGGCGCCTGATGCGAGATCATTGCCAGATGCCGCCAATAGATCGCGACGGGGTCAACAGCCATTGCCCTTGTTTTGCGCACTAAATTATTTACTCGAGTGTACAGCAGATCCACCATAAGCGCGTTTCACTCAGCCGGGGTCAAGGGAACTAACACTGTGCGCAACATTGTCACTGACAATAAACAAAAAGCGTTATTTACATACAAGTGTTATGTAATGCGTTTTACATTTGAATGAACCATTTGTTAATAGTAAAGTTCAGATTCCAACTGACTAGTAACAGCAGCGGGCGTTATGTCATTAGATGTTACTCCACGTTTAACCTTAGATCAGGAACAAAGTAAAACGCACACAAGTAATTCTAATTACGCGTATATTATTGTATACCTACCGAAATAATGAGCTTTGAAGTTATCTTCAAAACAAGACTTCCTACACCGCACGTGTTGTTCTTACAAAACGAACGGGCAAGTAATTAAACTGCGCATAATATAATGCAAACACGTTATAGCATCAAAGAATGCGTCCGTTGACTTGGGAACGACACGGCTAGCTTAGAAACATCTATAGCTAAACGTAAATCTGCAAGTGCATAGGTAGGTACCTGTTAAAGTATATTTCTTTAACGATCTCATATCAAACAGTATTTGTATCCAAACTGAAAAGACAGTGATACTTTTCAAGTTCCCATCCCACAAATACAATGAGACTAATCAAGAGCTCTATATCGCACACAATAGTTCATTAACAAATCAATTTTCACAATAGATGAAAACGTAGGTAGTCTACGTTCCCACCGACATTTATTTTAACCTTTTGAACGCCAGAGCATAAACGCACGCGCGTGCCCTCCACACCAAGCCACAATTTCACCTACCATTTTGTCACATATTTGTGTCGTTTGGCGTACAGGGCACGCAAAAACTACTGTGAATTTCGCGTAGAGGTCCAAAAACTGCTTCGACAATGTTAGTCGTATCCGTCTGTTGCCTGCCGCCGTGAACAATCGCGGCAGCCATCGTACCGATATATTTTGGAATAAACTGCCATATTATTTTGAAATAAACACCAATATGGTACCTACGTACCAACCTGACTGAATTATTATTTTACAAACTTCTGAAACTTCACAGCACAGCTCAATATTTGTTTTAGAGAAAGGAGTTAAAAACCTTGGCCATTTATCTCGCATAACCTTTACGTAAGTTCAAGTTTATAAGTATCTACTTGTTTATTATTGACATATTTTATCCTAAACATCAGCCTCAGCCTGTAAAGTAAAGCCTTTTAGTTCGATGTTCTGGACACTTCTGAAGAGAAGCGGACGCTCTACGACGCACATAAAACATCATTAAATCTGTTTGTAAATAAATCATTATGTTTAAAATTGTGTCATTCTTATGGACATTAGACACTGGATCAATGTTGTTTCATAGCTATTGATCAAGAATTTCTAAATGACTCATTATGTCACCATCACAGTTGTTTTACTTAGCTAGGTTGGTACCTACCTTTACGTAAATAATGCTAACCTTTATTTCATTCACCTCGTTGAAGAAAAGGTGAAAGATGCAAAAAAATAATTAAACAGGATTATATATATTTTTTTTTTCAAATCCAAGGGAACCAAACACCTCAATCTATAGGTTCTCAATTAATTATAAGAAATTCACCGCAGAATATTAAATATGTCGTTGCCACTTCGGAAATGTTTGTTTAGAAATTATAACTCAATTTCTTCGTGCAAAAAACCTTAACCACCGTTCTTCGTGGCTTTCGACCAAATGTAACATGTAATTTCTTTCACTTTCTCATTACTTACGTAAAAGCACGTTGATGCATTACTATCACTTAGGTATTATTAAGGAGATGCAAATGACTGCCATTCCCATTGTAGAGTATACCAGGCGAAACTGGCGCTTATGACCTTCCCCTCACTACTTCTACTATAGGTAATCACAAAATTATCTAATGACGATAATCGGCTGATGTCGCCAGAATTTCTTAATCTTCGATACGCTAAGAGGATGAGGACTGACCTGCTTGATACCGGACATGAGGCACTCCAAATGTCGCAATCAACATTGTTTTGTTATTATCTCCAACCCGATTTGGCGGTTGAGTAGTAATAAAATGACCACAATTCATTAGCATCCATTATAAACACTTAATTAATTTATCGGTTCGGAATATGCACTTAACTTCAACATAAGGGACGTGCCTATCGATAAATTAATGTGCCTTAAGTGAATGCATCGTAAGTGCCTCCACATAATAGTCTATGATTAACACACTTTCACTTTCCCAATGATAAAGGGCCTCAAGGTCGCTGGTAGAAGATATTTGGACCACATACACACATACATATACACGAATCTACTTGCTTCCAAGACTAATTAAGGTTGATGGATTGCTGTTAATTATTGACACCAACAGATTTCTTAAAATTTCTACTTTCCAACACAATAAGTCTTAATTTCTTGAAATCTGGGTCTCTAACTCCCTTATAGTTAAGCGTCTATAACCTAGTTTCAGTTTATGATAGGTAATCGTAATGAAACTAGAACGGCAATAAATGTTATACCCGGGCCATGGTACAATATTTAACATTCAAGATGAATGCAAAGGAAAATAATATGATTTGAAAGACATTATAAGATCAATATTATTTGCAAAATATCTTCCTAAGTCAGAATACGTCCTATAATTGCATGATTCAGATAGACGCAGAAACGTATTATGCAAATATCCAATGGATACAGTCGATTCGTGCTCGAGCTATTGAACTAATGGATGAGGTCGTACCTTGATCCAGTTGACATCACAACGAATCTGGTTCCATGAGCAATCTCTTAGATCCATCGATAGAAATCATTGCCTGCATTAGCTGACCGTGAACAGTGGTTCCAATGGCAACTGTTGCTGTTCCTACCTAAATATATTAAAATACTTAGACAATGCGGAATATGATTCGAACTCGAAGTAATGCTGAATCCACCTAGTGATCAATTGTAACGCTTGAATTGATAAAGGAAACTGTAATTAATCTTCGTGTAATGAATAATGAAACGCTGCACCATTTCCTACTTACTATAAGAATACAATAGTGATTAGTGTGGCACTGGTGCGAGTGGACCGAGTCCGCGGTCACCAAACAGCTTGTGCGGCCTAGTAACTACCGGCTTTGCCTACCTTTTTTGTGGTAGACATGTCAATGGACTGCCATAAACTGACTAAGCCGGCTTACAGAAACCCTAAGCCAGATTCATGGTTGTGAACCGACCCGCTCGTTTATAGAATAACAACTAGATTCAAGTCTAACCAGTTTAATCGATCTACAGAAACGGCACTGCATAAATCTGGGTAGTACATAATTATACAATTATTCAGTGTTCTTTTCTATGAAAGCCCTACCCAAAGTGAGCCCATAAAGCATATAAGCTGAGTTAAATTTTATTGTTTGCAGGTGTTTGCGATGTGGTACACGTGGACGACGTTACTGCTGGTGTCGTGTGCACTAGTGAAGGCGGAGACTGGGGCAGGCCCGGCGGAGGGGCCGGCGCCGGCGCCTGTGGCAACCACACGCGCGCCACCCCGCACCCTCGACCGCAAGGCCGCTGAGCTCGCCTGGAAGTCCTGGCTTCAGAGCCCCGAAAGCGGCAACCCGAACGCACCACCGCGAAGAATAACCACTAAGTCCCTGTTCATAACGCCCCTAAATTGCCCTGAGGGACAGAGACTAGATCGGAATGGCTGCGTTCAGGTTGGTACTTCAAAAAAAGTTCAACTACTATAAAATTAATTCGAGTAATTTTTTGATTTATGGCTTACCTATAGAAGATAGATTTCCTGAATGGGTGGGATCTGACCAATAATAACAATAATAGCTAGTGCACTTACCACTTAATTAACATATGTTACAAAAAGTTACGATATGTAATTAAAATTTTATTTTACATTTCCAGGTAGTTACAGTAAACAAAGATGAACACGAACGTGTCCTGCTGGAACATCTGAATGCTTTCTTCGTGACTTCGGCTCCCGGTGGAGACGTATTGTACGACTACGGCGATGCTGAACCAGGGCCACTGCAACTTAATATACCCATCGGTTACGATCCTCAAGCAGCGCCGCTTCAGGGCCAGGAGCCATCTTTACAGGTAAGAAATTCGAATAAATGTCGCAATGATAACAAATATTTTATAACTATAATTATGAAGACGATGCGATTTATTATATGTATAAATTAATAATAAGGCTTTTATTTTTCCAGGCTCAAGAACTGCAACCAAACTATATGAAAGTTGACAAGAAAGATACACCGAACGGCGACATCAGCATAGAAGCTGAACTAGAACTGTTAAAACTTCAAAGTACACTTAATCCAAACAACACTGTAGTTGATAGTTCATACATGGTGAACCAGAATATTCTGACCAACACACATAACTATCCCGACAAACCTAAACGCGATAGTCCAATCGTGAATGTAACTGAAATTGAATCGCCAGATAATGTCACCAACGAAGGACAAAAAGAATTAGTTTATGGACACGTAAACGTTGACCCCGTTCTTTATAATACAGAAAACGTAACGGATAGTGCCGAAGATTCTGAACCTAGCATCTTAACAGAGATTGAAAATAACGCAACCTCTATTAATGACGCCCAACAGACTTCGTCTAAAATTTCCACTTCAGAAACTGATCATACTCCTAATTCAACTGCAGAAAATTCAAAAACAGATGGAGATCAGAGTAAACTTAATCCAGAAAATGACTACTCCGATATAGGAGAAGCTATTAAATTAATCAGTCGATATGCCGACGTTACTACTGATGACAATTTTACCAAAGAAAAGAATAATAACGGGATGAACGACGACAACGTTCTGGGTACACGTACTAAACTTCAGTACCGTCGCAATAAGCCAAAAGAACAGAAAATGGAATCTGTAGCAGTTAATACACACCTTGGCCTGGCTTACAGCGATAAAACCGCTATGCATAATGAATATCCAAAGTACGAGGTTTACTACAGATATCCCTGGCAGAGCCAACATTCTCAGACGCCTCCACCAGATTATCCGTTCCGCCATTTACAGGACTACTGGCCTGGTCGCAACCAAATAGGAGGCGTGTATAACACACACGAGAACCCTCGGCGTCATCATCATTCGTATCCCCACAACTTCCGGCTACACTCCTATCCTCATGCGGGATACGCGGGCGTACCTCCATCATACCCGGAACAACTGAAGGGATACATCCACCGAGTGGCCCAACAACGCGCCGACCCGATGCGACCTCACGCTAACAACCAGGACCTCTACAGCCTCCTTGGCTTGAGACATTGGTTCAGTAGCGAAGGGACGTCAAAAAGATAGCTTGTTTCCTCCTATATTAGACAAATCGATGTTACCCGACGACGTATATTGGAAGCTATGGGAAAAATGAACATGCACTATATTGTAGACTAAACATCAGAGTACGCTTTCGTTTTACTTATTTTAAAATTAAGTTTATAAAATAACCAAGGAAAACAGTAACGATATTGTTATATTTGTTTTCTATATAACTTTTATTGGGTCTTATTTACTTCGAAGTCATTTCTGTCCATAGCTTTCAATATATTAGCCTATTTATTTCAAAGCCAAATATTACAGTCATAATTAAGTTATTATTTTTTGTTAGAAATTTTAAGTTCTGTAAATATCTTCTAATTTAAGTGTTTTATTTTGCTACTGATAAATTGTTCACATAGTATTATCGTTGTTTTATATTATAAATTGTTCTATTGATGATAATTTTCGATTTATATATTATTCGATGTATATTTTTATATAATTTTTTCGTTGTGAATGTATTTGTCATTAGGTGTTTGATGTTTTGTAATAAGTATCGCAAAATATAATATAATTTAAGTAAAAACAAAAAGAGATGGCACGGGCTTGCCATAATTTTTTCAGGAAACTTAAGTATTCGTTGCAGTTGATATGTAACCCAATTCGGTGTTTTATGTTTATGATGTGTGTAGATATAGCTAGTAGGTATTTGTTCGTATTATTAGTTCCAAACAATTTAAATGCAAAATCGGACACTTGAAACCCACCAAAACATGATTGTACTTCCGCAAAAGCATTATGTAACTTTATATGTTTTTTAAAACTTGGCCACGACATTAGGAGTATGTATAAATCAACTATTATTAATATGTATAAGTTTTCTTTTCTCGAATCTGCAGGACAACTGTGTAATTTGCGAAATATTGCTAAGAGAAAGCCATAATTCGAGAGTACTCGCATTTTGAAATACATTCACATTTCTGTGCTTTCGTAAGGCGTAAATACCTGCATTACCGAACTATTTCATTATTACACATTAATTACCGAACTATTTCATTATTACACATTAACGATCCCACCAAAGCTTAGTTTAAGTATTTCGTTTTTTTGTCACATAATAATTGTATTTCAAACTTTAGAGAAGGTAGATGAATTAAATGTATTTTTATAATCAAATAATGTTTAGAAAAAATTGTCGAAAAATAAATGTGTTGGGCTCAAGGTGAAGACTACACAGCAGGCATTTGCAACCACAACGCAATTAAAATTGCCAAAAGCTATCTCTACCTGCATGAGGAGTTACTCATCTCAAAAATCGCTCATAACGAAGAAGCTCGATTTCGGATAAAACTTACTTTTTACCTTTTATGAACTCCTGATTTTCTGTTTCTACAAAAAAAAACATCCTGTATATAAATTAATAAGTAATGATAATAGCCAACATATATTTTAATACCTACGACTTTCATGTTAAATATGGTTTTTTTTTTCATTTATTAGTTGTTTCCAATTGAGGAGTGTTTTTTTTACTTTGAGCCGAAAATATTTTTTAAAACACGTGCTAGCAAGTCGGAGGTTTATCAGGCTGTTTTTACTCGACTGCAAAGAAGGATTGTGTTTTCTTTTATATAATTTAAAAAAAAATTACAAACTTAAATAAAAAAATAGGGGATGAATTGGAGAACCACTGTAAGATTGAGATTTAATGTAGAATTAATAATTGTTTCTTGCCAACAAACAAGGATGCTAAACTTCCTTTTTAAGTTCTGTACCGATTTACCCCAGCATCCCCATTTATACCATTTTTCGCAAATTTTAAAACTATTGTCTATAGTGATTTAATATCTACTTACGGATGAGTATTCGAAAACAACGATTTTTTAATTTTGAGTCATTACACCTAATAGTATATATGATAAACTTTTGACTATGATAACTTAACACTTATTTCATTATTTAAAAACCAGTGTATTAAATAAATCGATGGTTAGATATTATATTTTTAACACTGAAACTAACCATGTATGAAGTATATAATTAAAAGTACAAAAACGGCCTGAATTTATAATTATATTTAAAGTCAAAGTAATGTACCTAAATTTTCAAGTATTATCTAAGTATATCGGTTCCTTTAAAAAGCCTGTTTTTGTACTATGCGTAAAGCTTATTTAAAATGAATAAATTCTAAGATTAATATCAATTTTAAATAAAAATAATATTTCATGAGGACTATTGTACAAATATTGTAAGATTTTAGTCAATAAAATATTATGTATAATCAAAATGTCTTAAAAGTTAAAATGTTATATTTAAAATTAAAGAAATTTGCTTATTCACTGGACGATATTTGATGAAATATAAAACTATTAATTGATCAATGCCAGTATTTTATTGTAAATAGTAAATGTGTTACATTAAAACGGAAATCAAATTGATAAGCGCATTTTTATTTCTGAATGTTCAAATAACAAAACCATGATTTACTGTAAGATGTTTTATTGAAAAAAAAAAAAAACAAATTTTATCAATAACATTGATAATAGTTTCTACTAGTAGGTGCCGAATGATATATAACTTGTTCAGTATAACGAGATTCCCTGTACTTGCACACACTTCAAGCTAGATGAAGTAGGTAACTTTAACTGACTATTGTGCATAATATTCATAACAAAAATGATGATCAAATAATAGAAACAACTTACGTGCAAGTCATTTGTACAAAATATCACAATAATAATACATAGTATTATTAAGAAACTTAACACATTATATAATTATAATTATTATTCTTTAATGGTTTTTAAGTTTCTGAATCACTACTACAAAACTGTGTGAACTGGAGATGACAACATAAAGATGTCAGCAACTCATTTTCTTTCTCTACATCTACAAAATAATTATTTTTCATAGATAATTAACAAAGCATCATTCCTACTGTACTACGCAACATTAGGAGCTCCTTGACACTGAAGTATGTGCAAACACAGAACACAATGTTGTTCATGAATCATTTTGTAAAATTACATTTCTGAGTTACTTTGTTCTGGATGAATGTCTATTATTAGCCCTGACATCTTTATCTTAAATTACTAGAGAAACAGAACATTGGCAATCTTTACACATTTTGGATACTGACTGAAGTTAACACTTAATGAACAAGTAAGTACTAGCGGACACAAAAAGACCAATCCAAATTTTTAAGTTTTCACATGTTGATTTCATCTAAACTCATAAATTTGGATGCTGTGTTCCGGTACATGGCTTAAAGTCAAAGATTGATACCTGAAAATCAACACAAAATTCACTAGTTATTATTTATTCGGAATCACCAAAATGCACAAAGTAAAAGTATGTACAAATTTATTCAATTCTATTCTAATCTTACAGCATATGAATAAGCAATGGCAATAAGCCAGACTGGAGTTTTTAGAAACCTAATTAAGTACGACTAATTAGTTAAATTAGGGGCACAAAAGGGGCTTACATCCTAGCTGAATAGTGTGTTAACAAAGTTAAATCAGGACAGTCAGTTTAGTACTAGTTCTTTTGAGTGTTGAAGCTATGATATCACTAATCATTCTGAACTTCTGTTATCTTTAACCCCAGTCTTGTGGATAAGTGGTTAGCATTGCTGCAAGACTTATTTATTTCTAAAAGCTTGTTAAAACCACTCAAAGAGTAAGTTAGATGTTAAATACTTGAATGGCACATACAGTTAAAACCAATAAACCTACATTACTAGAAAAAAACACTATAGGTACCCAACAGCAACAATAACAACTTAACCTGAGGGAGTGATAACCACCTTACTTTGATAAATAACACAGTTTGTTGACTCCAAAATATTCTTAATAAGTATACTTAATGAGTGGACTTTGTTTAGTAATGTAAGTTCACACTACAAATAGGGATTTCTGTAATACATCTTGAGTTAGAATGTATCATAATGTTATAAAAAAATATTTATCTATGAATGAAATAAAACAGTACTCACCATTCAGAACTCCGATGATAATAATAACCTTCTATAGTGGCCGCAGACTTATGGAAGCATATATAGTAAAAACCAGCAAACGAAGCACCATTTATGTCCTTTATTGTATGATCTGGCACTAAAAAGTGTTCTTTCCACCTCATAAACACATAGTCAGCCTTTTCAAGAGAGTCATAGTCAAACGAATCCGAATTGAATGTCTTTAAGTAAGGTACAAACAAATCAAATTTGCTCTGAAAGTAATAATAAAATTGGAAGTGTTATTAGTGCTTACAAACAATATTACAATGATATAGCAAAGCTTAAGCAATTACACTCACCCAATGTTTTCTATCCACATCCTCATCAGCATCCCACTTTCTTGTGAGAAAGGGGTATTTGGCAGATATGATTTCTCCATCGAAGAATGTTGTTAAAGTGGGAAACTCCTCAGTTAAACCTTTTATTTTTAAATACCCACAAAGGTATGAATTTTCCTCATCTACATGCTGTAAATACAATGTATAAATAAATTGCTTAACATAGTAGTTTCATTAAACAACTATATATCACGTAATTTCTTCATCCAACAATATTTTTGACATGTCGGTGTATGTCTCAATTATTAGATAAATGTATTTATACAAAGAAATTTAACACATACACTTATAATTGTGCGTTAATTTCTAATTTTATTAATATTGCGTATTTTGTTTTTGTTACTAACCTGTAAAACCACTTCGACTTCATAGGAGTTCCCTTTGCTTTTTTGGTGCCCTTGAAACTTGGAACCGTTATAGAGCAGAGACTTTGTTACTCCAGGCTGTTTAGAATTTGCTGGAGGTGGTGGAGTTATATCAACTTTAACTGGCATTATTTTTCCATTAAAACGGATGACAAAGCTTTCGTAAGTATGACAGATGATAGGTTGTTCTCTTCAACAACTGGCGCCTTTTGACAGTTCGTCGTTTTTCCAGCAAATTCTATGAATTAAAACTTAAACAATTTTCAATACTGTGCCCAACTAAAGTAAACTTTTATAAATAATCTGTTTCGTGGTATTTGAAAACTATTTTACTTGCAGATTTTTGTAAAAAGGAAGTGAAAGTTACAGCTTGCTTTTCAGACCTCGCAAACAGATAAAAAATAATTTGGCATCTCGTGACACTGACAGAGCACATGAAAGTGATTTTGAGCCAAGGAACTTATATACTAACTGGAATGATTACGTGCAACGGAAAGCCGTTCCGAGCGAGAAAACTTCGTCAGTGGATGTCATCACTTTCTAATAGAGTATCCAATATATGTAAGTTTTACATTTGGGACAGTTATTCTGTTATAACTTACTAGCACCCCGCTCCCCGCTTTACATGGGTGGTTTATTCAAAATTACGGGGTATAACAACCTACGCATACTGTAAAACTCTGTAATGTCATAGGTCTATGAAGTGAAAAATACGTAACACTTATTTTCGTTCACGGTGGTACATGTTAGGTTACAACCTACATTTGTAAAGAGATTATAAAGCCTACAGAGATGCAATATTTACATAGATGAAGCACATGAGGATGTAGCATATTCAAACAACTTAATACGTAGTATTTGGTAAATTTATTAACCACACTATTAAACGTATGGTTTTATGTAATTGTTCGTTTTTAGTATGAGTCAGTAATCTTAAATTTAAATGCGAAGATGCTGATGATGGAAGACGGTTGCAAACTAGGCAATAGGTTGAATACTTCTTCTTTAAAGGGACAACTTCAAGCCACCGTTGCTGAAGATTCTCATTGTTAGGTAGTCTGCATGTAAACAAAACATTATTAATACACAAACAATAAACAGAATTTAAAAAAGTAAAGATAGAATTCGTTTATTTTCAAGAAGTTACTTTTGTTAATATTAAATTGAGTAATTGATTAAGTTTGGCTACTGCATTATAAATAACATATTTTGGATTTTGTACGCATGTGCACAAGTTCATAAATACCGATATGCATAATAGAAAAGGCGTATTCTTTACTATATTTTCATAATCCCCATTTACAGATCTAGAACATTGTCACCCTAGTCGTAATTTGTAAACAAAGTTAAAAGAATATACCTGAAAAAAGAAATTTCATCCAGCAAACCCCTCACTATTACCCCTTCACACAACTCGATTTCACCATATTTAAAGAGGAAAATTTCATTTATGTAATGTAAAAAGAATTTGATAACGCAAAATATGACTTTAGCGCGAAATTCTATCGGCCATATTGAGTGTCATCTATGTTGACATTCAGAAATAACTTAATTCATAAATAAATTAATTTATAAGCTTACTTTATTTCGTAAGAAATTATTATTTTAATACTTAGTATTTGAATATTAAATTAATCCTGTTACGATGTATGTGCTAGTTTAGCTATCAACGTGATTTCCGATTGCTATATAAAAAAAAAAGTTTTACTTTTTATTTTTTGTTTACTGACAATTGTTAGACAAAGACACAATCCACTCCGTTCGCTTTCTCGCTCTGAAATTATCTTCCTCTTTTGAATTAATTAAAGTAATACGAACTCTATACGTTTGAGATAAAATTAATTTTCAAACTGTTTTTTGATATCAAAAGTTTGTTTGTAATCATTCCAGTTAGTATATAAGTTCCTTGTTTTGAGCAAAGAGATAAAAGAGTAAAATACAAATTAAAGTTAAAGGATTTTGAGCACCTACCTGTACTTTTATGCCGGCATCACACTGACCGCACTATCGTCCTACAGTCCAACTGTTTGTCGAACCTTCCACGTGTAGAGAAAAAATTAGTGCTTGTTTAATATTTTTGGATCGTGTTGGCGCGTGATCGCTCCGATGATGGTAAATCGTACCCGAATCAAAGAAGTTGGTTGACAGGATTTTAATCATTAACACAACCCTCTAACTAAATTCATTTAACCCCATTCAAAAACTATTCATTTCAATGAAAAAGTCATTCAATGGGGTTGACTGTACTTCGAGCACATTTTCTTTAAACGAGCGCTTCGTACTTTGAACTCTGCGAAAAAACTTTAATCACAAAGGTTCTTTTTTTCTGCTTCTGGATTGGAACTCATAGAGGCTGAAATAAATTAGGAGCCCCTTGCTCCGAGACCTTAATAGTAATTATAGCTTACATACACAAAGTTGCAACAAATGGAGCATGTGAATATTATGATCTCAAATTACATAATTATCTGCATTTATTCGATGAAATGATGTAAACATTTTCGAACTCGCTTCACTCGCTCTTGCAGCCTAGTTTCTCTTCAATTTTAACTGTGTCCATAAGTCAGCCAGGTAACTTCAGTAGGTCGAGACAATTCTAATCTGTTGGACAGATTAGAATTGTCTCGGCAAGGTGTGAAAAAAATTTCGCGCACGCTTCGCTCGCTCTTGCAGCCTACTTTCTCTTGTATGTTGACTTTGTCTGTAAGTCGATCAAGTAACTCCTTTATGAAGGGTCGAAACAATTTTAACCTCCCCAAGGTATGGTGCTAAGATCTTCGAGCTCGCTTCGCTCACTCTTGGAGCCTTAAGGCGACAATTTTAAGAACAAAATGAACTTATGAACTAAGTTGATTAAGTAACATGTTCTATTTCTGAATAATAGGACTAAAGAAAAAACTAACTTGTCTGGAGTGAGGAGCTTACATTTTCTTTTAGTTCCTAGACTTTTTAAATAACTCTTCAAAATTTGTAACTTCTACTTCTATAAAAAAAAGTATCGAAAATCTAAGCAATTCGAGGTAACCAAGGTACTAAAATTTTTGAAGAAGCTATTGCATTTTAGATTCAGTAAAGAACTTTAGCTGCATCCGTAAATAGTAAACTTAATTCTTACAAATCTGTTTTTACTCGCACCCTTCTGCCCCCTCTCCCTCTAGCCCAAAAGCTGGCGACGCCCGTGATACAACCTGACACTGACCTGCACATTGCAAAAACCGTCAGAAATTTTTACACCTTAAACTGCGACATAAAATAATACACAATGGCGTTTGTCGGCGAATGAACTAGTTTTATGGCCAATGTACAGACGCAAGCAGTCCAGCACATCAAGCTACAATCTGTCAAATTTCTTTAATAGATTTTCAAATTGATCACTAAAGCATTAGGGTTTTTTTTTAAACATTAGGGTCACGTGCTGATTGGGAAAAAAATACAGTTTCGGGTAGCTTAATGTGCTGGCATCTGTAGTTTGAAAGGGGGTAAGTCCAGCTATGCCAACTCTAGAGGTTATTCCTCTATGATGTAAAATGACTTGATGGCGATCCCATCCTGTTGTGTGCACGCTTCTTAAATTACCCAAAAGCCAAGTTTCATTTATGGTACTTAATTTATAAATCATCGTTTGTCTATGGAATAATGGTAGGGTTTCATCGTTTCGTTGGTTTCGTTGACCGATTCACTTGTAAAGATTGTTTTGTTTTGTGATTAATTTAATAAAAACGATCAAGTTATTAATTATCATGATTTCGTTTCAAATATCAAACGTGATTCCCGCTGAGAAACGTTACAGTTCAATCTACGTTCTGTGATCTTTAAGCAATACTAGTGATATTTTTCCCACATAATTATGGTTAACTGACGTTAGACTGTGCATCCTCAATTATGGCAGAGCCAGGTTATTACCACAGTGATTACGTTCGACACCCAGTTCTCCACGAGCTCGGTGTCAAGTATGGAATTAAAACTGAGTGTATTCCAGAAATAGCATTGCCGTCTAAGTTGGAGGAGCTCAAGGATGTCATACGTAGAGAAATACGTAAAGAACTTAAAATAAAAGAAGGAGCCGAGAAATTACGGGAAGTGGCCACTGACAGAAGATCACTCTCCGATGTTGCTAATATCGTGAAAAAAGCTAACATAAAGCTCAATGAACTTAAATCAGATCTCCAAGAACTGGAGTCACAACTTCTTTTGTCTCGTGGGCAGTCCACTCCCACTTCACCTGAAGACCTGTCTTACGATGAAGAGATTATTCTGGCTTCTGAAGCAGCCCAGCAACAAAGGCAACTTGGTGAGGCTACAACAGACCGAAAACTGGCGTCACTTGAAAAACAGTTAAACATTGAACTAAAAGTGAAGCAAGGGGCTGAAAATATGATACAAAGTATCACTAGCAGCAATCAGTCCAGAGACAAAAAGTTACTTGCTGAAGCTCACCAAATGTTAGCAGATTCTAAAGACAAGATTGAATATTTAAAGTTACGTATTTCTAAACTGACCAAACAGCAAAAAGGTGATAACGCAGGAGCCAATGGAGATGGAAAAACTTCTGAGAGTGGCATTGCTGCATTATTAGATGAAAGAATTGCTGAATTGAGAAATCGTTTAAGAATTGAGGCAGCTGTGGTGGAAGGCTCCAAAAATGCCATAAGACTTTTACAAAGTGACAAGAAAGTAACTGACAAGAAAGCTTTACAAGAAGCTCAGACAAGCCTTTTAGAATCATCACAGAAGTTAGATTTGTTGCGCAGATCTTTAGATATGCGCAGACAGGAGCTTCCTTCTGAGAGCCCTGCATTTATAGAATTAGGACATGAATTACGTAGTACAGGATCTAGCCCTGGATACGTAAGTTTATCTGGGGGCAGTGGGTCAAGGGCCCAGTTTCTATCTCCAACTCCTTTGATCAGTCCTTGTGTTCAAGTGACTGGAACATTAGAAGTAAGATTGATGGGCTGTCAAGATCTGCTAGAAGATGTTCCTGGTAGAACTCGTCGTGACCCTATGGCTAGCCCTTCAGACCTGAAATCATTTGTTAAGGGAGTTACAATACGTAATTCTATGAAGTACACATACAGCATTAAGGAAGACACGAGCAATGAAATAATGGCTGTTTTAAAACTAGACAACCATAATGTTGCGCAGACCAGTTGGAGGCCATGTTCACAACAAGCATGGGATCAAAGGTGCGTTGGCTGTAATTTAACTCAGCAGTTTTGTTCCATTAGACAATAAATAGCATGTTCAGTGTTTCAAAGCTTTTTCAAACAATTTTTATTCCAAATAAAATCTGAGTAGGGTTTTGCAGTAAGTTTTAATAGGTCAAATTAAAAATAATGTCAATTATCTTTGATTAAAGGTACTTCATAAATAAAAAATATGTTTGTACTCCTAATAAGATAAATTCCTACATTATATAACAAAATAATATATTAATTGTATTTATCTTTGTAACTTGGTTTCCTTGAATTATAATCTTTATAATTCTTTGCTATTACTCATATCTTATCTACATGCCATACACATATTTGTAGTGTGACTAAAAGTTCTACTTCACAAATACTGCTGTACTCTTCCATCACTAGACAAAAATGACAAGTTTGATGAACTTATACAGCATTTCAACTAACATCTAAATAAACTCTAGCATATCTCTTTTAAAATTTTCAGATTCACCATCAAGCTAGACAAATCAAGAGAACTTGAAATTGGCATTCATTGGAAGGATTGGCGTGGATTGTGTGCTGTTAAAGTTTTAAGATTGGAAGAGTTCATTGATGATATAAGACATGGTATGGCATTGGAACTTGAACCACAAGGTCTCCTATTTGCAGAGATCAAGTTCTTAAATCCCATCATATCTAGGAAACCTAAGCTACAGCGTCAAAGAAAAATTATCAAACAACAAGGCAAGAATATACCTAGGCCATCTTATGGTGAAATGCACATTCCAGCTGTTGTGCTAGGCAGACTTCTGAAACGCTCTTCTCCCTCCATCCAAAACATTCAAACTGCTCATATGAATCAGTCCCAGCAACATAGCTTTGAGTCTGCTTCCATTGATAACAGAGAAATTGAAAATCCAAATGTAACATTGGGTGGTATGGCTGGTATAAGACCTTTAGGTTTACCTTCCACACCTGTTACTCCTCAAATGCCTATCACACCCCCACCTCAACCAACATTGCCTATGCAACCGCCTCCTAATGTTTCTACTCTGAGAATGGAAAAAGAACTACAAGAAGCATTTGCATTCTTAGAAGACTCTTACACAAGGGATAATTATGTCACAAAGGAGCCACAAACCCCGTCATGTGATACACCGTTAGTGGAGTATCCACCTTCACCATCACCTAAATTGGTTCTGGAATTCCCAAGTAATGATGATCAAATAGTTGAGATTACCAGCAACATGAGAATATCATCTTCTCGTTCGTCATCAGTAATAGATACTTTAGGCAAAGAACTGGATACCAGACGACAATCTGGTGAAATGTCTATGGAAAGTTTCAGATTGTTAAGTGTTCTTGGAAGAGGACACTTTGGCAAAGTAATTCTTGCTCAATACAGACCCACTAATGAATATTTCGCAATAAAAGCTTTAAAAAAAGGTGATATAATAGCCAGAGATGAAGTAGACTCACTGCTATCTGAAAAAAGGATTTTTGAGGTAGCTAATGCAATCAGACATCCGTTTTTGGTAAACTTGTTTGCATGTTTCCAGACTGAACAGCATGTGTGTTTTGTGATGGAATATGCAGCAGGAGGTGATCTGATGATGCACATACATGCTGATGTGTTCACTGAACCTAGAGCAGTTTTTTATGCAGCTTGTGTAGTATTAGGCTTACAGTATTTACATGAAAATAACATTATATATAGGGATTTAAAGTTAGACAACTTACTTCTGGATACTGAGGGGTATGTTAAAATAGCTGATTTTGGTCTCTGCAAAGAAGGTATGGGATGGGGAGACCGTACTGGTACATTTTGTGGTACTCCTGAATTTCTTGCCCCTGAAGTTTTAACTGAGACTTCGTATACTCGGGCTGTAGACTGGTGGGGTCTCGGTGTCTTAATATTTGAAATGTTAGTTGGCGAATCGCCTTTCCCCGGAGAGGACGAGGGTGAAGTTTTTGACTCGATTGTTAATGACGAAGTGCGTTACCCTAGAACACTGTCCTTAGAAGCAATCGCGCTCATGCGTCGGTTGCTTAGAAAGAATCCAGAAAGACGCTTAGGGTCATCTGAGAGAGACGCCGAAGATGTAAAGAAACAGGCTTTCTTCCGAAATGTTAATTGGGAGCAACTGCTCTTGCGTAAGGTGAAACCACCATTTGTGCCAACAATAAATAATTTAGAAGACGTCAGCAACTTTGACAGTGAATTCACATCGGAGGCAGCAGTGCTGACGCCACCCAAAGAACCAAGGCCACTCTCTGCCACAGACCACAAGTTGTTCCATGACTTTACCTATATGGCAGATTGGTGCTAGTTTAGAATTGTTTCAACCAATTTGAATTTAGATTATAATTTCATGATATTAAATAGACGACTAAAAACCCCCATTGCCTTACAAAATGTGTGAAGATTTCTGTATTTTGATAATAACACTGTTATCTATACAAAAGAGTTCTAATAATATAGATTCTCTTGTTAACTTGTATTTAATGCAGTTAAATGCAATATTTTATAATAAGCTGTATAATTTAATGCCCTTAAATAGTGCTAATGTTTATTTTTTTAAAACGACGTGTTATAGATTTATATATTGTGTAGTTATGAAATTAACTTAGATACTAATAATAATTATAAGTGAAGGCGTGTCAAATCATATTACGTTTTCAGTCAATTGTATTCAGTAAAATAAAGGTATCACCAACATACATCTTTATTTATCTACAAGTTGAGTATTTTTGAAAAAATAAATAAAACTACAGCTTTGGAATTGTAAGTATCTAATATTACATTTGGTAAATGAGCATAATATCTGGAATAGATAACTGATCCAAAGGAGAACAACATTTAGTATAAACAAAATGAGGTCTATATACATCCAATTTCCAGAAGGCCAAAATCACAAATTAACTAAAACACAAGACACACCAGAGCGTTTCCATTAAATTCACTCTTAGAAATAAATTGTAACTACAAAACATCGAGTGTTGTGCTCTAATGTCAAGTTCGTCGTAATATAACTCAGAGCTACTCAATGCTGTGTACTCGACCACAGACCGACAGACAAGTGTTTTGATGGGCTGCTGTTACCGTACTTCAGTCAGCCAGTTCAAGCCACAAACCATTTAGGCTCTATTCCAGCCACAATGAGGTAACGCGCGGGACGCTACTGTGCGAATTTCATCCCGTGCGGGATTATCTTCGGCATAGTCAAAACTTTAACACAAGTTTGAGTCTGTAGGCTAATTTTGTTTTGTTATGCCTAGAAATACTGAACTGCCATACTCGGAGACCTTATTTATAATCATTCTAACAATCAGTAAATTAATTAGTATATCATAGCACATGTAAAAAACGTCTGCCATGTTTTTCACTAGTGTCTTAACATAAAGTCAAGTTTATTATTGATTATATTTAAGTGACATCCCTGAGTGCAGTTGTTATTAGGTTAGACTGTAGGTAATAAAATACAGGAGGAACATACAAGCATTCTAAAACTCCACACTCATACAATAATCAGTTTCCACCATCATAAGGCAAAAATAACAGCATTTGCTCAATGTATGATCTCAGATCAGGATCAAGTTAAAATAATATTTTAAGATTATACATTGACTGCATCAAAATATATACAATTCTAAAATGTTATAGAAAGTGGCCGTTGGCTATTTCCTATGTGATAAACCTATGGGTATTTGCAACAATCATTATTTACAATAATTTTTGTTACAGACATATTTTGGTGCACCCATGTAACATAACATTTTCTAAAATCTATTAAAAATTTTCACACTTCAAATTGAGTATTTGTCTAATATTTATAATTTACTGAAGTAGAAGACCAAAGATACAGTTACCACTCAATTGACTAATACAAATGTTATTGTAGGACTCAAGACAATTTTTACATTAAAAATATAGAAAGAAAAGAGATAAACAGACTGTTTACACTCTAAATTATGTACACATTTCTCACACAGAGCCGACAGTCTCAAAAAATATTAAATCAATATAGGATAAGCTCACATACGTGAGCCTTTTTGTTGAAGCACCTTGGCACGGTCTGTGGGTTCTATGTCATTGCTGTTGAGGGAACTGCCACACTCTCGGCTAACAACACAAAGGAACTCTGCATGTTCTTCATTGCCATAGTTATATTGGGAGCCAATGTTTATCAGCTGTTCAAATTTCCAGCCATCTGACATAGTGGACACCATTTGTGTCAACTCTTCTTCATGAAACTGTAGCACTCTATACACATGCTTCTTAGAATCTTTCAAGGGCCGTCTTTCTCTTAAACATATTCTTTCCTTAACTAATCTTATAAGTTCAGTTATATTATAAAACTCTGCTTCTTCCAACACACCCTCTTCGGCGATGTCATTGTTAATAACCAGTTTACCGTGACGAAGATAATTGAGGACTGGTGAAAAATACGTGGGATCTCTGTCTATTAAATAAGCGCCAGTTTCGTCCTGGAAGCAGACACACATATTTGATGTGACAAATGAACTAAAACTCATTAACATACAAAAAGACAATAAGAAATTCTACAAACCCTGTCTGAAATCAAATCGCTGTCCTCTTGAACTAATCGATATAAAAATGAATTAGGATCTCTAGATAACGTTGTTTTTGTGGTCAGGAAATACGTTCCACCAACATTAAGCTTAACCCACTGTTTACTGCTTCTCCTTTCATTGTTAAATTTCTGTATATTTTCGTCCAAAAAATCACCGTCACCAACTCGATCCGCCATGGCGTACCATAAACAAAACAAACAACTTTTTGTTACTTGTTCGGTTCATTTGACGGCGCGGCGGCGTCTTGGTTGAGTTCCATGCTGTCAACCCATGGGTAAAATTAATGATGAGTGTACATGAGCGGAATCTAGAAGTTTTTCAAACATTTTCCTTTCTACCGCAATCTTCTGTTCAATCAAGACACTCCTAAAGAGTTTTATTTTTATACTTATTGAGCCTTATACACTTTTAGTAACATTTCAATTAACTGACTAAACTAAACAATCATAATTATATTTGCAAAGCACCGATACACCTCAGCGGTGGCTACTGCTAGTAGCATTCATTAGCATTGTTAACACTTTCCAATACATTTTGACATGGTTTGCTTACACTGCGACACTAGTAACTGCTGGTGCCATAGAGGAAATAACCCAATGACGTATTTTGTTTTAACCGACTTTCTTTAAAAAGGAGAAGGTTCTCAACTCGGTTGTTTTTTTTATGTTTGTTACCTCATAACTCCGTCATTTATAAACCGATTTGAAAAGTGGCCTGTTATGCAATGGCCGTTCACGCGATGTCGCGTGATGGTACCTTACAATTGTACGAGCTATAAAATAGCGGCAGCAGCGTATTGGGTTCTGGTATTTGTTTAGGCCACTAGGGAAGATATTCAACGATTTTTTTTTATTTTGGCCATCTAAATAAGTTCAGCGTTTTGGCTTGGTAATGAATGTGTTTACGGTACGTATTTTTTCATCTCGATGACATGATGATCTCTGAAAAATTAATTCAGGACAACAATCTGTGTGTGGTATACTACAACTACAAAGAGTAAAATAAAAAAAAATCTGCGAAAAGAAACCGGCTCCCAAAAAACACTAAGTGTCTAAAATAACTTTACTATCGGAAGTCAGTGACAAAATTCACCGACTTCCAAAAGTAAAGTTATTTTAGACTTTTTTAGTGTTTTTATGGAAGTAGGTTTTTTTTTTAAACAGTGTGTTTGGCTACTGGTTAGAGTCAGTTCACACCGTCTCGCGGCGCCGCGAGCGACCGCGCGTCTTTCAAAAGATACTATGCATTTATTAATAGAGATAAAGCATAAAATGTACACGCCGCGTTGCGTGGCGTCACGTCTCGGTGTGAACTGATCCTTACTCTTATTTTCGGAAGTCAGTAACTTTGTTTGTGTCATTAAGTTTTTTGCCACCGGTTTTTTTGCAGATTGTTTTTTATTTTACCCTTTTTAATTGTAGTATACCATGCAAATTCTTGTCATGAATTAAATAGATTGTAACTAGAAATTATTAAGGGATCATCATGTCATCAACATATCCCAAGAGAAAAAATAGGTGTTAAAGGAAAAACAACAAACTACTGAACCGATTTTGATGAAATTTCTATGGGACCAATCGAAAAGTATATCCTTTCACATATTTTTCAAATTGTTCCATAAATGACGGAGTTATGATGTAACAAACATAAAAAAAATACAACCGATCTGAGAACCTCCTCCTTTTTCTTGAAATCGGTTAAAAATACGATCGTTTTATTTCTCAGTTACTTCCAAAGTGATTTTTGTTGTTCAAACGATTATGGACACATTCTTTTGGGTTGATTCTCTATCCAAATTTTATTTTGTTTATGGTTTTGAGGTTGACTTTCAGAAAAAAAAAACACTTTATCCCTGTGGTTTCGTTTCGTCCGCTGTTGTTTGTGTCATTTATTAGCCAATATTTATTGCTATTTTACAAGTTTTCCGTGCACTACATAATTATACTGTCTAAGTATTTAGTCTTCGGTAAATTTAGTAAGCTATTGTATTAATATGATATAACGGTACGTTTGATATAGGCTAGAGTCACAATGAGCAGTAATTTGGATAATGATAGATCACTCACTAGCAAAATGCATCCAATAGATTTAGCACCCCAAAAAATTACTATAGTTAAAAGTGTTACTAATTCAGAAATGAAAATGGCTCACTTGATCCCGGGACAGGCTAAAACAACTGGTTCAAGTCAAATAATAGCACACGCTAGCCCAGCAAGTGGCTTGATGCGTCCAGGGCTTGCTCAAATTATTTCTTCAAGTGTTTCTTCACAGGTATGCGCCTTTAACGAATTTTGAAATTTACGCGTTTTAACTACATTCCATCATCAACAGAAAATAATTTCTTATGCTTTATACTGATATTATATTTCTGTTTATTGTTCTAATTTGGCCAGATGTCATAGGCTATGCAGCTGCATAAGCATTGAATTGACTGCTATCTACAATACTACATAACCATATTATGTTTAAACCATGCTTCAAAACTTTCAGCCTCAGATGATAATCAGTGGATCACCAATCTTGCAAGGAGCCCAGATTGTCAGCCAGGGGTCACAGCTCATTGGTCAGAACTCACAGATAATGTCCCAGTCACAGTTGATTACACCTGGCCCTATTTTAAGTCCTGGTACACAGATTATAAGTCAAGGAACACAGTTATCAGCACAAGTGTCCAGTTCAAATAATGCAGGGTCAACAAATATTCAGGCTAATGTGACCTCTTCTGTGAGTGGTGCTCAAGTCTTGAATGTTGGAGGACAGCTTGTAAGTGGTGGCAACTTAGTGGTTAATCCAACTGTGCGGACACTTCCACCCACTGTGAGGGTGCTGCCTCCATTGCCTCACCATAATAACAGGCCAGGTAAGAATTAAACATAAACTATTATTTTTTCAATGAATGGAGAACCTAATTTGATTACTATTTTTTTCTTGTAACTACAAACTAAAGTGAAATAAAAACTTCTCAGCTGTGCTGTCTAGTGTGAATGTGAGCAGTACAAGTGGCATGTTGGTGAGCAAAGGCGTGGGTGTTGGAGTGACGAGCCACGTCAGCCACGTACCGCGCGGCCTCGCTGCCGGCGCCTCACTTGCCGTGCGCCCTGTCACCCCTGCATCTAACTCGGCAGCATCCGGTGCAAAATCCTTTTGTATATTGTTATTTTCACGAATACTAATCTCATGCTGTTCACGGACTTCCTATTCAAAAACATGCATGGTCTGTGTAATAACTGATTCGATTGTCCTGATATAACTTATAACCTATGTTACATTGTACCTAGAACTGTGATGCGCCGAAAGACGCGCGTGCCCCGGCTGTTCCACACTGCAAAGTGTAGAACTCACGCCGGCGCACGGGCGCCTCTCCGCAGCATCGTAGATACATAACACACATTTTATCGAACTTGATAGCTATTGAATCTTTAAAGTAGCTAATGAATACCTATTATCCTATATCACATTTGAGTACTTACATATTTGTCTATAATATTAATGCGCGCATTTAACTATTTTTTTAAAACATTATTTTGCAGATATTGGAGTGGGTTACATGTTTTTTTAGTTTAAAACTTATTCTGTCATACTTTTTGTAAAGTGTAACTGTTAAATTCCCCAATAAAGTAAAATAAAATATAAATTTTCAATGTTAACTATGTGTCTTGAAGTAAACAGAACTATTTGGTCTGCTGCATGCAAACTGCAAATGCTGACTTGATCAACAAACTTAGAAATAACTGTTTTAGGAAATTTTCTTTTATACACATAAAAGAATATTTTTGTTTTAGTAGAAATAACATACAACCTGCTTAGATATTTTCCATCTCCAGTAATTGCAATAAAACGGTTACTACATCAGGTGGTGCATGGTCGAATGCTTCCCGCGGCCCTCGCAGCACGCTGGTCTATGGACAGCGAGGAGCGCGCGCGCCCGCACCGACGTCATCGCCCGCCCAGCCGTCACAATCCACGCACTCCACTGTTGTTACTCTGCCCACTACATCAGTACTCACCTGTAAGTACCCTAACATAACAACACTTTAGCTCTCTAGTAGAGGGCATTCTTTGACCAGGTTGTTTGTAGCTTAGACTTTAGACAACCCGCTCAAAGAATGCCCTAAATATTCAGAAATTTCAATTTTGCAACATTTTTTCCTGGGATATTTTCAATAAACAATCAACAACTAAGAGACTTAAGAAAAAAATCTTGATAAAGTGCACTCCAGCTTTGTATTGTAGTCTTTGAAAGGAATATATTCTTACGTACACACACGCAGCACACGCTAAGTAAAGAAAACAATTGGTTCTTCTCAATGTAATCAGTTAAAAGTGTTAGTGAATATTCAGGTCAATAAGGACGCCACTCGCCTGCTTGTGGCCACATTTCCATCTCATTCCGCCTTTCCTGCCTGTGACAGCTACAGTCCCCATTTGTCGACCATCTTTGAAAATCTCAAAGGCTGATCCCTCAAAGAAGATAAGACTCAGGTTCTGAAGTGATTTTTTATTATGTGTTGTCATTTGCAGCAAGTGGTGTAATATCAACTGCAGGGCGAGGCGCCCCGCCGCGTGCCCTCACGCCCACCCCTGTGGCTACTGCGCCGAGACCGTTACCACTATTACAGAGGAACTATCAACCAGCTAAGGTAAAAAACGTGATATATTCAGAATTAAAGCTACACTTTTTTGCCCAAAATCGGAACAAATCCCGGGATATTGTTTTTCAATACATTTCTCAAAACAATAAACAGACATGGTTAGTATGGTTACCAACCAAGCCTTATTGTCAGCGTCTTGCGAGCGTCAAAAGAAACATGCAGAATACAGCCTAAAACTCGCGTAGGTTAAATATTAGAAAACTCGCCGCACACTCACCTGTGCGAGTTTTTCGTACGCCCTTATACCTCTAATTATAGTGGGATTATCAAATAAGTGAAAAAACAGAAAATGAAACTTCATAATTGAATGTCCCAGGTGGTGGGTGTCGCCAGCGTGGGCGTGCGCGGCGTGGTGGGCAACAGTGCGCCTGCGCAGCTGTACTACGAGGTGCCGCGCGGCTCGCACGCGCCCGCGCTGCCGCGGCCGCTGGCGCCCTACCTGCACCAGCCGCAAGCGCAGCCGGCACAGACTCAAGGTACACTGCATTTGCAGTTTCACTACCCATGGGCCTAGCACGAACCGAAGAAGTAAACGTAACATTCGATAATTTTTTTACATGTGATTGTTTCGCACATAGCATTTATTTAGTTTAAAGACTTCATTCGTTAAACTTTATCTGTCACTTACAGGATATCTTCCATGAGTTTTAATTATTTTGAGCTCCCAATATTTCGACGATGTTGCAAGCGCCATGAGCGCCAGTTATCCCGCGATCACGGAATTCTCGGATGATATCCCGTAAGTGACAGTGTAAGTTTAGATATAGACCGTGTAAGCTTAAAACAGGACTGTGGGTGTTACTTTTGTGCTTGTAGCATAAATTTAAATCAATTTTGGCGCACTGTCGTAGTTTTCTGATAGCAAATAATTTTTTTTTTTCAATATTATTGTTATTTACTTTTAAAACACTGAAACAAAACATGGTGAGGACTAGACGGTAATGTCCTAGAACCAAACACATCCACCAACGTGCAGTCGGCCCCGTTGGGGGATTACTGCTCACTCCCTCTCACATAAATAAGGCCTGTATGTATCCTAGCGATAACTAGGAACATTGTGTGCTGATTTTGATATGCTATAATAACTCTTATTTGTAGTAACGGTGGTGAATGCTGTATCGTCGTCGCCAGAAACCCGCGTACCCGTGTCCTCCGTCCAAACTCAGCAGGTCTTGCCTAGACCGTCCATTCTCAGGAAGAGGGAACTTGAAAGGTATGTTTCAATAAATGTATGGCGTAAAACACCTTAGCAGTAAGCTGCGGCCAAATGCAACAACTATTAAATATTTCTGTATTTAAAACTATATAGTCAAAAAAATTATGGAAAATATGACATTTAAAGATACTATTCATAGTATGATACCTTATAAATATAAATTAGTACTACAATAAATTACTTTATTGTACAGACTATGTCATACACATACTTATTATTATTTTACTTTTCCCGTACTGAAGAGCATTCCATACTATTCAACAAAATTGAAATGAGGCTTTATAGCAGTTTTTTCTATGTCGTTAGTTCTCCATGCAAGGCATCCGGCTACGGGCGCTCGGGCTGGGACGACGTGCCGGTGGGCGGCGCGTCGGGCGGCTCCACGACCATCAGCGCGTCGTCCTCGCCGGCGCCCGACGACGAGCCCGAGCCGCCGCGCCAGGCGCACGAGCCGGACCTTAGCCCGCGCAAGAAGCCGAGGAAACAGATGTATGTAACATGCAAAGAAAAGGAAGAAAAATCATTTGCGCGCGCTAAATATAATGCATTACAACATTTTTTTCTCTGTTCCTTATAGATTAAGCAGCGAAGTGAGACAATGCGACTACCAAGGAGAAGAGCCACCGCCCACGCCACCTCCTGTCGCATTCAACCCTCCGAAACGTGAGTACCTCTCGATATGCCGCAGTAATTTTGTCAAGAGCAAGCTGGCATTGTCATCGCATTTCATGCGCCTCAATTATTGCAATCTAAGCCTTTTCTGAAGGACATAAAAGTGATTTACAGTCTTTTAGGACTAGGCGAAAAGCTAAGCTTTCGACAAAATTACTGTATTTTGTAGCCTGTCTCCATAAATGGACATGTGGCACTAATTGTGCATTATATTCTACAATGAGTTTTGAATAACACCGTTTCCGATGCAGATGAGGAAGATAAACCAAAGTGGAAGAAAAGGATACGGAAGGTCGTCCCTGCGAGCGTCAAGGGTTAGAAATTTTTTAAATTAGAAAATTTTGGAATGGAGAATTGTCATAAGATTTGGAGCAAGATAAAGTAGAAAAGCCTAGAAGAAATTGAGCCTTCAATCAAGATGCAGAAAAACAACACAAAAAGTGGCTTTGTGGCTGTGTATGCTTCTCTGGTACGAATCGTGGGTTCGATTCTCACACAGAACAAATATTTTGAAAACAGTTCCAGGTGGTAGTTTTAGGTTTTGGCGTTTAGTGTGGAACAAGGAACAACACTATACTCACTGCCGTAAATAATTGTCCTTTCATCATTCTAACATAACTGAACAAATTAAAATTCGACTACAGTCATTCTTGGTTTTTAGAATAAGAGATATTAGTTTGATCTGTTTATTACGTTTCCCGACCACTTGTTTAAGCCCTGAAAATTAAAGAAAAGGAGCAACCATAAACTACTTCAAACTACTAAAAATGGGAGTTGTGCAAGTGAGCTGCTACAATTAATGGAAAACAACTGTTATTGCACACAGGTCCACTTTTAAGTTCGAGTTACGTGTGCGGTTGGCGCAGTACGGCGTTGCATTTCACACGTCCGTCAGATGTACGGCGACGGGAGCCGCGAACGCGTGATATCGTCGCCATCGCCAGCCAGAAGCATGTGCTCACCAGCGCTGAGGGCTGGAAGGTGCATCATCTTACTGCGCAAATGGACGACTTGGTAACAACACAATACTGTTCATAGTGCCTTTAAGGAAAATGGCCACGAGCAGACTGTAGGAACCGCCTTAACAAAATGTTATTTGGGTTGAAAAGTTCTTTTAAACCATTCCAAATTAGGCACATTGCTTTGGCATCTAGCGTGGGTTCGTCGGAAGTATTAGTTTTAATATATATTTTGTTGTTTTATCTAGATGTCCTTAGAATCTGACGTCGGAGAGCAATTGGCGGGTCTCCTTCGAGCACTAGAGACGGCTTCGGGACGCGCGATCTCTGCTCTGCAACCACATTCACACACGATACTTGAGTTACTCAAGGTAGGTTCAAAAATTGCCACGACACTGTTGGTTTACTTGGTTTTCGTAGACCCAAAGCTATGTTAGAATGTTAAGATGTTAAGTTAAATCAACAAATAGAGATACATACGAATCGTGATGTGGATACTTTTCGAGTCCGTCCTATGGCGTGATTCGATTATTTTAAATACATTTTGATTGTTTCAGGGTAACATACAAAGGAGTAAAATCGTATGCGAAGGTATACAAGAAGCTCGCGAGGACATCCTTCGAGTCTTCACGCACAGAAACTTTGTGTCAGATATTCTGACGAGACAAGCGGACAAGCGGTGCTTCAGAAAACACCGGTCGCAATCATAGCCGACTGTGGAATCTCGCTCAAGGAAAATGAACAGTATTTTCTTGTGATTGTATAAGTCTTACACGGACTTTCGCCTTACTCACATCACTTCGCAGTTGCCACCTTCTAAATAAATGACTGCAATGCATAATACGCGGGGAGGTCAAAAAGTTCGAAACTAAATTAAATTATTTTTCCTCTTCAATATAGTTCCTGTTAAACTTATTTACAGTTCTCAGACCTTTCAAATAATTTAATTATCCCTGCGAAAGAAATTAATTGATCAAGACCCTCAAAATAGACAGAAATTTCCGACTACACTTCTTTGACATCAGTGAATTTTTTCCACGAAGCTCTTCTTTAATTTTTGGGAACAAATAATTATAAGGTCTAGGGAGGGGTCAATTCTGAACTATAGGGAGTGTGGTTCAAAGTTTCAAATCCGCATTTGTGTAAGGCAGCCATTGCAACATGTCGCTTGTGAACGGGTTGAGTTGTCGTGCGAGTGGAGCTCATCACGAGATCACTTTCCCCTTCCTTTTTCCTTAACTGCTGTAGTAATGTGAGGGAAGTATTGTCCCGTGATATTATTATCTTTATCATTGTAATCGATCAATAAAAACCCTTCTGAATCCCAAAAAACTTTAGCCATAATCTTATCGGCCAATTTTGACACCTTCAACTCCTTAGGCGGTTCTAATTTTTTTTTGGGCCACTGCAGGAACTCTTGTTTTAACTCAGGTTCATAATGATGGACCCAAGTTTCAAACCCAGTCACAATTTGGTTCATAAATTCATCTCTGCTCCTACTACACAGCTTCAAAAACTCGCGTGAATACCCGACACGCTGCTGTTTCTGCTTTTGCTTTGTGTTTTCTTTTCGATTGACTTGTTTATCCAGCGATATCCCAAAGTAATGAATTGATCGGGCTAAAACATAGTTTTTATAGTTATATTGAGTCACCGACTAGAACAGTTTAAAAAAACACCTTGTCCTCTAGCCCCTCTATTGCGCAAACTTTTTGACCTGCCCTCTTATTACTGCTGGTAATAAAAAAAGCTCAAAGTTTATGAACTGAAGTTGAGTAAGGCTGCAAGTGCAATATTAAGACTTGTACGGAAGTGCATTATAAAACAGTTTCTTCCAAGAATATAATTATTGAGGTTCTAAACTTGTAAATAGACTTAAGTATAAGCAATGAAAAAAATATTTAAGTTGAGAAAAGAATGCCTTGAATGAGTTGTGTTGTTTTGGGACTTAATTTAGAAAATACATGATTTATAATTATATAATATATGGTTTTTATTTGTTTGTAATGGTTGAACCATATCTATCAGCACGGAATCGCATTTTTCCATGCTCCTATCCCCTTCTGTCGCTCAGAACCGTCATTTGCTAGAGCGAGAAACAGCTTAATGCTATCGCATGCCGGCACGCGGCAGCATCGACGATGCGGTCGGCACCGATTCCGTGCTGTTATATTAGGCGCAACCTTTAGCCAGCTGGCGGGGCAAAACGCCAGCTGGCTAAAGGTTGCGCCTAATATAATAGCACATTTTAATTTCTGTGTTGGTATGTGATACACAGTATAGTTCTGTTCAAACTGTATGGCGGCTCGGAAAATCTAACGGAAAGCTGCGCAGAACACAATTTAAGGTATCAGCGGGGCGCAAAGGACTCACCGTTTTGACCATGGGCGCCGGCAGGATTTTTTCCATGGAGGTGCACCTTCAGTTCCATGAAAATAGCTCGAATTTATTCCACCAAAAATTGTGCGCGAACATTTGTGCCGCACATTTGTCGCGAACATTTCGTGCAGCACAAAACGTTCGGGACCGTTTCCACTTAAGCGCAAGCGGAACGTTTCCTTTACAAACGATTTCATAATATATCATATCACGAGAACCCATGTCCAAAATGTTTGCCTCAACGTTTTACGTGTACCAAAACCGTACCTATAAAATCGATAGATATGGTTATTCTAATTCCATAAATAAACACAAGCACAGTGCCGCACAAATGTTTCTTTCGGTGGAATCGCTCAAGTTAAGATGTACAAAATGTGTGTGCGTCCACCACAACGTTCGCACGCAACTGCGAATATTTGTGCGCACACACGTAGAAGCGCTGGAGTCGCATCAGCGAATATGCACTCGCTGTTCGTGGACTCAGTTTTAGTAGTCTAGGAGACCGACCTCTGTCGAATTCACACAACTGTCCAATCAGCGAAATTGACTAATCAGCGAATCTGTCGAATTAAATAAACTGACGACTGAGAACTACTTTACTAAAAAAAATTTTTTAGCAAGTTTAGTACGTACATGTTGTCTGATATAATTACGTCAAGATTTTATATAAATTGCAACAACTGTGAGTCTTGCTTGACTGAATATACTTATGAAACCTAGTACCGCCTAAAACTTTTTCGCAATATTTTTGTTCATGTATTAAAAAGTATTTTTCAGAATAATAATTGGCAAACATTTTGGTCAGGGGCTCTTGTACATACTAACATGTTTGTTCACAAATATTGTGCTACATAGCGCGCGAACAAACGTTACGCCAAGTTTTGCCGATGGAAACGGATCTGCAGCTCAGCACGCAAACACGGACAACGTTAACAAATCTGCAGAACCAAATGTTCGCGCACAGTTTTTGGTGGAATCGCACCACTAGATTATGTACTAAAAGTTTTAGAATTATTATATTTTATATGTATTACTCCCTCTATCCTACAAAGCGCAACAATGTGAAACAGACTATAAGTATTTGTTACAAGTGTTCATTACAGTGTGTCTACCTATATATAAGCAAGCAGGCAGGCAGGCAGGTGTAGGCTTTAGCTGCTATAATAGCTGTCAAAGTGTCAACTGTCAAGTGACATTGAATGTCAATTTGAAAGAAAAACAATAACCTAACCTACATAACCTTATCCAACTAATAATTTAAATTACTTCGACTGCTGATAATTCCAATAAAATTAAATCGTGAATTAGTTCATCAATAGAAACCAAAATGGCAAGTAGTCGCTTGGAAAGAATTGGAACTATTTACACACGGTAAGAACTCATTTCCTTTTTCTATGGTTTTTTTTTAATGTTTCTAAATTTATTTTGAATTTGGAATTCATTTTAATCACGCGCCAAACCATTTTTAGCGGGAGTTTGGAAAATCCACTTAATTTCTAGTGCGTTCGTTAACATCCTAAAAATTTTCTAACTCAACTTTCCTGAATAATGACGTCTAAAAAAGGAGCAAAAGCTAAACATTTGTCAGTAGATTTAAATGAATTATTAAATGAATCACAGTTTCTTAAGGATTCTCCTAACAATAAAAGGAATCAAAAACGTCAACGAAACGATGTGACCGTGACCGAAACTGATGAGGAGAGCATTGCCAAGTTGATAGGGCAATATCAAACTAATGCTAAGAAAAAGAAATTGGAGGTCAATGTAGAAGCTTGTAAAGAGTCACGCCAAAAAATATTGAATGTTATGAGCCATCAACTTGAAACAAGGTAAGTAAACTTAAAATTCTTATTTGATTACCTTCCCACCCAGGTAACTAAAGGTACACCTAACACATTCATTTCAGGAAAGAAAAAAGTGATGCTCTGCTTGAAAATCTCTCAGAAGTCATGCTGCAATTGGAAGCAGATTGTAATGCAATGAAAGATAATGAGAAAAAGTTGGAACATTTAACTGCAGCAGTAGTAAAGTGCATGCAGCAGACAACCACAGCTCATAAACAAAAACTGAAAGCATTAAAAGAGATACATACTTCCTTTAAGAAACAGTAAGTTTAAGAAGTTAAAATCAAACTTCAAGTTCTTATCAAAATATTAATGTTGGTTCGGAAACTGCTATTAGCCACTAGTAAAAAACAGAAACAAGAAGTTTGAATTTTTCCATCGCTGTTTTTTATTAATCCTGTTAGTAATTCATATTTTCCTTCTTCTTTTAGATGTGAAGAAATGGAATCAGATCATAAAACCGAAACCGACAAATTAGCAGAAGACTTGGAAGATGATATTAAAAAACTTCAACAAAAACTAATTTCAGAGACCAAGAAAAGTGGTTGGGAAAATTTGCGCAGAACTATTTTTCATGCTATGCAAAATGATTTTTAATTTTAACTGTGTTTGATTTTAATTTAATAGCTATTTTAATTCAATAAAACTTTTTTAATATGTAATGTTTCTCTTTCTATGCATTTTTAATAAATCTTCCTAAATATCTTTCCGCATGAAACCAGCAAAACTAGAGCTTGGGTATTGTACTGACTTGATTAGCAAGCTCTACACATTTTTGAGGTTATTCAAATAAAAGAAAAATTGAATGGGGTATTTTTTTTTTTTTTTTTTTTTTTATAAAACGCCCCACACTAGGAATTTCTCCTGTATCGTGGGTGCGTTTACAAACATTTAAGCTCACATACACAAACAGCCAGACCCGGAACAACTACCTGTAGGCCATACAAATATTTGTTCCGTGCGGGAATCGAACCCGTGACACGAAGCGCAGCAGTCAATCGCTCAGCCACTGCGCCAACCGTGCCGTCAAACGTTATTGTACGCACGACGGCCAATCAAGCTGTACAAAACCAGTTTATGCGGATCTCTCATTGTATAGGAAATCTATACAAAGCGAGGCCAAGTTATACAGGAAACGTACAGCTTCATGTGCCGCCGTGTGTACCAATATTTAAAAATAGAAAGAAAGAAAAAATATTTATTTGTCGCAGGGACATGACGTGCATTATACAAAAAATAAACAATAAACTATAAATTCAACAGGACGGAACAAAAAAAAAGGAAAAAATAAATTTGCTCATTGGACCAATCATAAATCGCATTGGTACTTAAAGCATTTGCTGTCCCCTATGTCCCCATTTTGTCGAGGTTTGCTATGTTAACATAAATCTATGAAGCAGCAGCTTTTTTTTCTGGGCGAAGATTCATATTGCCCAGACCATGCACATCCCCCCGATTGAAACGGCGGGCTACCTCTGTAACACGCAATTTGGAAAGGCGAGTGATCGGTCGAGACTTCTAGAAAGAACCTTATTAATCCACCAGTAAACCGAAAAAATATAAAGCTTTAGTTACAAGACTTGATGTTGTTTCAGAGTGGAAGGACTACTCACAAAAGGAGCGATGAGAGCAGATGACAGGCCCCTGTGGTTTGATCTGTATAGAGCTTTTCCGCCTCTTGTAGAGCCTAAGTTTGCCAAACCTAAACCAGAAATCAAACCTATCAGACAAATTCTTTATGCTGAAGATGCCATCAGAGCGTAAGTAAATGAATGTTTAATATCTGTTCGCAAATGGACTTTATCAGTTGTTTTGTTACTGGATCTTTTCTTAGGTTGCGCCTATATTAACATATGTATATTAACTTACAGGAAATTTCACTCAAATGGCCATGGCTTAGGAGCAATAAGTATGATCAGTCAAACGGAAACTCAAACCAAAAGACTCGTTCAACAATATGACAAGATGAAATCCGAGGGGGTTCCAGAAGAGGAGCTGATTGAAAAGTCGGCGGCGGTAGTCGGCAGTGAACGACAATTGGAAGCCGTCAAAGCCAAAGTTACGGCACAAAGCCCAGATTCAATATCTGCTAAAATTATGTCCGAAATAAATATGAAGAATATTTTCTCTGAAAAGTGAATAGATTTTAATTGTAGAATTAAAGTTAGATTTATTTGTGTTTAGATTTAGTAAGTCTCAATAAAGTTTTTGTTTATTTAAACTTGTTGCTGATTTCACTGTTATTCATTCTTCTGCTTGCAAATCAATTCGAATTTAGCATAAGCATAAGCATAATCAGCCTTTAGTGTTCCCACTGCTAGGACACAGGCCTCCTCTCTATGAGAGAGAATGGGCTATAATCCACCACGCGGGCCCGGTGCGGGTTGGGTGATGTCACATGTCTTCGAATTTTGGTTCAAAGACATGCCGGTTTCCTCACGATGTTTTCCATCACCGTTTTGAGAGCAGTGGTAATGAAATAAATTACACTAAGTAATGCGCCTGTGCCTGGGTTCGAACCCACGACTTACTACTCCTAAGTCGGGGCCGCCACCACTGGGCCACCGCTGCGCGCATTTTAACTGTAGAAAATGGCTATTTTGTATGTAGATGCGTACGCATCAGTTCTTATTTCCGAACGGATTCAGCATTCAGCTCTCGTATTTTCGTGTAATCGGGATCGAGATGATCCGCCTTAGAACCAGATTTGTCGACATAGCTCACAGAATAAGTAAGCTGAAGTGGCAATGGGTCGGCCATATTAGTAGAAGAACTACAACAACGCCCGTCTACCCCAAACGAGCGTTGTATTCATAGGTAGACGTATTCTTGAGGGGAGACTGCGAATCGGCAAGTCTAAGGTAGGATTGTCGCTACCGCGCGGGGCTGGTAGCAACTGGATGAGAGTTGCCGAGAATCGAGTAAAGTTGCGTGCGATTGAGGAGGACTATGTCCAGCAGTGGACTGCTATAAGCTGATGATGATGATTTTTAACACAGGGTCCCATCATGCTCAGCAGCTCAAGCCAGCTTGCAAATTATAGAGGCAAATACTTGGAAAAGTGACGAGCAGACCTGTTGAGCTCATTGACTCACACTTTTAGTACCTATTCCAACCTGTTTTTCAGTACAAGATAGCTGTGTGTACGCATTGCTAATCGGAATCGCACTATCTTATCTAAGCCTCTTGATAAGGACCTCGCGCCGAGGAACACACCTAGCTATGCTCCTATGTTTTAGTGTGTCATCAGTTTCGCTTTATTACGAAGTGTTGTTTAATTCACTACTTGTGTCCTAATTACAAAATAAAGTGTCCAAAATGGCTCAAAAGAGATCTTTGTGGTTCTACTTTGCTGTTATTTTGGGTAAGTTCAATCACTTCTGTAAAACAATTTCTGCAGTGAGCTAATTGTAAACAATAGGTACTTGGTTCTCTTTGTTTGGTTAGTTAGGGGTTTTTTACCTACTATCTTTAAGGATTGCTAAATCACTCCATGTTAAATAATGGTATTCAGCTGCATCCGGTTAGACCGGAAGCCGACCCCAATATAGTTGGGAAAAGGCTAGGCAGATGATGATGATCTATAAGGATTGTTTCAATGGCAATAACCATGACCATGTCATTTAGGTATCCTATGGAGGTAGTAGTTATTTGCTATAGGTTAACTGAAACTACTAGGATAAGTGATTTTTTGTCCTACAACCTAGCTCTGAAGATTTGTGTTTCGCATGCGCATATACATACATATATATATATATATATATGAATACTACTTTACATATGTGTATATAGATATAATAAATACCTACCTACGTTTCTTAAAAATATGTACTTATACCAAAGCACAATACCTATTATTGAGAACAATGTTAAGGATGTATGTACATATTGTCTCAACCTCTGGTTTGTGTGGTTTTGAGAAAGCGCCCAGTATTAAAGGTTTGCCATTCAAGCTTATGATAATGTACCTACGAGTCTTCTAGTCATTAAGAAAATCTGATGAATTATTCATACCGGATTTCCGCTGTTATCTTAAGTATCGCTTCTGTTGAATATTACTGGGCCGTCATCATCTACTTTATATGTGTAAAAATACAATTACACACAACAGGTTAGTGTAAGAACCTGTTGTGTGATTGTTTTTTAGTTGTGATTTCGAGTATTTATTTTAAGCAGTGCCACAGAATCCATAATAGACAGTGCCTAATTTAATGCTTATATTTACGTACCTACTTACCTACAAAACTTATTTATTAGATGTGATTCCTGCCAAAAAAATCATATGATAACATTATGCTTAAGTACCAACTCTTTAATCATAAGTAGGTATTATTATTTACTATCTTTTTCAGTTATTCTGAGTACACTAACTCAAGAAACCGAAGCCAGGCGAAAAATCCTCCGAGGGAGGCGTGTTATGACTCGTACTTACTACCGTAAGTTTGTTTTTCATCATTAACTACAAAGTGAGGATCAGCTCTCATCAGGAGCCTACTGCTGCTGACACGGGTTTGATTCTGGACAAACCAAAAATATTTTTATGGCCTAAGATATTAAAATTTGATCTGTTGTCCAGCTGTTACAAAACTGCCCTAATACTGCTGCGATATTAAAGCCCTATCAACGTTAAATTGATCACAGAATTGCAGTTGTTTGACAATAATTATTATTCGTATAAATTCCAGACGGCAACGCTGTTCCTGCATGGGCGATTAGTTTGATGGCTGGCATCGGAATGCTGCTTGTAGGCGGCATCTTGTACGTCGTCATGAGGAAGATTGTACTTTCTTCAGAGACCGGCTCCTTGAACACGTACCAGCCGGCTATGCAGCAAGATGTTTGAGCTGCTTATAACTTAAGTTTATTTGTATGATTATTTCATTGTAACTTTAAGATACCTTAAGTTGGGTAATGCGATAATATCGAACGAACGAGGTAGTGCGTCTCTAATTCACTGTTTATTCACACATTCATTCCGTAACAAGCAATGTTTTAAACGAAAACGTAACCACCTAACTGTTCATTATATTTTTTTTATTACTTTATGCATTTTTACCTACATATTTGTTTACATTTTGTTTAGGTTTTAAAAATAAAAATCGTTTTTAGATTTTATTATAATTTAATTTTATCTTTTAATTATACAATCAATTTGAATGGATATATGAAATTCATAATCTAAAATGAACATGTCATTTTATTGCATTTTTGAGATTGTATTAGACAAGGGCAATTACTTGTGACGAGATAAATTTAAAACTTAGAATTCTCTGCGATGATATTTGTCGGGGTCAAAGTAAGAAGTAACAACCACACGATTGCTGAATTTGCGGCCAGTCAGGGTTTGCTGAGCCTTCTGGCAATCAGCAATACTGTTAAACTCGACAAACACCTGCACAAAAAGATACATGGAATTAATATTATGTACAGTTGTACGTTTGTATTCAACATCATTCTTAAATACAAAAACTTGAAACGTACTTTTCCACATCCAGGTACTTCAACTCCCTCTATAGGTCTTGGGATTTCTATACTGCGTACACAGCCATATTTGTTGCATTCTTCCCTGTTAAATAAAAGACAAAGCATTAGTAGTACAATATGAATCAGTCAACATCTTCATCATTCAATATCTATACAAAAAATAAAATTGAAGTGCCTGTTTTGTAATATCAAATTCTTTGGGAAAGTTGTTTGTTATCATGAGTACAATCACGTGTATAAGTATCGGTCACTAATTACCAGTCACCCTATATACGGCACTTGACTTTTACTGGAACATAGCCGATGTTATAAGGAATAACTTAGGCTACTTTTATTTTAGAAAAGTAATTAGGGTTCCGTGCACAAAAATTTAAAACCCTTGAAATTGGTATCCGCTTCAAAAACGGAAGTAATATTTTTTTTATACTAATTTACGCGAACGAAGGTCGTGGGTACACGCTAGTATTGAATATAACTAACTTTATCAAGTACGTTTAAATCTTCTGATAAATATCAGGAAAATGAAGCGTCAACGAATTTAAAAATAGAATCAGAACACTCACTTGATATCTTCGAGGATGTCTTCATACTCCTCTTCGTCGCGTAGTTCGTCGGGAGTGACCATGTTGAGGAGACACAGCACTTCTGTGGGCGGCCCGGCACCCGCCAACGTTAGGCCTGCCACTTGCAGCTGCACCGGCGCCGCTCCGGTCATTGCTAAAAAACCATTTCAGAGTACTCTGATAGTACCAAAGCTCATTTACTTTCAATGTTACCACAGCAGGATTTTGTAAGCATACTGTACCTAAAGTTGAGTTCTTAGCTCCAATACTAGCTCGTTGAACAATGAGTTTCTTGTCACCCAGTTGCATTCCATTCAGACCCGCTATTGCCTATAAAACAGTTGCATCAGTTCAGACTGATATTAAGATAAACTCATAAGTTATTAATGTAATTTTCACATGCATAATTACCTGATCAGTCATTGAAATATCAACATATTCCGCAAAGGCATAGCCCTTGCTCAGTCCAGTTGATGAGTCCTTCACCAAATTGAAAGCTCGTAGTTGTCCAAATGACATCAGCAATTCTTTTACCTGTTTCACACATTATTCAATCAGAAAGTGAGTTGTTTCTACAAGGTTTGAATTACACTGAATAAATATTTAGGTACATGATTGGTCTATTATGCAGTTGTACATTCATTACACACAATTTTTTAGTGTTCCCGTTACATTTGCTAGGCAAAAGGCAGCAAATATATAAATGAATGTTATCTGACCTGTGTCTAGCCGCATGTTAGAATCAGATGTGAATGGAGGAGACTTGCCTTGAAGTGCCGACGTCTCATTCAAGTACAAGACGTATAGGTGAGAATGAGAGACAACAGTGACACGCGGGCCGCGAATGTGCCAAATCTAAGCTAGGGAGGGGCAGAAAGCAAACTATATCAGTGAGTTGTTTCAGAATATATCGAGCGTGAAGCGCACGCTCATCCCGCTAGGGTACCTGTGAAAATACCTGAAACTGACCAAAACATAACGCGGCTCACTGCTGGCTCCACCGTAGCCCTGTCAACTGTTGAATCTCGCCCTGAAATGGCTGCGGCACCTAATACTAACTCCTAATGGGAACATCTACAGTCATGTGTGCAACATACATGGGTAGCTTGCTCAATATTATTGCTATGAATGACTTACGTATGTTTAATTAATTTTTTTTCGTTACACCAAAGTGATATCGAAAATATCAATAAAAAATATGCTTCATGTTTATAGACCAGTGCTAAAAATAATTTAGGATCAAAACAATTACAAAGGAAAGGAGGGTTGTGTTGATTTAGTTCACTTGACAAGAGAAATCCTAAGAATCTGTGTGTAAGAATACAAGAGGCAGTCGCAGTATAGACCTGCAAAACATAATTTTGTATATCAGTATGAACAGACGAATATATTTTATACCTTCATTGGAAAATTTTACATTCATAAAATAATGGAGTAGTTATATTATGATTTATTTCAATGCTCAAAGTGTAATAATCTAATATACACCATCCATAAGGCTGATAAATACTAATAAAAAAGCAAAAAATATAGCCACTTGGAACAGAAAAAATGAAAATGGACAGTCCCTACATACAAAGTGACATGTCTAAAGACATTGTTTAGAAGAGTGTTATAAAGATTCAAACAATTCTAAAATTAATTTTAGAATCGAATCGATTAATTTTATGAAATAATGTAAAAATTTTAAAAGTAATTTAGTACTTTAGTTTAGCGTTTAGTTTGTACGCGCATGTAATGCTCTCCTGTAAACCATGTCTTTAGACATCTCGCTTTGTACTTAGAGACCGTTGAAATGTTACATATAACTCAGAACATTTATCAGCCTTAGTTGATTTTTATGAATTCCAATAAGTCTTTTCATGATGAATAAATATTATATATATCACAAAATACTATGAAACATTGATTTCATGTATAATACTGTAAAGACTTATATTGTACAGTAATCCTATTTACATTTGTAACCAATCAATGTGTCACAGAAATGTATTTTACGCTAATTATCAGATAGCAGCAACTTACTTGGTCCTCATTTAGATAATTGGGCAAACCGCCAATAAATATTTTGTGTGGGGAATCTGGAACTACTGTGCTAATCACACCAGCTGAAAGCAAATAAACATTATTATACAGGATGAATTTAAAGTCTGCATGGATGAACAAAATCGAAACTATGAGAGATAGCAAAAATTCTCAAAGGAGTCTCGAGCCCAATTTTGGTAAAAACTTAACTACATTATTGTATTTTTGAAAAACTGGCCAAATGATAAGTGAGACTCACACACCGGGGGTTACTTGTAGTACATTTTACTACATATTTAAGGTTTTTGTATATCATTAATTCCCAGAATTTGATCCTTATTAAGTGCACTATGTGTAATAATACAGTGTTTATTTCTCCAAAATCAATGGGTTTGATTCCCGGCTAGAAATAATGATTTTTTAAAAATCCAATGATGCAGTTTAAGTTTTCATCAAAATTGAGCTCGAGACTCGTTAGTATTTTTTGCTATTCCTCAGTTTCGAATTTGGCCATCTCACTTGAAAAGTGCACCCTGTATACAGACATTACACATTTTTTTTTAAATCATGCATACTGATTTAAAAAGGGTTATAAAAATATTTATAACCTTTTTTTGCCTAGATTTTAAAATTAATTACAACCACATGTTTTAATGTAAAATATCAAGGAAAATATTGATTATAACTCACCCGGCACATTAATAGCTGGATTTTCAGTGCCAGGCATGGGCTGATAGTCGTGCGGCCGTCGAATTTTCAAGCTCTGCCCTTTGAAGTTGATACCATCAAAAGCCATAGCTTGTGTTGTCTCATCTATAGATCTAAATTCAAGGAATGCAAAGTTTTTGTCCAAGTTAATTTGGCAAGCTAACACAGGATTTCCTGCGGCTTGCGCCAAGCCCGAGAGATGCATCTGTTGGTTGAAAAACTCCATGGTTTCCTCTTCCGTGACGCCGAATGGTATGTTGCCCACATACAATCTTCGGGCTTGACGAGTTATCGTAGATCCTACGACGGGTACAGCTGCTTGTGGTGTATCTGCGACGATATTGGCCGGTATTTGTCCAGCAGCTTGCATGGCTTTATATTGTAGCGGCGTAATATGCTCAAAGCCCGGTGGCGGGACATCCCAATACAGAGACGGCTTGCGTCTACGAGATCTTTTGCTCTGTGATCTGGATCTGCTTCTCCTCGCAGGCTTTTCACGACGTTCCCTAGAACGGGACCTAGAACGCCGCCTCTCCCTCGAACGAGACCTGCGTCGGCGGTCTGCAAGCAAAGTAACAAAGTTAATTAAGGACTATTAATCTTACTTTAATAAGGGAAATAAATCAAATCGTTTACGTACCTTTGTCTTCACCCATATTATTCTCTTTATTGGTTACTTTTAGAGTCAAATATTCAACTTCACACTTTCACAGTTTACTCAAGCCGAAGAACCAAAAATACGTCTTCGCAAAATGGCGTCGGGTTTAAAAAAAAAATTAACTTTGAACACCGGTCTTTCAAGAAAACTACTTTCTAAAGATGTGATTTTAGTTTTTTTTACGTTCTCCAATCTTACAGTTTCTTTAGAATTTTCCTCCTCTTACTTTAGAAATTAGAGGGATAGGGGGGCGGGACACAATGTATCACTTTGAGGAAGTTTCTATCTTTAAACGATTAACTTTAAGAAAAAATGGTTTTAGTAAACTCAATGTCATTTTTATAGACAACCCGAGCGCCGCGCGGGTCATCTTTTTAGAGGCAGATTTGTAAGAGTTGGAATATGCGTTTAGGGGCACTATGAGCAGCCACGAAAACAAAGAGAAAAACTGGGACGTAGAAATTTTTTCGGAATTATTGGTTCTATTTCATGTTAGAAGGCTCATAATACGGAAACGGTGCGTCGGACGACCATGCGTCTCAGAACCTAAATGGTTTCTATGCTCTAGGTCAACCCGATATTGCAATAAAATTTAAAAAAAATATATTTCTAATTCCGTAATTTTTTATAAGTTCTTGGTCCATAGAGCCCCTAAGGCTACACTTAAACCCCCCGCACGTACAGGTTTGATGTTTATTTTTTTAGTTTCAGTTCTATATAAGGGCCCGCCTTAATGTTTTTTATTTTTTTTATTTGTATAAAAATCGTAAAGCGATTCATAGTACCTACCAAGTTTCAACTGTGTAGTCTTAATAGTTTCGGAATAAAGTGGCTGTGACATACGTACGGACAGACAGGTATGACGATTCTATAAAGGTTCCGTTTCATTCCGCTACGGAACCCTAAAAACGATGATTTGTCAGGAATATTTTGCCTTAGAACAACAACTAAAGCAAAAAATGCTTTAGTTATTGTTCTGAGTATTGGGCACTGGCACACGGCACACTGTACAACGTGTGTCAACTGTCACCCCTCGTGTGTCATTCCATTTATGATTATGTCAAAATTATACAACTAACTTCGAAAGTAGTCCATCGACGAACAAGTTGCAAGAAAACAGAGTGAATGTTAATACAATTTCCCATGACTGGATTATAATGTATATGTCAACAATTTGTTCAGAAAAGTGAAAGTTTGTAAGAATTTATATCTTTGCCGTAGACCGAAATTGTTATTTAGCTCGATGGCTTATTGCTTTTCGATTAAAGTTTTTACCAGTTGTGTATTTTGTGTTATATGAAAAATGGTAGATATGGTTTCATTTATAAAACAATTTTAATCGTCGTTTGTAATATAGCGGGTTCAGTTAAATTTGACTTAAAAAATTAACTGTGTTTTAGAACAACGAACATGGGAATGAAGGAGTCAGAAAAAGGTTTGAAAATGGAGTGGATAAAGACGACCTGATCAAAAATGATATTAACTCTGTGGAGATTAAAAATACGAAAGGAAATACCAAAACTATCGGACTAGTATTCGTGTCATTACTTTTGGATTTGTTAGCTTTTACGATGATTCTACCTCTTTTGCCATCGCTGCTGGATTATTATAACAGAGAAGAAGGCAAAGGGAACAGTTTGTATGCTTCCTTATTAAGAGCTGTGCAAGGTTTCCAGAAATTCACAGGAGCACCTGATCAATTCGCGTCAGTTTTATTCGGAGGAGCACTTGGATCGATGTATAGCTTCCTACAATTTCTGACCAGTCCAATAGTGGGAAGCCTTTCAGATGCATATGGAAGAAAGCCTATGCTTTTAATTTGTTTAGTAAGTTTGTTTTAATTATTTAATAGATCCTATTAAAATATAAGTGACATGTCTTAAAAAGTTGTTGAAGTAAAAAATTGAATCACTTGATCAAGAATTACAAATTCTATATGTGAATGTGCATAAGAAAAATTACAAACAAAAACATAGTCATATAAATTCATGCAGATGATACAGTAAGTAGAAGATCTGACAAGAATTAAAAAGAGAATTTTATCATTAATTTTATGAACTAGTTTTGAACAGTAAAAAAAAAGTTGAATTAACTGTCTGGCTATGTGGTATTGTTACTACATGAGTTTATATAGTTCTTAACAAGACATGCTGTCAGGAAATGTGATAATATCTATTCCAACATATCACTGATAATATAAAAGTATGGATTCTGACATCTTTGATAAAACTTTAAATTCAAAACAAATAAACTAGTTGGAGAAACTACACTATGATTAAAAAAAAAAATGACAAAACAATTAAATTCATAAAAATTATTTTAAAAAAAATAGTACCAAATATTCCAGTAAAAAACTGATAAAAATCATTATAAGTAATAATAAAACTAATTGACATTATTAATACATTCAGCTAAAGTTTCATAAAAAGTACAAACATTGGTGTTTACTCAAGTGTGGGCGTTATTATACATATTTCCAAGGTTATAGAAAATGTACATCCTTGTAAGAAACATGCAACATGTAATATCCTCTATTATATGTTCATCATAATATAATCAATAAAATGATTACATTTATGAATATGATTACTGAATTGAAATAGGAAATGATTGCTTCTCTAACTTCTTAGTAATTTAACAATGAAACAAATGTAATTATTGTTCATGGCTGTTAATGGAAATTCCCACCAGTCATATTGTTGGTATGATTGTTAGGGCTTCAATTGGAAAACTTAAAGACTCATAGACAGAAAGTAGGTATGATGAGGTCTCAGTGCAAAAGAACAATAAATCTTATGTATTTTATTAGTTCTGACTGATGTTACTCATACCTACTGTTGCATAGGAAGTATGGGTTTATTTCTTCTTAAGGATACATTAATTAGGTATTAGTATTTTTTATGTTTCGATGTGGTTTTGTCCCTCAAGCTACAATTAGGTAAAATAGATCAAATGTTTTTACCAATTCTCATTGTAATAAACCTGTTTGGCAAGATAAAAAAATGCTAAAAATAGTTTCATTTACATTAAGAATATATTTAACTTTAAGCCAGTAAAGAACCCAATTAATGTAAATTGAATGATCATAGGTTGATGCTTCGTAATTTTATCAATAATGTTGATCAAAAAAGTTCAGAAATGGAAAGATTTCTGAGAATTGTTTAATGCCGAATGGCTCGTGCTCCAAACAATTCTTGGCATGCAACCTTGATGTTTTCTAAAAGAATGCTATGATTTTCTCTTCCAGGTAGGAATAACATTATCCCATGCACTATGGAGTTGTGCCAGTACTTTTAGCGTTTTTGTTCTGGCGCGATTTATTGGCGGATTGAGCAAGGCCAATGTAAGCCTTAGTATGGCTGTAGTCACCGACGCTTCCAATGAGAAGACCAGGGCTAGAGGAATGGTAAGAATTTACTTATTATTTTTAATTAAAAAACGCCTCTTCGCGCTGTTTTAATACATTAATGCTGCTAATTAATACGGCAAAATAGAAAATTACGTAAATGTTCGTTTGTCTCTCTTCGTAGCACCCACCGTCGGTGAAGTTCTAACCACGAAAGTAAAAAAATTGCAGCTTTTCAGGAAAGTGATAAAACTGCATAATTGTACCTAAGTAATGCTACAACACCATTTTATAATTCGTGTTTACTTCAAATTAGATAATAGAGACGTTGCTTGTTTCTGATTGGTTGAAACAACGTGTCCTCGGATTCTCTAGCAAACGGCATCAAATATCAAAATGTCAAAACCGCAAAAAATTACTTACCCACGTAAGTAAATTTTTGGCGGTTTTTGTTAGAACTTCAACGACGCTATGCCCCTTTTTACACGCTTAAAATCAACATGAAGTTAAACATCGAAAAAACTGATTAAAAATGGGGCACTCTTATTATTTATAAAAAGGTAAAAGGGGGTTCCAATTTTGAATCCATCCTTTAGGTTTTTATATTGTGGCGCAAGAGAAGGGAAAGTAATTTCGCCTATTTCGCCTCAATGCGTAAGAAGGCGCGCGAAAACACGAGATAGCGAATTTCATAATCTATTTTAAAAATCGCTTCACTTTCTTTTGAAACACAGCAATGTTTGTATGTTTCAGGCACTGGTAGGTTTGGCGTTCTCTATCGGATTCATTGTTGGGCCAGTCACTGGAGCATGGTTTGCCTTGAATAGTGACCTATCCTCCGGCGCATGGGGCGAGCGTCCCGCCTTGTACGCGCTGTCTCTTTCTCTTGCTAATATACTTCTAGTATTCTTCTTTATTCCGGAGACACTGACTAAAGTAAGTTTATTAACTTTACATTTCGGTTCTTTAATTAATATATTATGTTTCTTCTCCTTTAATTCATCGTATTTTTCAGGATAAAAGAGCACCTTTATCATTCAGTCTATCTAAATCCGTGGATTTCGTCTCCCCTTGGCATCTACTAAGGTTCACTGCTGTTAAAAATCTTTCACGTCATCAGAGTGAAGTACTGTCGAAGTTGGGGCTGATCTATTTTCTATATTTATTTATATACTCGGGCCTCGAGTTCACCCTTACATTCTTAACGCATCACACCTTCCAATACACAGCTATGCAACAAGGCAAAATGTTCTTAGTTATGGGTAAGTTAGCTTTGTTTTAATAATAAACGTTTTAATGTTCGCAATTAGTAATTGTTTGATGTATCGTATTTTTTGCTACATGAGTGCGAAAAATGTTGCAATATCATCATATGCCTAGTCTTTTCCCAACTATGCTGGGTCGGCTTCAGTCTAACCGGATGCAGCTGAATACCAGTATTTTACATGGAGCGACAGTCCATCTGACGTCCAAAACCCAGCTAGTAATGGGTAATACGATAATACCCCTTGAAGAGACTGGTTGTCAGACTTTCGGGCTACTGATAACCTGTAACGACCGTCAAAGATCTTTAAATGACAGCCGGGACCAACGACGTAACGTGCTCTCCGAGGCGCGGAGGAAACTCGGTATGTAGGTGGAAGAAAATGGTAAAAAATAGGTACATACTTTGAAGTAATTTTCCCAATTACAATTATATGAAACTTGTTCGATATAAAACTAGGTTAACTGATTTCATACAATAGTTCTCCAATTTATTCAATTTCAAGGGCTGATAATGGCGGTTCTGCAAGGCGGCGCGGCTCGTAGACTCGGCGCCCGAGGGGCAGAGGTCGCTGCACGCGGGGCCCTAGCTCTGACTCCGGCCTCTTTCCTGAGCGTCGCGTTTGCCGCGCTACCGAACCCACCTTTATTTGCACCCATATTCTGGCTCTGGCTCGGACTCGTTCTATTTGCATTGTGTAAGTGTTTAATATTTCACTCAAATAGAACCAAACTCTTTGATTTATTGTTTTATTGATTGATGATTTGATTTATTGCTACAGATTTGCAGATGACCGTCAATTTCAGAGAGTATATTGTTACTGCAACACTTTATTTATTGCCATTGAAACTAAACAATAGCACTAAACTTTAACAAATCTTCTTGTTTCAATGCCAATATTTCTACCCACCCTAGTGTAATTTCTCTCCAGAATTTTTCCTCTCATACAATTTGTTTTGTCACAGCAACGGCGTTCGCAGTATCTTGCATGACTTCAATGGCGGCGGGCAAGGCGCCAAGCGAAGCGCGCGGCGCAGTGCTGGGCACGCTACGCTCGCTCGGGGCGCTTGCACGTGCCGCAGGGCCGCTACTTGCATCCTCAAGTAACTTAACATTCTTACCACTATTATAAATGCAAAAGTTTGTGAGGGTGGATGGATGTTTTTTTGTTAATTTTTCACGCAAAAATAATTCCAGAATGGAGGTTTCAGAAAAAAAACAATACTGAACTACGTTCAGAAATAGCATGCGCCATGTTGGTTCCCAGTGTTTATATTCAAATGCGACACAACAATATTCAAATAAATATTTCTTTGATTTCATATCATTTCCAAAGTGAGTCAAGATTCCAGGTATCGGTATTAGTAAGGCATGCCACAAAGGCACTTGACCTCGTTATTTCATTCACCATCCTTATCTTTGAAATGATTGTTAGTTATCAATAGTCCATATCCATTGCGCTGTTGTTTACTACAAATAGTTTCCGGGCTACATCATAATTTCCATACATTTTTGATTATTTAGGAAATTACTATTATGTCAATTTCTACAGTAGATATTTATTTTTTAGTCAATATCTACAGTAGCTACAGTGAACACTGTCTAAGCTTCCACATTCAGCCCTATGTAACCGGAAACTTCAACCCCTGTCATACAGGCTGGCCTAGTTCAGGAGTTGAGACCACATTGTTGTAATGTTTATTGAAGTTAGAGAAATAAAATTTATTTATTTATTATTTATTTAATAAACTAATTTATTGTTACAATCCACCCTATAAGAGATTCTGCCCACTACACTGTACCATACCATGACCGTGCTATGAACGTAAGTATCTTTGTATTAAAAAGTATGAGACGCTCATTAGACCGTGCCGTTACCGATCAATACCGTCGCGTGTCAAGCACGTAGCGCAAAGACACCTGAAAAATATTTTCGACGATAATTGTTAAAGCTCCGTGTATGGCACGCGACAGTGACGGAAGGATCTAGTGGGCATAGTCTCATACTATTCAGTACTAGCGGCCCGTCCCGGCTTCACACGGGTGGACATTTTTTTATTTATTTAAAATAGTCTACTTTACTCCTTGAGTAATAAATTAAAGGATAAATTAGATAAATCGAAAGCGCCAGGCCCGGATAATATCTCAACCAAGCTTCTCGTTCGTTGCGCTGCATCTATTGCCCTCCCCATTTCAATTCTATTTCAAATATCTTTAGATGCTTGAGTTGTCCCCAAACTTTGGAAATCGGCATTCATAGCGCCTGTACATAGAAAGGAGTCAAAATCAGACATTGCTAATTATAGACCGATATCCAAATGGTGTATCACTGCCAACCTTGGCAGTGATACACAATTTGGATATCGGTCGGGGGTCCTTTCGACCACCTGGTCGAAAGGATTATTTATAACCAGGTCTATTCTGCTCTGGAACAATCGTTTAGTTCTAGTAGTTTAAGAAAGCCGTGTTAGTACACGGCTTTCTTAAAGGTAGATCCACTGCCACCAATCTTATTATGCTTAATAACTACATTACCGACGCAATGGATCACGGTAAACGAGTCAATGTTGTCTACACAGATTGTAGTAAGTGTTTCGACAGAATCGACCACGTCAACCTATTACGGAAGTCAGAGGGCATCGGTATACGCGGGGATTTACTCAGATGGTTTTACTCTTACATAGTCGCAAGCTGTGGTACTGAATAATTATTTATCTAGCTGGGTTTTAGTCCCCAGTGGAGCACCCCAAGGTTCGTTGCTCGGTCCATTATTATTTATCATCTATGTAAATCACATCGACTCCTGTCTGATCTCATCCTCATTACTGTGTTTCGCTGATGATATGAAAATTTATGCTACTATATCATCTACTGCGGACATGATCGCATTTCAAATTGACTTGCAGTGTCTTGAAGTATACTGTAAAAAAAATAAACTTGATCTCAATCCCAAAAAATGTTCAGTTGTTACGTATTCCCGTGGACGGTCAGTCCCAGCAACATCTTAGACTCTTGGTGGTCATATATTACCTATTAGCGGTACTGTTCGTGATTTGGAGGTTCATCACGATTCCAAACTTATTTTTGATAAGCATGTTGATGCGTCGCTAAAGCCTCAAAATTCCTTGGTTTCATAATGCGATTATCAAAGTGCTTCACACAAGCTAAAACGTTAAAAAATTATACTTGGAATACGCATCTAAAATTTGGAATCCATGTTATCACAAATATATTAACCGTATTCAGCGCTTACAAAAAAGATTTATAAAATTTTTAGGCCTTCATCAAAGGGTACCGTATCAGTCCAGTAACTATCTCAATCTCTGTAAAAAATATCATCTCTTACCTTTGATTAATCGTCGTGAGATCTCTGACTGTATTTTTTTGTTGAACACGGTTCGAACTGACATAAATTGTTCTGATATTTTGTCAACTCACTACTTTAACGTTCCAAGCAAATCCAAACGGTTTAATCGGGTGCCATTTGCAAATACTAACTACACAAAATTTGTACGTTGTGCGTGTGAGTAGGTATTTTAATAGGGTGTGACTGTGCAAGCAGTTCGACTTTGATCCTTTTGAAACAAGTGTGACCTCGGCAAAAAAGTGTTTAACAATGAATTTCTTGAAACCAAGATGTTGAAATTCAATTGGAAGGGTAGTGGTGGAGCCGAAGTCTAGACAAATTTATTCTCTCGGCTTTGGTTTTATTATTGTTTTTTTGATTGAATTTTAACATCTTGGTTTTCATGATAAGTAACCTGTCGCAATTATATTAATTTTTACATATTTTAGGTGATTATCTTATTTATACCAGACAAGCTCGAGACGTGAAAACTTGTAATTGGCTGTCAGATTGTCATGTTGTTATATATTATCACTATTGTATTTAGCTGTAAGTCTTCCAAAGTCTTTAAATAATGTAGCATTCTAATGGTGAAAGATTTTTGAAATCGGTCCCGTACTTTTTGAGTTTATTCGTTACAAACATACAAATCTGTCCTCTTAATAATATTATAGTGTAGACAAAGATTATAGGGTTTAACCGCGTATGATGACCGTTCGAAACCCGTTATAACCACGTATGATGACCGTTTTAAACGGTTATGATGCGCTGTTGATACGTTCTAGTAGGCATAGTAGCCCGTGTCATGTTTCTTTCCGTACCTGATACGTTCATAGCACGGTCATGGTATGGTACGGTGTAGTGGGCAGACTCGTTAAATGTTCACATGCATTGTTGGGACTCAAGCTATCTTAGATAGGTCGGTCGCCTTACGATACGATGTTTTTCTTCAGTGTTTAGAGTGCGCGAACCCAAGTGGGTTTAAGACCCGGTTTCCCCTAAAGCGGAGTCGAGTGGAGTGGAGAAGAGACATGCAATACTCGACCAATCACAAGAGAGACGACATGTGGATTTCAACCATGCTATTGGTTGATTTCTTCTCTTCGCTCCGGTCTGCTCGCCTCCGCTTTGGTACAAACCGAGCCTTACCTATGACCCTCAAAGGACAAGTAGGCAGGGCGTTCCCGACTCTTCATTATTAACTGATATGTGTTTTGTTACAGTATACTGGTGTTCAGGCGCGATGATCACATACGCTATGGGCTCCATACTTCTAATCATTCCTGCTGTGATGTTAATTAGACTGAAAACATAATAAAGCAGCTTTTACACTGCATGTACAATAAAAACAAGCAATAACATTTTGAATAATTAATTAAGAATTCCACTATTTAATAGTATTATACAATTGTTCTGTATTATTTATGTTAACTTTGTTTGTGTATTTTTGTACCGTTTATTTATTTAATTCTCTCGAATAATCAGTATTAATACATTGAGTTTTTGGTGTTAAAAATATCGAGTCAATATGGCTTTTGCCACTCAGTAAAACTTAATTTATCTTCGGTCTTGTAAGGATTAAACTTATAACTATATTACTATCTACACATTTATTACCTATTAGTTTTATGGCTATTTGAAAGTCATAGCGAAGTATTTCACTGCTGATCATAAAGATAGTGCCCATACGTGACCAGACTCATCAATATTGATAAACAGAAATAAATATTTTAACTTATTTCAATCGTTTCATTTTCGTACTACCTTCACTTGGCTTTGAACATACACAAGAAGACAGTTTCCGAAAGTATAAACGGTGTAATTAGACCCTTAACAAAGCCGAAATGCACTTGTTCTGCCCGTCGTTGCGATCATTTTTTTGTTCTAGACCATACCATCTAGTTACGGAGACATAGGGGGTCAAAGTTCCAAGTTTAACACAAGTTTTTTTTTTAAATACATGTTTTTAATGTAAGATTTTTACTTTAAACACCTTCACGATCCCCGTACTAAGCGATCCATCCACCAGCACAATGCTTTTCCATCGAGTCCTACCGTAAAACGTGATTTTATACCCAAAAAAAAAAGTCGTTTCCCAGCAATAATGTTTGCTTAAAGTTGCTTAGTTTGATGTACAGAATGCTTGGTTGACGGCTTCGTGAAGGGTCTATTTACGCCCTGTATAGTCGACATTATTACAATGTAATATAATGTTGCATGTTGTTTTGTGCGGATGGCCAATAAAGACATTTAAATAATCTCTGATAGTTACAACCATATATCTAATCATTAATTAATAGTTCTGGGCTGACACAATTTAGATTGCCATCGACACGCTAAGAAGAAGAAGAATAGTTCATTAGATTACACTAACTCTAAGCAGTCCGTGCTCATGTTTTTGCGATAACATTAAGTACTTGTATTATGTAAAATTAGTCTAAGGCCCACACAATGAGGTTAGTCATTCTTATTACAAAAGTAAATTAAAAATGCTTGATAGTGGATTAAAATGTATTTCATTTACCATTTACACTAGCGCATTTGAATACAATGGTTTAAAAGAATTAATACTTTAAGGCGAGGTTATCCAGATAAACGTCGTTTTGTATTGTGCTTTATTCCTATATAGCACGGATTTAAATTCTGAAAAACATATATTACATATTTAACACTTCGATCTAGATATTTCGGCACAGCGATACACGATTACTTGCATTTTGTTGCATCCAATTAAATCGCAAAGACAAGTCTAAATGATGGTTTTTAATATTACTTAATTTGAGTTATATTAGGTTTTTAACAATAAAACTTATACCATTATAAAGGTCGTAAAAAATGTGACAGTACACGGCGATCATAATTTGAAATATTAAAAAAAAACTATACCACCATTTCCAAAATTTGCTGTTTTCATCATTTCTTACTCGCATTGCGTGCTTCAGTCCCGAGCGGAACGCGTTGGAGGTCGGACGTGTGCCAATTTTTCGAACCCGCCACCCCACCCCCGCTAAGTTCTGTTACGAACTGAGCCAAAAATAGTTTGTAAAAAATAATACTTAGTAAACACCGAGCCTAGGTTTATTTGAAATGTCATTTGTTCACAAAAGTACAGTAGGTACCTAATAGGGAACGTAGTCAGAAGGTATAAGATAAGAGTTACGCATTAGAAAGAGAGGCAGCTTCTAGGGTAATATAACTGTAGATAATTAGCGCTGCGCGGCCTGAATTGAACTTTATTGTGTCGTAGCAAAAGTCGCTATTTATGATTTCGCAATATTATTTATAAATTTCGGTAACTTCGGAATGGGCAACTACAGTACTTTCACAGTTATTATGCCTTTTGAATGGGACTGTAGCTTCATTTTATTATCTTTTTTTCGACAATTCAAAACTGCCTGTAACTGGCCTACTAAAATCAAAACATTTATTCCAATAATTTTTTTTTGTAAGGAGTTCTAAAAAAGTTTTGTAGGAAGTCCGGTAAGCCGAAGATTATCGAGTTCGACATGGGCAGAAAAAGAAAGTATGTAGGGGAGAACGAGATAGAATGAGTAATGGTCGATATCGTATTTTGTACGCACGACGACCGATCAAGCTGTACAAAACCAGTTTATGCCGATCTCTCATTGTATAGGAAATCTATACAAAGCGAGGTCAATTTATACTGGAAATGACAGGTTCATGTGCCGCCGTGTGTACCTACTAGTTTTTTTATTTTGTTGACTTATTTACATATTAAAGATAAAATCACTTTAATTTTTTTTATTTTACTTCCTCTGCATTTTATGCTTTACTTTTTTTCGTCATGGGTGTCATTTTCGTGCTTTTCGGGGTCGTTAATAACGAAAATGAGGTCAAAATGAAAATCCAAGATGGCGCCGACGAAAATTTTCGGTTTTTTCGTCATGGGTGTCATTTTTATGGTTTTCGGGGTCGCTGATAACGAAAATGAGGTCAAAATTAAAATTCAAGATGGAGTCAATGAAAATTTTCGGTTTTGTCGTCATGGGTGTCATTTTCATGGTTTTCGGGGCCGCTGATAACGAAAATGAGGACAAAATGAAAATCCAAGATGGCGCCGACAAAAATTTTTTGTTTTTTCGTCATGGATGTCATTTTCATGGTTTTTGGGGTCGCTGATAACGAAAATTAGGTCAAAATGAAAATCCAAGATGGTGCCGACGAAAATTTTTGGTTTTGTCGTCATGGGTGTCATTTTCATGGTTTTCGGGGCCGCTGATAATGAAAATGAGGACAAAATGAAAATCCAAGATGGCGCCGTTAAAAATTTTTGGTTTTGTCGTGATGGGTGTCATTTTCATGGTTTTCGGGGTCGCTCAAAACGAAAATTAGGTCAAAATTAAAATTCAAAATGGCGCCAATTAAAATTGTCAGCTTTGTCGTCATGGGTGTCATTTTCGTGCTTTTCTGGGTCTTTAATAACGAAAATGAGGCCAAAATGAAAATCCAACATGGCGCCGACGAAAATTTTCTGTTTTTTTCGTCATGGGTGTCGGTTTCGTTGTTTTTAGGGTCGCTGATAACGAAAATGACGACAAAGCTGAAAATTTTGATTGGCGCCGCCGCCGTCTTGAATTTTAATTTTGACCTCATTTTCGTTATCAGCGACCCCGAAAACCACGAAAATGACACCCATGACGACAAAGCTAAAATTTTCATTGGCGCCATCTTGAATTTTAATTTTGACCAAATTTTCGTTATCAGCGACCACGAAAACCATGAAAATGACACCCATGACGAAAATATCAAAAATTTTCGTCGGCGCCAGCTTGGATTTTCATTTTGACCTGAGTTTCGTTATCAGCGACCCCAAAAACCACGAAAATGACACTCATGAAGAAAATATCGAAAATTTTCGTCGCCGCCATTTTGGATTTTCATTTTGGCCTAATTTTAGTTATCAGCGACCCCAAAAACCACGAAAACGAAACCCATGACAACAAAACCGAAAAAAAAGTAAAGCATAATTTTTTTTAAAACCGAATGGCGCGTGGCGTGTAGTTTCGAATCATACCCGTATTAACAAAAATAAATAAGTATACCTTCTTATTTTTAATTATATCTACTTATTTTAATTGTTAGTAATTAGGTTCACGTTCATAGAATATGTAGGTTCATAATCGATCTATAACCAATACTTTCCATAAAAATAAAACAAAGTGAACTTATACATATCAATTCAAGTTGTTTTATTGCATCGCTCTACCCTGTAACGCAACTTAGTACCTATCCGAGTTCGTGAACTCATAACCAGTGCGCTAAGCGCCCGCGTTTTCGCGCCGCGTAATTTGTTACGTATCGCCTCTCCGTGCGGGGGCGATTGATGCATACGGCACTCGGGGTAACCTCGCCTTAAAAACTATGAAAAACATTCGCTCATAAAAACAGTCCTTCTGTGGCAGTCGGGTGATCAGGATGATAAAGGAGTTTTAACTTTATGGAAATACTCCTTCACGAAGTTTGTTTTGTATGTGTTGCTAAGCAACCGTTTGTTGTTATGTTAGGTTGACATAATTATGATATTTTGTTTCTTGCGAGAAAATGCCACTTTTTAGTAATAAATTCACACCAAAAACTATTCCGGTGCGAAAACAAGATACTGCGGTGCTGAAAAATGAGCTTGGCAGTGACTATGCATCAAAGGAATTATCTCTTGACGTGGCCCCATTGAAGTTTAAGTTAGGGGACTTTGAAATATCTTTCGAAGACGGGCAATGGATTCCAGGTAAATAAATGCTTCTTTCAAATGGTTTTTAATGAAAGACATAGTATTCTAGAAGAATTAAGTTTGCGTTATGTAGTACATTAGAGTCTCACTAATCCGGCACCATCCGCCAAGGTATACAAGTTTAAAAAAACAGACCTCGATTAAGGATTATTTCAAACAGACCTCGATTAAGGATTATTTCAAGACTAATGAATAATATGAATAATTTTATAACTTAAGGTGGCAGCGCCAGGGTAGCCCGCGAAATTCAAATTTTCTCATGTTTTTTTTTGCAATTTGTAGGTCAGTGTTAGGTTGTACGTTGATGAAAATATGAATCGCAAAATTAACACGTATGTAGTTACACAATTAAAATCATCAATACAACTCTTATTATTCATTTAACCCCATTCAATAACTATTTAATGAAAAACAGTGGTCACGCGAAGTGTCGACCAGTCGGCGAAAGATTTCGTTAAAAAGGAGACGCACACTCGGGCCCCATGACCCGAGCGCGTTTCGACCCCAAACGGCTCAAAACTGTAGGTACCAATAAGGTTACAGTATTTGCGCCGCTTGAGGATGTCAGCAGCCGCAGCAGCAGCGCCCACGCAGCCCGCTGCCGCCGCCGCCGATGTGGTTGCAACGTGAAATGTTTCAAAACTAATTAGTTAACTGTGAGTTATGTCACTGTTATAGAATAACTTGTAGCACATGAATACACATTCATAATTTGTATTCCCTTTATGAAATCCTTTATTTTATTCATTTTGATTTTTTCTATACAATCCAGTAATCCCAACATAATAATCCGGCACCCACCAGTTTTAATACTGCCGGATTAGTGAAACTCTACTGTATTTTTATTTTTGTTAGAACTATAGAAACGCAGTGTGGTCTTCTTATTTAAAATCGCAAATGGTACTATAGATTGCCCTGAGCTATTAGGTAGTTTAGGATTAGTAGCACACTGCAAAACGTTTCGAAAACCTAGTTTGTTGAATGTCCCTCACTCCAAGTCCGCGTACAGGCAGAATTCGTTTCTGATCCGTGCGAGCAAGAGCTTTAATAAACTTACTGGTGAATATGATTTGGACATTTTTAATACCAGTGTTTCTCGACTTAAGCATTTGTTAGAGAAAAGTTTTTTTACGGAAAAGTAATTGTTTGCGTCTGAATTTTGTTTTTATTAATAGATTACTTTTTTTTTTGTTTAATTTATGTTATAGTATTCTGTACCTAACTTCTTTTTTTTTGTTGTCTTTTCTGTTTCAAGTCTTTATCTGTGTAAATTTGTAAATGGCCTTCGAATTCTTATTGTTTAAGAACATTGTTTATATTAGCTGTAAGTTTCCCGAATAGTATAAAATAAAATAAACTTTCATTTGGTTCGTCAGGTCTTGGCATAACGTACATAATTAATTTAGCTTTTATACCTACTGCATATTATTAAGATATTCATCATCATCCTCCAAAATGCGATGACATTGGGACATCCACCAAACCGCACTGGGCCGCCGTGATGGATTACGGTCCGTTCCCTTCCACCCAGAGAACCCAGTTGAACCCTGGCGAACACTTATACTGTCACTTACGGATTACGGATCCCGTAAGTGATAGTATTAAGTGTAGTCATAAACCGTGAAAGCTTAAAACAGTGTTTGATAACTGGCGAAATGTGGGTGTACTATTAGGTAGACCTCTGCCTAACCCTTCGTGCGACAGGTGTGATATTATGTTGCAGTTTCTGAAAACATATTTTTAAATAACATTTTAACCTCATAGCTTCAGGCAAAGCCGGGGTCGCTCACAAAGAGAACATTCGCCTCAAGAACGAGCTAGAAAGACTAGAAGAAGAGAACAATATGCTAAGATTGAAGTTCGAAATATTATTGGACATGATGACAGACAAAACAGTAGAGGCGGAACAACAAGAATTGCAGAGAGCACAGAGTTTAGGTAACTTGAAGCAAAAGAGCAGTAAAAAGAAATGGTCATAGAAAGTGATAGAATTTAAGATGTGTATAAATGTTGTGATTTTTTAAGTAGTCTAAGGCCGCGTCTTACGCTAAAACTCACACGGGTGTCCGCTTATAAATTATCCTTAGAAAAACGCGTCGCAAGCGCTGCTCATACTATACACCGTGACTTTTTCCCGACATAAATTAGCTCTAGGCGCGATTTTTTTTTATCTTCCATAATATGTACAAAGAAAAATTAGAATAAAATTATGAAACATCCTGTTAATGATGTTTACGTGTCAAACGGGAGAACATTACCTATCCAGCACTTGAGTCCAGTTGATCATCGCTCGCAACAGGATGTTTTAACTACGTCATGCGTCATAATACTGAATAATATTTTTATTTTTAAGTTATTAAAATCTCATAAATACCAATTTTTATGAATGTTTAGTATTCATTGGATACATGAAGTGGGCTGCCGTTGTAAGACGACTAAAAAGTCACGGTGTATTTCATTAAAAATACGCGAGCGTGCATCCGCAGTCCCGCACCCGCGTCAGTTTTAGCTTACGCTATAAAATGTCCACTGTTGTGTAAATAATATACACTTGATTTAATCTAACCTTGTGCGTGTTCTATTACAACTCACTCAACTCAATCTTTAGCCTCTTCAGGGTATGCAGGCGTTTTTTTTATATCAATTAAATCTATTCTGACTACTCACTACTACTCATTATCTGGTTAGCACTTAGCACCCAACTTCATAGCGAGATATTTATCGGATCAATGAAGTAGTGTTAGGCAAGTATTTAAGAAATGCACTCAACTCTGTGAAGTAACCAAAAAAAGAAACAAAGGTACTAAAAAAATATCTTTACTTACACAGTATTAACTTCTAACATCTTATCACAATATACATACATACAGAATGACATCAGTACTCAGTACTTCTAGCCGACTAATTTACAAATTGAATATAGGATAGCGTTTTGTTGGACATCACAGATGTTTTGGTTTTACATCTACCCTCGGCTCTAATAATGTATTTACAATTGCTAACAGACCAAGGCAAGCCTCTTAGTTTTAACAAATTAAATGCAACAGCAGTAACCAACGATACAATGAAAACCTGGCGTATAAGCGCATAAACGGTTTTCATCATCACTATACAGAACAACTTCGATTTTGAGATCTATACAGCGAAGAGACTTAGCTCAGTCGCGCTTAATTCGAAAATAAACCTTATTTTAATAAAGTTAATGTTCTTATTCGTATGATAAGCTTGATCACAGTCGCTTGTCGGAATATGCACATTAACTTAATACTTATAAGCTTGAACTAATTTCGCTGTATAGATTTTCCTATAAGAACTGCGTAACAATTTAGGTGTACAATAACGTATACACATCTACCTCTCTATATTATCAGTACTGACTTAAGGAAGTTTACTCCGCGTTAGGGCATCGTCCCCTGGTGTGTCCGGGCTGGCGGCACAGGCTGCACAGCCGCGCCCCGCCCGCGCCCCCGCCGCCCCGCCCGCGCCCTCCGCCCCCGCCGCCTCGCCCGCGCCCCCTGCCGCGGTTACTGCTACTACTGCTGCTACCCCAATCTACAAAACAAGAAACAATCTAAAGTGGGGAAGCCAAACGAAGAATTGTGTTTAAATGAGTCTTTTTTAGTCTTAAGTTCTTTTTTCCCGCACAGTTATTCAGTTTACCATCAGCGAACGTTCCGATAGCATTTGAAAAAAAAAAATAACTGGAGAAATGTGAGCCACGCCTCTGCCTACCTTACGTCACGTGTTTAGTTATTACCTGTAGTAGGTCCGCTGTCAGCCCACTGGAAGAAGTTGCATCTTGAACCCATGTCCTTCACGCAGCAGTAGAAAGGACGACCTTTATTAGGTCCTTCTTTTTGCACTGTTATTCTGTAACAGAAGTCGCAAATTAGAACATAGAACTTGATTAAATACTGGGGATATTTCTCGAATAGTTCCTCAGTCTGCCTTTTGACGACTTTGTTCTCTTCAGAAAAGCTCATTTCGCCGCCCATACAAATGCTGCATTTATAAATTGTCCAATCAAATTGCGTTTCCCAACCCATATTTTGTAAGTAGGCTGGAGTCGGGTGTGGGAGTTAGTACTTCTCACAGAGAAACAGCTTGAGTCCCAGCATTGGAACTTGGAGCTATATAAGTATGAGGAACAGGGTCGGGTCAGATAATCCTCCCTTTTAAATTGAGGATTCTATACTTATAAGCGAGGATTATCTGACTCGAACTTTGTTGTCAGTACGTTGTATACTTAATGGGTGTAGCGAAGTCGAAAGGCACTTGTTCCCCCGCGTTGTTGTGATATATTTTTTTGTTCTGGACCATACCTGGGAACCGTCTAGTTACGTAGGTCAAAATTCCTACATTTTCTTAAATACCTCTACGACCCCTGTGCTATTAAATGGATCCATTAGCACAATGTTTTGAGTGCGTTAACTGCGTTACATTGAGTATTAGCGTAAACCGTGATTTTTCACACCAAAAAAAAGGTGTTTGCCAGCAATAATTTTTGCGTAGAGTTATTTAGTTTGATGTACAGAATGGCTGGTTGACGGCTTCGTGAAGGATCCGTATACACCTTGTATACCCTAGTCTCGCGGATAACTTTACTTGCGCGATGCAGGATGTTTGCGTTCTATCATGCGTAGTTCCTATGTTGCGTTGTAGATGGCGCCACAGAACGTTTGTAGGCTGTTACTTACTTTTTACACGGCATCCCGCAGTCGCACATAACATCATCACTACCGCCACCGTCCCGGGAGTGGCCAGGAGCGACGCCCCAACCTCTCGTTGTGGAAGCATTACTGGAATGATCGCTACTGTCCCAAGTACTGGTCGGCGGGGTGTCGTAAGGATTTTGCACTGTGCTATCGTTCTCGGGCGCCCAAAGGAAAAAGTCGCAACCGCCATTTTCTTTGCCTACTTGACATTTGTAGAATTGCTTTCCTGAAATACAACAGTTTTTATTAAATGCTTGGTGATTATACTCGTGGTTAAATAATAACAACCGTATGGGTTGATCAAAGATTAAGCTACGCTTGATGCTGTCGGACCGTGGATGGGCGTATCCATACATGCAATGGAAATCACATAAAACCGTTGGTCTCGCTGTTATTTGTAGATCTTTGACAACAGTTATTACGTGTAGTCAGACAGAAGCCCGAAAGTATGACAACCAGTCTTACCAAAGGGTACCATTATTACTTAGGTTGTGGAGGTTAGATAAGCAGTCGTTCCGTGTAGAACACTGGTCAGGTTCACTGGCATCCAGTTAGACTGGAAGCTGACCGCAATATAGTTGGGAAAACGCTAGGCAGATAATGACTTGGTGACTATACTTGTGCGAACCCATTTACGCAAGTATACTCGCCATAATAATGTATAATAACGTACCGTGATTTGCAGTTTGCTTCCGCACAGTTAACATAATCGCAGGTTTGTTACAACCACAGAGTACACTATTATCGCCATTGTCACTGCTCTGTGGCACCGGCATCCTCGGTTGATTGTTCATTGTATTTTGAACTCTACTCGTAGATTGTGGAGCTACAAATTGCCTTGGCGCTGCGTTAGTATTGGCAGTATTTCTTTGGGTTTGTCTCGCTGGAGCCACAGGAATTGTATTGATAGGACTATTACTGTTGCTATTTGACCTATTATTTGTAGGTTGTGACCTATTAATATTCCCAGTTGGCCTTGTATTATTTGTTATTTGAGTTCTGCTGTCGGCGCCTGGCCTCACACTTGTAGGATTTATCCTAAGCATTTCTAAGAAAGTTGTGTCGCAGCCACCGATACACCCGGTGTGTGGGGGCGGGTATATATGACTTAACATGTTGTTTTTCCATTCGAATTTCAGCATTTTGTAGTTAGGGCCGCACTGTAAAGACATTATTGAATATAAATTGGAAAAAAAATCAATTGTGAAAAAAGTATCACATAATTTCTTGACTATGTTTATCAAATTAGGAATCCAATTAATCACTACATTTTTATATTACCAGCGTCGATGTGGTACTGTTGGATTTACGTAACGTTCGAATCAGCGGCAAGAGTTAAACATCCAGCACGTTTAATGCTTTACGGCATTTAAATTTTTATCTACGACAAAATTATTTATACAGCTAATTAAAAAAGGTACTTACAACAGGACAAGAGTCGGGTAGAACTTGTATCGTTTTGACTAGAGTCGGCAACCACACCGCGTTCTTACAGTTAGGAAATGAAAGACAACTAATGTATAATTCATCTGCATTGTTCTTTTTCTGTCTTACAACCATATCTGAACCACATTTTGGACATTTTAGAGCTGAAACACAAACATTTGATAAAACTGGATCAATAAAATAATAGAGGTTATAAGAGCGCGTGTCAATTATTGCAATTTAAGCTTTATAACAATGAAACAAGAGTAAGTCTGCAACTTTGGTGGCTTAAATTTAAAGCGACATTATTTATCTTTATTGGCCCAGAAGGAGACGGCGGGACGAACTCGACCCTTTTCTCAAAGATTGGCCAATAACAGCTATAGATAGGGACAAGCGGAAGGCGGGAAGGGAGGCCTTATAGTGGGACACAAATGGCTGATAAATAAAAAATAGTTTATTATTCCGATCCCGCGACCGCCAGACCTACATCATTTCATAAAAGCTGTAACTTTTTCTGCCGAAGTACCTTACTACAGCACGAGTAGCATGACCACCGTAGAATCGGGTTTTGTCGATGGAAGAATCGACAAAATGACAGCCTTCCTTTATTGATGTCATTTTGTCGATTCTTTCGTCGACAAAACCCGTTTCCACGGTAGTCATGCTACGCGTGCTGGAGTAAGTAAGGTACATCCGAGAACCGAGAACGGGTGGCTATTGTGAAAAGTCGGTGTTGGTGGGTTTGGCTCAGTGACGTCATACTATAAGGAAGGTCGTAGGTGTGGCAGTCACGGGATCGACCTCTATTCTCTTCATTGGTCAGTCGGCTTTGATATTTGTGTGACTTCTCTCCAAAAACCATAAGTCAAAAGTCGAAGTTATGGTCTTCGATTTACCGTGGCCGTGACAATTGGCATTCAACATCCCTATCAGGAGAGGCCAATATTCAATGGGTAGATATAACTTGACAAAACAATTGATAATTTAAATTTTAAATAAGCATACCTGCCATGTTTACCACCCATAATAGTTATCTATTGTGTTTTTATCAAGTTAAAAAAGTTTGAACTTGAAGGGGACACTTTGTTTTTATGACGGTAAAATTGACATGTGCGTCCAGCGTCAGGTGGTGTGTAGAGGTTGGTATAGATTAAGTTACCTGCAGGCATGTTGACGGGCAGTGCCTCAGCAGAAGGAACATACTCATTGGGTTGTTCACTGAACCTTTCAGCGAGCGCAGCGTCGATTTTATTCGCTTCCAAAGCTACTGTCTGATAAACTTCTTTATATTTTGCCACCTACAACAAAGAAATACTCCAAAATGATCTGAGAAATGTTAAAAGCCATTCGTTTTTGTTAAGTCCTTCAGGATCAAATATTGTAAGAAAGAAGAATGGGCAAAATAGTATGGTCAAAATACCTAGTGTGTGCAAAGATGAAATGGTTTCAGAGTTGTGCCATGGATTTTTTTGTTGATGAATACATAGGGCGTTCTTCTGCGATTACCAGGACTTTTCTGTTAAACGAGTCTACAGTTCTACACATACTTTGTGCGCATTCAATTTTATTACAGTTAATAAGTTTCCTATTACTTGGGACTTAAACATAACTGGCGAAATGTGGGTGTACTATTCAGTACACCTCTGGCTAACCCCTCGGCGATTACAAGCGTGATGTTATGTATGTTAATAAGCATGGAGTTTCGCGGAGACCGGTATAAATGTGAAAATAAAGACCATAACTAGTAGGAAATAACTGTAATTCCAAACATCAACACAATCGTAAACGATTTCTGAAAGCCTATTGAATTTAATCTGTCAACTCTCATTACCTGTTCAGCTAACACAGCTTGCGGTTGCTTCCGACCTTCACTAATTGCCTTAAGATCAGCCTCAAGCTGCGCACGCAAATGTGGCTTGGATATAGTAAGGCCCATGGCGTCATATCCCTCGACGAGCCCCATGCCGAGCAAACCGGGGACGAAGTGTATAGCGTCTGCTAGCGCTACGTACGACCTGTTCTTTATGGTTTCTATGTGCTCTGCATGAGTTGCGTCCGTTCCTGGCGAGGAATGAATCGTCATGTTGCGTTATTGTTAATTCAGACTTTAAGGCCGGGACTCCACCAAACGGGGACGTGCAAGGTTCAACCAACCACTGGAGAGACGAGAGGCGCGATATAGATGTCAACGAATGTGATTGTTTGATTCCCGCACGTCTCCTCTCCACTGCACTCATCTTTGCTTCGGTGGAGTCCGGGCTTTAAGCAGTTAGTATGTATAAGCAATTAGGTACCTAATTTTTTTTACTTTTTTATATTTCAAAAAACGTTGCCCCACACTAGGAATTTCTCCTGTATCGTGGGTGGTTTCACAAAAATTTAAACTCACATACACAAACAGCCAGACCCGGAACAACTACCTGTAGGCCATACAAATATTTGTTCCGTGCGGGAATCAAACCCGCGACACGCAGCGCAGCAGTCAATCGCTCAGCCACTGCGCCATCCGTGCCGTCAATATTGTTATTTATCACTATTGATAAAATACTTGATGCACCTGCTGCCAACTAATATAGTAGTAAGAGATTATGATTGTATATCAATAAGGCCTACAGTGAGACCACCTCAGCTTAAAGCAGTGCACAGTTAGACATAGACCTCTCCAAAGTTGCGTCACAACATACGGTTGTCCTCTTTCTCCATCCAGTCAGTTCTGGCCACATATTTAAGGTCCATCTACGAGTAGCTACAGTAGCGAAGGGTAATTTTTTGTAAGAGGTAAGCTGGAGTACATATCTTTAATGTGATTATATTATTTGTCTATAGAATACTGACTGCCATTTTTCAACGGTAAGCCAATAGGAATCGAGTTCTAAGGAACCTTCGCCAGTGGTAGCTAAAATCATCATCATTTGAAACTTAAGCTTTTTTAGTCGCTACAGAAGTAATCATCTTACCAATTCCATGCTTTTCCATAAGGGCAATGAGATCAGCTTCTGTTAATAGATTTGGAGGAGATGTGTTGCCATCTAACATGTCAATACTTGTTGGGTTAAAGCTTTGCCCGTTCTGAAACAAATGAATCAGTATCATTCTTCTGCCTTTGTCAAACGTGCGCTACGCAAAATTCAGCTTTAATTCTCACCTCATAAACATGAATTTCCTTTGAAGACCACTTATCATAAGGGTATACGTCTAAATAATTCCTCGCCGTAATCATCAGGCCACTGGCATTGAACTTTTCGTTGGCTATTTCTATGGCGACGATGGTTTCTTGGCCCTGAGCGTCTTTGGAACAACACGCGAGGAAGGACCGTACTATAAATTCGTATAGCCGTTGTTCATTCCCTGATAAACCTGTGTAAAAAGAAGGATCATTTAATTCAGATAATACCTAACACCATGTCGTAGGTCCTAGATAAACTGCTTAGAATTTCTTTAGTATGCTGTAAATAAAAATAACCAGAACACCAAAAAAAAAAAACTATTATGAGTAATTGCGCCTCACAAATTAAAACCTTTGATATTCAACCTGTGTTGCCTCAGTTTTTAACAAAGGTTACAAAGTTATTGAAGAAAATTATAAATCTTACTGTTCGAGTATTTCGTCGGGTGTATAGGAGGATGGGCTTTATCGCTCTTGTTGCCTTGCCGCGGCGTTGGGCCCCCGCTATCCAGAATGTTCTGTGCAAAAGACCCCCAGTTGGGGTCACCAGTCTGGTGGCCCACTAGTTGAGCCAAGTTCATCTCTTTGGGGTACTCGTTTGTCTCCGTACGAGGATAACTGATGAAACCTTGGGTGTACAATTTTTCCGCTAATCGCATTGTTTCTTTTGCGTTGATTTTCAGTTTTCGTGAAGCCAGTTTTTCGAGTTCCTGAATAAGTACAACAGTACACAGAGGTTGTTATTGTCAAGCAAGATTTCGCAAATTCTGAATGCAGTAACAAAAGTTTTTCAGTTCATTATTTTTAAGCTGTTTTTATAATAATATTTTTTTTTTATAATAATTCTTTTATTTCAGACTTTTTAGTTTTATTAACCGACAAGTTCTTCAAATATCAATTTGAAGAACAAAATTATAGTTCGGGCTTCGCTACATACATTATAGGTACGCTTTTTTAACTATTTGTGTTAAAACAATAATATAAATGTGATATGATACATATATTTTTGATATGGTTTTTTCACAAACTTTCATTTGATACCCCCCCCCCCTTTTTTATTTGCGGGCGCCATTTTCAAAATTTATGTAGCCTATGACACTACCACAACTCTGACGAATTCAACGACACCTCATATGTCAAAAACTGTCCAGCCGTTTGGGCTGTAGGGCGTGCAAAGAAATGGACATACATACATGCACTCGAAAAACATTACCCTCCTTCTGACGCAGTCGGGTAAAAAGTCTACAGTACACTATACTATCAAATTAATCAGTGTCATTAAAGTTTTTACTCACCACTGTATCCAGAGGTAAAGGTCTCCATTTGGACTTGGGTTTGGTTTTCACCTCACAAACCTTAGCCTGTGGGTTCTCAAGACAAATGTCATGAAAAAGCTGACAGGCATGTTGGTCAAACAATCTGACTCTTTCCCATACGAAATCTACACTTAGATTGTTCATTGTATGGTTTACTGAAATCCGTTATAAAATGCCAATCATTAGAATAGCAGTTATAAAATAAGAAAAAATATACAAGTTTGAGCAAACTCACCTCTAATCTTCCAAAAAGGTTCTGATACAAAATTTTCCACAGCTCTATACCTCTCAACCACAAAACCTAGTGTTGGAAACTGGCATGAACCATAGCTAACTAAACTTTCTGCTAGCTTTCTAGGAAAAACTTTTTGCAGGCGTAAGGTTTGGAATCTTGTGAATGCGGCACCTGTAAGCATTAACAACTTCTTTAGAAACAGTTTCTTATACTATGTTCTACAGTTTATGGTAGATAGAAAATCAATTTATTACCTATCCTTAAATCAAGTTCCTGTCTAACATCTACAGCATCACTGATATTCTTGTTTGGTTGTTCTAAATTCTGCAAAGCCCTCCATACAGACACTCCAGTGATCTCTGAGAATTTCGCTCTGAATATTCTGAGGTTGCTCTTCACCGCTGTGCACACATTAATGATCTCAAAACCTATGTTTTCTCCTTCTCTATCACAATCTGTCCAGATGATCAAACCAGCACAACCTCTTATTTCTCTTTCCAAAGTTTTCTGTGAAATTGTAACAGCTAAGATTACTGAAATATATTTTTTTTTACTTTATGGAAAAAAGAGAAAAAAATCAAACTATTATGGTGTGGATGTCTGACACTGTCTTGTAATTAATTCAATTAAGACATATTTTTGTATAATTTTGTTAAAATTATTACTTTTAGTTGACTACAAACATAGATGTTTTATGGGGGATCATAGAAAGGATTTGATAAAGAATATTATATAGTATAGACTTGTTTTCCACTTGGAATTTGTAAATACTTTCTGAATCATCTTTCATCATCAGGATAGAATTAGAAGACTAGAGAACTCCATGTGATAGCTAGTGAGCTCTGAGAAATCTACAGGACATTTCAGATTACAGTAGGTAACTTCACCTTAATTTTTTCATAATTCTCTGGACAGTACTTGAAAACAGGTGCATCAAATAGTGCTAAAGGGTTGCAAGACTGCCAGTTTTTATATGCTCCAACAAATTCAAGTGCTAATAAATGTCCAGATACTGAGGTCATAACCATCTGCCATTTTTGTCCCATTACCTCTGCTTCGAATTCATAGATTTTATTATATTGTGATAGACCTTCACGCTGAAAACCGCAATCAAAGTTATAAACTTAAATTAATTCAAACAGGGAACAAATAAAACTGCTTGAGCTATGGTCCCAGGCAGTATGAACATTTCTAAAATAAGTAGAATCTGTGTTCTCAATCTGAGTCGTTAATTTGAGAATAAAGAAATGTACCACTAACTTATATGGTTTTGATAGTTGGCTATCTCAATGACTCGTCTTGAAAACCTAGTAAACAAAGAGATTTAAAAGTATTTGAATGTCTTTGCTAGTAAAAAATAGTTGTTTTGAGAGTTACTTACTCTTCGTGATGTTCCTCGAGATAAATGCTGTGCAATATTTTTAGCAGCATCATTTTTTTCGGCTACATTTAAATACTTCATAGTTCCAGCGTGACTCAATATTCTAATATAGTTTTTGATAAAGAAAATCTGTTTAAGGTTATATATTTTAGTACGTGATAAACAAAACATATTTCACTGGGTTTTTGTTATGGTACTGGTACTGGTAATCTTTCTCCAGTTGGCTTAAAATTTACGTATCACCATTGGTTTATTTCAATTTATATTACAGCACTGATGTAAATAAACAATCCCGCCTAAAGATTGAATGATTGTTGACATTGACACCAACCAAACCCAACCTTCAAATTAAAAGTCAGATATTTTTATAAAAATTGCCAAAGAAGAAAATAAGTATTTCTACATAGTTGCCAGTTTATAAAGTTTGGTTTGAAAACAGAACTGCTTCTTTGTTGTTACCACATGTAGATAAACGGTTGATATTGCAAAAGAGCCTTGCGTTTTTTATAGGTTTTCGAAAATAAGTTTAAAAAAAACTGGTAGACGAATAAAAATATCGTTCATTATTTAACGGTCACTAATTATTAACTGGGAAGAAATAATTGTACCCAAGAATATGCTTCTTAATCTTTATCTAAGGCTATTATGGTCGAAATATGGCCATTTAGAAATGACAATTTGAGTTAATTTGATGACAGTCGTTGTCAGGTATATGTACGTATGATGTTCTGTGGTTTTGTGTTTCCATTTCTTCGTGCTCGTCATGTTTGTTTTTAATTCATTGCTTACACAATTAACGTAAAATGACAAGTTTATAAATAGGTTATCTCTCTTTGTGGTTGGAAACCTATATTATAAATTAAAACAATGGTGCTGTCGCGGTCATTCGTGCCAAAGCCCTTAACCTATACAAAGATGTGTTTTCTTGTAAACTGCCTCAAAAGATTTAAGAGTTCACAACAATGGTTGAGTCGCCAAAAAGCTGATCCTTATGTTGAAAAAGCGAAAATATATAATTACAGGTGACTATTTAATAATGTTAATTTATATATTTAGATAGTATATTATTGTTAGATTTGATTCAAACAACTTAATGATTTTTTTAATTTGTAGATGTCGCAGTGCTTTCAAACTATTAGAAATGAACGACAAGACAAACATTTTGACTCCAGGATTAACAGTTATTGACCTTGGAGCGTCGCCAGGGTCATGGACACAAGTTGCTGTCCAAAAAACAAATGCTGATGGTGCTGACCCAACAAAACCCATAGGAAAAGTTCTTGCCATTGACAAACTACAGATATTTCCTATAGAGGTACTTATTGATATTTTTTTTCGGCGCCAAATTGTTTGATTATTTTGTTACTTAGCAACAATAGTCTTTTCTCTAGAGCAGTTTGGAAGCTAATATAATAGATTAATAATCACTATTCCAAATATAACTTTGTTACACAATGACAAAACTTCATTAGTAAATATTTATGTAAGAATGTTTTTATTCAACAGGGAGCTTCAACTATGAGCAATATGGACTTCTCTACAATAGATGCGCATGATAAAGTATTAGCAGCACTTGATGGCACAAAAGTGGACATAGTTCTATCTGACATGGCCCCCAGTGCCACTGGGGTGAAAGAACTAGACAAAGACAGAATAATAGGCCTCTGTTACATGGCCATAAGGTTTGCTGCTCTAGTCAGTAAGGTTGATGGCAGCCTGTTGTTCAAAGTGTGGGATGGAAAGGAAGTACCCATATTAGAGATGGATTTAGAAAAGTTCTACAAACATATTAAGGTCTTGAAGCCACAAGCAAGCAGGTCAGAGTCCTCAGAAAAGTTTATACTAGCAAGAGGCTTTAAAGGTATACAGAGACCACTGCGGAATGGAAGATGGGGAGAGTAACAAGTTAAAATAATGTGAAGAAAATTAAGAAGCTGCATAATTCTTTATCCTGCTTTCATATTCAAGAATGTGGCAGGCATTGCATTATAATCAAGTACATAATGTTAAATTTGTTAGGGCAGATTTACTGTCATGTATTAGTGTAAATACTTGTAATATGTAAGTAAATAATGCCATAGAATGTTGTTGTAGATGTAGTGAAAAGTCTTCCACACATTGTCATGTAAAAATATTACTAGTATAAGCTTCAAGTGTAAATCTTATCAACTCATAAAATAGATGAATTGTCATTAAGATAACAAAAAGTTTATATAATTATAATTTAAGACTTAAATGGATCATTATGAACTATTATTGTATGTTGATTAAAACAAAGTTGTGTTAAAAGATTAATGTTTTCTTTATTTTATCATATTTTCTGAAGCATTTTATTAGAGTAATGCTTTAGATATAGCTGCTAGATTTCTACTATTCATTAAAATTCACATGTTTTTAAAAACAATGTTAAAATTGATTTTTAATATTGTCAATTGATTAAACTCAACCTGTCTTTCATCTGTTATAATCTCTGTTTATTTTTGTACCAACAAGTTATATAATTTATGAATATAATAATGTCATTTTATAAAATAATATCACAATGAGTAATTTTAATACTTGAGTAATAATTGAGTAAATTTATTTAAACAGTATGTTTCTAAGTATTTTGCTTCTTAATGCACGACATTTTTCGGACGTAAATGGATCTTTAATTGATCACATAAATCACTAAACACTATAATACAGCTTGCTTTATTTTAATAAAATATAAGGAAGTATATTCACATTATAAGCTGTGTGATGTGACTCTGTAAGCATCACCAGCAAGCTTATTTTTTTTTAATGACAGTTGTACACAGTTGGTGTTTCGTAAGTATAATAACATATAAAATGATTAAGCCAACAAACATTGTATTTGTGCATGAACACAACGTGACATTCAAACTTACAAAAGAGATCAAATTATCACATCCACAGTTACGGACTAATAAATAAGCACGTAACTAGTTAATTGAACCTACAGATAAAGTACACACCAAATACAACCGTAGTACACTTAAAAAAAATGTAAAAACATTGTAAACTACCCTACTATGTAGAATATAAACAACCATTATCAAATGAACAGATCTTACAAAACGTGAAGTTTTGTTATCTAATTTTGCGATCAGCGTGGTGCGTAACTATTAGCTAGTTAGGTAAGGTATGTAGCAGCCATTTGGATATAATGTAGCGGAGGTTTCTAGACGAACTGCGACCGAGTTCCACTATTGAGTTTGTTGAGTTGTGCGGCGGACAGCAAGCTGGAGTGAGCAGCATGGTCCAGCAGCAACAGTCTCTCTCCCCTTTCGTCGCTGGCGGCTCTAACGGTGCGAGCACACCGCCCGCTGCCCGTCTCCAAGGCAAAACTGCTCACAGCACATATAGCGTAGATGAACGTTAGTACGAATAGCGCACAGCCAAAATCTGAAAGTAGCAAAAATAAACGTTAAATATCAATGTTTCCCTATTGTTTTTCTTTGCCTTCTAGAAAGGACGATATAGTTGTGTTATCCTAAATTTTTATGGCTCAAATGGCTAGATAAGATCGTGAATTCGTGATGAGTAAATCCCTGGCAAAGTCGAGGTCACTACAAAGCATGGCGCATACGCTCGCAACCTAGAACCATGCAGCTGATCGGAAGATGGATCGGTATTTTGGGCGTAGGTCACGTCACACAAGAAGATAAGACAATAAAACTCAAAACTGGTTAGATTAGATTTATTGATATGTTATACCTACTTGTTTATTTACCTAACGTATCGAACTGAGATCATATCCTAGATTTGCATCTGTTATGATGTTATCTAATCTAACAAACAAAGATTGTATTTCAGTTATCGGGTTGATACCGTCAGCAATAAAAACGTGAGACTTCTTTTTTCTCACTTTTCTTATGAAATCCAAAAGATCATACTCACGATAAAGATTATGTCCTCCAAAAAGGTTAACAACACATGGATAGCCATCGCCGAGTACGATGGCCACGATGAGCAGCACTACTCCGATGCACGCGGCCAGGATCCAAGGCAGCACATACTCGCGCTTGTACTTCACCGCACCGTGTAGCAGTGAAATGCAGCACATCAAGTAAATCGAGGTCAGCATCGTGCTCGTGTATAGAAATATTACAGTCACTGGGAATTTGCAACAACTTGAATTAGTAAAGGGCCTTTTAACATTTTGAGAATAAAGCTTAAGTAATCATGCATTTTTTAAATTCGAGGACTGGTTTCTAACAACAAGAATAAGATTCGTTCATCTCTGATAGACCCAAATAAAAAACATTTAAACCGATCACCCTGTATGCATAATTAAAGAAGGTTATGTAGGTAACACCTAAATTATAAACAAAGAAAAGGTTAAGTTATCATTAATTTACCTGATGCCAGATGGCGTGCTTTAGCAAATCTACGTTGATTGTTAGTGCTTATCACTTCTCCGTTGTGATAGCTGAGGTGATCTCCGTAGGCCACTTCGTATTGCCCGCGTCTGTCGGCATCATCTTCCATGTCGTTGTGCAACATTGATAGCATTTCCCCGACATGGGATATACCGACTAGTAATATTATTAATATGAAAGATGATAGTGCCTGCGAAATACAAAACATTACATCCACGTTTCCATGAATTCAAACTACTGTCCTTATTAAAAGCAATGAAACAATTGTCATACTCACGATTTGATGGACGGCAATAAGAATTGTGCCTTGTCGTAAATTGAAAACGTACAAAAAATTGTTTAGACGAATCATCATCTTGTGTGAAAGATTACATTGCTTAGTTCTATCAAACATTTGTATTAAAGTACCACTAAACCATTGCCAGTAAGAATTACAAACATTGTTTGGACATAGCCCAAGTCAGAAACTACATAGCGACTGCGGCGCGCATGTTGTTTTCTATTGATTTAATTTTTTGTGACTTGTGCGTAATGCGCATGAATTTGTCGTAAGTAATAAAAACAAAGGGAGATGGGATTGTGAAGAAGACAACGTTATTTTTATAAATTAGTTTTATTTCAAGACTTACGTAATGAATAATAGCAATAATAAAATTATGACTGTAATCAACCTAAACCAAACTTTTAGTCGGTATTAGTTTTTTTGGATTGTTATATTATCCACTATAGCTATCACAAGTAGACAAATCATAAAGTAACTTGTTACAGAAACAAATAATTATGTATTTACAAAAGAATAATCACGTCACTTCATTTGTAATATTTTAATTTAAATATATGTAATTTTGTGTTTTTGATAGTTCAGGTTATATTTGATACTATAGATACAACTTCTATATTGATGTTTTTTTTATAAACATGCTTTTTACAAGAAAAACTTACAACATAAAAAAAGATTTAACATAATATAATGGTCATACAGCATGCAATTGTGTTGTCAGAAACCCACAAAGATTGAACAAATTCTTAGTAAATCAAGCAACATATTAGAAGACATTGAATTTTCCAGTAGGTTTAAATTATTTCTAAGGACGGACTGGACTAAACAAGTATTGATTGAAACACTGTTTTCGTTGTTAGCATGTTGTAGGGACGTGACTGAAACGGAAATATTAAATGCAAAGTAAACTATGTATTATACAAGCTAAAACATACACAACCATCTAATATTGAAAATATTGGTATCATAAATGAAATGTAGTAGTTACGTTGACTAACATCCTAAACAATAAGTTACAGTAAATAATATAATATGTATATCTGAAAATAGCCAATATTTTACGACATTATGATTTAGAATGAACATTTGGTATGTAGTGAACTCTCGTAGTTGATGCAAATATAGCCAAAATATTTACACGTTATGAGACCTTATGAAGTATAATACCTTATAAATAATGGACACTTGTACAATTCGAAAGTTATATTATCCAAGACTGATATTTGTTACATACATCGAAATAGAAAACTGTACTTACGTAACATACTTTAAGAAACTGTACCGATGTCACTTAAAATGGATATAATAGCATGTCTATATATGTATAGGAGGTGACCACACAAAACTAACAAATAGGTTAGTGTTGAAACATTCAAGATATTTGTGAATTATGAAGTGCCGAATTTTGGTTGATGGCACTCATGTTGTATTATTTCTTATTTAATTATATCACCACAGCATAACAATAGTCCTATTATATCACTAGGCACTAATAACGTTAGTCGATACAAAGTTAATGTAGGTATTACACGATGGACAAACACAGGGCTAGATGCCACGTCAAAATATTCACATATTACAATTAAATAACGCAATATTCACATTATATTCTGTTAAGTAACAATATCTTAGTCTAGTCCCTATAAACTAGTCACAAATCCGTTGTCAGTTACAGCCTGTATTTTGTGTTAGGATTACTCAGTGTTTGGACAATATATTGTTCGAAGTTTCAATTAAATGTACTCAAACTTGGCGACAATAGGACAGCTATGTTCTAAATCATCTCTATAACATTCTTAACGATTACCATTGGCAGTCAGAAACTGTTTTTCATAAATGTGGCGCAGATTCCTAACACCTTATAACACGAAATTTTCATCGAAATATTGGCAGGATGTGACTTTGAAATATCGAGAAATAATAATTAGAGGATTATACAATCTTTATATTACAAGAAAGATTTAAGACTAGGGACTACAATGTTATGCTAACTATACTAAAATGTTATTGCCGGGTTGGAATTACGCGTAGGTTTTAAGGTTTACAAAAATTGTTTTTGAAGGGTTGCCAATAGTGCTGAAGGGTCAGGTCAGCCACATTTAAATAGTCAAACAAGTGTTACTTTCGCTGGCTGTATGTCGGTCTCAAGCGATGTTGCAGGAGTTGCGTCCGGTGCAGTTGAGTCGCGTGTGGTGGGAGTGCTTGTGTGCGCGCGCGCGGTGTCGGCTGGGCGCGGCGGAGATGGCGTACGACTTGAGGTGCGACTTCAGCGCCGTCGGCAGCGGCAGCCGCTCCAGGCCGTACACGGAGGTGCGCGCCACTATTGCACGACAACACAGCTCTTGGAGGCTTAGTACTGTGAACAAGAGACATTCGTTACTGAATACAACATACTACAGTCGGGACTTCGTTTGTTAAACATCAATACTAATTGTTCATTGTATAGTCGTTTTCATTTAGCGAGTCGTTGTAATTTTTAAAATGCAACGATTGACTAACGACAAAGGACGACAACGACGAAGACGAGGTTCGACGTAAGGTTTAGACGAAAAACTTACTTCGAGGGCGCGCCCACGATTTGCATCGACTGTACCAGTCAGCAGTAGATATAATTTACGGAAGAAAATGAATGGTGTTTACCTTTATTGCTCCTCCAAAGTCTCTCCATGCCGTTCCGATGCAGCGCCATTCGCGACAGTTCGCAGAAGCTCTCTCTGATGTTGAAGTCACACAGAGGGCTTACTTCGAAGAACGCCATGTGGTTCTTGGCGGCATACACTTCTGCATCTCTCTCCTGCACTTGCCGTTTAAAGGCGAGGTGTAGACGATTGCCCACTAGGACTTTAGGGACACCTGGTGCGTGCTGGAACACAAATTAATATATATTTAGTAAGCTGTATCTGCTGACAAACATTTTTTGTTCGACTTTACTTTCTAAAGTTCAACCAGATTTGAGCTGTTTAATTCTAGTAGTTTTTTTTAATTGAATTATGTTTTTTTTGGCTTTAAAATTATGTGAGATGAACTCTGTTTAACATTTAGGAATTTAAACAAAGCCAGTATATTTAACTAAATAATAAATTGAAGATACACACCTTTTCAACTTCCTCAAGCCACCTGTCAATGCTGTCAAAAGACCATTTGTTGGTGATGTCATAAACGAGGAGTATGCCCTGCGCCCCGCGGGAGTACGATCGTATGATAGTGCAGAAGCGGCCTTGTCCTGAAGTGTCCCAGAGTTGAAGCTTCACTCTCTTGCCATCCAATAGTATTGTTGTTGTCTTGTATGCTGGAAAAAGATATTGAATTGTAGTGATAGTTTCCTCATTTTTTGGGCATTTGGTACAAGGGAATGAGGCATAATGCGGGGAATATGAGGCAAAACTTACATGGTAGCATAGACAATAGACATGTATGAAAGAAAAAACATGCTTTACTAACTGTATAAGTCTTTAACACAAATAAGTTAAGATATGGGCTCCTTCCTAGAAGGTTAATGTTTTATTGTGTTAGTATAGGAGCAAATTCAATTACCCTAGTATTTTAAATATCTAAGCTGCCTTCCTCAGTTGACTGATATAAATAGCATGAAACGACATACAGATGATTCTTATAATGGTTTATTTCATTCCTAGATGCACAAGCTATGTTTGACAAAGGTTTTGATATCCTGTTTCGACTTCCTATTACATAGTAATATTATCCTGGTACAACATAATAATGCATTAAGAGGAAATGCGGGCGAAGAGACTTTTGAAAATTAGGTATTTGAAGAAACTATCGCTGTCCCTCTGCGAGCGCGATTTCGACATTTGTGCGATAAGGACAACTGTAGATCTGACTGAATAGCTTAAGTAAAAAGTCAAATTCGAGGTTTGACTCTCGATTATTTCCTGCTCCAATTTTAAAGATCACCTATGTTTTTCTTTTTTGATTAATAGTTGTCAAATTTGTACAGTAAGCCTCTGTTGACAGCGGTCTAAATAGGTAATTTAGGGACATAGAAGAGAGAAAACGAGGAAAAAACACCACCAGCATTTCCTCTTAATATATTGTTTTGACAAAATGAATATAAGAAACTTTTTAGGTATACAAAGATATATAATTTTGTTATGTTACTCCCAGTTAATCCCTTACAATATCTACAAACCGTCCCTATCTGATTTTCTATAAACCTCAATTATAGAAGAACTAACAAACAATAGAATTACTATTTCTATATGATGGTTGTGAATATCATTTACGTTATCTATAAAAAATAGTAACCATAACAATGTATTTTTAAATTATTGCTACGCCAATTACTGCCAAAAGGGTACTCATTAGATAAGCATGCAGCAATTATAATAGTTTGTTACTTACAAAGTTATAGTTGATAATAATTGTTTTTAAATAAAAATATCAAGGCATGTTAAATACTTGGTTAGCCTCACATGTCCAAATAAGAATTACGAATATTTTACATTAATTTGCAATAGACAGAGTTTATAAAAATCATTTTAGCTACCAAGAAAAGAAAATATAAGTATAACCAATGATATTAAAAAGAAGATACGCTTGAAGTACTTAAATTACGACAATAGTCTGAATTTTTCTGCAACAATTTGCGCACACTAGTGCAATATCTACTTCTTTTTATTTATAATATAATTGGGTGTATCCCAAACTGAAAGAACATGTTCTAAATTGTCATAAGCTGGTTGTGTAATACAACAAATTTATAAAGTTATTATAATCTATTTGGTACCAATAAAGAGGTATTCATTATTGCCAAAAAGGAAAAGTGCAGTGATTGTTTTGAAAATATTTATTCTAAATTATCATGAAAACCTTTGTCATGACTTTGTTTTCTTTATCATATGGTTAGTGCCTAACCTGGTGTCAGAGTTTTTATGCTGCCCATGGGCCTCTTTGTCATGGCTGATGGTTACTTTATATTGCATTATCAATATTGGTTCGCAGCTGACGCTTTACAGCAAAAATCTGCATGTTTGATACATATTTTAAAAACAGGCTTGATTTTCATGAAATCATTAATTCAAATTAAGCTGACTTTCAGCATGCAGCAGTTTTTTTTAATGCCAAATATTACAAGAAAGCTTCCAAAACAGATGAGTTTCACCAATAGCTATTATTTTAGCTTGGTAGGAGCAGTAGTACAAACAAACTCTACAACAACATGTCAGTCCACATAGTTAAGCATTAGTGATGGCACAAAGCCATAATAACATAACAATATTAGCATCAAAACAATAGCACATTTGTTTATAAATCTTGAATAGATAATAATATCAGCTTACCACTGCCACTGCAAAATGGTGAGTCAGCGGAACCATCCTCTAAGTCTTGAAGTATCTCTTGTTTACCAACATCTGAGTCACCAACTAGCAAAACTTTTAATAAGTAGTCATAGGATTTAGGTGCTGCTGGGGGTCGTCCTAAAAAGTAAATAAAATCAACTACATATTTCTCAAGAATAAAATGTAAAATTTTATGACATAATTTATACCTCACATATGTTTGGTTTACTAAAAATACATGTCACCATTGATCAAATTAGAGGAATATAATAAGAATAGCAGGTACATTAAAGTAGCAAGGGTAAGTATGGTTCTATAAATAAATATTGTCCATTTGGGGCTTGACCCACTCTGCTTTATTTTAACCTATTCCACAAACATCCCTAATATTATAATGTCCTATTGGACTGTCTCAGTCATGTGAGCTATTGGAACAAACATAAATACCTACTCCTTTTAGTATTAAAAATAAATTATATAGGTACTGGTACCTTCTAAGTTAGCCTGGTCTAAAACTGTAATAAATGGGACCAATGATTAAAAATTTATTAGGCCAGTGACAGTTCAGAAATGCTCTTCCACAAGTTGTATTATTTTACCTGTTCTTTGATGATGTGATCGAGGTAATGTAGTACTTCCATTTTGTGCGACTTGACTAGTCCCCTGTTGTGGTGTCGCTACCATTCCAGACGATGGATACATAGTCATGGTGAACTCTGAATTACTCGCCTGATCTCCAGGTGGTCTATTCCACACGCAAGTTTATACATAATACCGCTGAATTTAGCCCTTATGGTGATCCATCAAGATAAACTTTCATAAAATACTTAGGGCCATTCGAACAACAAGCAATAATCTGTTTATCAAAACAAGAAATAATCCACTTTTTCTTCAATCTGCCAACCAAAATAACACAACTTCTTGTAGGCAAGGTCGCCGCTTGTTGAGGTTTTCAAATGAGTTTAATTAATTCTTCCGTTCTATCTTTAGTCTAAACGGTGTTATCATTTTATTTTCACCTTTTAATTACTTTCTCAATTACGTTTAATTGCAATATCGACACAAAAACAACCCAATTTTCACGAATTAAAGAATGAATGACGAGTAACAACTTCACTCAAATGTACGAATGTTTTTTTTCAATCTATGGTTTTACTAAGTTTGATAATCGGTCTTTTTAAACATTTCCTGATATTCTCAAACCAATAAATAAATGAATTATTAAAGCATTGTATTTGCTCAAAGAGATTAAAAAGACTTGTAGAGCGGACATTGGGAATATTTTCTTACAATAATTTTAATCCCGAACATTTTCGATTTTGACACACGAATGCTACCTGACAAGAGGGCTAGACAGAACGAGTTGTTACTAAGTTGTAACAAGTATTGGATTACGATGTTCTTCGTCTTGTCCCGTCTATCGCTTGTAAATACTTGAATGTCTTTGGATGTGCCCATAAAATTTGAGGGTTGCTCTCGATTTCCTTAGTATCCCATCATCAGATTCAGACTTGGTGACCATAGAACCACCTCAGGAGTATTGGCTTTTGAAAATAAAAAGAATTTTGAATTTGGTGAACAAATGTACATACAGTTGAACATATAATTTCCTACTTTTTTTTGAAGTCGGTTAAAAATAACTAAGGGGGTAGCGCCAGGGTAGCCCGAGAAATTAAAATTTTCTTGGGTTTTTTACAATTTGCAGGTCAGTGTCAGGTTGTATGTTGATGAAAATATGATTCACGCAAGTAACACTTATGTAGTTAAAGAATTATTATCATTATCTATTCTCTCAGAAATTGCTGTTCTGCAATAACAAAAGGCAAAGAAAAATCATTTCACCTGCTACTTTATGTGGTTTCCCGTTAGTCTAACGATCGCAAGCGTAACTTCTGAACGTGAGCTCCTGGGTTCGAGTCCTAAGTCCACGCTTGTAGTGTGGTATATTTTTCGTTTAAAATGTCAAGTTATTTTAAAATCTTGTACATAATAATCATATTATAGTACGACGTCCAAGTTAATGAAGTTCACTGCTGGACAAAAGCATCTCCATTCGAATGCCATTCACTTCGATTTTCATCTCTCCTCACATCAAGTCAGTTGTAAAGGCACTACATGATATATACAGAGTGAATTTTTCAAGTAGGCGTGGAAGGCTAAATTCGAAACTATGAGGATCGTAACCGAAAATATGGTCAGTTTTTATGTTATTCATGAGTGCAACTAGTGATTAATTCTGTATCAAATTCAGCCATTTACCTTATCGTTTTTTTTTGGTCACGAAACTAGTTTTTCAAGCACCATGTACACTTAACGCAACCACTTCGCGCAGGCAGACCGACATATTTGACATCAGGGAGTTGCTCTATATCATATCAACCCATAGTAGGCCATTTAGGATATCAGGTTATCAAGAATTTCGTGACCGGGTCTATTAGGACTGGGTAATACGATACCCCTTGGTAAGGTTCGTTGTCAGACTTTCGGGCCATTGACCAGCTGTGACGACTGTCAAAGATGTTCAAATGACAGAAGGGACCAACTGCTACATATTAGTAATCTGTGCCAACAGCTTAACGTGCTTTCCCAGGCACGGAAGAAACTCGGTAATGAGTGGTCACCCCTCCATGGACCAACCTAGGCAAGTGCGGCTGAACCTGAAGATTAACCCCAGCGTCTGTTATTGTTTAGCCATGAGCTGTCGCACGAGGTGTACTGAATGATACTAAACTAGTTATTTGATGTCAACATATATTAATTTAAAGGTAGTAGGATATTCTTAAATGTTAATTTATGCTAATATTCGAATAAGGCACTTAAAGATTACGAAACAAAAGGTAAAAAAGCAATATATTAAATGCAAATACGCAAGACATAAATGTAGTTAAATATCAATAGGTTTCAAAACCAGGCAGTGGGAATGTCCTACTGTAGTTTTCAATTTCTTCTTTGAGACTCTTGATTTTGGCCTTGAAGTCTGCACTTCCTTCAATGGTTTTGTTGAAGTCAGCAACTTTGGGTCCGGACACTTTGGTGATCTCTTGGGCGAGTTTCAGCGCTTTGTCGATGTAATCGACTACCCTGTCAATGTCGGTTTCTTTTATGCCCCTAGTCGTGAGCGCGGGGGTACCTGAGGAAAATTATAAAAAATGTTTAAACTGCATTTGTTGACGCTTCTAATAAAAATGTATAATTGTTTATTTTGGAGTAACTGATAGTGTGACGGCTGACAGGGCAGAATGGAAGCAAAAACGTCTTTCGCTGACGAGTGATGATGAGTTTGTTATAATTTATCTTAAATCTATTTTTCTTTCAAAAAAGGCTTAGGCACTTCAAAAGATCAAATCCAAGTTGCGATTCCCAAAGGTGTATCATTTTCTCGTAGCTTACCAAGCCTTATGCCGCTAGGATGAAGCGCACTCTTGTCTCCAGGCACGGTGTTCTTGTTACAAGCAATACTGCAGAGCTCCAGGATACGTTCGGCCGGTGCGCCGGTCAGGCCGCAACTGCGCATGTCTACCAGAATCAGGTGCACCTCGGTACCACCGGTCGCGATAGCGTAGCCACGGGACATCAGACCCTTGCACAGGCGCTGGGCGTTCTTCACGACCTAGGTCAAAGAAAAAACCAGTGTGATGAGCGTGTGTAAGCATTGTTACTCAAGTAGAATGAAAAGTGTTTAAATAACATACGAAAAGTGTACTGAAAGCAGAGAAACTTGTTTTACAAACATAAGATCTCATATACTGTTTAAGCTTTCACGGTTTATAAACTACACTTATACTATCACTTACACAATAATAGTATGTCGCTATAATGGATTATCACGGAAGATATCCCTTAAGTGACAATATAGGTATAAGATCTCATTTTTGATTCGATTGATATGAAGGAATTTGAATTACCATGACCTTTTTATAAGACCATTATAACTGTAGAAGTAGTGCAATGCCTTCGACGCTGAACACTGGCAACACAGAATAGACCGGACAAAGGAACAAAACCTGCCAAATTTTTCATAGCACCTACCTGTTTCTGGTATTCAACAAATTCAGGTGTAGTCGCTTGCTTCATAGCCGTGGCGATGGCAGCAATAGCATGATTGTGTGGGCCGCCCTGTAGTCCAGGGAACACGGACTGGTTGATCTTGCTCTCAATGTCGTACATGACCTTCTGGCCGTTGGTCTTCACGGACCGAACTCCTTTGCGGAAGAAGATGACGCCGGCACGAGGACCACGCAACGTTTTGTGGGTGGTGGTCGTCACAATATCACAGTATTCGAATGGGCTGGGAATGACACCTGAAAATAGTTATTGTTTCAAGTTATTTCAACCGATATAGGCTTTAAGGAGAGACTCGCTTGTCGGGCTCAAGGTTGCGTGTTCGAAATGGAGGAATAGGAATAGTTTATTTACGATCAATGTAGGCGTGTAGATAATGTCTTGAAACATTGGAATAATTCCATCCAATTAATTTAATATACAGTGTATTGTATTTTTTTCGTAGATATCACTGTGAACTTATTGCCTGGTTAAATTATACACTCTGATGGTTTGACATTGTAAATAGAAAAACCTTTTCATGTCATACCTGCAGCAACAAGTCCAGAAACATGGGCCATATCAGCCATCAAGTAGGCGCCATTCTCATCAGCAATCTGGCGGAATCTCTTGTAGTCCAGACAACGGGAGTAGCAACTGATACCAGCGATGATCAAACGAGGCTTGAAGATCTTCGCCGTCTCGGCCAACTTGTCGTAGTCGATCAGGCCTGTTTTAGGGTCCACCTGAGAACACAAATTTTAATTGATTAATTAAAGCAGTGTTTGATTTGATATCGCGGCGAAGAAACAAGCGACAGGGTAGCCCGCGAAATTCTAATTTTCTTACGTTTGACGGCATAGTTTTAAGTACGCACGACGGACAATCAAGCTATACAAAACCAGTTTATGCGGATCTCTCATTGTTTAGAAAATCTATACAAAGCGAGGCCAAGTTATACTGGAAATCAGCTTCATATGCCGTCGTGTACAATAATACTGTGCACTCTTTATAAAATTTAAGCTACGTAGACTTAATTAATTAAGTTTTTGAGTCTTTCTTAGTGCTGAAACTTGCTATTTTTTCTTTAATATATACTATAGTCACACATTCTCAACATACATTTTATCTATGTTCTCGCATTCCAGGGTCACATCATTATGGCATTTTTATCAACAGAACGAAAACATCAATTGAACTGATCGCTAAGTTCATGGGTCAAATTAACTCCGTCATGAAGGAGAGCAAATGTTTGTTCCGATTACATCAAGATTGCGGGTGTGACCGTCGACTGTTGCTTATTCCATTTGCTTATCAGCGCAAATAGTTCAACAATAACATGAGGCGATTACTTTTAGCATTATTTCTAGAAACTGAAAGTACTGTTGTTGGCTTGTGGGTGATTGCGTAATTTAACGCGGCGTGTCGATTCGTTGAAAGTAATTGAGTGGTTTGAGTTCCAATAATAATGTTACTCTGCCTTCGCAGTGGCGAAACATTCTCATAAAACATGTTGTCTAATAAAAGTCAATGTATTAACTAAAAAAAGAGAGAAAAATAGACATTTCAACATGAAAACAAACACAAACATTTTATGCGAATGTGTCGCCTGTGCATACGCACAGTTAGGGTAGCAACTATGCTCTGTCACATTATCACATTATTATTTTTGCGATATCTACTAGGTATCGTTATTACACCATGCTTTGATTCTTAATCATACAAGCAAACAGTTAATAAGAAATGCTATAATTTGTTTAATATTGCATTACCGTTGATTACCTTCAGTTGATAAATGATTACTTACATTAAGAAAACAATAGCCTTGAAAAGAGAAATTATACAAAGAGTAAGTTAGTCATTATTTTACCTTGTATGGCATGCTTTCAAAGAAGATGGAAGTGGCAGATATCTTCTTGGTGGCAGTGAAGAAGCCGTGTGTAAGATGACCACCATCAGGCAGATCTAATCCCATGATTCTGCCATGAGGTTCCACTACACCCGTGTATACCGCGAAGTTAGCCGGCGATCCTGGAAATCATAATATTTCTTTTTGTAAATATTTTAGTACAAGCATTTGAAGCATTCTTAAGTGTTAGAATGAATAGGGGGTAGGAAATTACTAAAGAGAAGTATATTTAATGGTAAAAACTGCCACACACTAAGGAAAACTGTGCAGGAGAACTGGTGAAGATGTCTATCAGACTACCAACAGATTTTAGTTGGTAAGAGTCTGGCATATCCTGCGGACCCTGACTTCCCTAGAAATGGAGTATTTTTAAAGAAAAATTACATAATACAAGCTCAAGTACCTAATTAAACAGAATAATGTAAAGTAGTCAATTATACCTTTTCTCAATAAAAATCATTAGATAAGGCTACTTGTTGTTCAACACAGTTCAAGATTATCAGTAAATAAAATAAATGAAACCTTTATAATTATGTATATTTTATCTCAAGTTGCTAGATAATAGTGAAGTAGTGAAGTTATAAGTAAAACAATAGTTATTTTAGTTCTTTGGTATGGTAGGCTGCATATCAGTGGTAGCAAAACCAGTATAAGTTAGCTTCACACTATGTAGAACGAAACTTTGTATTAGGGTAGGCCAGCTCAAAGTCAAATGTAGTAGGTCAGGTTCCAGGTCTGGCTTTTTGTGTACGTGAGTTTAAATGTTTGTAAACGCACCCACAATACAGGAGAAATTCCTAGTGTGGAGCAACAATATTTTTAAAAAAGAAAAGAAGAAAAAGAAAAGAAAGTGTTACCACCAGCTTTTATTCAACTGTGTTAATTAAACTGTACCTATTTACACTAACTCAAAATAAAAAACAAAAGCTATAAAAAATAGAAAAAAAATTATGTTACATAAAATATGTTTCAGTTTTAAATTATTTGGCATTTGAGTTTATAGTAAAAAGCGTTAAGTACCTGAGTAGGGCTGCACATTAACACCCCAATCCTCTGCATTCACTTTATATGCCTCAAGAGATCTCTTTTGTGCCAGGAGTTCAATTTCATCAATAAATTCATTGCCTCCATAATACCTGGAATAAACCCATATTTTCATTAGTTACATGTAAACTTTTTTGGTAAAAATAATGTATTTTGAATTAAGAAGTTGCATGTAAGACATGGTTAAGTTTACCTTTGGTTAGGCATGCCCTCAGAATATTTATTGTGCAGACATGTGCTCAGGCACTGCAATACTGGCAGAGAAGTAAAGTTCTCAGAGGCAATCATCTCCAGTCCAGCTCTCTGGCGTTCCTTTTCATTCTTGATCATGGCGTACAGCTCAGGGTCCGTGTCCCATAGGTTTCCGTTCATAATTGTGCTACTCATGGTTGGACTGCTATGTATTTGTCTATTTAAATAGGAAGTCTGAAATAACCACAGCCTTTAAATAAAAGTTATTATTTAAACAATGCTTAATTTTTAGTTAATTTAAAATGCGAATTTTATTGCTGTTCGAAATATTGGGGACTGAACTTTTCAAAGACACTGTATCCTTACAAAACAAGAATACATACTAAACTTTATCAAACGTTATATTTTAATATAAAGGAGAAACGTTGACCTCAAACTGATAACTAGATAATGTAATCAAAAACAAGAGTTGGTTGTAATTATGTCCATGAGCTATTGCACTCAAGTCATAAGTACGTATTGAACGCGCGCGTTTCTATGTCCTTCTAATTATGAATGGAACAAATTAATTTAATAAAACTATTCTATAGTCTTTTAATATACGCATGGTAGGCACTTACGGAATATTAAAATATAAACAGACAAATGGAATGAAACAGTAAAATGACTAAAAATAAACTAAGCACAACCTTCGATAACAAGCTAAGTTAACCTAACAAACTATCAGTTTTAAAGCAGGGAACGTGATAGTTTCTGGCAGGTACAAATCAAAACAAATTGATAACAATTTCAGTACCTCAAGGTGGACTTTTCCGTACACCGCTTGCACTGGATTCACAAAACAGTATGATGTAAGTCTGCTTAAATTTTTAGGTAATGAATAAAAACACGTTTTTCCTAGTATCTTGGACATAATAATGTATTGAAAAACCAACTATTCCTCCGATTACACTAAATAATATGTTTTTATTTGCGCAAACATGAGTTAACTTTTATCACTATTGATAACCCATTATGAACTTTATAGTCGTAACTTGACGTTTCGTTGCGACTGACACTGACAGGGAACGTTTACAGTTTCATCGAGTGAACTTGCTCGGGCATCTGCGCCTTCTAAACTGCCTACTTGGAAATTGAAACACAAAAGTGTATGTGTCTGTTATGTTTGGTTTAATTATGGTTGTTTATTAACGACTATTGCTTACAATAGATTTCACTAAGCAAGCAAGTCTGTATTTTTAAACCATTATTTTAAATAATAGTGTCAATCAGTATTCAGTCATTAGTTAATTACCGAAGATAATTATTAAGGTTTACTGGCTTATGCCCGCGGCTTCGCCCGCGTGGAGTTCGGGAATTGTCCACAGGATCTTACTTCTGGGATAATAAGTAATCTATATAATGTATAGTACATACATAGATTTATTTATAGGGTGACTAGTAATTAGTGACCGACACTTAAACAAGTGATTGTTGTATTCATGATAAAAACAGCTTTCCAAAGTTACATTTTTCTAACGTCGTCACGTAGCTAGTGAAAGACTATTAAAAAAAAATGTTTCTTTGGGAAAGTTGTTTGTTATCACGTGTACAAGTATCGGTCACTAATTAGTGTTAGTGTTTCCACCAGTCACCCTGTGGTAGCATAGGGTGACTGGTGGAAACACTGGTGACTGGTGGAACAGCCGTATGATACTCGCGCGTGCGCGCGCTTTGACATTTCAGCTGTTAGCAGCGTGACTCTGTGCTATCTCATTACTATCTTATCGTGCAACAGTGGGTAGGCAGAGCACTGATGCAGCTCGCAAGCCCGCTCTGTAAGTTTTATTGTGCTTAAAATGAATGAGTATTAAAAAAAGTTTCTTTGGAAAAGTTGTTTGTTATCATGAGTACCATCACGTGTCATGACTGGTCATTAGTGACCGATACTTAAGTATCGGTCACTAATGACCAGTCACGTTAGTCACACGTTTCTCATAATGACCAGTCACGTTAGTCACACGTTTCTCATAATTTTATCTGAAGAGTATGTACACTAATTTGCATGTCAATCGACCCCGAGAATGAAAAGTTTCACAGAAATTCAACACCCCATTTCACCCTCTTAAGGGATGGAAACGAAACACACAACGCCATTTAGAATAATTAAAATAACAAAACTGGTAAAGTGTTGCAATGCACTTAGAGTTCCATAAAGTCTACACGTCTGTGACAAAAAAAGTTTCTGATCCTGCCGGTATTTCTAGCAGTCTTCATCTTGAATTTGAATTTTTTAATGTTCAAATTCAAGATGAAGACTTGTCTATCACTTCCAGTCCACCTTGACTTTTTATGATATACTTTCCGCGGTCGTGTTCCCAAAAAATATCAAATCATTATATTTTTCGTTGTTCCTATCAAGTCTGCAGTTTCGCTGCATACTTTAATTTTTTAAAGAGCTGAAAAGACTAAAGCTCGATTCCCGGACACTCCTGCTATCTTTCAGGCATAGTCTACTCTATAATAATAGTTTTAATAGTAGTAAGTCGCTGTGTTTTAGGTATCCATACTACTTTCAGTAGTGAATCTAATACCTCCTCATATACCTACAATGTAGTTGTTTTATTATCCCGTTTTTGTGGTGGTCGATAACGTACAGTTAGTTGCACTTCGAAGTAAAAGTTTACTAAACATCGACAACGGACGGAATTGTCAGCACAATAGGCAGACAGCGAGACAGTTTGCCAATATAAACGTTGGCACTGTTGCAACACGGATGCTCAGGCTGTCACACACAGACGCGGCGTTATGGTTAACGAAAATTAATTTCCACAACTTGACGGCTGACGGTAATTAATTTTACCAGTAGACTGTGGACAGGCTGTTTGGAACCCGATCATAAGGACCGGATCACGGCATTCACGGCCTCAGGCAATGTCACTTGCGCCAAGCAACATTGTAGGTGCATACTTCACTTGTTTCCTTTGCGTATCTGCGCTGTGCTAGTCAGTAAACAACTTATTTTTTTTTGTTTTCTCCGCAGACGCTGCACTGTTGCAAGTCGCAAGATTTGTGTCGCTTGAACGTGTAGTTCGTGGGCACGGGAAAGCAGAATCCGCCTCGTTTAAACACTTAACGTAGCTACGAGGGCGGGTCAATAAGTCCGTGACTTTTTGAATTTCTGACCTCTTTACTGAAACAGCAACACTGCTCCTGTCAACAGGCATCTATCAGTTGACTCCTGTCAAAATTTAAACTTGCTGCGTCAGTTAGTTTGTGTTTGACAGCTATTTTTATCAGACTACCCACTAATTTGAGGAGAAAATGGAAAAAAGTGAATTTCGTGTGCTTATTAAGCATTATTTCTTGCGAAAAAAAACCATTACCGAGACCAAGGCTAAGCTTGATAAATACTATGGGGACTCTGCACCATCGATTTCAATGGTAAAAAAGTGGTTTACTGAATTTCGTTGTGGCCGTACAAGTACTGAAGATGCCGAACGTCCTGGACGCCCAGTTGAGGTCTCTACACCCGAAACAATCGAAAAAATTCACGATATGGTGTTGACCGACCGAAGATTGAAAGTGCGAGAGATTGTGGAAGCCGTAGGGATCTCGCATGGCTCAGTGGTTTCAATTTTGAATGATCACTTGGGCATGAGAAAGCTTTCCGCAAGATGGGTGCCGCGTTTGCTCACAGTCGACCACAAACGCAATCGTGTAACAACTTCACAGGAAGCTTTGGCGTTGTTTAATCGCAATATGGAGGAGTTTTTGCGCCGTTTTGTAACCGTGGACGAAACATGGATCCATCACAACACACCAGAAACCAAACAACAGTCAAAACAGTGGGTTTCTAAGGGTGAATCGGCGCCAAAGAAGGCCAAGGTGGGTTTGTCAGCCAATAAAGTTATGGCGACTGTTTTTTGGGATGCACGCGGGATAATCCACATTGACTACCTTCAAAAGGGAAGAACAATCAATGGGGAATATTATGCCAACTTATTGGACCGATTCAATGACGATTTGAAAAAAAACCGACCTCATTTGGCCAAGAAAAAAGTTCTTTTCCACCAAGACAATGCAAGGGTGCACACATGTGCAGTTGCCATGGCAAAAATCCATGAATTGGGCTATGAATTGCTCCCTCATCCGCCCTATTCTCCAGATTTGGCTCCGTGCGACTACTTCTTGTTCCCAAACCTGAAGAAATGGCTTGGTGGAAAAAGATTTGACTCCAATGATGAAGTCATCTCGCAAACAAAGGCCTATTTTGAGGACCTCGACAAATCATTTTTTTTGGAAGGGATAAAAAAATTGGAGAAGCGTTGGACAAAGTGTATAGAGCTCAAGGGAGACTACGTTGAAAAATAAAATTATTTTTTTATCAAAAAATCTGTGTTTTATTCCAAAAGTCACGGACTTATTGACCCGCCCTCGTATTATTACGTGATTGAGTTGGGTTCGTTGTAAAGGTGAGGTTAGGTGAAATAACTAATTTGAATATTACCTACTCATAAACCCGTGGTGTGGTGGATTATGGCCTACCACTTCCTACGAAAAGGCCTGTGTCCCAGCAGAGGGAACGTTATGGGCTAATTATGCTAAATCTTTACCTAATTTTATCCAGATCGTAGGTAGTGGTCTAGCGGACTTGTACTAAATAAATAGCATTATGATTGTATTCTGTGGTAGCGGCCCAGATCTCAATCATGCGTTGTAGATTCGAAACCAGGAAGATACGAAACTATTTTTTCAATATTTTCTTCAGTCTTCAAAAAAGTAGGAAATACTCAAATCGCCGGAATCTTTTTTTTATGTATGTTCACCGATTACTCGAAGACGCCTGAACCGATTTGTAAATTCTTATTTTGTTTCAAAGAGTATAGTTACTTCCCTAAATTTAAATGGGACCTCCCATTTAAATTTTATCGAAATCGGTCGTGCGGTTTTTAAAAAACAAAAAAAAAAAAAAATTGTGTATATCGATGATATTTTCGTTTACTACGAAACCTCGCTGTCTCATTGGAGCAGTGCGCAAACATTTGTATAGGCTCTTACAACTAAAAATGGAAAAAAAATCATTTTTTGCAAAAAATAAAACTAACGGTGGCGAAAAAAACAAACTAAAACTGAATCAAACAAACAAAAGTCACCGTCGTCACTGACTTCTGAAGCCAACGTTATTTTTCTCTTTTTTGTGTTTTTGAAGTCGGTTTTATTGTTATTTATGACAAAAGTTGCCAACTGGCCTTGGTGACATGGTGACCAACGTCGTTACTTCATTGTATGAGAAAATGGTTTGCCCCTCCCTACAATGGGTAATTAAGAGGCCATACAGAACTATTGTTAACTTTACGAGCAGTCGAACTATTGTTTTTTGAAAATTGCGATAAATATAAAATGTGTAGGTATTTAAATTGGGTATAGGTACCAAAGTTATGAATTGTAGCTACAACGGCAACGGTTAAAAAGGTTCCCGGCCTTACTGCCCTTTATCAAAAATCCAGTCTGTAGGTATACCTACAGATTACTATTATTATTATTTGATTTACTTTCACCCTATTGCCCTCATTCGAATGATTTGTACCAAATAGCTTTGGAATAAGCGTTTGAAAAAATGAACTCGATTGTGTTGGTAAATGGGAAGTCGTTAAATTGTTCCTATTGTTCCGCAGAGTGTGGTAGAGACGTGACTGACATCCTATCCTGGCTGGCTAGTTGTGAAATATCGAAAACGTTTCAGATAACTACACACTCTACGCTGAGTACTTTTATTACTACCTATCAAGGGAGGTAAATAAAATTCGTTAACCGTATGCTGCTCAAGTGGATAATGAGTTTTGTTGCCTGACGTTAGATATTATTGGATATAATAGAAGCTATTGTAATTTGTATTGTCGTGCAACAGTGGGTAGGCAGAGCTCAGTGGGAAACAGAACGGCGCGGCGTCACGGTTAACAGCTGATAGATCAGAGGCGCGCGCGCGCGTGAATTTCATACGGCTGTTGTGTTACTGGGATAAAAGTGAACGAGTATTAAAAAAAAAGTTTCTTTGGGAAAGTTGTTTGTTATCATGAGCACAATAACCTGTTTAAGTATCGGTCACTAATTATCAGTCTCTCAAGTGTCCGAAGACTCTGATGTAGGACGGAACTGAGTTCAGATCACCTCTCCGGCTTAGATATAACATTTTATTTATAGCAAAAATTTTAGTCAAGATACTAAAGTTAAAGTTGCTATCGAATGATGTAATAATACGGTGTGTTTTTTTTCCCAAAATCAACGGGTTCGATTCCTGGCTAGGTATATTGATTTTCCAGTTTTAGTTTTCATTAAAATCGTGTGTGAGTCTCCTTTGAGTATTTTTCGCTATTCCTTATAGTTTCGGATTTGCCCATCCACGTCCACTTGAAAAAATCATTCTGTATATATGTAGTAATAGTTCCGTAAGTTTCATTTAGGCCATTGTAGGTAATGTAACAACCTCTCTCATCCATGTGTGTGGGCAGAATACCAATCAAGTTGCGTCGTTCTTAATACTTGTAGTTTTCAAAGGGTTAGGTCATAAAATAAGAAATAAGGTTGAGACCAAAGAGCTGCAACCTCATTTACCAATATCACTATGCTGGTGAAAGCCCCAGCATAGTGATATTGGTCCATAACTTACATACTTTTCTATGGGACGGGAACTTGAAAATAAAATCAATTGTTGACAAAATATTTAGGGTATGCAAGTATTTCTTATAGGACTCTGTAACAGGTTTCCAACGGGAACAATAAATTATATATAATTTACCATTAGCCGTAGGCACTGGGGTATCGATTGGTGAATGAAAGACATGCATTGTTGTTCTTGTAATAGATAAATGTATTTGAGTAGAAAAAGCATTTACTGGCAGTCCTCAATTCTTGAATGCTTCACCAGACACCATTTTTACACAATAATGTCTAAAAAATCATATTTTATTAATAGGTAGATTGGTCATGGGTACTTATAAATAAAGGCAACGTGGCGGTTTGGTCACCGTCAAGGGGTGAGTTTCTCACTCACATCAGCTTTGTAAAAACATAATTATTGTGTTTCTTTAGAATGTTATGTTTTCAAGTTTTTAGGTTCGAATCTGAGTAATTCTAGAATTCTAGCATACACAAGATGTTTAGAATTCTTAGCCCATAAATAGTCTATGTGATTGAACTTCTTGAAAGGCACATGATAATAATCTATAACGTTCGGCAATTTGCTCTTTAAAATGTTAACGTCTTCTACATCGGAGAGCCAATCGTTGTCACTATAGAATAAAGCAACTGGAGCCGTTATTTTCTCCACTGCGTATTTCGGAGGTTTACTGGATCCATAGACTTCTCGATTCTTTTCTTCTCCGTAATCATATCTTTTAAATGAATGTGACATTACGTTTTGTAAATAATGTACAAATTGGTTGATGGAAGCTCCAGAGGGCATGTGCCCAAATATCACGGGTAACTTCTTTTTATTAAATTTTTCAAAGTCGAATCCAGTAAAACTGAATAAAATTGTGGTGCATACTATACCGTTACCTATTTCACATAGAGGTACTTTAGAATATTGTTGTTTGATAGGCTTTGGTAAGATTTCATACATTTGAAACATTTTAACAAGTGCAATTTCGTAATAATGGAACGGAGCGACCATCCTGGCGAATGGGCTCTTCATATGCGACGCCCAAGCTAAAGGCGCTAGTGCAATCATTCTTGTAATCTTGTTATTATATTCCGGTTTCTCCGAGCACATGACAAAGAAAGCTGTCGTACCCTGTGAATGTCCAATATACGCCAATTTTTCTGTACTAGTTCTTTTAAGCACATAGTCGATCATAGCTGGCAAGTCATAGCGGCCAATTTCATCCCAACTGAAATTCCAAAATTGCTGAGTGTCTGGTGACATGGTCACGTGTTGCCTAGAGTGCTTATTTCCTCGAACGTTGCCCATCCAGACATCGTAACCTGCCGTTGCTAGCAGATATGCCAAGCTGTCGTCTGGTCCAGCGGTCACCCAATCATCAGCACTCAATAGTAACCCATGCATTAGCAGAACTGGAGGGCCGTGGGTCTCGATCCTGAACAAGGTAAGAATATAACCATCCTCTGTTTCCACATGATATTCTTGCACGGGGTGTTCATATTTATGTATCAACTGAGTTATATTAAGATCAGCATCTTCATTATAAGGTGGTTTCGGACCACTCAAAAGATCTACGACTGTTGTGAATTCCTTTATAATGGCTGCGGCGTCGATTCCCAAATCATGTAACACTATTTGATTGGTATAGCAAAACGTGTGGTATAAAAAGTTAATCAATATTAAAAAACTGGAAATCAGTACTTTCATGATAAGGAATTTTGTAAGAAACTGAAATGGTCAAATGCGATAAAGTTTTTAAAAAAACTGTGAAGCAGAGTTTACCAACCTTGGGTAATCTTTTTAATTGGGAAGGTAATATTCTGAAAACAAGGGTGACTTTCTAACTTCCATAAAACAATGTGAGAGGCTACAAAAACGCGTGCGAGGCTTTCTATGTGAGAAACTATAATCAGTACTTGTTACTAGGTACTATAGTCATGGTAATTCGATGAATTCGTTGCGAGTGTCACGGTTCAACTCGCTCTGTGTTTTATATTGTTATAAATTGTCTAAAGACGCTTAAACTCTCATCTGTGGTTGGAAGTAAATAGTTAGTTATAAGTGGACCATTGCATTGTGAACTAATTTGGTGAAGTGCATAAATACCGCAGAATTTGTAAATACAATTTGCATTATGGCAGATAATCCTGTTGAGTCGCTAAGTTCCGGAATGTTATGGGGATGTTGTGACCAACGACGAAAAATACACTAAATGCGTAAAATGTCTTAAGGCATATCATTACACATGTCCGTCTTTGGCTGACGACTACAATGTACCTGCTAAGTGGTATTGTCCTGAATGTCTAAACTCAGGCCCGAAATTTAGAAAGTCCGATAACACGCCTTTGAGTAACATCTCAACTACTAGAGGCAAATAAGAGGCCGTTGGATCTCCACCTCAGGCGCCTGTTGAAATTGCGTTAGCGCCCGACGATATTCGTCTACTTATTCAAGAAGCACTTAAAAAGGAACAGGCCGAGATGTTAACTAAGTTCATATAAAATATGAAACTTACCCTGAATCAACAATTGGAATTGGCTTTTATGAATCATCAGTATGAAGATTTTTTAAAAGAATATACAGCGTCCAAGGAGAATATGAAGGAGTTGTAAAGGGAGAACTCTGAAATGAAAGAGAGATAGTGTGTATTAACGATTTGACTTCACGCATGAATCAACTGGAACAGCAAACCTGCACGGGTTTGCTGTTCCAGTTGATTCATGCGTGACAATGTGGAAATTCAGAGCCTACCGGAAAAGAAGCAGGAACATTTTATAGAGATTGTGTCACACTTATCTAAAGTAGTGGGGAGCAATATTCAAAACCACGACATTAAGCATTGCACAAGAATCGCAAAACAAAACACACAAACTGTTCGTCTACGTCGGTAGCGCTTCGGGGATGTTCGCGGACGCACGCATTCCGGATTTCGGCTCACTGCTGCGTCTGCGATCTTCGCATCACTAATGCGTCGGGTGCGCGACAGCCCCAAAAGCCTCGTGGCTACTGTAGCCGGCACGATGGGTGACCAAATAATGTGTCACTGGGTGGCGGCACACATACCGTCCTTCAGACATGTGCTATAGTAAGTTTGTATAACGTGTTATTAGTTAGTAAGTGCCAAGTTGTTTATTTGTTATGGATCTCTGGTCTGAAAATAAATATTTTATGTATTTAATTATGAGAGTGGCTGGCGAATCTGGTTTTCTGCATAAATGGAGAGAATTCGATTTAGTAAGAGTTGTTATAAATATGTTTTCTTTCTTTCTAAGTAGGTACTCCTTAGGAGAACACATTTTATAAATAGGTGTTAACCATTACGGTTTTGCCTCTCTGCATCTCAGCATGTCAAATTGCAACACTCAAAGTATAAGTAAAATACATAATTACTTTATTAGCCGGTATAATACGCCGTATCACACTATAACTTTTTTTTTTTTTCGGATTCGAAATCATCAAATGACCCCCCCCCCCATTCTGGGCGAAGCGGAAGGGACTGTCAGACTTGTACTGACTAAAACCCATCCATGTTCCTTCTTTGCCCTTTGTGTTCCAGGGCCACGGTATCTCTTTCGAACAGTTCCGCAGGTCTGGCAGGCATCGGCCCTTGCAAACCCCTACAGCGTTGCTGACATCTCTTTGAGGCGCGCGTGGAATACGAACGCGCTCGACACGGCCTGTCGTCATAGGACGGCCGGACGGTGAGCTAGCCCATAACTCGCCTCGGCTCCCAGTTTAAGTCACAGCACTTTGATTCCTGTCAGCTTCAACACCCATCGCAGCAGCGTATCAGTCGGTGCTGTGCCATCTCCCGTCTCCACCAGTTCCTCTGTAACGGCACAGACTACTGTGCTAACACTATATGACTCGCTTATACTCTCTGGCAATGGCAATACTGATGATCTAAGTGGAACTCGTGAAGACGTTGTACTACAGACGGAAGGTGAAGCTGATGGTTTAGATTAATCAGAATCGACTGATCTGGAAATATTCAAATGGGCCCCGCCTGCTTCCAGTTTTTGTTAAATTTAAAATGTGCTTGTTTTTTGCTTTTCAGTTTTTTCAGTCGGTCGGGTCGGGTTTTTTAGTTTTTTCAAAAAAAAATATTTTCAAGTCCCTTAAACAAAGCAATTTAAAAATATTATGATTAAATGATGATTTCAAACAGGTCTATGAAATTTTTTAGTGGTAGTATAAAACTCTGTGAAATTTGCAGTTTCCCAAACTTGTTTAAAGTCCGTAAGACTACTTGTAGAATTATCACAAAAGCATGATTAGTTTGAAAGTTTGTCGTCAATCGTACCGATACTGAAATAGCAGTTAACAATGATACAATAAGGGCACGAGGCACAAACTTAATTTGTGTAAATGCTATTGTTTGATTTGTACCATAAGAAGTAGGTGCCAAGTTTTGTCCACACTAAAACTAATGAAAGCTCGTTGTCCGGATCGTAGCAGCCCAAGATTTTCTGTATGATGGAGGCCTTTTAAACTGACTTCTTATAAAAGAAGAGGCCATGTATTCGGCGCGTTTTTTTTCATGTATGTACATCTGCCATAGGCATTTTCTGCCAGTCAACCTTTGGGTGATGCAGAGACAAACACACATACATATTACATATTTATTTTCTTACTTTTAGTCTTATTTTTATCATTAGTTTAGTTCTATTTGTAGTCTGTATATAATGTAAATATATTTAGAACATAATTATAACATACAATATTAAATGAAATATTTTTTAATAAATATAAGATGCGAGACGCACGGGATCGGTCAATGTGGCGACACTTGGGAGAGGCCTATGTCCAGCAGTGGACGTCTTTCGGTTGAAATGATGATGATGATGATGATATATAAGGTCAAACTAAATGTACCAAATTAAGTATAATCGAAATGTAAATGTATACAATGATGTGATTTAACATGTAATGTAGGTACCAGTTAGTGAAACGATATAAAATGAAGATAAATAATATCAGGCACGCTGCGATCACGACAATAGACACCAATTGTGCTGTGTTCTGCGTAATTAGGCGATTCCTTTGTGGGTGAACCATTCAAAAACTTGTAAAAAATACCGATAAAAACTTGTAAACAATAACGATATTGCCGCTAACAATGTAAAAAGATAACTTTCTGTTTTAACTGTAAATCACTAATATGACATGTATTTCAGATTCTGTTTATCTGAAGCTTTTATAAATTCATTGATTCGATATTTAATTGACCAAACGTAACTTTTATCTACTGTTTTTTAGAAAATTTAAAAATAAATGAGATGTGGATATCTGTTATCGTTTATTTATTTAATGGTAAAATGACCTCGTATTAGTTATTACAGTCCTTTCACAGTTATTCAACCTCAGAAAACAGTTCTCGTCAGCAGCCTTATTTTGACGTTTATTATGATCCCTCTAATTTTGAGACGGAACAGTCCCAACATCAACCTTATAGTAACGTGAATAAAGATAACTTTAATATATTATAATAAATGAGAGAAGACTATTACATACGCATGTTTTGATCTGATTGAGAGCAGTTTCTCTGAGTACATAATGTGACGGTACGCAGATCTGACGATCAAATGCTTTAGTATCACCAGTCACAGTGATATGATGCGCCAAAATTATAAGGCCTGTTGTACGGTGAAATAACGTGACAAGCAGCCGTACTACGTAAAACGATAGATTGCGATGTACGATCGAGCAGGCGTTCATTGCGTTTTAAAAATAAAATGGTGGCTTGTATATCTGTGGGTTTTTCATATTTCATAGAAATTATAGCCAAATTGAAAAAAGTAAGTTTCAATGTAACAAAAACGCAAATCGAACGAAGAAAGATGAACGCACACGAACTAGGAAGGAATCAAGGAACACTTTTGAAAGGCAATGAACGCCAGCTTCATATAGCCAAGCAATTTTTTTTACATTGAGTCAAGTACAGCGCCATCTATTTTTTTTAGTGGAAGCTGGCTTTGAAAAAACCTCATTGACAAAAAAGTATTGTACAATAAGATTACTTACGACCTCCTTGTTTAAAAAAGCCAAAAATGACGATGAAAATCTGACATTTGCTGTTTTTTGACATAATATGATTTTGTCTTTAGGATTTATCGGCATCTAATTTTATGAGAGAATAAAATTGTATTAAGCTTATCGAGTTTAGTGTAAGGCAAAATGATATTCAAATTAGTATTTATTACTTTAAAGAAGATGTACAAGGTAATATTCATATTATTTACTCTGTATGGTCAATATCTTAAGTCAGGATCTAAGAGATTTAAAAGACTTATAGAGCGGAGATTGGGGCTATTGTCATATAAAAATTTTGATCTCGAGCGTCAGTAGCACTATCTAGTTTTGAATAGAAAAACCACAAATATAAATGAAAAATTTGAATACAGTTTGTAAACGGACCCTTCACGAAGCCGTCAACCAAGCTTTATCTCCTTTGTTGGTTGCTCTTGCCTGTATTTTATTCCGATGAATGCTTTATTTACGGACTTTGTTGTGTGATGGTGGAATTTTGTTCTAGTTTGTGATTAATTTTGCTTTTGTGACTGTCGAATGTGTCATTTAATACTGGATTCTTGATTTAGTTTACAGTGTGAACTACAGATCAAACCCATTTTCCCAACAAAACCAAAAAGCAGATGACGCTTGTTCGGCTCCTTCGTTCACTCACAGCCGCTCAAAACAGTACTCGGTGCTGCCAACATTAGATAGAATAAAAACCTTAGTTTTATTTTACAATACAATAAACGTAATATACCTAATTATTTCAGGTGCTTATATGTTCGAAGAAGCTCTTAGGCATGCAACGGTTACGCGTTTGTGTGTTTGTCGTGTTAGTCATCACCCTAGCTACTCCTTACTTCACCACCCAGGATCATATACCAATGAATTTAAGCAAAACGAAACTGTAAGAAAAATCTTATTTATCTTATTTCATCGAATAAAGCTTTCTGATTACTTAAGTTAATGACCAATAATACTTTAAAATCAAACGAAATTACCAAGTGAAGTTCGATGATAGATAAGTGGACAGCTTCATTTGAAGCGATTTATAAATATTATGTTTAGGCAATTGTGTGTACCTAAATATATATAGTCCTCCTTACCGATTTCGGTAACGGCGACCCTTTAAACTGCTATTTCCTTGCGTGTGCCCTTATATGGCTGGCCAGACCGAATTTGCTTTTAAATACCCGGTCGCAACTAAAGCAGTAGAGTTGACCGGTGGAGTTATAGGTGTAGGTGTAGGAGGGCTTAGGTCTCTCTTTACGTATTTGGCGCTTTTCGTTCAATGTATCGAGTCGCTGGTTTTCGAAGGTTTTTACATTTTTGTAGATAGTAGAGCGCCAAGACGACCTATGCAAAGCGAGCCTCTCCCAACCGGTCGGATCAATAGCGCAAGCGTTAAGATGCCTCTTGAGCACGTCCTTATAGCGGAGATGTTGACCGCCATGCTTCCGTTTGCCCTCTGCCATCTCAGAGTAGAAGACCACTTTGGGCAAACGGTAATGCTTCATGCGAAGGACGTGTCCACTCCATCTGAGTTGGCGCTGCATAAGTAGAGCCTCTATGCCATACATATTAGAATGGCGCAGGACCTCAGTATTAGCAACGCGGTCCTGCCACTTAACGCCTAGGATGGATCTCAGACACCTTAGGTGAAATGTATCAAGTTTCCGAATGTCTGGTTTATATAGACACCATGACTCTGCGCCATAAAGAAGGACAGGTAGGATTAGTGCCTTGTAAACACTAATTTTTGTTTCCAGCTTTAGCTCATGGGATCTCCAGACACGGTCATTAAGCCGTCCAAAGTTCGCAGCGGCATTTGCAATGCGCGATGGTATCTCCGAAGCCAAGGTGTTATCATGCCTAATGTTGCTTCCAAGATATTTAAACTGCATGACTTCCTCTAGTGGTTTTCCATCTAGATTCAGAGTGGCATCATCAGCTTGGCAGCCTCGTGGTGGTTGTTTGAGGACTTGCGTCTTGGAAGCGCTTATCACAAGGCCGAATCGTTGACAAGATTGGTGTAGTGCGTCAACACAGCTTTGGAGATTCGCCATGCTATCGGACATGAGACACACATCGTCGGCGTAAAGTATTTCTAGAATGGAGATCTTTTGCAGTTTTGATTTTGCCCTAAACCTAGTGACATCAAACACGCCTTTATCAGTCCGTACGTTTAACTGGATTCGGTCACTACAGTACTGCAGGGCGTCTCTCATAACAACTGCGAAGTAAATGGCAAAGAGTGTGGGTGCCATGACGCAACCTTGCTTTACTCCACTTGTAATATGGATCTCCTCAGAAAGTTCGTTTTCGTGTCGAACCTGCGCTTTCATGCCAACGTGAAATTGACGTATGAGGTTGACAAACTTCTTTGGGTAACCGTACTTTTGGAGAATAAGCCATAGGGCCTCACGTGGAACTCTATCAAATGCTTTCTCTAGATCGACAAAGCACATATAGAGAGGCCTTTGATGTTCCAAGCTTTTCTCCTGAAGTTGCCTTACGACGGATATGGCATCGACAGTACCTCTGCTAGGGCGGAAGCCACATTGGCTCTCAGGCAGGTATTTTTCAGCAAGTTCACTCAGGCGGGTGTTAATTATGTGCGCAAGAATTTTACCGGCAACAGAAAGCAATGAAATGCCTCGGTAAGAGCTGCAATCGGAGACATCTCCCTTCCCTTTGTACAGCTTACAGATCACCGCATCTCTACAGTCTTGTGGAACTTCTTCAACCTAAATATACGATGGGACTATCATTGCAGACTCGTCGAAAGCCGCCTGATGGAGTATTGTTTGCAAGAAAAAGGCAAGGGCTGCGAAATACCAAAAGTTGATCCGTTTTCCGCAGAAGCTATGAAGTTTGTCTCTAATGAGAAGAAAATACGTTGCAAAGGCAATGATTGGGTTATTTGTAATGTGAGTTAGCAAGAAATATATGAAGCTTGTTTTACTTATAATGTTTGACATAAACTTCAAACAATAGTTATAAGATTTGAAACATTTGGACCGTCCTTCTCGGTAGCCACGTAGAACTCGAGGAAGTAAATACATAATTTCAAATTACAGAAATCCGAATGCTATGTCAAGAAAGAAATATTAAAAAACATTATCGATGTCACTTGTAGTTATAGAGACATTGTGTATGTAGATGATTCACTATACTTCCTGTCCGACAATACCCAAGTGAGTGGAGACGAAAAGTATACGCTCAACAGAAGCGACCATGTCAAAGTATCTTGCTCTGGTAGGGAGTTCAACAGGTAATTTTACTTAAATTATAATGGAATTAACTGGATCTTAAAATTTTTTTTTTTGTTTGATAAGGTGACTTCTGAAGCTACTGTAATTTTTCACTTTTCGATCTTTTCTTTTAAGTCGGTTTAATTTCTTGTAATAAGTTTTTTATTTTTCAATTTTAAGTAGATATTTCCTGTAAGTACTAATTTTTGCTATGCATTAATTTTACATTGCTGACAATAGGTACATGTCGTGGTCATAATTATGTGCTTATCGCCAATACAATGGAATTTAACAATTACTGGCGAAAGGAGATGGACAAAACGTGCCCCAAAGTGTAAAAAATAAATGTATTACAAATATTATACTAAAAAACTTAAGTATTTTGGAAAATGATTAACGTACATAAAGCAGACTTGAAAAGAACTCATAATAAAAATAAGTTTTCTTTTTGATTTCACTCGATAAGTCGAAAGTATCCTAACGTTGACAAATAATATTAACAAAGAACAGAACAGAGAAAATAAACCATTTTCTTTCCTTAGCCTATAATTGTCCCACTGCTGGGCAAAGGCTTAAAATGTAAAATATTCGTAACTTACCGTAACTTAAAATGTAATGCATCGTTATTATTTTTTTTTATGTTTTATTATCCTTTTTATCCGAAGACATGTGACATCTACCAACCCGCACTGGGTTCGCGTGGTCGATTATAGCCCATTCCCTCTCATAGAGAGGAGGCCTGCGTCCTAGCAGTGGGGACATTAATAGGCTGATTATGCTATACTATGAATTAATTGTTTTGTTTCCAAAGTGCTTAGTTGAGTATACTGTCAGTCTAACTTAGGGGTTTCTGAACAGAAAATGTCTTGTATTTGAATCTTTCAATATGGGTAACTCGAAATTCGAATGATGTTTTTGAAAAATAATATGCAAATACAATAAATCGAATTATCATCTACCTAGCATTGTCCTAATCATGATCGGCCTTCAGTCTAACAGGATGCAACTGAAAACCAGTATCATACTTGAAGTGACTACTTATCTGATCTCTACAAACCAGTTACATAGTAACACGATACCTCCTGGTAAGACTGCTGGTGTGTTTGTGTTTTTTAAATAAAACCAAACGAAGCTTAAATATGGGCTTAGATTTTTAACCTTCTTTCATAGTCAATGTCAATTTGATTGACATAAATGTATGTTCATAAAATTTGAAGGCGTTTGGTTTTGTGCCAGACTCACAATCAATTATCACATTATTATCTCCTAACGGACATGTAATTTACAGTTACATCAGACGATATTCGCGATGGTCTGGAGTCAAGGCAGGCTTCCGCCTAGTAAAGACCAAGCCGATTCCCCCAGATCATAAGGATTCCTATAATGTCTTGTTCTTGGGCTTCGACTCCGCATCCCACAATGGGTTTATCAGGAAAATGCCAAAAAGTTTCAAATTCTTGGCTGATAGAGCGGTTATCTTGAACGGGTAAGAAGCTACCAATAGGTTAATTCCACATCTTATTTCAATGTAGTGTATGTTAACTTCTAAGTATCATTTTAGTTACAATGTTGTCGGTGATGGTACTCCTGCCGCTTTGTATGCACTGCTTACAGGCATGTCTGAATATGAACATCCAGATGCAAGAAAAAAGATTACAAAAAAAGTATTTGTTGATCATGAATTGTTTCTTTTCCACCAGTTAAAGAAATACGGGTGAGTTTGATTAGATTTGCCTACCACAGGACGAGTCGTGGATAGGTGCCGCTAGTTTTTTTTTTATTGTAACGTCATTTTTTTGTCCAGTTATCTATCAGCGTACTTCGAAGACACACCGTCAGTGGGAACTTTCCAGTATAGGTTTAATGGGTTCCGTCAGCAACCCGCAGACCACTACCTTCGAGCCTTTTTACAGGAATTCAAAAATGAACAACCATCCTTTTTTCCCCAACAATACTGCATAGGAGACACTCCTCAATATCAGCTGCTTCTAAATCTTACTAATGAGGTATTTTTCTAACTTTTTTAAAAATTTACATCAAAATACTTATCATCCGTTTATTATTGTAATACAAACAAACCAAATCTGTAACAAAACTAGTAAGTACTAAAAATATGCATCAGAACTTATTATATTTTTTCCTCTAATGAACGACAAAAAAGTTGTCCTATGTACAAAAATATTATTTTCATATCAAATATACTGATTGCACATCAAATTTACCAGAGCGTACAAATATAATACTCTCACATGTAAACAACTGTTTGCTACATGTTTTCATAATAAAAAAGTTATTGCGGCAAGGACAACATAGAGAGCGAGTAAAGTGAGCGAACTAAGACCCCGTCATCCACTTCGTGTTAGGTTCCTTTAAAGTTTCAAGCTCCGTGGGGCTCCTATTTAGGAGCCTATCACTAAATGTCCAATTTTTCATGATGTGAGTGAATCGAATGCCTCGGATTCTCCTGCACACTTTCACGGCCAGCGGCGACGTTTTCGGCAGATCTTGCGTTTCGTCGACATACGGGTGTTGATTGATGGTTTACTAAACCAGTGGACTCAAATTTATCCACTACACTGCGAATAGTCCTTTCGGTAGGATTATGGCGACCATAATATGGGTGAAGCGCGCGGACCGTTGCCCAAACAGATTTTGATAAAATAATTTTATCATTTGCACGTGTTGTTAAACGCTATATCCATCCATGGTTATTTAGCAAAACAGACTGAATAAACCACAGCCAATTTAACAGGAAGTTCGGAAGCCCCATTGGAAGACCCTGTCGTTCATAAATTAGTAGTGAAACGTACAAATACGTGAATGTTTCTACAATTGTATTACATTTGTCCCTAAACATACACACATGTATAGAGTCAAGTGTCAGTTTTTCATAAAAATCTAAACTTTACTCGGTGTTCACTAGAAACATTAGTTCGAGTTTAGATTAAATCACCAAATTATCAGTTAGTAGATGAACTACTTTAAGGGTACGTGCACTCGCTGCCCGGGATAAAGGAAGATTAGTCGACACGGCTACGTTTATTAGTACATCACAATATGAGAGTAAAGTTTAGATTTTTATTAAAAACTAACACTATTTAATATTCTAATTATTCCACAATACCATACTTAACCGACTTCAATAAAGGAGGAGCTTCTCAATCCGGTTGTTTTATGTTTGTTACCTCACAACTCAGTCATTTACGAAACGATTTAAAAAATATTTTTTTATGTAAAAGGATATTCACTTCGAATAGTTTCATAGAAATTTCATCAAAATCGGTTCATTAGTTTGTTTTCTTATTCTTCTGTGAAAAAATTATTTCTAAAACAAAATAAGTAACAGAGTATGTTTAACTTTCATTATTATTCCTATTTAAAAAATATTGTGATTTTACATGACAGTTAAGAATTTATGTTGATTACAAAATGGTAACAGAGTGGTCTTTTTTACCCCGCTCTAGAAAATTACTTGAAAATCTGTAAATAGTAGCAAGACATCGCACCCAACCATGAAATTACATTTAAAAATTTTATCTGCATAGCATGAATACCTATACAACTAAGTTAAACAGTTTTTTTTTGTATTAGTACATTTAATACACATAGGTTACTTACTATACATACGTACATTTTATAGTATAATTACATTTTTCTGCAACCTATTTTAAATTCACACATTCCTATGGACCTATAGTTATTCTTGCGGTTGATAAAATCAATAAATGTGCATGCGCAAATATTGATCCGGACTACGGAACTTCCGTGTCCGTAGTCCAACACGCACATAGTATGGATTTTTACACGGTCCTTACTCGATTTATAGTCACTATGTTTCTTGTAACAGTTCTTACGGTTAGACGGCAAGAAGTTCGGCTTCACGTTCATAGCAGATATCAGCCACGACGACTTCAACCTGATCGGCACAGCAGACGAAGACGTGGCGTGGTTCCTGGAGACTTTAGCTGCAAGACGGGTGTTTGATGACACACTCGTCATCCTTATGGGTGACCACGGATCTCGGTACCACACAATCTATGTACTTAATAAAAATCTTTAATTCATTCATTCATTCACGGACAGATAATTCACAACGTATTACCCATAATAATAAATCAAACGCAGGTTTCGGGAAAGAGTGAATGAATAGAACGTTTATTAAACATACTGCAATAATACAATGGCTAACTACCAAAGCAACTGGTAGAATCAACCGTCAAGCAATCACGCAATTCTCTAATGATAACTTTACGGTCGATAGGTCTACAGCTGTTGTTGTTGAATATTTCAGGTTTGAGAATATACGTAATACTTATCAAGGAAAGCTGGAAGAACGTCTGCCTTTAATGGCAATAATTTTACCAGAAAAGCTGAAACAACTCAGGCCTGACGCTTTGGCGGCGCTTAAACAAAATTTAGATGCTCTGACGACGCCCTTTGATATCCACACAACAATACTAGACGTGTTGAACTTGAAGGATAAACGCAATAAGTACAAAATCTTCGGTGCTGATGTACCAAGAGCCATGAGTTTGTTAGAACCGGTATGTATCGATTCATTTTGTAGAAAATAATAAAATAAGATTTATTTTTCTAGACTTATACTGTCACTTACATCTTCCGTGATTATTAATTATTTTGAGCTCCCGATATTTCGACGCTGTTGCAAGCTCTTTGATCGCGGGATGACTGGAGAATGCGGGTAAATGGTAAATAAATTATTAGGTGCAGAAAAATCTGTCTACCCTCTTTCTTTGTCTTTTGATACGTGCACTACTTAATTGAAAAAGGTAGGTAACAAGTTTAGTCGTGGAAATAAGTCAATTTGGTTGCGTACCTAGGAATTCACTTTTGACAATTCACTATTGCATTTGCTTTTGGGGAAAGAATCCCAGCTACGTCAAAAGTCTCAATGAATTGAACAAAATTACCGGATTAACCGGGATCTAAATGTATCTAACGAGATTTGCGTTTAACATAAATTAATTATAAGATTAAGAAACACAATAAGTTTAGTTCATGATTTGCGGTCTACGTGCTAAGATACTCCCTGGTCTTCGTTTGGTAGATGCTCCTGGTGTCGCTCCCTGAAATGGCCATCGAACAGCATAGTCCTGGTTATTTTGGTAAAAAGTTCAGACGAACGCTTTCTGGTAATCTCTGCACACAACTTCCTGGCTGATTGTTGACTCAGGACATACCCTAACGTTTGTAGGTAGGGACGGTGGGTATGGCTATTGCTCAGGGTTTAGTTTAAAAAAAACAGCCCTGTCAACTGGTTTTAAATCGAAAAAACAGTTTCAGACCAGAGACGTGGGTATTAAAGGGAAATACGACAAAAACAGCATTGAAGTATGGAAGTATTATAAAATTCATTTATACCTACCAAATCATGAACTGAGAACTCCTAAATAACGGCAGGAAGCAGAAAAACTGATATCGAGGCTATTTGTCCTCGCTGAAGCCACAAGTAGAACTATTCAATTTTATAAAACACTACTGTAGTATTTGTTGCAAAACTGAATCAATAAATGCGTTTTAAGACTGAATAAAACTGGTAGATTTTTAAATAGTTCTAACCTCAAGCTTTTAACATGTTGCTCCTTGAAGATAAATTCCACGACTGTGTGAAAAATTACAATTTTTCAATTCAAGTTTCAAATTTTATTAATCCAGGTGAATAAGGGAGGACAATCGGATTTTTTGTCGATTGATTACTGGGGACAGGTGACATATGGTATCGATTAGGTTTAATAAACACATAAGGTTTTAATTTACTTATAAATCGAAAGGTTTTAAGCATAGAGGCTTTTATCCGGTCACCGCGTGGCCAAAGTCGATGTTACTCTACTTTGGGGCTTGCAAACTATAAAGAATTAGAAGAATAAGGCTTAAAACTATAAAAAAAAAATCTTATAGCGTGCTTGTATCAAAGTGCGCAGAATTTTATACTCTTACAGAAAATATAAAAAAAAACTTCCTTTTTTATTTAATTTTTTTAAGGGTTTTTTTAGGTAAAAATAAAAAAAAGTTAAAATTTTGTTACTTTTTGGTGATTAAAGCAGGAAACAAAATTAAATTAAACAATAAATTTTGCATAAAATAAAAAGTAATATACTGTAAGAGCACTTTGGATATTTCTAACACATTTGCAAAGATTACTCATGCTCAAAACGATGTTGTCAAATTCACCTTGTGGTATAAGTTACCAGGTGACTAGGTCATTTTATTAGTTATGTGTATTTGAATATTGTTGTTTTAAGCAAAACAATAACAGTTAAATTTACTTTAGTACCTAATTTAGTTTAGTAATTAGGGCGCGTGTAGTCTTTTCGACGTCTACGGCGCATATAATACAAAATTAATTTGGGCAAGTGTGGTTTGCAGTGGTTTTTTATTGTGTTAAACATAGGAGAGGCCACTTGAGCCGAGAAAAAGTTGTGACCTAAATAGTCGAAATTATAAGCAAAAATGCGCCAAGTGCGGTCGATTTAATGATGTCTTGACTGTACTGGACATCTTCAGGTACCTAAAAGTCGGACATGTCCCGAGGCTGGCATCGTACAACATTGGTGTTCTTGCACTAAATGGTCCAACGTATCTCATCCAGAAATGTACAACCAAGCGGCTAGTGCACTGGCCGAGTATATTGACAGCATTAGTGAAGTACAAAGGTAAGTTTCATTTAATATCTATTGGTGACTGGCTTTTGCCTGCGGTTTCGAACCTACCGTGGGATTACAGGATGAAAGTACAGTCAGTGGGTCGTCTTAGGGGCGGATTTGTAGGAGTTGGAGTATACACTTAGGAGTACTGTTTTTATTTGGGGAATTATAAAACGAACGAATAAAAAAAAACTTCGAGTAATGATGAGATTCTACGATGATTTCTTCGATGTTTTAATAACTGGAGCGGTATGAATTTGAGTAAGCGAAAAATTAACTAAACTATCGACGAATATTGATTAATAATAAAATCCAGAACGAGCTTACTAAAATTGGGTTGTGATTAATCTATTTCAGATATTAAAATTGTAGCCGTGCGACTAAATTACTAAGTGAGCGACTAGAAATACAGAAAGGGCAACTTAAATATTAAGATAAAGACGATTTTTCCAATTGAGGTTTTACATAATTAACTACTAAAAAGTTCACTTTAAGCAACGTGTTGTAAGCTGCTTTATTTATGATTATTGGTTATTGATATTCTATTTGAGGTCTTATTTTTTATTATTTTGATACGATTTTTTAATGAAAACTACAGTTTCTTTGATGCGCGCGAATTCAGATGGGGGCGACGAATCGAGTATTAATAAGAAGATTACTTGTTTTTTGTTGTCTTATTTTATTTTGATTTTTTGTTCATTTGATTTAAGGTTAGTTATTTTTCTTTCGAACTCAACGCCCTATAATTTTATGCAAAATTATATTCATTTAGGCTTTATCATCCTCGTCTACATCCGGCATCATCGACAAGTTCCATTTATTTACCTCTACATCGTGTCGTGGCTGTTTGAAAAATGCTCAGAACGCTTTGTGGCATTTTCTTATTGCCAGATCGCGTTGTTGTCGAAAATCGAAACAGCCACGACTTGAATCTTGTTTTTAAAGAAGCCACTCCGTGGCTTTCGCTTAGTGGTCGTTTTGAAAATGCCACAACGCGTTGTAGTTGCTTTTTCACTCATTGAGCGTTTTCGGTATTTGAGCTCCCACTCACAACTTGATGATGTTACAGATCAAAATGCGCAAGAAGACGACTAGTATCCATAGAATGGGTGTTACAACTTGATGTGAATAAGCATGTTTTGACATATGGTTACGCAAAGGAAGAAGATGCGTATCTTGGAAATCCCATAAAAAAAACATCAAGAGCGTTTCAGGAATATTATCAGGCTAAGGTTTGTGTGTGGTCTTTATGGAGTGCTTCCCGAGAAAGACAAAGAGTTCTTTAGAAATACGGAATAAAGACACCCTGGGTCCCTAGCCCGTCATCTGTAGGGGAAGCAGATCAGATACTGATAACGTACAGAGTGTTAACATATGGACGTTGGCTATGATGATAAAAAACTCACTTATGTAATGATGTTTCAGATAATCTTAGGTCCTGGTCGAGGTGTTTTCGAAGGAACATTCGCGTATAACACTCAAACTAATTCTTTTACCCTGACCGAAAAAGATATTTCTAGAACTAGCAGGTAAGTGCAATATCTCTGCTTTCTTCAATTACTTTATGATAATGTAGTAACTTTGTTGCAAATACGTAATATATATCATTTAGTCATTTGCGTCACCGTTCTTCGAGTAGTTGTGTGATTTTCACTGCTCGGAAAACCGGATATTCGAAGACATGTGACATCCATTAACATGCACTGGACGCTTGTGGTCTAATATGACCCGCTGCCTTTAAAACAGTCGAGGCCTACCCCCTAGCACTGGAAACTTTATACACTGATTACGACGAAAAGAAAAAACAAATTAACAAAAAATTGAATCGGCGAAATAAGAAATTGAAAAATAGAAATTAAAAGTTATAGTAACACTCTTCAGAATCCGACAGGATTTAAAAAAAATATTATACTACTACATAGTTATTGTTTGAGCTGTTGGGATTTTTCGGTAACCAACAATGACCGTGCCTACTCTAGTAGGTACTATTATAGCCTCCTCAGATATTTTAACGATAATATTCTGTTTTAGATACGGAGATGAGCCGAACTGTATCAGCGCGACACATCCACATCTAAATAAGTTCTGCTATTGCATAAGCCATCTTGGTAAATTCATCACTTGATTAATGTTTAATAAATGGTTTGTGAAATATTAATGAATTAATAAAGTTTTAAAGTTGTATATTCCTGGCATTTTTATATAAATATGTAAAACAAGCGAGAAAGCTTAGGTTATAGTGGTATCTATTTACAATTTAAAAAAAAAAAAAAAATTGTCATAGAAAAATCACCTGCTATTTTTTTTATGCTAATGTGGATGTATTTGAAAAATGTTTAAACATAAAATTAATTTCTTTTTTACACCAACCGCTCCCTTAGAAACGTGCTCGGAATAGGTCGAGGGAAAGAATCCAAAATATCACAAAAGATATTAGGTTCAGAGTTGGAATAAATAATAAGCAGCTTTGATATGGAAAGAAAAATTCGAGGGCGAGCAGGGTTTGACCCTGCGACCTTCCGATTCTGTACACCGGACGTCTTAACCAATTAGACCATCGCACCCTGCTCACAGTTCTCGAAATTTTTCGTTCCATTAATAACGTCTTACGCGTCTTTTCCCTAGTCGCACTCGAATTTTATCTTTCCATATCAAAGCTGTAATTCCCTACGCAGGGTTTGCGTAAAAAACATATTTAAAATAATAAGCATGAGTGTAATTTACAACACTCTACAATATGCTTTAGTAGTTATGAATTATGATGCATCCAGGTGACAATAGCAAAAAGCATTCAATTGCCAAGGCTACACAGTAAATCAATTTACTAAAATACTTAACTTTTTAGGGTTCCGTAGCTGAATGGCAAAAAAACGAAACCCTTATAGATTCGTCATGTCTGTCTGTCTCTCCGTCTGCATGTCACAGCCACTAGGTAAAGTGGCTTTCCGAAGCTATTTATTTAACTATTAATGTACACACAGAAGACAACACAGGAAAATAACATTATAATATATGAGTACAAAGGTACTGCTTATTTCAAAAGAAATTTCTGCCAGCAGACCTACAAAAAGGAGAAATGTAGACAATAGTGTGTAAACGCAACCATGAGGATCACCCTTGGTGAGGCTACACCAATCGGAGAAAGTCTCATCATGGCGGACACACTGAGAGCGTCCCCGAAGATAAGAATTGAACCAATCTAAAGCAGAAGAAGAGAAATTTAAAAATTTGAGGATACCTAGCAAGATGTCGAAATCCACTGAGTTGAAGGCACTACTGAAGTCAAGCAATACAAGAACGGTAAGTAACCTACTCTCCCTTGCCCAGCGGATATCGTCAGTTACTTTCAAAAGTGCAGTGACAGTGCTATGACCCGAGCGGAAACTAGATTGGAAAGGGGATATTAAAGAGTTTGACGTCAAGAAAAATGTTAATTGTTTATGAACTAAGTGCTCAAAAACTTAAAAATAAATGGGAGAATAGTAATACATCAACCTAGAGTGATGCGTTTTGTGAGGCGGCCGTTTCCGGGAACTTTAGTTTTTTATTAGTTTTCGAGACTACTTGGGCCGCGTCACAGAGCGTATCAACTTCCTGAAGCAGAAGATCTGTGTATGGGTAAGCCGTATTCGTTGGTACAAGCGACGAGTGAAGCGATACACTTAGAATCGCACATTCCAAAGCTATGACAGGTGGGTATATAGGGCTTGGGAACGACCGGACCAAGGTGTGACTGACACGCGTCTGCCGGATGATGATGCCATGTTTTCGTTCTGGCGCAGCATCTGGTCAGTGCCTTTCAGTCACACTGAAGGTGGTTGGTTGAGCGTGTGATCCAATACCAGAAATGGGGGCAATCATCAACAGCCCCCAAGACTTAGCTCGTGCAGTCCGTCCGTTGCCTAACTGGAAATCTCCAGGGCCGGATGGACTGCACATCTTCTGGATCCAATGGTTTCAGAGATCGCACGTTCGCTTGGCATCCCAGTTATTGTATTGTATTGTATAACGGGCTGGTGTCCGCAACTCCACGTCAAAGCGCGTATTTTGCGTGCGGGTGGGAAATCTATTCGATCCACCCTAACTCCCCGAGAAAGGCCAGCAGCGCCTTGGTGTTGCTGACAATCTCGCGGAGAGTACCTAGGGTACCGAAGTACTTTGCCCTGTATGTTGCAACCACTGGGCAATGTAGAAGCACTTGGGCTGCTGTTTCGTCTTCCTCCATGTAGGCTCGGCACAGGGGGCTGTCTGTGACTCCTATGACAAAGAGGTGTTTATTAAAAGAGCCGTGTCCAGTGATGGCGGCTGTAAGTGTGCGCAGCTGTAGTTTGATCAGCCTAAGCACTCGTTTGGTGAGGCGGCCATCGATAGTGGGAAGTGCTTCTTTGGCTTGCCTGCACTCGCCATGGTACAGCCACAGCTTGTGGTGTTGTTCGCTGGTTCGTTTCCTTACCAGTGTGCGTAGGTACCCGAAGGGGAGTGGCACAATGGGTTTGGGACCCACTGCTGCCATGCTCGATCCCCTTCTAGCGAGTTCGTCCGCTGCATCATTGCCTCGGGAATCGCTGTGTCCTTTGATCCATTGGATGGTTATATTATTGTGATTACCAACCTGGTTCAGGCGTTGATGACACTCGTTTATTAACCCAGAGTTGACTATGTGGTTGTTTAGTGCTAGCAGAACAGCCATGCTGTCTGAGAGTATACGAATAGAGTGGTCCACAACCCCCCGGCTAAGATGGCCGATGCCGCCAGGGAAATGCCCATGCATTCTGCCTGAAAAACCGTGTTGTGGGCCCTCAGTGGTGTGGCCATGTGGATGTTGAGATCTTCCGAGAAGACTCCAGCTCCAGTGCCAGTACCTGTTTTAGATCCATCTGTGAAGATCCGAAGTTCCGCAGGGCTCAATCCCTCGCAGCGGTGGTCCTCATGGAGTTGGATTTTGTATTTTTTGTCAAATACGAACTGTTTGGGTATCCGATCGTTTGTTGCTTTTGCCAGGGGGAACTCATTATAGAATCCCTCCAGTACGGCAGTGTGCTGTGTTTCTTTCTTACCCCAGAGTTGAAGTGTATTAAGGCGTACTGCCGTCATCGTCGCCTCCTGCTGTATAAACAGATGGAGCAGTGGGAGGCCCAACATGGCTTCGAGAGCTGCGGTCGGAGTAGTCCTCATGCAACCTGTAGTCGCCATGCAGGCAAGCCTTTGCATGCGTTGCAGTTTAATGGAGGCCGTGGCTAGTCTGGTGCGGGGCCACCAGACTACTGCCCCGTAGGTGATCATGGGTCGGATCACCGCGCAATATAACCAAAGTTTAATTTTAGGGGATAGGCCCCACTTCTTACCTATCATCCTTCTGCATTACCAAAAGGTGATGCAGGCCCTGTTTAGTTTGTTGTCTAGATAACTGCTCCAGTTTAACTTACTATCCAGGATGACTCCCAGGTACTTGACCTCGTCGGCTAACTGGAGTTCTGTATCGAAAAGTTTGGGTAGGCCTAGTGTTCGTTTTAGGGTAAACATGACTAGTACCGTTTTAGTGGGGTTTACTGATAGGTCGAAATCTCTGCACCACCGTTCAACGATGCGTAGCGCCTGTTGAGTGAGATTGCAGATTGTGCCCGTCACTTTCCCCGAGATGAGGATGGCGAGGTCGTCAGCGTACCCTATTGTATAGAAATGGTTCGCGTTGAGTTTAGTGATAAGATCATTTATCACCAGATTCCAGAGGAGGGGGGATAGTACACCTCCTTGGGGACAGCCTCTGGCTATCATGGCCATCTGCTGTTCCTCTGCAAGACGAACCACTCGTTTACTTAACATGTTAGTAATCCAGTCAGTCAGTACCTGTTCTACTCCGTGTCGAGAGAGGGCGGTGCTAATGCTGGAGAAATTTGTTTTATCGAAGGCTCCTTCGATGTCTATGAAAGTACCCAGACAGGTGCCCTTCTGAAGTATCGCTTCTTCTATCCGGACGACCACTAGATGGAGAGCGGATTCAGTGGACTTACGAGCTGTATGCATGCTGATTAGCATGTAATGGGATAGTTTTTAAAACGCCATCCCTCAGCTCTCTCTCGCAAATTCTCTCCATGGTTTTAAGGAGGAAGGAGGTCAGGCTGATCGGTCGGTGGGATTTGGCGTTGGTATAGTCACTCTTACCTGGCTTAGGAATGAATATAACTTTCACTTCCCTCCATCCCTTTGGAACGTATCTGAAGGCCAGGCACGCTCTCATTATGGGTACCAGTCTACTGGCGACAGAGGTTCCTCCCCAATGCAGTAAGGCGGGAAAGACTCCGTCCGGACCAGCCGCCTTGAAGGGATGGAAGCACCTGATCGCCCACTGGAGTTTCTCCAGTGTTATCACTTTGTGTGCGTAGCGCCAGTCGTTTTCTGTGGGTGTTTGGGTTACTTGTGTCCAGTCAATGGTCTGAGCGAAAGCGCAACCTGGGAAGTGAGTTTCGATAAGGACGCGCATCGCCTCTTCTGGTGAGGTGGTAAGTGTGTTGTCGGGTTTCCGGAGAACAGCGGGCCCAGACGGGCTCTGCTGTGCCAGTTTTTCCTTACCCTGTTTGCTTGCTGGCAGGATTCGATGTTGCCGCAGTATTTCCGCCATCCGGTTGAGCTCCTGAATCTGATGCATTTTTTGTAGCTAGATTTGGCCGCGTAGTACGCGTCCTAATCCTTATCAGCGCAGGTATTCATGGCTCTGTTTAGGGCTGCCCTTACCTTCCCGCGCTTTCGTTCCAGACCCGCTCCCCACCATGGTTGCTTTCCTGGTGTTGTGGGCGGAGTGGATTCCGGGCAGGATGGCATCCCAGTTTCAATTCTATTTACCTGATTTATGGAGCAGGTGGGTAATTCCTGTCATCAAGAACTGGGGCAGCGACCCTGACTCTAAGGTTGGCATCCCAGTTTCAATTAACCTTAGAGTCAGGGTCGCTGCCCCAGTTCTTGACGACAGGAATTACCCACCTGCTCCATAAATCAGGTAATACTGCGGAGCCCAAAAATTATAGACCAATCAATTGTTTAGCAACGGTGTATAAAGTTCTTACAACAATTTTGAGAGCTAAAATCAACCATCACATTAATAGTAATTCTATCATGTCTGCCTCTAAGAATAATTTTTTTACGTGGCAATATTTACAACAAATCTGATTGTTATGAAATGAATTTAGTTTAGATTAAGTCACCATTTTATAAAAATTAGAAGAATTGCTAATGATCTGCTGGGAATTCGGGAAACTAATTGGTTTTTAGAAGAGTTGCTTATAGTGGCCATTTTAGACTTCCCGTTCCTGTTGCACGGTGAAATAACGTGTCATACGTACGGCTTCTCATCGATGCCAATAAGATTACTTACCTCCTTGTTTAAAATATCCAAAGATGACGATGAACATCTGACATTTGCCATTTTGTGACGTATGATTTGCTTATGATTTTGTCTTCAGGATATAGGAGTACTTAATTTTAAGAGAGAATAAAATTGTTTCATGCTTATCGAGTTTTGTGTTATGCAAAATGATATTCAAATTTGTATCCATTGCGTTAAACAAGGTGTACACGGTAATATAATTCCACAGTTTTACTCAAAATTTTCTATATTATGTCTGTTCACGTAGAATGGTAATGCGAATTCTTTGATTATGCAACCTGTCTAGATGCCGCACGTCTGTACAGAAATGCTCAAAATAATTAAGTCTAGGTTGGTATAGGTAGACTCGATTCTCACCTCACCTCGCCCATGGTATAATAATATACTTCGCCTGGTATTCTCTTTCCGTGACAGGTGGGTCACGTGATTGGCCCAAGAATACGTCATCAGTTGCGATACTGTGAATGTGTTGCCACGGTGTGTGATTGAACTACCCGAGCAAAATGCATTTTTTAACTTAACATAGTAATTATGAACTAATAATTAAATATTTAAATTAATTTAAAACTAAATAGATGAATCACACGAGTTACTAAATAGTTAAGCTAGTTAGTAATTTATTTTATTTTCATTCACTAAATGAGAGTCCCTAAATTTACTGAAAAGGACAATCAATGGTAACACTTATCGTAACGTAGTCTTGGGCCATCGTGGGAAGAGAATACCAGGCGAAGTATATTATTATACCATGACCTCGCCAGTGTCATTTCGATCGCTTAGTGATAACGTGCTCACGAAAAATAATTAATTATTTAGTTCGTGCTGTCAAATTGTGTCGCAATTATTATGTGGGAAAACCGTCTAATAACACTAAGATTACTTTTCATCGGTAAGTTTTGTTAATTAACCACTAAAAAAAAAAACGATTTTCTTATCAGAGTTTAGACTGATTGGGCGGTGTTGCAAGTTTATTTACTAGGGAGATTTGCGGGAGCTATGGGAGACAAATTACAATATCACTACATCTTCGTAAATCATAAAATGACAACTATACAGCTTATTAGGTTATTTGATCAGAAAATATCGAAAATGATAACTTTTATTTATGAAAGTTTTTTCTAATATTTTGGGTCTCAGATTTCCTACGGATTCCGTAATAGCGAATTGTTGGAAAGATATCATAGAGGACACGAAATGAAGACCAGTGGAAACCTCACAAGACTTCAGTCATGTGTTCCGAACATTTTCGGATGATGATTAATATTTAACATCCTGACATATCGGATATGGCGGATTTATTCCGTTAGGCTCGTACATCATGTGGGTAGACGATGGGTTTCGTGCTATGAAAGCACACTGGGTGCGATACAGTGTTTCTAGCAAAACTAACGAATTACTTGAGATTACAACTTAGCACAATAACACGGAGCACAATGAATCGGGTACAGTCCCAAGACGTCTCAACTCCACCGCGATCAGACATTGACTGTCACCTTCGCCTCGAGCTGGACATCAGGGCTCTGTAAAAGCACGCTGTGTTGTGACTGTTAAGTAGGTCGCGTGATGTCACCACTGCTCACAGGCGCGCTTTCCAATTCATTTTATGTCCATACTAATGACCGGATCCGACAAATATTTTATGTCCAAGAAATAATATAATCCAATATGTCCAAGAATCTATCTACTTGGGCCAAGTAATCTCTTTCCAGGCAAGGCAAGATAAGGAAATTGCAAGACGAACTGAAAATTCCTGGAAGAGTAATTGGTCCATGAAGAAGTATTTTAAGGGCAATCTGCCCATGTCTCTGAAGTGAAAGCTAATGGACATGTGTAGTGTATTCTTCCCATTTTGACCTAGTGCTATTTTTTATTTATTTTATTTAATAACATTAAACGCGACAGATACGCACCAAAACCGTTTAAAGTGTCAACCACTGATCGAACCAATTCCCCACAAAAAGCAAAAATCAGATGGCGCGGGCTCTTGTTCGGCTCCATTGTCCAAACGTGCACTCGCAACCGCTCGAAGTAGTACTCGGTGTTGCCAACATTAGATGGAATAAAAACCTTAGTTTTACTTCACAATACAAAAAACGTGATAATATATCTAATTATTTCAGGTTCTCATATGTTCGAAGAAGCTCTTAGGCGTGCAACGGCTACGCGTTTGTGTGTTTGTCGCGTTAGTCATAACCCTAGCTACTCCTTACTTTATCACCCAGGATCAGGATGATGATGAATATAAACCAATGAATTTTAGCGAAACTCAACTGTAAGAAAAATCTTATTTATCTTATTTATCTTATTTCATCAAATAAAGCTTTCTGATTACCTACTTAAGTTAAAACCAATAATACTTAAAAATCAAACGAACTTACCAACTGAATTTTTCGATGATAGATAAGTAAACAGCTTCATTCGAAGCGATTTATAAATATTATGTTCAGGCAATTGTGTGTACTTAAATGTACGATGGGACTATCATTGCAGACACGTCGAAAGCCGCCTGATGGAGTATTATTTACAAGAAAAAGGCAAGGGCTGCGAAATACCAAAAGTTGATCCGTTTTCCACAGAAGCTATGAAGTTTGTCTCTAATGAGAAGAAAATACGTTGCAAAGGCAATGATTGGGTTATTTGTAATGTGAGTTAGCAAGAAAGATATGAAGCTTGTTTTACTTATAATGTATGACATAAACTTCAAACAATAGTTATAAGATTTGAAACATTTGGACCGTCCTTCTCGGTAGCCACGTAGAACTCGAGGAAGTAAATACATAATTTCAAATTACAGAAATCCGAATGCTATGTCAAGAAAGAAATATTAAAAAACATTAGTGATGTCACTTGTAGTTATAAAGACATTGTGTATGTAGATGATTCACTATACTTCCTGTCCGACAATACCCAAGTGAGTGGAGACGAAAAGTATACGCTCAACAGAAGCGACCATGTCAAAGTATCTTGCTCTGGTAGGGAATACAACAGGTTAGTTTTACTTAAATTATAATGGAATTAACTAGATCTTAAAAAAATACGTAATTGACCTACTGCTGTACTAACTGAAAATTAGACAATTAGAAAATTATATTTTGACAGGTAGTAAGGTCAAGTTAGCTTAAAAAATAGGGGTAAGGTTACAATAATTCGCATAGAGCTAAAACTTGATACGAATGTTGAGAACGTCATTACAAATGAAGTGTGAAACTGTCCATGGATCCGACATTTGCAAAAAAAAAAATTCAAGGTCAGCTCTGTGCGAATTTTTGTAAGCTTGCATGTCTAACTTGAACGGGTTAATGACTTTTACTGGCTGATGTTATAAGCAGTAACTTCAGCTACTTTTAATAAGGAAAATGTATTAGTGGTCCGTGCAAATAAATTAAACCCCATAAAATTGTTCACAAAATCCGGTAGTAATATTTTTATAATAATTTCACGCGGATGAAGGTCGCGGCAAAGCTAGTAATACCAAATGAAATGTCTACGTTATGATGACCGTGCTGTGAAGAAATTAAACAAAAAAAAACAGCGTGGTTGTGCACTTTTTTATGTTTTACGTCCGTTTTTACTGTTTTGTTTTGTGCCAGACTCACAATCACAATATTATCTCCTAACGGACATATAACTTTACAGTTACATCGGACGATATTCGCGATGGTCTGGAGTCAAGGCAGGTTTCCGTCCAGTAAAGACCAAGCCGATTCCCCCAGATCGTAAAGATTCCTATAATGTCTTGTTCTTAGCCTTCGACTCCACATCCCACAATATGTTTATCAGGAAAATGCCAAAAAGTTTCAAATACTTGACTGATAGAGCGGTCATCTTGAACGGGTAAGAAGCTACCAATAGGTTAATTCCACATCTTATTTTAATGAAGAATTTCTGTTTACTTCTAAGTATCATTTTAGTTACAACATTGTCGGTGATGGTACTGCTGCCGCTTTGTATCCATTACTCTCAGGCATGTCTGAATATGAACATCCAGATGCAAGAAAAACGATTACAAAAAAAGTATTTGTTGATCATGAATTGTTTATTTTCCACCAGTTAAAGAAATACGGGTGAGTTTGATCTGACTTGCTACCTACAACGTGACTGGAGTCGTGGCCGTAGGTGCCGTTAGTTTTTTTTTAATTATCAATGTAACGTCACTTTGTTGTCCAGGTATCGATCAGCGTACTTCGAAGACACACCGTCAGTGGGAACCTTCCAGTATAGGTTTAATGGGTTCCGTCAGCAACCCGCAGACCACTACCTTCGAGCCTTTTTACAGGAATGCGAAAATGAACAACCATTCTTTTTTCCCCAACAATACTGCGTAGGAGACACTCCCCAATATCAGCTGCTTCTAAATCTCACCAATGAGGTATTTTTTTTATTACTAAATGGGCGTTTGGCCACAACTCGCCTGATGCGAAGCAATGATACGGCCTAGGGTGGAGCACGCTTGCCTAGAAGAAAATCACTCGAACTTAGAAGAGATCCAGATTATAATGATCGGGAAACAGAGAAGACGGCAGTAAATTCCACAGAATGGCGGTTCGCACTATACATGTGGAAGCATAGCGATTTATTTGAGTCCGTGGAATTTCAGCCATGTAACGGTGACGCTTTGCCGTATCTCTGCTCGTCCGATGATTGAATGGGGATGGAGGAATTAGAATTTAAATATACAGTACATAATTAAAATATCTCGATCGACAGTTTTCGTATTGTAAAAATTCTCATGTATTGAAATAGTAAAAGCTTTTGTATTTCTGGTGTCAACATAGTAGTGATTCTAATCTTTTCCTAGACCATTCATTCATTATTATTGATACTTATGGTTATTTTTGCGGTTCATAAAATCAATAAATGTGTGTGTGGAACTTCTGTGTCTGTGGTCCAACATGCGCACAATTTTTACACGGCCCTTACTCGATTTAAAGTCATGTTTCTTGTACCAGTTCTTACGGTTAGACGGCAAGAAGTTCGGCTTCACGTTCATAGCAGATATCAGCCACAGCGACGTCAACCTGATCGGCACAGCAGACGAAGACGTGGTTTGGTTCCTGGAGATTTTAGCTGCAAGACGGGTGTTTGATGACACACTCGTCATAGTTATGGGAGACCACGGATCTCGGTACCAAAAATCTATCTTTTTATTCATTCCCTGACAGATATTTACAGGCACAGCCTGTGAGCCATAATAGTAAATCAAAGGTAAGTTTCGGGAAAGAGTGAATGAACAGAAAGTTTATTAAACTTATATTATGTACTTCAATCATACAATGACTAAATAACTACCAAAGCAACTGGTAGATGGGCTTGGAAGATTTTTCTATGAAGCCTTTTTTTTTTTTTTTCGTTTGCGATATCATCAACGGACCCCCTCTCCCCAATCTGGGCGGAGCGGAAGGGAGTGTCACTTCCGCTCTTCGACTTATACTGACTAAAACCCATCCATGTTCCTTCTTTGCCTTTGTATTCCAAGGCCACGGTATCTCTTTCGAACAGTCCCGCAGCCCTTGTATGAAGCCTGGCCGGTATAACTTCCGCCATTTTAATTTTTTTTTCAAAGTTGCGGCCTCGCATGAAACCTATATTAATCGATAGCTGGTATCATCAATATACAACAAGTTTTGACAAAATTTAAAAAAATGCGCGTTTCCAAGCTATCAACTAAAAATTGCAAAAAACCTAATAAAATTTGAATTTCGCGGGCTACGTTGACGCCCTTAAGAAAACTAAACATTTTGGATTTAAATGTTCTAAATGTGGTAATTCAAAATTTGTAGGAAATGTTGATGCAGATTGGGGGAATAATCTCATAGACAGGTCTTAATGGTTTTGATCAGGTATATGTTTTAAGCTAGCTGGAAGTGTTATTTCAAGGGAGGCAAAAAAGCAAAAAAAAGTTACTCTCTCAAGCGCCAAAGCTGAATACATAGGTATAGCATCAGTAGCTCGTAGGAAAGCTATCTTTTTACTTAATTTCTCTAAGGAAATAATTGGACAGTCATATCATAGCTTTATGTGATGATAACCAGGGGGAACTTAAGCTTAAGATGTCTTCGAATAATAATTTTAATAAAAGAACCAAACACATTGATATACGTTATAATTTTTGTAAGGAATGTGTTAATAATGGTATTGTAGAATTGAAATATTTGGAAACAGCTGAGATGCCAACTGACCTGGCCTCCGTCAGGAATGTGCATGTAGTTTATGATGTACTTTGGTTTGACCACCTGCCACTAGTTGTTGAATGTGATTTGAATGTGATACTGCCAAAGATATGTGCCAATGTTGTATGTGTGAACAAGGTAGTGTGGGGGGAAAGTATTCAAAACCAGATCCAAGCTTATCAGCGTAAATGTCATGAAACATTAAGACTAATTGACTTCCCACACGAACTTGGTAAATGCTGCGATAGTATATGTGACGATCTTAGTCATCAAACTGTGAATGAAAAGCTGTATGCCGACATCGTACGCGCCTTAAGTGACGCTGCTGTGGCGGGTCGAGGAAGCGGCAATAGGCGCTCAAACGGGTAATAGTAGGCTGGAACAAACATGTTGCCGGGGTTCACAGAGAGGCTAGGCAGAAATATTTGTTGTGGGCGTGGTAATGGTAAGCCTACCGCCGGCTTACTTTATAACGAAATGTATGAGGCTAGGAGAGTTTACAAGTCAAAGTTAAAGTGGTACCAAGACCATGAAGACCAAGTTAAAATGGATATTTTAGCCTCGCTACACCACGCTAAAAATGATTTTCGTAGTTTATCATTTTCAGTCTCAACTCCGCCGCGATCAGACATTGACTGCCCTCCTTTGAATTGAACATCAGGGCTCTGTAGAAGCACGCTGTGTTGTGGTAAGTAGGTCGCATGATGTCACCACTGCACACAGGCGCACTTTCCAATTCATTTTATGTCCATACTAACGACCGGATCCGACATGCGTAACTTAATGGTGTACTAATTGAATGAGAATCAGAATCCTAATTTTAGCAGTTTATTGGAAGTATTGAAAATAGGAAACTCGTTTTTCGGACGGAGAACCCATCGAGCATTTGATTCTTCGAACGTATGAAAATCGGAAAACAAACAAATTGCATTTACGACTTTCGGTATAATAAATTTCGTGATTTTTAATAATAGACATTATAATTCTTAGTTATAACGAAATCGGAACATCGAAATTCGGAATAAAATATTTCGGAGTATTTACTCCGAAATATTTTAGTTTAGTAGCCAAGGGCTAAAATGGGTGACCGGAGTATTTACTCCGGTCACCCATTTTAGCCCTTGGCTACTAAACGTGCACGATAACGGACATTATTGTCATTGTCTAGTCTAGCTTTTTCCACTTATCCAGATTCCACCCAGTGTTTTTTTCGTTAACCATAGTGAATTGCCTGCCTTAGGCAATTCAATTCAATTCTTGCAATTCAATTCACTGTGCCTCTCGCCATCAAACGTAAAAGTTTGGCGAGTTTAGACTTAAGCAACACCTCTGTACTATAGTCTCATTAAATAAATAAAAAAAAAAAATAAAAAAAAAAACTATTGTTTTGTAAATATACCGCAAACCCAAATTATAAAAATTAGCAACAAAAAATACCCAGAACTGTTTGTCCAAATTAGCAACAAAAAATACTTATTATTTGATCTAGCATTTTCTATATTTATGCGATTAATTCTTTCTGCCAAACCGTTTTACTTAGGAGTTTAAGGGTTACTATTTTAATGTTTGATTGAGTTGTCTGTATGCTACAGTTGATATGGTATTGTTTAAAACAATGATATTACTGACTGTCTTCTTAATTTGTGACAAAAATAAAAATGCCACGGCGTAATGTACACGGAGTAGTATACAACGGGTAGATGGTGTTAGTGGTATCTAATAAATATAAATCTAACAACCCTTAGTCCTTACCATCTGAGTTCATAAGTATGCATTTTTGCACTAATGTTTCTTTTATAGTGAAGGTGAGCACTAAGGAAAGATATATAAAAATGTATTCCCTGAAAGAGTTAAAGTTTGTCAGAGGGTTAATCATTTTGCTAATGGGAAATCCCATCGAGCACACGGCTTGTTTTTTATAACTTTCAGTTTCTATTCCATTCAGCCAATCTTGGAGCAATGCCTCAACATGAGCTCTCGATAGACCGTCAAGCAATCACGCAATTCTCTTAAATTTCAGGATTACGAATATGCGAAACACATATCAAGGAAAGCTGGAAGAACGTCTGCCCTTAATGGCAATAATTTTACCAGAAAAGCTGAAACAACTCAGGCCTGACGCTTTGGCGGCGCTTAAACAAAATATAGATGTTTTGACGACGCCCTTTGATATCCACACCACTGTACTAGATGTGTTGAACTTGAAGGATAAAAGCAATAAGTACAAAGTCTTCGGTGCTGATCTTCCAAGAGCCATGAGTTTGTTAGAACCGGTATGCATCGATTAATTTTGTAGAATAGAATAGAATATTTTTTATTTGTTTTAAAACATGGTATATTAAGGTCTTATAAATAGGGTTATGGTTATTCCTTTATTAATTTTATATAAACATTTTACATATTTTTAAATATTTCTTTAAAAAACCGTAAAAAAAAACAATTAAAAAAATAGTAGTCCGTCGGGAAAAGTAGTGGTCGTAATTATTTCTTTTTACTCTCGGGTGCTCTCGGCTGGTCTCGGCATGACAGATTTAGATGATTTTTTTATTTGTACTTATGGGGTCACCTGGATGGTCCTTAGCTATAGTTGGATCAGGTAGGTGGCGCTGTTGTCGACATCCTGAGAATCGATTGGGTCAGGACAATGTCTATCGGGTCAGCGAGTGATAACTTTAAAATAAATCTATTTCTTTAGGTTTGGAACAATGTTTGTCACGTTATCACGGCACGTAAATAAAATTTTCTACTGTTCGTCGATGAGCAATTTTTTATAAATATATAAATTTTGGTGAAAAAGCGAAAATATTTTTGTAAATTATGTGCAAACAAAGTGTTGAGTAACCTTTTCGACAACAGGCTTTTCACAAACAAGTCCTGAGATACATTTTTGATGATTCATGACCGCGACGGGGTGCGAGTAGTCTTTTCGACGCCTACGCCACCGCGTATGATACCTACAAAATTAATTTGAGCCACACGGGACGGGCGGAGAAGTGTGGTATGCAGTGGTTTTTTATTGTAATGAACATAGGAGACGCTACTTGAGGCGAGAAAAAGTTGTGACGGAAATAATTGAAATTATAAACAAAAATGCATCAAGTGCGTCCGATTTGACGCCGCGCGACTGCTTGAAGGTTAATTAATAGTTGTAAGAAGAAGAAGTCGATTGGAGTTAGATTGCTCATCAGAAGAACTGTCCTGTGGTCGACTTCTTCTTTTCGAATTGATGATACCTACTTTCGTCTCGTACAATATATTGATTTGTCCTATAGTCAATATTTAGTGATCCTTGACTATACTTGACGTCTTCAGATACCTAAAAGTCGAACATGTCCCGAGGCTGGCATCGTACAACATTGGTGTTCTTGCACTAAATGGTCCAACGTATCTCATCCAGAAATGTACAACAAAGCAGCTTTTGCACTTGCCGAGTATATTGACAGCATTAGTGAAGTGCAAAGGTAAGTTTTAAATTATATCTATTGATGATTGGCTTTTGTCTGCGGGTTCGAACCTACCGTGGGAGTACAGGACAACGTTCTTCTCTCCGAGCCAAAACAATGCCTGCGTGAATCATGGCGACCCGTTGTTGTGTGAAAGAAAGACAAATAAAGAAGGACCTTTTGCTTTAATAAGGTTATTTCTTTTATTTGTCTTTAATAAAGCTAATGCCACATACTATAAAAACAAAGATGATGTCACCTTTGTTTTTGAAGACGTTACACCATTCGTTAGGTATGGCGTCTTCCAGCAACAACATATCGAAGAATAAAGCTAACCACGTCCATTCATCCACCCGCAATAACTTCAACTGGTATTCCATCTGGTCCTATTGCTTTACCATTCACTGCTATTCTGACTTCATCCTTACAAACCTTTCTTAGTAACCTCTCATTCGCTGGTTTATTGTTTAGCACTCCAGTTACCTCATTTATCAAACTTTCAAAGTACCCCTTGCACCTATCCTTAATTTTCTCACCATCCGAAAGTACTATTCTAGCTTCATCTTTTACGCATTTAATCTGACATACATCCCTCGACTTTCTCTCTCTAGCTCAAGCAAGCCGGTATAGTTAGTTTTGGCCTACTGTACTATTCAAAGTGTCATAAAGCTTGTTGTGGGCGTTTGCTCTGGCTTTTGCCACAGCTTTCTTGGGTTTTTATTGATAGCATCATACTCACTTTAGATAGGAAAGGAAAGTTATGATTTGATTATGATCTTGTGTTGGAAAAAAAAAAGAAACGGTGGAAAATCCTGAACAATTACGCGTAAAAATAAATTGTGAATGTGACGAACCATAAATATGGGGTCGTATGCGGTAGAGGGTTTAAAGCATAAAAAGAGTTATTATAAAAACTAAAAAACCCATTTTTTAATTTTATTTTCGAATGGGTGCCGCGTTCTTCCAACTTTTATTTATATGCTTGTTTTCAGCTGTTCAGTTTTTGTACTGCACTCGGATTTTTAGTTTTTTTTAATAACTTATAATATTATAGCCATCTTGGATATTCCTTATATACATATAGCGGGCATATATATATATATATATATATATATACATATATATATATATATATATATATAGGCATTATATATAGCGGGGTGGAATAAACACGTATCTGGTTACCACATGGGTTCAAACTGGTAAGCCTAATAAGGGTCGAGTCCATTGCGATATGTGCGAGAGCAGTATAGCTATTCACAAACGCTTCGATTCGATTTTAAAGTGACTTTCCGAATCGAAATCGAATCGAAGTGTTTGTGAATAGTTATACAGAACAGCTTTTAAAAAACAACTAAAGTGGTGCTAGGATAGCCAGGATCAGATAAAGATGGACATTCTGGCCTTTTTTTTTTTTTTTTTTTTCACATCATCCTGACAGAGATTTTAACTTGTTTTGGAAGCAAACTGGGAAAACAACTCTTTGATGCAATGGTACTGAGACTGTTAATCAGAAGCAAGTTGTGAGATTTACGGCAAAACATATGCAACAAGTTACTCGCAGCATGCAGCGAGGAAAGGTCTCACTGTGACAGTCTCAGCATTGAGCATCTAAGAAATGCAGGAGTTCACCTACCGCGTGTACTCTCCAAGTTTTATAATCTCTGTTTGTGTCATGGTTATTTGCCGGATGAACTTACCAGAACGGTAGTTGTGCCGGTTGGAAAGAACAAGAGCTCCTATCCCTTGTTCTTTACAACCGGAACAACTATCGTTAGGTAAGATAGGGGCAACTAGCGGCCATGTCGCTGGCTACGGTAATGGCCAATATAATTAATGTACCCTCAGTTTTGGTTCTAAGGGCCTTTCTTATACTGGCAGTAACTTCAAGAGGAAAGTACACGTTGGTCCGTCCTTTTTAACTGACTTGTGACTTAATTTTATGAAAGCCATAAAAAAGTCACGACGTAAATTAGGCAGCTTGTCGGCTAAGTTTTGCTCATAAATGCAATCGTAGACTTCTTGATCACTTAAAACGGTTGGAACTCCTATAACAGTAATTCTTGATCTTCTCTTATGGAGTTCTTCCATTTTAAAACCGGAACAAATTAGCTGAGACGATTGTCTATGTTTTTCAATGTCGTCTTTTGTCTCCGTGCTGATAATAACGCCCCCGTTTTTTGGTTTACGTAATTTTATGAACCAGAGATTTTGTGTCGTCACTAGAGTTAATTTATATGTTGGATAAATTGCAATAGAGCTAACGTTATTAGGGCACAAGTCATTATTCTTGTTGGTTTTAACCATGTCAACGAATAAAACTTTTTATGCCATAGTTGTTTTGATGCAGTTTTCTTTAATGCTAGTTTGAATTCACGCAACTCCACGTTCAAAGCGCGTATTTTGCGTGTTGTTATTTTGTATACCAACTAATTAATAGTAAAATTAAGGCCGTCTTCCTCTCTCCTACCTTGCTGTGCTCTTATAGGGTCCATATTTATGTATCTAGCTTTAAGCCCTTTGTAACATCTTATTTACAATATGGAATGCAAAATAAATGAATATGAATATGAATTCTTTGCTGGAAATTTTCAAGGCAATTCGTGAGGTCCCGTTTTTCTTTCAACACTTGGGTAGTTTTGAAATACTTTGTCTTGTAGCTTCAAGGCCTGGTAGTAAACTGCCATTTGTGTAACGGCATCTCCTACCTTGCGCAAAAAGTTCTTGATCCTCAGTTTTAGTTCGGAGTTCAGCGGTCCTTCCTGAGCAATGAGACAGACTTTATTTAGGCATTTGTCGATGGAGACCAACCAGGTACTAATATCGCTGCCTTCCACTGTTTCTAATCTTTCTTTTTCTACATCGAAAGGCTTTTGAGGTTTGGTCGCAGGGCTGCTAGAAGGTGGAATACTCCGAGGGCTGTTTTCAATATTTGACATATTATCTACTTAGTTCTTAGATATTTCTCATAACTATTTGTAACACCAAAAATAAAATCGCTAATACACACATCCGTTCTACTTGATTGCTAGTACAGCAGTGCGATGATTGTATCTTGCGCGGCTTGCCCTATTCAAAACAAATGGGTGCGCATTGTTTTGACCGCTCACTAACATATTATTTAATAATGTCGAATACTAACACAATTTTGAATTCATTTTAAATTATTTAATTTTTATTTTATGTAATGTACAAGTTGATTTTTATTTTATTTTATTAATACTGGTAATGTAATGTACAAATTGGTTTTATTTTAATTTTATGCATTATGTATTCTATGGATTATAATTATGTGAATTAATGATAATGGTCATCCTCGTCTACATCCGTCACCGTCAACAAGCTCCATTTATTTACCTCTAAAATGCTCAGAACGCTTTGTGGCATTTCCTCATTACCAGAACGCGTGTAGTCCAAAATCGAAACAGACACGACGTGAATCTCGCTACATGCTCGTTTTATGTTTGCTAGAAAGCGTTGTGGTCGTTTTGAAAATGCCACAACGCGTTTTGTCGATTTCGGTATTTGAGCTCACACTCACAACTTGATGATGTTACAGATCAAAATGCGCAAGAAGACGACTAGTATCCATAGAATGGGTGTTACAACTCAATGTGAACAAGCACGTTTTGAAAAATGGTTACGAAAAGGAAGAAGATTCTTATCTTGGAAATCCTATAAGAAAAGCACCAAGAGCGTTTAAGGAATATTATCAGGCTAAGGTTTGTGTGTGGCCTTTATGGAGTGCTTCCCGAGAAACGCAAAGAGTTCTTTAAAAATACGGAATAAAGACACCCTGGGTCCCTAGCCCGTCATCTGTAGGGGAAGCAGATCAGATACTGATTACGTACAGAGTGTTAACATATGGACGTTGGCTATGATGATAAAAAACTCACTTATGTAATGATGTTTCAGATAATCTTAGGTCCTGGTCGAGGTGTATTCGAAGGAACATTCGCGTATAACACTCAAACTAATTCTTTTACCCTGTCCGAAAAAGATATTTCTAGAACTAGCAGGTAAGTGCATTATCTCTGCTTTCTTCAATTACTTTATGATAATGTAGTAACTTTGTTGCAAATACGTAATATATTTCTTTGAGTCATTTGCGTCACCGTTCTGTGAGTAGTTTTGTGATTTTCACTGCTCGCAAACTAGTGAAGGAAAAAAATCACTAAAACCGAAAATTTGAAGACATATGACATCCATTAACATGCACTGGACCCTTCTGGTCGAATATGACCCGCTGCCTTTCAAAGAGACGAGGCCTACGTCCGGCACTAGGAACTTTATGTGATTACGACAAATAGAACTAAAAATTAACAACGAAATAAGAAACTAAAAAATTAAAATGAATAACCAAGTTACATGACTTACGGGACCGAGGTTCCCTGTGTTCAAATTTTTACAATGTTCCAATTACATCATATGTTTGGGCACAATTCAAAAATACATGAAACATCTTACATTTTCTGCCGAGAGACCGTATATGCATCATAAATGCTTGAAATAAGCAAGAAAAGTAATTAAAAATGCAACATAACATTATGACATACATTCATCAACGTGTCATATAATTATTAGTCACGCGTTCGATTGAACCTTCTATTAATTAAAACATTTTTCTAACATGAAAATAATTGTTCTACATGCACTTAGGTCATAAGCATAAGCATAAGCATAATCAGCCCATTAATGTTCCTACTGCTGGGACGCAGGCCTCCTCTCTATGAGAGGGAATAGGCTATAATTGACCACGCGGGCCCTGTGCGGGTTGGTAGATGTCACATGTCTTCGAAATTTTGGTTCTAGGACATGCCGGTTTCCTCACGATGTTTCCCTTCACCGTTTTGAGAGCAGTGGTGATGAAATACCTTACACAAAGTAATGGGCCTGGCTGGGTTCGAAACCACGACTTACTGCTCGTAAGTCGGGGTCTCCACCACTGGGCCACCGCTGCTCTCAGCACTTAGGTCGATGGGCACTATTTAAAAGGTGTTTTTCGCGGGTATCACCTCTCAAATTTTTCCATTTTTCCAGTTAAATACAGTCAAAATAAAAGGAAACATGCCCAAAAATATCAAATATAGTACATTATCTTCAAAATCTCGTGGTTAAATAATAACAACCGCTCGGGTCGATCTTCAGGTTAAGCCGCGCTTGCCTAAGTTGCTCCATGGATGGGTGACCCATTACCACATACCGAGTTTCCTCCGTGCCGCGAAAAGCACGTTAAGCGGTAACGGTTGTCGGTTGTTTTTGTTTTTAGGTTTGTAGTCAGTGGCCTGAAAGCCTGACAACCCAGTTTGTACTAGGTAATACAATACCCCTTATTGTATTACCCAGTACAAAGTGGGTTGTGGAGGTAAGATAGGTAGTCACTCCATGTAAAATACTGGTATTCAGCTCCATTCGGTTAGACTGGAAGCCTACACCAACTCTTCAAAAAAATGCAAATGCATTTGCATAGTTGTAATCCGATATCTAGATAACGAACAAATGATATTGTAATGATTTATTGGATAATAATGATATATTTTTAATATTTTTATGCGCAAACCCTGCGTAGGGAACTATAGCTGTTTTGACTTGGAAACCTGCTCGCACTAGAATTTTTCTTTCCATGTCAAAACAGCAATAATGATATATACCTACATAGCTATTGTTTGAGCTGTTGGTATTTTTACCTTCTCAGATATTTTAACGATAATATTCTATTTTAGATACGGAGATGAGCCGAACTGTATCAGCGCGACACATCCACATCTAAATAAGTTCTGCTATTGCATAAGCCATCTTGGTAAATTCATCACCTGATAAATGACTTGTAAAATATATTAAATAAATGAATAAAGGTTTGAAGTTATATATTCCTGGCATTTTTTATATAAATATGTAAAACAACCGAGTAAGCTTAGGTTAACATACCACTATTTGTCATAGAAAAATCACCTAAATATTGACATCAAAATTCATTACCTTTGTACACAAACCGGTCTCTTAGAAACGTGCTCTCGAGGGAAGCTGCTTCTTCTGTCCGTTCGCGAAGAGCCTGCTGGTCACGCGGTACGACTACCAACAGATCTGGAGTGCTACTACTGCTTCCATGTGGGAGTTAGGCGACCTGTTTTTTATACGTTTTGCAATAATACATTCTTTCAGAATTTTCTTCCTCTTACTTTAGAAATTAAGGGGGGGGGGCACATTTTACCACTTTGGAATTGTCTATCTTTCAAACGAATGACTGAGAAAAACTGGTTTTAGAAATCTCAATGTCATTTTTAAAGACCTATCTATAGACACCCCGCAAGTATAGGATCGATAAAAAAATAAAATTGTTTCAGTTCCATGTATGTAATAAAATTGTTTCATCTCCATGTATATATATTTTTTTATTTTTGTATAAAAATCATAAAGCGGTTAACTGGATACATCTACCTACCAAGTTTCAACTGTGTAGTCCTAATAGTTTCGGCATAAAGTGGCTGTGCTATACAGACGGACAGACAGACATGACGAATGGGTTCCGTTTTTTGTGTTGTTATGTTCCGCCATTCGGCTACGGAACTCTAAAAAAAGGCGATCGTAACTATTACCTTCCAGTCTGTCTGGACCATAAACAAATATTTACAGGTACAACTTAGCCCACCCTTCGAGTAATATCAGGCCGGATGTTATGTTTTGTTTGTAAGGAATCGCACAGGCCATTAAGACTCGGTAAGTGTCTGTCGCATAAGTATCAGTCGCGCAAATGTCTATTCGCGCAGAATGTCCATTCGAGCAAGTGTCTTTCGGTCAAACGTCTTAGATCCGTTATTAGGTATCCAATTTTGATGAGCTTCTCTCATATTAGCATTGAACTAAAATAATGTCTGTCTTAAATAAGGTGGATTATATGCTGTACTCCCTCTCACTGAGCGGAGCCTGTGTCCCAGCAGAGGGAAAGTAACAGGCTGATTATGATAGCTAGGCAGACTGCCCAGGCTTCTCCCGACTTGGCTATCTACATTTGAGTATTGCCGCTCCCGAAAATAATTATATTTGTCGGATTTGTCAGGATTTATTCCGTTAGGCTCGTACATCATGTGGGCAGACGATGGGTTTCGGGCAATGAAAATACACTGGGTGCGATACACTGTTTATAATAAACTAACAAATTACTTGAAATTACAACTTAACACAATAACACAGGGCACAATGAATTGGGTACAATTCCAAGACGTCTCAACTCCGCTGCGATCAGACATTTAATGTCCTCCTCGCCTCGAGCTGTAACATCAGGGCTCTGTAGAAGCCACGCTGTGGTGGGGGTAGACTTGTAAGTAGGTCGCGTGACGTCACCACCAGCGGACTTGCGATTCATTTGATGTCTGTACTAATGACCGGTTCCGACATATTGATATTATGAGTAAAGATTTATATTTCACAAAGAATTTGACTGTGTCGGTTACAGTACAGCGTACAGCTTACAATTTCGCAGGAAACATGAATATGAGTGAAAGCCAATTCATTGTTATCTTCAACAATACAGGCGCCTGTTTGAGAGGCGGACCATTCAACCTGGGAATTGTATTGTCCTTGGCTCAACAAAAGTCCAGTGGGAACATGGGCGGAATGACATGGAGTTATACATCTACTAGTGGTAGAAATTCAACAGCAATTCGTTAAGTTTTATGTTTTTACGCTTCTGCACTCTCATCCATAATAAACTTTAAGTTCGCTTAATCAGCAGTAAATCTCATACCTACTCCTCCATGGCCGCAATGTGCTTAAAAAACGATATAAAGTTTTTTCTTTAGGTGATTGGTAATTAGGTGCATTCTTGGAAATGGGTGATACTAGACCTAATTTGCAACAATTTTAACACCGTTAATAATAGTGTTAAGTTCCACATGTATCCGCTAGGTTTAGTATTAGAGATCACATTAGAGCATGCGCTTCTACTCTACTCTTTTATTTAATATTATAACGCTCCCGAAAACTTGACTACCTTGCCTAGAAGAGAAACAAAATACAACGGCACAAAGGAAAACAATTCTAGAATTAGCTTAACATAACTTCTACAAAAACCTATACAGCGACAAGATCGAAAGCACAATACATTCAGTCAAAAAAGTATCGGGAATGGATGATTTGTTTATGGTTCCTATTTCAATTATTTTATTATTTTGTTTTTTTTTGTTCTTAGATTGGCACAACTGTTTTCCATTTTGGCGCGGAGTTTGAGTTGCATCTGTTATTTAGATTAAATTCAGTGCTATTTTTAGCATGCAGTGAGAGACTACCTTAAGATGTGATGTGATTTCGAAAATATGTAAACAACAATCGATTGCAACAATTTTAACACCGTTAATAATAGTGTTAAGTTCCACATGTATCCGCTAAGTTTAGTATTGGAGATCACATTAGAGCATGCGCTTCTACTCTACTCTTTTATTTAATATTATAACGCTCCCGAAAACTTGACTACCTTGCCTAGAAGAGAAACAAAATACAACGGCACAAAGGAAAACAATTCTAGAATTAGCTTAACATAACTTCTACAAAAACCTATACAGCGACAAGATCGAAAGCACAATACATTCAGTCAAAAAAGTATCGGGAATGGATGATTTGTTTATGGTTCCTATTTCAATTATTTTATTATTTTGTTTTTTTTTGTTCTTAGATTGGCACAACTGTTTTCCATTTTGGCGCGGAGTTTGAGTTGCATCTGTTATTTAGATTAAATTCAGTGCTATTTTTAGCATGCAGTGAGAGACTACCTTAAGATGTGATGTGATTTCACAAATATTTTTGGCGCGGAGTTTGAGTTGCATCTGTTATTTAGATTAAATTCAGTGCTATTTTTAGCATGCAGTGAGAGACTACCTTAAGATGTGATGTGATTTCACAAATATGTAAACAACAATCGTTCAAAAATGAGGAAAAAAATCTATAAGGCTGTTAGAAATAAGTATTTAATTGAAAATGCGTTGGTATCTAACACCCGTATTCCAGAAGCCGACTTAAGTCCATTTGAACTTAAAACGACATTTGTTGTCATGGTAACAGGTGAAGAACGCCCACCACCGCATCGGCAACACCCACTCAATGATGTTCATAAGGTGAGGACAGACTACCTAGAAGTTACATTTGTAACAAGACATGAGCCACTTGACACTTTGTTAAAACTTGATTTTGATTTGCTTGTAACATTTCATCGAGCAAAAACACGAGCGCGGGCAAATCATACAACATGAAATGAGGTGCGTGGACTGAAGGGTCGTGCTGGTCGTTTCTTCTCCTAATTCGGTCAGTGTTTTTTTTTTAATATAACTCATCAGGATAAACTGCAGCACACGCGACTTGCAAGTCCAACATATCAACGAAGAGTAAATGCCACACAGTAAGGACAGTCACTAAAGAACACCACCGGCTTACTCCTTTTGCTTCGTTCACGTTCATACATCTGGTCACTGCCACCTGACCTTTTTGAAGAACAATACTAATAAAGTTTGTCCTTCTGGGGTGTTCTCTTTCGGGTTTTGTTAGTCGCCTTTTACTCGGCCTCTCAACATGACCAAGCCATCCAAACATCTCATCATCATTTCATCTGCTCATCATTTCAACCGCAACCTTGCATTATATCATTCCTCAATTTATCAACCAATGTTACAATACGTGGAAATGCTCATATGAGTACTCACCTTAATCTACCTCAAAAACATGCTGTCCATTTCAAACCCAAAAAAGTATGTTGCATGAAGGTTGCAAGCTGCTTTGTATGCTAAAAATGTTATATTAAAATACGTCACAATGCTAGAGTTATCATAAATTGATGTTCTACCGAATGCTCTTGGTTGACATCATTTGTCAAAGAACTTTTACTTGAAAATAAATATTTATTTTTTCGTGGTTCATTAATAAGATTTTCACTTAAAATAATGGCATCAAGAATTTTCTTTTCGGCTGGTGAAAAGTCGTGCGTACAGAAACTTGTCCGCAAGTACAAGCTCCATCAAAATACCACGTTGTCGGGCAGCCCATCAGCGAAAAAATGTGCTTGGGCTCGCCTAACCCAGCGAGCCCAAGCACCAGTTACATCTGCTGAAAATGGAGGAGCAAAAGTGGCTGGTGAAGGCAGCAAAAGAAGCATACCAAAAGGCAAAACTCGAACGTTTGAGTGCCGGCCAGCTACTTCGATTCAGCGAGGTTACAAGGGACGAGGCCGAAAAAATAAATGAAATTATTATTATACAAGCCAACTGGTTTTTATTTTATTTAAAAGTAGTATCACGTATAACAAATAACAAAATTATCTAAATTACACATTTATTGACAAGCAAAGGAAATTTTTAATTTTTATTCACGTAGGACTACGTTAGACTGGATCCAGTCTCTAGGTTAGTAAAACCCAACAACACTGCATGGCCTGGGAATCGAACCCATAACCTCACACCATGCAGTGGCGCTTATAACTAGTTGTCCAACGAGAGATCAAAAATATAAATATGAACATCACACAATTATAAACATACTAGCTGTTGCCCATGACCTTCGTCCGCGATTATTGAAAGCTGACAAGCTACATGGTTTGTTGAAGAAATAAGGCATCCGAAGTGGCTACGTCACTACCGTTATTATTCCATTTTTGCCAGGGATGATTGCCAAGGATGAATGACTGTGGTCGCGTGGCAATGTTTAATAAATTGTACCCTGCTGCCTCTAATCCGTCGCGGGTACATGGTGGTCTCTTCAACCCAGCGGTGATATAAGAGCTCAGTAAGCTTCGAGCTTTTCTTCGCCAGTTCGCTCTATTAGAAGGTTCCGGTCGTCCAGAGTTGAGGGAAGAATTCAGTTGGACGATGTACCGAGTAGCCTTGAATTTCTTTGGATTCGTTCACCCAACATAATGGTGTGTTTCATATCGGCCTTTCTCTTCCTCCGTTTAACAGTAGCAAGCCGCCTGCTCATGTTTTAAGCGCGTTTTGGTCCCAGTTCTAACATAACGTAACTCATTTGATGGGGATGCCCTAGCTTACACCTATCCTTACCCGTATCATTTGAAAAAAAACCTAAGATCAGCCGGCTAAACCCCTAACGCAACGGCGAATAAGAATTCGATTTGATTATTTTATTATTGCAATATAACAGAAACTGGCCACTACAGCGGCCGGCGAGCGCTACATCCAACTTGGTAGCATCAAATTTGTATTTTTTTCTTTCTCTTTCTATTTAAGATCTATACAACTGCGATAGTATCGCTAAAGCAATGGGATTACCCGTATTATTACAGGTAGTAGGATTGGTAGTAACACGGGTAAGTCACCCCCTACTATCGCTTTATTGGCAACTAATTTATGCCCGCGGTTTCGTGGAGGTCGGGAAATGCCAACGGGATCTTACTTCTGAGATAATAAGTTATCTATGTCCTATACCAGACTATAATCTATCTCTGTACCAAGTTTCATCCAGATCTGATCAGCCGTTCTGGCGATTGAGTAAGAAACATCTATCCATTCAAACTTTAGCATTTATAATAGTTATATAAGATTTATAAGTTTTTACTTTTAAAGTTGAATAGGTAATAAATAATAGTTAATGTAAGTATTTCATTTTATTTGAGCTATACAGACACACTTGCGTTTTTCTTACATGTACTTACTTATAACTTGTTCATTGTAATATTAATTACATTATATAATATGTGAAATATTGATAACCTGGTTTGAGATTGGACACCGGTGACGACAATCAAATGATTCATTAGGAATCTATATAGACATAATACTTTTACATAATATTTAATATCAATGTCGCGTATCACGAGCCAACGCGAAAATCGGGTTTTCACATATATTTACAGACACGACTACCTCAGAAATATTCCTCCTACTTACTAATTGGTAAATGCGCCCCGCACGCCCAGCGCAACACTGTGCGCCATGGCCTGACTACGTGAGTTTCGAAGCCCTATTTGACTCTGTTGGGGGATAATTTTGAAAAACTGTGATACATAATTGTCTCATAATTTTAATTAAAGAGTGTGTACACCAATTTCCAAATCTATCGATTCCGAGAATAAAAAGTTTCACAGCAAATTCAACACCCCATTTCACCCTCTTGGGGGTGGAATTTCAAAAAACCTTTTCTTAGCGGATACATACTTTTCATAAAGAATACACCCTCCAAATTTCATGTCTCTAGGTCCAGCGGTTTGGGCTGTGCGTTGATATATCAGTCAGTCAGTCAGAACTTTGAATTTTTTAAGTATAGATAGATGATAAGAGCGACTTGGTGGTATAGTAGGTATAAACAAAACAACACGAGTATGGGCAAGATCGCTCATAAGCACCATTTTTAATGTCTGAGATTCAAAATGGTTCGTTAGTTTTCTCATGCTTTAGAAATATCACGTAGCTTGTATTATCTTTTATGTGTACGATACTCCATATTACGACTATTTGTCACGACTATAATTTATTATTTACGCGATCTTAATTATTAATTCAAACAATCCCACGATAATGAACATTTCTAAATACCTACCGATTTGAAAAAGAAACCGTGCTTAATATATATTTACCACGGATAATGCAAGTGCTCGCAATATTAATAATAGTTCATTAATAATCCCGACTACAGACTAGCTGGCTTCGAAATTAAAGGCGATGGAAAATAGTTTTTATCAACAAGGGTCGATGGCCGTCCACGGGCTGTATGTCAAAATTTCCAGAACGAAAACGTTGAAACCAAAAACGAACAGTGTTTTCTTCTACAGTATCTTCCCTATATTATTTAATATCAGCCCTCTATGTCCCTCTGCTGGGCAAAGACCTCTCGCATGGCTTTCCAATTTTTGTACGGTTTCCTTCTGAAATCGGAAGTGTTTTTGGAACTGTTTATTGTTGTAACATTCTAACGGGTTGTCGGCATCGGGTCACGATAAATAATTGTATGGCGTATCGTATACATAATCGACATATTCCTCAAAATTCGTCTTGCTTTGGCTGTAAAAAGAAAACAATTTTACACACGTCGATTCACTTGAATTTCAGTAGGTATATATTTATATCAGCCATAACGTAAGTTTCACGGTTTCAAGGATCTTCTGGCGCGGGCAAACATCGGAACTAACGCAGCCATCTCTTTCTTTACTCAATATTTTTTACAAAACAATTAACAAAAGGTTTACCAACAGCGCCCCCCTGTCAGCTTCATTCGAGCGCCAAAAGATTCTTGTACTACAAAACTCTTGAAAAGTGGGCGTTTATGTCAAATTATAAACAAACTGTAGCTGTCAATATGTCTAATGGGGTGGAAAGTAGGCGTGTCAAGTCCGACTTAAGTTCAGTCCACGACTAAAACTACGGGTGATAGTGTGATAGACTATCTTTTTACTCTTACGCGTCAGACTGACATATTTTTAATTGTCATCACAAGGGTCACATCTTAAGATAGTCACTCACTGCATGGGAGCATTACCGTGTTACATTTTCAGATTCGACGCGCGAGTGTTCGTTACATCAGTGAACTCGCATTGCCAACATTATTTCCAACAGCAGTGTGTACGGGAAACCGATCATTACAATTGACAATGTCGATACAACTGAATCGATGTTACGCATACGAACGTTTACAGTTCGAGCGAATGTTCCTTGATCCTTCAATCAAGCTGGCGCGGTATTGTAACGCAATGTTCAAAAGTTAATTTGTTTCATTGTTTATAACACGAGAGAATGCTCCCAATGAGTGACCACCTTGAAAGGACTAAGTATCATTCGTTAGATTATATGTATTTCAAATTCAACAAAAAAAACAAATTACACATCACTGACCTCAAGCATGAAATTAAAAGGACAGAAATAAAGTTCTTGTTCTTGTCACAATTTTGGAATTGGAAAATGGTTTTGGAATAAATGAAAAGAATAAAGGTTGTAGACAATAAAATTGTCCCTTGTCCGCGTTTCCTTCGTTGCTACTAGTACCATTAACAGTTCCGTGATGGAACTACTGATGATTTTACAAATCACTAGTTCCATTACAAAAAAATCTGAAAATAATGGAACTAATGTTGAATTTTGTTGGCTGAATTTACACACCTTTGCATATTTTCTGTGGCATATTAATAAGTGGCGTTTTTTCGACAATCTTTTTATTGTGTTAAAATTGTTTAGTGGTGTTATAAGTGATAATTCGTTTGCTACTGAAGACACAGCGTGCTTTCTCGTACAGCTTAATATCTACTATTGTTTTCAAAATCGCTTTAATTAGACTTAATTTTGCGGCCAATAAAAGTAACTAAGGCCGTCAGCGTAATCTTTAAACACTAGCTTTAGCATACGCGAAATAGATAATATAACATGTTACTTATAAAACGACACCAGGTGCCGGCTGCAAAATATGGGTGAAAAGGCAAAGCTGACCTCGGGACATACAGGTGCGATAAAACTTGAAAACCGTCTCACGTAGTATTAATATTACTGTCATGTAAGTAGGTAGGAAATACACGCGTACGTTTTATTTACATTTTCGATAGTATTGTGGACTGCAAGAAGTAGCCTTATGTTGTAAGGGAGATAAAAGCCAGCATATTTATGATGCCCTCCTATAAAATAAAAGCCAGCGGCAAGTCGTAACAACACTTCGACATAATATGACTTCGACATGTCGAAGTGTTGTGTTGTTACGACTTTGCGTAATATTATTACGTCATTTGTTTTTTATTATTCAGTGAGTCGATGCTACCGTTTACCACACTTTAACGCAAGTTTACTAGTCTCCAACTCAAGCTTCTACACAATGTTACCGGCTGTCGCTATGTGTATAAAGGGTGTAAATAGATCCTTAACATAAACGAAAGGCACTTGTTCTCCCCGCCACTGCGATCATTTTTTTGTTCTAGACCATACCTGGGAACCTTCTAGTTACGGAGATATTGGGGGTCAAAGTTCCAACTTTTTCACAAGTTTTTTTTTAAATACATGTTTTTAATGTAAGGTTTTTACTTTACACACCTTCACGACCCTCGTACTATTCAATCCATTCATCAGCACAATGCTATGAGTGCTTTCCATCGAGTCCTACCGTAAAACGTGATTTTTCACCCCAAAAAAAAAAGTCGATTCCCAGCAATAATTTTTGCGTAAAGTTACTTAGTTTGATGTACAGAATGCTTTGCTGACGGATATGTGAAGGATCTGTTTACACCCGGTAGGTATCTACGAGTATCTCTGCCAGTGGCAATACCTATTTGGAAATAAAATAAATAGTAATAACATAAGTTATGGTTATAGGCAGATCATTCTTAATATTACTGCCACGTTGGTCTAGTGGTCGCAAGTGCGAATGCTGAGCATGATGTCCTGGGTTTGATTCCCGGGTCGGGCAAAGTGTTATCGGGTTTTTTCTATCAGGAATTTCTAGTGTGTAGAGTAGCAGTCACGGAGATTGGATATGTGCCCGGTTGATGGCAATAGGCTCGCCCCTATCACATGGCACTTAAAACATAACTGGCGTAATGTGGGTGTACTATTAGTTATACCTCTGCCTAACCCGTCGGGGATTACAGGCGTGATGTTATGTATCATTCTTAATACTGTTAAATAACAATATTTTTATAATTCGGCAAAGGACTCGAAGAATAAAAATTTGTTGCTCTTGAATTCTTGTTTATGTACAGTTAACATATTTAAATAATAGTGATAAAAGCAACTGTAAGTTCTATACAAAGTTATTTATTAATGGCAGATTTAATCGGTATTGTCGAGAATCATCTGTCGTAGATTATTTAATACAAGTATAAAAGTTATCATTTGTCTCCATAAACGTCTTCATTTGGTTCATTATATTCCGAATTAGCATTTTGATGACCCGATCACGAATGATTTACTTACCGTCTAACACAGAATACATTACTATCATTTTGGTATGGTCCTGTTATAATGTGTAGTAGATATGGCGCTATATAAATAGCATCCAAATATTTTTGAAGCCATTTTATCATAAGAAATTGAAAAAGTGGTCAAAATGATAAAAATAGTTTTATTTGCTATCATAAGTGTTTTTTGTTTCAAGTGTTGGACGTGTAGTTATGAAATGCGTGATCGTGAATTATTAGATTTTCAGGAATTTAACAATTATCTCAAGTCCACTCAGGATTCTAACCTATTCGACAGTACGAGGATCATTAACTCTGACTTACAACAGTACAAAGCAGGAATTAATAATGAAGACGTGTATCTTAATGTTTCTCAGTTGATATCCAAATATGGATATTCCGTGGAGGAACACAAAGTTAAAACCGAAGATGGGTACGTTATAACCATGGTGAGAATACCCAGTAAAGGGCCTGTTGTATTTTTAATGCACGGTTTGATGGGCTGTTCCGACGACTTTGTGACTGCGGGTACACAAAGTGGAATCGCCTATTTACTTGCTAACGAAGGATATGACGTGTGGATGGGAAACGCTCGAGGCAACAAACATTCGAGGACACATGAGACCTTGATGCCCTCTACGTTCCAGTTTTGGGACTTCAGCTGGGATGAAATCGGGCGCTACGACCTGCCGGCAATGATAGACCATATTTTGGATGTGAAGAATCAGACACAGTTAATTTACGTGGGCCACTCACAGGGCAGTACGGCTTTCTTTGTCATGGCCTCTGAACTACAAGCGTATAACGATAAGATATCTCTGATGGTAGCGCTATCAGCTCCCACTGCAATACCTAATATAAAAAGTCCCTTTCTCAATTTTATGAAGATCATATCGCTGAACCGCCCGGAACTGTTGTTTGCACTTGCGAAAGAAATGGGTTTCTACGAATTCCTGCCAAGTAATGATTTAGTGAAAAATTTTGGGCCGAGCATATGCGGTAGAGAAGAGCTCGCAGAAATCATTTGTGGTAATATTATGTTCATGTTCTGTGGGTTTGATGCTGATCAGTTGAATATTACACAGCTGCCGGTTATTTTTTCTCACCAGCCGTCTGGTGCGGCTACCAAACAAGTTGAACATTACTCACAAGCTATGATATCGGGTAAATTTCAAAGGTTTGATCTAGGCGAAGAAAAAAATCTTGAAATGTATGGTTCTAAGACTCCCCCGGAGTATCCAGTGGAGAAAATAACTACCCCAATTGCAATATTTTATAGTGATAACGACTGGCTCGTGTCTGTCGATGATACAGAAGCTTTGCTCAAAAGACTGCAAAGCGTAGTGGAAGTTTATCAAGTGCCGTATCCGCATTTTAATCATGTTGATTATTTGTTTGCTAAGGACGTCAAAACATTGGTGTTCACCAAATTGTCTTCAGTTTTGAAGCAATATATATAAATAACAAAAATAACAAATGACTGTGTTATTTGAATGTTAATGTTAATTTGTTTATTCTGTTTGTAAGAAAAATACAAAATTATAAAATTTAGTAAATTGGTTTAGTAAAATAAGTCAAAAGTAAGTGTTGATATTTTATTTTAGTGTTTGAAAGATTGTTATAATAAACAGAGTACCAATAATTCAAAGGTTTAGATTCGTGTTGACTATATCATTATTTTATTATATTCCTTTACCTTCATGCTCCCTGAACTTGATTTTAGTTAAGAAGAATCACGTCAAGTACTTATAACATTGAATTAGATAGAAAAATTGGAGTCCTAAGCGAGGGTAACGGGCTATGTTTTGGAGCAAATGGGCGACCAGTCATTACCGGACAGGCGTCCCAGGTCACCGATTGTTTAAAAACAGCATCAAAACAATATTTACAAAAAATGCCTAATATATAAGACCTTGTAATTATAAGAAGTTTGCTGAATGTACATAATTATGTCGACAGACACAATCTCTAAAGACGGATTACGTTGAAGTAAATACAAACATACAATCTTAATACGTAATATCTGGCGCCGACGGGCCTGCTCTCACGAACACAACCGCATATAAAAACCACTCAAGGCCCCACATCTATGTTTATATCAAGTAGAAAAAGACGAAGACGGATTGCGTGCCGAAATTCACTTGCCGAAGCGACGCGTGCAATTTATCACTGTCCCTATGACGGACCCGAGACGTCTGTGTCTTCTCGTCTGCTCTGTTTCCATTAGCGCAATTGTATTGACGCAAGTCTTCAATCCAATCAATTCTATCACTCCTTGTTGTATTATTTTTAGTCTTAGGCGTCGTCGGGGAAATTAATCGTTTAGCAAATTGACACCCTACGTCAGTAAACTGTCAAAGAATGGCAGTAATTGAGATTTGAACATATGGACTATTTAAGTTGGTAGTTGGTTTCCATAAAAAAATATTTTCTTTCTTAAAATCTAATAAACAAATTGAAAAAAGGGCCGTTTTTTATAATCCGTCAATGAAACATCGGAGTCTTGACAGAGGCAAGAAAAATAGGCTACTCTGCTCCACGACCGACCGGTTACTTTATTCATAAAATGTGTATATACTAATGTATTGTGAACTCTTTAACCGAATGGAGTGATTTGATATGTGAATACACGCAGGGCTGTCTTTAACCAGTTGGAGGCCCTGGGCACTTGAGTATAATGGGGCTCTTGTTTGTTTTCACACCACCTCTTAGAGATTAGGTTTTCTTGTGATAGTTCGTACAAAAATAATGGGCGTTTTTTTAGCGGCTGAGAACTTTAATTTGAAGTTGACAGTTATGGAACTTGGGACCGCCTTGGATCGTGGGGCCCTGGCACGTGCCCAGAGTGCCCAGTGGGAAAGACGTCCATAATACAGGGATGATAAAAGTTTGAATTTGTTGCTTACGTCAGAAGGTTCGCCAGTTCAATAATGGGTTATTCAGCAGCCAGTCGCTAGTCGGTTCATATAGGGTAACTGGTAATTAGTGACCGATACTTCAACACGTGATTGTACTCATGATAGCATAGCATAGCAGCAGCCTATAATGTTCCCACTGCTGGAACACCGGCCTCCTCTCTATGAGAGGGAATGGGCTATAATCCACCACGCGGGCCCAGTGCGGGTTGGTAGATGTCACATGTCTTCGAATTTTAGGTTCTAGGACATGCCGGTTTCCTCACGATGTTTTCCTTCACCATTTTGAGAGCAGTGGTGATGAAATAAATTACACAAAGTAATGCGCGCCTGCCTGGGTTCGAACCCCCGACTTACTGCTTGTAAATCGGGACCACCACCACTGGGCCACCGCTGCTCTATACTCATGATAATAAACAACTTTCCTAAAGAAACATTTTTTTACGAACACCGTATACGGCACGTAGCGGCCGTCCTGTGGCGTCCTGTGGCGCCCCTTACGGAGCGGGCTTGGGAGCCGCGCGGGTGCTCTGCCTACCCACTGTTGCACAGTACGATAGTAATGAGACAGAACGGCCCGCGGCGTCACGCGGCTAACAGCTGATAGGTCACAGGTGCGCGCGCTCGAATTTCATACTGCTGTTGTGTTATTGGTATAAAAGTAAACAAGTATAAAAAAAAGTTTCTTTGGGAAAGTTGATTGTTATCATGAGCACAATCATGTGTTTGTATCGGTCACTAATTACCAGTCACTCTATATATTCAAGACGTTATTTTTTATGGTGATAATTATGTACATAGGTGGATCAAGATTTAGCACATAATATTTGATCAATTCACTCTAAATGCTAGGCCGTGCTTACGGATCGTTTCGATTTCGACTAATTTGTGACCAAGTGTCTACTTCCTACCGCTTTTCGACTATTATGTAGGTACAATTATTGGTCTTAAATTACATTGATAGAATCTGTTAATATAACTTCTTTACCGAGAATTCGTTACTGAAGAACACTTCATAACAATAAGCTTAAGATTGTCTGGAATACTGAAAGACTATTCATTTAAAAGCATCTACAAAGTATTTACTTGTTCTTTTCCTACCATTTCCCGTCATGAAGGGGTTTTAACAAAGAGATATAAAATACTTATAGAGCGGACATTAGGAATATTTTCACACAAAATTTTTGATCCCGTTCATTTTCGATTTTGACACACGAATGCTACCTGACAAGCGGGCGTATGACACTAGACAGAACAATTTGTTACTAAGTAGTAATAAGTTTTGGATTACAATATTCTTCGTCTTGTCTCGTCTATCGCTCATAAATAATTGAATGTCTTTGGGTTTTAATTATATGGCCGGCCCAACTTCCGCCATTTTAATTTTGTGTTTAAAGTTTCGGCCACACATCTTCCTATTCTTGTTCTTTATTGTACACAAAAATATTAAGAAATACACACACACAATACACATCAATACTTTCTTAGATGTATTTCGGAAACGTGACGCTTTAGAACATTTTGTCTCATACAAAACTTGTCTGTATTGATGCCAGCTATCGATTAATAAAGATTTTATGCGTGGCTGCTATTTTTTAAATAAAATAAAATGGCAGAAGTTAGGCCAGCCAGGCTTCATACAAAAATCTTCCAACCCTATTTACTTAAGCCGCAAACCCACTGCGGTGCACGCGGCGCAATTTATCTGCGTGGATTCATTTGTTTGACAACGTTGGGTCTACGTTTTCACTGCAGTCACACGACGAGCAAGCCACGCATGTACTAATGACGTCATTTGATGTATAGCGTGTCCGTGGTTTGCAGTGGACACAATCGCATACATTTTCTTGCAAAGCGAAGCTTAACACACGTGCGTAGCCTATCCGTGCACCGCGGTGGGTTTGCGCCTTTATGCAAACTTTTAACGAAAACATTTTCTGATATTATAAACGGAAATTGAATCGACACAATTTCCGTTCGGATCATCGAAGGTGGGTAAATGAAGGTATAAGTAGGCTCTTACAGCTGACCTACAGTCCTTTCACAGTTATATTTCACTTGATTTTGCATAATTGTGAAAATCCATGTGTACTTTATATTCGTCGGAATAAGGTGTTGTTTTTTGGGTTGCTGTCACAGGTAAAATGATTGTAAAAGCACTGTAGGGTAGCTTTAAAAACTCACACTTACCTTCATTTATGGCTTAGACCGCTTTCACATTTAGGCGACTTTAGCAGCGCGACAGTCGCGCGTCTAACGTCCAGACGGTAAAATTGTTACTCGTAGTTTTTTTAGATTTTGTCTTCGACTGTGCTTCTGCCGCGCTACTGTCGCGCTGCTAACGCCTTAATGTGAAAGCGGCCTTAAATAATCATTATTATATTGTAAATAAAAACACGTAGATATCGCACTAGCGCGGGCATCTTAATTTGATTTAGTCGGTTAATAGTAGCGAGGGTAATAAGTGTAAAAACAAATATGATTCCAAGATAAAAAAAGAGTGAAGGAGTTCCATACCATACGTAAGTATACTAAAAGAATGTCATATTTGTATTTTTCACGATTTTATTTATCAATTACAAATAAATTTCGAGTGTGACAAGGACAAATAGCATGAGTCATAGATTCACTACTAGTGTAGGTACTTCAAGCGCAGCACACTACAGTTAGCTTTATCTCTTTCTGTATGATACGTTCCGTATTATCTATCGCAGTCGTAGTAGAAATTACTATACACCTATAGGGGTAAGTACATTTGTAATAACAACGCAACGATATATGAACGCCGCGCCCCTTAGTATGAACGTAGCGTAACTTTCTTTATAATATTAACATTATTAATAACGCAGTTCTTTATCAGTAATGAGGGTCTCCCGTTTCATGTGACGTCATTTTACTTTTGCTTCTTGCCAAATTTCATGATTCTCGGTCAACAAGAAGTACCCTACTTTTCACTGATCCAAGGATTAGCAGATATGAGTATTTGATATTAATTTCAGCTTTATACCTCCACGCGTTCCTGAGAAAAAGAATCTTGATAGACGGACAGATGGACAGATGGATAACATAGTGATCCAATAAGGGTTCCGCTTTTGCCGACCGAGGTAAACCTAAAAATGCTAGGAATAAATATAACTTTAAACCTTTATTAATTGGTTTAATTATTCACAAACCATTTATTAAACATTAATCAACGGTGATGAATTTACTTGCACCAAGATGGCTTATGCAATAGCAGAATTTATTTGCTAAGTTCTGGAGATACAAAACCCTTACAACTATAATCCTAAAGGGGTAAGCAGACATGGTTCATGGTATCAGGCAGAGATCTAAAATATAGCTGTTTTTCTAAAAGCTAAGCTAAGTTGGTGGTCTAAAATATACTTAAAATCTTGCACCAAATATTAGTCGGTCAGTGTAATGAATGAATGGACTAGGAAATGATCAGAATAACTTTGTAAATGCTGACTAGAACTACAAAAGCTTTTACTTAATTTATGAAAATTTATACGATAACTGTTAATTGAGATATTTCTATGACCCGCTGTAGATTTATGTTCAAATACCTCATTGGTGAGATTTAGAAGCAGCTGATATTTGGGAGAGTCTCCTTCGCAGTATTTTTGTGGGTTTTCATTTCTATTTTCATTTTCGTATTCCAGTAAAAAGGCTCGGAAGGTAGTGGTCTGCAGGTTGCTGCCGGAAACCATTAAACCTATTCTGGAAGGTTCCCACTGACGGTGTGTCTTCGAAGTACGAAGGACCTACCCACGACTCCAGTCACGTAGTTGGTAGCAAATCGGATCAAACTCACCCGTATTTCTTTAACTGGTTGAAAAGAAACAATTTATGATCAACAAATACTTTTTTTGTAATCGTTTTTCTTGCATCTGGATGTTCATATTCAGACATGCCTGAGAGTAATGGATACAAAGCGGCAGCAGTACCATCACCGACAATGTTGTAACTAAAATGATATTTAGAAGTAAACAGAAATTCTTCATTAAAATAAGATGTGGAATTAACCTAGTGGTAGCTTCTTACCCGTTCAAGATGACCGCTCTATCAGTCAAGTATTTGAAACTTTTTGGCATTTTCCTGATAAACATATTGTGGGATGTGGAGTCGAAGGCTAAGAACACGACATTATAGGAATCTTTACGATCTGGGGGAATCGGCTTGGTCTTTACTGGACGGAAACCTGCCTTACTCCAGACCATCGCGAATATCGTCTGATGTAACTGTAAAGTTACATGTCCGTTAGGAGATAATATTGTGATTGTAAGTCTGGCACAAAACAAAACGCATTTAAATTATAAGGACATATATTTATGTCAATCAAATTGACATTGACTATGGAATAAAGTTACCAGCATAATAAAAATCTAAGCCCATATTTAAGCTTCCATTGGTTTTATTTAAAAAAAAAACACACACACCAGCAGTCTTACCAGGAGGTATCGTGTTACTTTGTAACTGGTTTGTGCAGATCAGATAAGTAGTCAATTCATGATACTGGTTTTCAGTTGCATCCAGTTAGACTGAAGGCCGATCATGGTTGGGACAAGGCTAGGTAGATGATGATTCGATTTATTGTATTTGTATATTTTTCCTCAAAATCATCACTCGAATTTCGAACTAATACGACCCATATTGGAGGATTCAAATATAGGACATTTACTGTTCAGAAACCCCTAACTACCTTAGACTGACAGTATACTCAACTAAGCACTTTGGAAACAAAACAATTAATTCATTAATAAATAATTCGAAAAAAGGATAAAAACATTAAAAGTAATAACGGTGATTTACATTTTAAGTTACGGTAAGTTACGAATATTTTACATTTTAGGCCTTCGTCCAGCATTGGGACAATTATAGGCTAAGGAAAAAAAAGGTTTATTTTTCTCTGTTCTGTTGTTTGTTAATATTTTAAGTCAACGTTGGGGTACTTTCGACTTTTCGAGTGGAATAAAAAAGAAAACTTCTTTATATTATGAGTTCTTTTCAACGTCTGCTATAAGTACGTGAATCATTTTATAAAACACTTAATAATATTAACTTTATAATATTTGTAATATATATTTATTTTTTACACTTCGGGGCACGTTTTGTCCATCTCCTTTCGCCAGTTATTGTTAAGTTCCATTGTATTGGCGATAAGCATAATCATTACCATGACATGTACTTATTGTTAGCAATGAAAATTTATGTATATCAAAAATGAGTAGGTATAGGAAATAACTAAAATTTGAAAAATAAAAAAACAAAAATTCAAGAAATTAAACCGACTTAAAAAATACATCAAAAATTGAAAAATTACAGTAGCTTTAGAAGTCACCCTTTCAAACAAAAAAACAACAATTTTCCAAATCGGTCCTGGCGTCTTCGAGTAATCGAGGAACATACATAAAAAATAAAAGATTCCGACGAATTGAGAGCCTCCTCCTTTTTTCAGCAGTAGGTTTGTTACGTAATTTTTTAAGATCCAGTTAATTCCATTATAATTTAAGTAAAACTAACCTGCTGAACTCCCTACCAGAGCAAGATACCTACTTTGACATGATCGCTTCTGTTGAGCGTATACTTTTCGTCTCCACTCACTTGGGTATTGTCGGACAGGAAGTATAGTGAATCATCTACATACACAATGTCTCTATAACTACAAGTGACATCACTAATGTTTTTTAATATTTCTTTCTTGACATAGCATTCGGATTTCTGTAATTTGAAATTATGTATTTACTTCCTTGAGTTCTGTGGATACCGAGAAGGACGGTCCAAATGTTTCGAATCCTATAACTGTTGTTTGAAGTTTATGTCATACATTATAAGTAAAACAAGCTCCATATATTTCTTGCTAACTCACATTACAAATAACCCAATCATTGCCTTTGCAACGTATTTTCTTCTCATTAGAGACAAACTTCATAGCTTCTGCGGAAAACGGATCAACTTTTGGTATTTCGCAGCCCTTGCCTTTTTCTTGTAAATAATACTCCATCAGGCGAGTCTGCAATGATAGTCCCATCCTATACTTAAGTGCACACAATTTCCCCAAACATAATATTTATGTATTTATGTTGGTTTAAACCTATGTAATCAGAAATCTTTATTCGGTGAAATAAGATAAATAAGATTTTTCCTTGACTTGACTTACAGTTGAGTTTCGCTAAAATTCATTGGTATATATTCATCAGCATTCTGTGTGATGTAGTAAGGAGTAGCTAATAGCTAAGGTGATGACTAACGCGACAAACACACAAACGCGTAGCCGTTGCACGCCGTAGAGCTTCTTCGAACATATAAGCACCTGAAATAATTAGGTATATTATGTTTATTGTTTTATGAAATAAAACTAAGGTTTTTATTCCATCTAATGTTGGCAGCACCGAGGACTTCTTTGAGCGGCTGTGAGTGAACGTTTGAACGAAGGAGCCCAACAAGCGTCATCTGCTTTTTGGTTTTGTTGGGAAATAGGTTTGATCTGTAGTTAACACTGTAAACTAAATCACATTAATTAAATCAAGAATAAAGTATTACACGACACATTCGACAGTCACAAAAGCCAAAGTAATCACAAGCTAGAACAAAACTCTACCATCACACGACAGACTCCGTAAATAAAGCATTCATCGCAATAAAAATTCAGGCACGAGCAACCAACAAAGTAGATAAACCTTGGTTGACGGCTTCGTGAAGGGTCCATTTACACCCTGTATTTAAATTGTTCTTTTATATTCGTGGTTTTTCTATTCAAAACTATAGTGCTACTGACGCTCGAGATCAAAATTTTTGTTTGACAATTCCCAATGTCCGCTCTATAAGGCTTTTAAATCTCTTAGATCTTGACTTAAGATGAATTTCGGATGTTGACAATACAAAGAAAATAACGTGTATTTATACTACCTTGTACATCTTCTTCAAAGTAATAATTAATACTAATTTGAATATCATTTTGCCTTACACAAACCTCGATAGCCAGCTTCCACTAAAAATGATAGATGGCGCTGTACTTGACTCAATGTAAAAAATTGTTTTCCTGTATGGAGCTGGCGTTCATTGCCTTTCGAAAGTGTTCCTTCCTAGTTTGTGGGCGTTCGTCTTTCTTCGTTCGATTTGCGTTTCTGTTGCACTGCAACTTACTTTTTTTCATTTTGGCTATAAATTCTATGAAATACGAAAAAAGCACTCACAGACATATACTAACCACCGTTTTATTTTTAAAAGGCAATGATCGCCAGCTCCATACAGCCAAACATTTTTTTTACACTGAGTCATGTACAGCACGATCTATCGTTTTTTAGTGGAAGCTGGCCTAGAAAAAACCTCACTATATTGGCATCGGTGAGTAATACGAAATACCAATAAGGCCGCTTGTCACGTTATTTCACCGTACAACAGGCCTTTAAATCATGGCGCATCATATCACCAACTGTGACTGGTGACACTAAACCATTTGATCGTCAGATTTGCGTACCGTACATTATGTACCTCTACTTACAGAAACTACTCTCAATCAGATCAAAACATAAACTAGAGAAAACTATAACTAACGCATTTGTTATAGTTTTCACTCATTTATTATAATATAATAAAGTGATCTTTATTCACGTTACTATAAGGTTGATGTTGGGATGTTGTAACTGTTCAGTCTCAAAATTAGAGGGATACGGCAAACGGCAAAATAAGGCTTCTACTGGACTGCTTTCTGAAGTTGAATAACTGTGAGAGGACTGTAATAACTAATACGAGGTCATTTTACCATTAAATAAATAAACGATCACAGATATCCACATCTCATTTATTTTTAAATTTTCTAAAAAACAGTGGAAGTATTGGATAAAAGTTACGTTTGGTCAATGAAATATCGAATCAATGAATTTATAAAAGCTTCAGATAAACAGAATCTGAAATTCATGTCATATTAGTGATTTACAGTTAAAACAGAAAGTTATCTTTTTACATTGTTAGCGGCAATATCGATATTATTTACAAGTTTTTATTGGTATTTTATACAAGTTTTAAAATGGTTCACCCACAAAGGAATCGCCTAATTACACAGAACACAGCACAATTGGTGTTTTTTGTCGTGATCAAACTAATCTCATATTAATCTCAGATCAGACAGACATTTCTTTGTAGCGTGCCTGACATTATTTATCTTCATTTTATATCGTTTCACTAACTGGTACCTACATTACATGTTAAATCACATCATTTTATACATTTACATTTTGATTATACTTAATTTGGTACATTTAGTTTGAACTTATATTTATTAAATAGATTTCTAAAACTAATTAGGTATAATATAATACAATTTAATTATTTTCATTATAAAATTCCTGTATTGATCAGAACATCAAATTTTATTGACTATTTATAGAATACATTCGTTTATGTATTTTTCATTACACTTTCTCAAAAACTGGTTCTTTTCGCACTACGATTAGGTTCAATATGCAATGTATTTTACACACGTGGATTTTTAATATTTATCCGCACACGTGCGGAAACAAAAATTTACACAGATACGGATACTTATACTAAGTCCAAATGGGTTCAATGACTATAGTCGGGCGGTTTTTGTTTTTTATTTAAATCTCGGCAAAAAGATATGCGGCTTTACGGCGTAAATATTTTTGTTTATAAATAGTGATTAGGAAAGAAATCAAATTATGTAGGCGAGTGTGAAAATTTTTGTTTAAGTGGACTGTATAAAAGGATTGCGGTCATCGCCTAGAAAGAATGGGATGATGAACGAATCGAATACGTGGATTTAGTGCACAACTTGATCACAGGAGTTCCTCTCTGCACTAATAAAAGTATTGAGTATTAAATGTCTCGATCACACCCGCGGGCGGTTCATCTTAGTTCTATCACAGTTTATGTTGGAAATTAAGTGGAAATTGAGCGGCGTGCAGCGATCCTAATTATTTATTAAATACAAAATTAGTTTTAGGCGTTATTAAATAGAATATCATAGATAGGTAGACATGCTTATTTAAAACAAATATTTACTTTTATGAACAAATTAACATTTATTTGTGTTCTAAATTCAATAATATTTGAATTTTCTATTTTTCATATTAGGCTGTTTAGCGGCATCATGCCTTTGCTTTTTCTTCAACCTGGCGAAAGCAAAGCGCGGAAAAAAAGCAAATTAAATCATAGTTTCCTAGTAATTCCTGACAAAAATACTTTCCGTACTAATATTTTATTTCTTCGAAAGTGTATTGAAAAATGTCGTTTGATACGAGTGGCGATGGTTACCTGTCATATGTTCGAAAAATATTTGACCGAATTTCATTTCACCTAAAACTTTTTACTATTGTTGTTTCGTTTTTTTACTTCATCGAAGCCACTTCTACGACTGTATCAGTTGACCTATTACCAATTCGATATTTTTCGTTACTCCGACGTTTCATTTGGTCGAAAAACTTTTTACCGAAGTTACTCTTAGCCGAAATAACATTTGTTCGAAGTATTATTATGTTTCCGAATATTCATTATCAGTGCGTACCAAACCCCGCAGCGCCGGAGCCGTGACAGAAACAATGCTTGCTGCATGTTGCATGACTGCTTGCATGTTGCATGCTTGTTTGCATGCAACATGCAGCAAGCACTTACACTCGCACACTTATCGTCGCAGATGGTTTTATGAAAATAAAAGTAAATAAGAAAAGTTCAAAAGAGGCTTCGGCCAATAGCAAAAAGTTATTTTGTAAATCGGCGAAATATAGTTCGGTAAAATAATACCTATGAGACACACATGATACTTCGATGATAGCAAAAAAGATGTCGGTCAATAGTTTTCTGTAAAATGAAATTTGAACGAAAAACATTCGGAAACTGATCGGTTCCCCGTATGGATTAACACTCTCGCCGCACAGCTCGGGTGTTAAGTAAAGTTTCCCCATTTATATCAAAATGTACTATTAAGCATTAAATGCACTATTGTATCATTTCATCAGAAATTGATAAACTTTTTTCTTCATGCTTGTTTTTAGAGCATTGAATTACTTTTTTCTAATGAACATTGCAACATCTTTTTTTGCAAAAAAAACCGTATTCCAAAAAAAAAGATTTTTGGTTTTGGAATCCCACACAAATTCTTATCTTGTATTAACTATTAAGTACGTATGAAATTATAAACATATACTCTGGACTAATAGACGAAAAAGAAAATATATGTATTAAAGAAGCTTACTCAGAAACTATTCAAGCAAATTTAATAAAATATGTAATATGGGACCACCGCGCGGGCTTCGTCAACGAAATTAAAAGAAATAAGAAGAATCACGAAAATCAGCCCAATAATATCGGAGAAATGGACGTACATACATGAAAAAAACGCGCCAAATACATAACCTCTTTTTTATTAGAAGTCAGTTAAAAAGGCGTCCATCCTACAGAAAATCTTAGTTCCTATCTGCAGCTACGCGCAGCACGCTAGGGGCTGCTACGATCCGGACAACGAGCTCTCATTAGTTTTGGTGTGGACAAAACTTGGCACCTACTTCTTATGGTACAATTCAAACAATAGCATTTACACAAATTAAGTTTGTGCCTCGTGCCCTTATTGTATCATTGTTAACTGCTATTTCAGTACTAGTACGATTCTCGACAAACTTTCAAACTAATCATGCTTTTGTTATAATTCTACAAGTAATCTTACGGACTTAAAACAAGTTTGGATAACTGCAAATTTCACAGAGTTTTATACCACCACTAAGCAGTTTCATAGACCTGTTTGAAATCATCATTTAACTTTAATATTTAAAAAACCGCTTTGTTTTAGAGACTTGAAAAAAAAAATGGTAACACGGAAACATAATAACATCCCCCGGGTACATATCATACAAGTATCATAACTCTCAATTCACTATCATTCGTTGTTTACATAATATTTAATAAACACACATTTACATTCAACTATATGGTACAGTAGATTAAAAGTACACAATAAACACTTTCATTTACACTCGACAGTCGTCACATTATCACGCATTGATATAGATGTCTTCTTTAGTTTTTGTTGGGTAGTCTTTAGGTGGTAATTTGAAGCTATTCCTTATGTATGAGAAGCGGTGGAAGTTGTAGAAGTATTCTTTACCGTCTGGGGAGTATTGAGGGTAGAGAGTATAGGCAGGGAGCTCAAAGTCCAGGTCAGTTAGAGAGTCCGCGAGGGCATGCTTCGCGAACTCCTCTTGATATCGTCATGACTGCTCTCTGTACGCCTTGCGCTTCATACACTTCTCCTTCAGTATGTAACAGAGAGCGATAGCTATAAGTACCGCGATAGCGATCGCCATACTTATGCTAATCCAGATTATCTCCTCGTTGATGCCGCTCGTCGATTTTCCTGCGGGCAATAAATATTTTTAAATTATAATTTGAAGGCAGTGTTGGGGGTTTATATCCAGCATTATTTAAATGACTTCCGATGATTTAAGAGCAGTATTCCGAGCAAAACAAGATGAAGAAAGAGAAAAACAAAAAGTGTACGAAGTGGTAGGTACTCATAAAATAAATTCTAACAGCCAAGCGTTTATGCAGTGAGACGTGTTTGTGCATTATTGCTCAGTAAATTTTAGTAGGCGTTTTTAGTAAAAACGTTAGTATTCTAAACATCCCCCGGCCGTTGAGAGATCGTCTCTCAACCAGATTCCTCTATGTGATATTAAGAGCGTTTACGACTTACAGCATTTCATACAAAATTTCAAGTCCTTTTTTTTCGAAATGAATGAACCGATTTTAAGCATGAAATATATTCAGAACTAAGTTTTATTCCAATAGTCTTTACTTTACCGTAGATACTGTGGTCAAGACAATACGTGTGGACGTTAGAATTGTGGGCTTGGCGTCGATAAGCCAGTCACTTATTATATATGATGCTCTGTGCAGTCGCTTGAGATCTATCGCCGGATACGAGTCACAGTCGTAGCGAGAACAATATGAATGGTTTCTAGAAATTTAATCTCAATAATTATTGAAAGTAACCGCTTTGCTGCGGTGGTGAATATTAGTAACGAAAAAGCTTGAATGATCTTTCAGGAAATAATGTAGGCCGGATTAATAAATAAAAAGTAAGTACTTCAGCCTCACGAGACTTCGTGAGTTTGAACTTCACGCGTTGATCTACTGACGTAAACTCAGTATTTGTTTAGTCTCAGTAACCAGGCCATGTTTGTTGAAGAACCGATAGTGAATGGAGAAAACAAGTCTTGGAGTGGAGACCGATTAAGTATTGGCAAGTGCAGCATAGTGTAGCTTATGGCCATGTCCAACAATGAACTAAACTAAATAACTAATACTCACTAAGTCTTACGCAGACGAACGTATGTTTTGGGTCTCGGTATAAAATCTTAAGCAAAGCCGAGACAAAGAAGTTCTTACGATTTCTAATTTATGTTATCAATACTTGCCTTGCTTTTTGTTGGAGTAGCCACCCATCTTACCGGCGACCCTCGCCGTGGCGCTGCCTGCCACCACCAGCAACAGGGCGCTGTTGCGGACTGCGTGACCTACACAAACACATATTATACCATGGACGATTCCTATAAAGATTTCAGTAAAATCCAACTACTCGTAAATACGCAAAGTACGCGCTTTACACGTGAACTTGTGAACACCCGCCCGATATACTATACAATACAAATCTCAACGAAAAGAAAGTTAACTAAGTACTTAGTTTTGTGACAAGGCCAGAAGTATTGGGGTCTGCCGGAACTGTCGTTAGAAGTTAGTTTTTGGGCATAAAATAACTAGGATCGTAATAAAACTTACGGGTCATGATTGCCATTTTCTCTGCTCGCTCCAAGATGTCGAAAAAGGAAATGAGCTCCTTATTTACATTGATGTTGATAACTTCCCCTTCTTTGTAACTCTTCGAAACACCTGTAAAATGTATGTTACTAAGTAAGAGGAACATTTTAAAAGCATTGGTAAATGTGAAAAATCTTAGGGGCCCAGTTCATTAACAATGACGAAATATTCGCGCAGGTTTACAATGTTTTTTTTTTTACTAAAGTTATTAATGAATTACAATTATTTTCAGTGCAATATAATATTTGTAATAATAATTAAGTATTTTTAAATTTCATAAAACTTGCTCTTGTTGCGTAAATTAGATGTTGAAAAGAGGTATCTCGCGCTCAACGCGAGTCCGAGTTCTGTTTCAGCAATCCTTCCGAGGCAACAAAGGCTAAATCGCAAAATCTATCGAGCCAATAAATACCTTTAAATACTTGTCTTCAAAGTTGGCTCATTACTTTTGATAAAAAATCTTTTATTACTGATTACAAAAAAAAAAATTTATTTCTCAAAATATCAATAGATTTGTGTTATTATTCAATTCTATTGAAGGGCCAATGTTGAATGACATGACAAAATAAAAACTTTAAAATTACGGTAAACCGAATATTATTAGTATACCAAAACACCCATAAAATTACAGTTTAAATACAGAAACTTTTGCAATTTTTCAGTGACCGCCTAGCGGTCGAGGTAGAAGTTGGAATGTTGTCAATTGTTTTCTGGACTTTTCACCCGCACAATTATTCTATAACAATTTTGCAGTGGCAAGGCGACAAGTTCCATTATGGGGAAACAAAAAAAAATGTTCGGAAAGTAGTGATCATGAATTTCAATAATAACTATTCGAAAACTATTTTTTTTATTACGTCATTGCATAGTGATTCCTAGAAATAACAATAAATACAAGGGAAATAACAATAATAAAACTTTTCAGCCGCCCCTCGTACATAGTTATATTAGATAAGTTGCCCATGCATTTTCTACGTAGACGCCCCATCTTTCGACGCTTTCGTGTAATTGCTTCCCTTGCTCGTACTCGACAAAAAGTCGGTCACGATTTAAAGACTTGACTCTTGAGTCAAGAGAATAATAAGTTCTCTTTCCGTACGACATAATGGTCTCTATATGTATATCATATAGCTATTAAAGTATTTAACACTTTAGTAAGACTGTATGGCATGTAGTTAATGCTAACATTAGGAGTACACTACTAACTACTCCCCTCCTTGTTTTACAAAGGATACGATCGCCGTGGTATCCATAGATTTAAAAATATTGTAAAAGAGCTGTGTAGCAGTTTTGTTATTCAATAAAGTATACTCTATCTATCTTTCGTCTCTCACATGGAATAAAAACAGACCAACGTTGTTCTGCTCAAACATTGAGCCACCTTTGTTGTCCGCTAGCTTTCTCGAACGCATGTTTCGTGTACTGACGTTGATTTATTCCTTTACCCGCAAAGAACCCCGAAAAATATGGGCAGATTTGCTTCCCGTATACTGGATCCTAATCCTAATTATAAGTTATGGCAAGAGAAGTATCCACCACCCCATGACTTCTTAAAGCCCCAAGAACACCTGGCTCCCGGCAGTGAACTACAGTGGCCTATTTGGAAAGCTCTAAATCGATTCCGTACGCAAGTAGGCCGCTGCAAACATAATCTGGCAAAATGGGGTATTATTGGTTCCTCTAACACAGACAGCGAGTCCGGCGTTCCGGATCAAACTATGCCCCACCCCCTGGAGTGTCCCAGGTGTCCGCTTACCTGCACTCTTGACGACCTGAATAGCGCCTCAGAAGGAACATCGATACGATAAGAAGAAGAATCCTAACTAATATTATAAATGCGAAAGTAAGTTTGTTTGTTACCTTTTCACGCCTAAACCACTGAACCGATCATCCTGAAATTTTGCATATACGTTGTCAGGTGTACAGAAACGGACATAGGTTCTCGAGGAAAACAACAATAACGTTCTTATGATAATAGATGGCGCCTCGTGTCTTTCGAATCATGATTGAATCATATTATTTTAGTAGTGTTAAGAGTTTAATTGTCAAATTCTAAGTTAACGTGATCGAAGACGCGGGCAAAAGCTAGTAATATATGTATAACTTTATTGAAAACATTGCCATTTAGTTAGGAGGGTACTGCTAATATGAGCAGTAATAAAGAAGTATGGAAAATTAAGACGTGCTGCGCCGACTCCAAATAAATTGGGATAAGAGCTGGAAAATACTGATGACATTGTCAGTATCTCCACCTCTACTCAGATAGACTAATAAACTTCTTCGTCGTATGTTGTTCGTGTATCTCTGAGCTTTCTCGATTATTATCCTAGCTCTTGAGTCATGGGGCGTCATATAACGGAGTAAGTATGTCGGTTAATTCGTCATGTCACGTGCATGATATCACGTTTAGGCGTCTTGTGAGTACGTGGTATACGGAAATATACTCATATGATTTCTACGTGTTCCGTTGCGTAACGTTTAAACTGTATGTTTCTAAATTATAGCACCGGCTCTTATCGTTTGAAAATACTGTATTTGTAATGTGAACAAGCTGTAGGCACTGTTACCTACACCTTGTTATAAACCTAAGTTCGAATTGCCGTTCAAAAATTTTCATGATATAATAAAGTTGTGAAAGTTAAAGCCATGTAGAGCTTCGGTGGGCGGCATGTGAAATTTGTTGTCGCCTGTTCGCCATTGAACCCCAATAAAACAAAAAGGGTGGGTTCTAACTTTTGTGTGTCACGTGAACGTCGTGCCGGCGCATCCCACACGTCTGTCACTAATAAAAACATAAAAGGCTTTTCACACTCTGTCGCACTCTTTTCAGCTTTACTGTCCGTGAGATATTTTCACCTTAATACGTACGAACATATTATTATATTACTATTCAAGCCATAATAATTATGATGTGATTTTCCCTGACAACAAAATGCAAATGTTCTGATTCACATTTGCAGTTGGCGACATTAATTCGGCGTTAATCTCCAATTTAAATTGTCTCCAATAGTTAAAAAGCTATACTCTCCGTATATATGATACACTATCTGTATAGCCACATTTTTTTTGGCTATAGTCCATGATTTGGACAAGCTATTAAATAAATATTGATTGTGGTTTATTATAGGTGCGTGTTGAGTTTATGACCTGACCAGGCTTTTCAACACACAATGGGTGTACTCTGATGCATGATTTTTATTGGAATTACTTTGTGTATAAGAAACAATTTGATGTTTGGCAGAATTCTTGGTAAGGGACATCGATGCGTAAACTGTTTCGATGAAAACATTACCTACATTATGCTAGGTACAAAAGCGTTGGATTCCAGAATCATGTGCTGAATTCATGAAAACATAATGCGTATTGATGTCCATGTCCAAAACAATGTGTGTCCAATGTGCATGCTCGTCATCGACATCCGTGTAGCACACGGAGCTTGTTGCAAAACACACTCCGTTGTTATTTACGGATATAAACGATTAATGTTGTGTTACATGTTACACAATATGTATAAGTAAATGTTTATTAGATCGTATAGATAGAAAAATAATAATACAAATTATGGTATAATCAACTGGCTGTTGCTTTTTAATTCACACAATGTATAAATTGGATTTTTATGACATGGGGCCTTAAAAATAAATTGTGTTATAATTATTGTATTTCTATTCTCCTCTTTGTAGTGTTAAATTGTATTCACAATATAAAATCCGAGAATATACCCAACATCAATATGGGCCTGATCTAAAATCGCTGAAATTCAAAACATGAAATATAAACATGGGTACATGGGTAAAACATCAACATACAAGCTTGTACGGAACCCTTGGTACGAGAGTCAGAATCGCCCTAAAGCAAAAGTTTGCTAATCTTCATTTGCTCTATAAAAGTAAAAAGTTTAACGATAATTTAGTTTGGGGTTCCAAAACTGAGTAAGAATTGTTATAAAACTTAGAAGCGAGTAAAAGTTTCGACAAGAAAATAGTGGCACAGCAAACCTACATCAGGGATACGGGTGTTAGCGAACGTTCAGAGGAAAAGGAGAAAAGTGTGCTAGTTTCAAAAGAAGCAAATATCGGAATTCTTGCTTCTTTAGATCGAAAGAAGTGGCCGACATTGTCTTTGTAATAAATATTTCCATTTACAAATAAAATAAAATACAAAATTCAGTCTCATAATCCAGAATACAATGTGGATTGTGTTTGTGAAAAGCAAACTTTATGGTTAATTTCTTCAGCAATTACTGATAATAATCAGTTTTTTTATTCATTTAATTTACATCAGTAACGGTATATAATAGATATCAGAATCAGTCGTGAATTGCATGCGGCCATTCGTGCCTATAGCAGCTTTCCTTGCGATGCGAACAAGGCTCACATGCGTACTTTACAGCGTGCTGTTAAGAAACGCACTAGTGAGCATCGTTCTAGTCAATGGGACAAGATGCTTAGCGAACTCGAGCCCACTCATCTAGCTTTCTGGCAATTGCAAAGAAAGTTGCGTGCCTCTGAAGAGGCTTCGATGCCTCCTCTCGCTCGTCCTGACAAGAGCGTCGCTTTTGACGACTCCGACAAGGCTGAGTGCCTGGCCGACAGCCTAGAATCCCAGTGCACCACCAGCTCTCAACCTGTAGACAAGCGGCACCTCGATGAGGTGGACGCTGAAGTCGAACGTAGAGCCGCCATGCCCCCCGTAGAAGACCCTGATGATCCTCTTCCTCCAGTCACTCCTGAGGAAGTGAAAGACATCATAGATAGGCTTCAGCCGCGGAAAGCCCCCGGCTCCGATGGCTTCACCAATAAGGTGTTTAAAGTCCTCCCCGCGCAGCTCATAGTTTTATTGGCAGCCATCTTCAATGGTGCCTTGAGCAATAACATCTTCCCCCAAGTGTGGAAACAGGCCACAGTCATAGGCATTCCCAAACCAGGGAAACCTAAAGCCGAGCCGTCAAGCTACCGGCCAATCAGTCTCCTGAGTGCACTCGGCAAGATCTATGAGAGGCTTATTTATAAGCGACTCAGAGATTACGCTGAGACTAAGAACCTCATTCCTAACGAGCAATTCGGTTTTAGAACCGAACACTCGTGTATACATCAGGTCCACCGCATCGTAGAACACTTGAGCGCTGGTTTCCAGCGTGGAGCGATGACGGGAGTATTATACTTCGATATAGCGAAAGCCTTCGACAAGGTCTGGCACAATGGCTTATTATACAAGCTTTACCAACTAGGAGTGCCAGACCGTCTCGTGCTCATCTTACGAGACTTTTTGTCGGATCGCACCTTCCGCTACCGAGTAGGAAATGCACTATCTTCCCCACACCCCATTCGTGCCGGAGTCCCTCAGGGCTCCGTGATTTCCCCCCTTATATTCACGCTGTTCACCAGCGACATCCCCAAGTCCAAAAGGGCTCAGTTAGCTCTTTTCGCCGATGACACGGCCGTTTATTACACCGGGCATAGTCAAGATGCCATCGCCTCCAATCTACAGCGAGCAGCCAACGTCCTAGGCGCTTGGTTTCGCAAGTGGAGGGTTGAGGTGAATCCTGACAAGAGTCAGGCGGTACTGTACCACAAATTGCGACTTAATCGCCCCCCCCCCAGACCCATCACTATGTTCGGCAAGCCCATCCCTTGGGAGAAGCGAGCCAAGTACCTCGGGGTCATACTGGATGACCACCTGTCCTTCGAGGCCCATATAAAAGCAGCCCGTAACCGTGCTGCTTTCGCTATGGGTAGACTCCACTACTTGATAACAGGAAAGAGCAAATTGTCACTCAAGTGCAAGTTGCGTCTTTATACCTCAGTGATCCGTCCCATTATGACATACGCTTGTGTCGTATTTGCCCACGCCCATCCCCGCCATATCCATAGGATGCATGGAGCCCGGCCTTATGTCCGTAACGACAGTTTACACTTGGACCTCAAAGTGCCTACCGTCCTTCAGTTCATGAAACGCCTTTCCAAGCGTTTCTTTGATTCGTCTATTAAACATAGAAACCCCCTAATCGCATCGGCCGCCCGGTACGAACCATCGCGGATTAGCATGATTCGCCGTCCTCGGCATACCCTTATCACCCCCGACGACCCTACAACCATCCTTCAGGAGAGCAGTAGGGAAACCAGCACACTTAGGAAATACAAATACAGACCGCCGTCATTCCGACCTCGCCGTCGAGGCCCGTCGCGACGACCCCGTTCAATCCCCCCCCGACCCTTGCTCGAGCCAGCCCGCGATGCTGAGCCATTAGCTATAAATCAACCCCTAAATAATCAGATCCAGCCTGTCCCCTTGCTGCCCCCCCCAGCGACGCCCTAAGCCGAGGCTCGTACCCCACAGGGGGTGCCCTTAGCGTGTGGTCGCTTAACTTTAAGTAGTTTTAAGCCCTGGCTGGAGGCCTTACTCATAAGGCATCCACAGGATTTGCCCGGTTAAGCAGAAGCCAGCCTCAGAGGTTGAACTGCGAGATGCCATTATCAAAAAAAAAAAAAAAAAAAAAAAAAAAAAAAAAAAAAAAAAAAAAAAAAGTCGTGAATTGCGATTGATCCAGAACGCGAGTTTCAATTATATTTGACAATTATCACTCCCTTTAAACAGCAGGTGCTTTCGACAACGTACCGTTTTACAATTTGCCAGAAATCAGTAAAACGCTTATCGGATTTGGCGACAAATTAATCGGCACAGGTGCGACTAATCAATTTAGTTTAAAAGGTTTTATTGTATGTAAGCTAAATGCTACAGTTTTGCGGTTGATCAATTCAGCTCTCAAAACCAAAAGTGATCCATTTATTTTGCGTTTAAACCTTTTAATGTTAGGGATTGTCGTTCTCTTTGTCTGAACAATGAACTCGAATGAACTTTGGCGTATCTTATTTCCAAGTTATGGATTTGGCAGCCTTACAAGTCTTGAGATGCTACTTCAAATTGTATTTACTAAAACTATTGAAGTTGGAATGTTGGAACGTTTAAGTAAAGTAAACCAACTATAATTATACATTATTAATTAAAAACTATTAAATAAACTAACAACAAACTATAAAAAGGCATCGAAAAACTCCTCAACGCTGTCAGGTAATGTGCAACACTTAGCCTCTGGCCAAGGTAAAAACTGGGTCACGAGAAGCGTCAACTAGGCGTTTCGATATTTCTTTGAACAGGCTATGAGCACTCGGTACCCCACGGCCCCAGAGTTTCAACCTCAAACGGCTCGAAAATATAGTTTCCAAAAATGGTTTCTATACTTACGCCGCTAGAGGTTCTCTGCAGCCGCAGTGGCAGTACCAGCACAGCACGATGAGCTTGGAAGATGTGATGGCGCAAGAGTATCGACGCATATTCCGTCCCACACTAAAGGCCTACCCATGCTCAGCAGTAGTAGCAGACGTGTTAAGCAGATTGTTCTAAACTACTCTGAAGAGCGACTCGTCCCACCGTCTCTGGGAAAATGGATGGTCGGGTTCTTCAGTATTCGGGCAAGCGAGTTTCCAAGCATCGATAGCCTCGGAGAAGCACGGCACATCAAAATCAATCAGTGTGGAAGCCAGGATATTCCTGATTAATTTCTTAGTGCCGTGGACCGAGGATATGAAAGCCGGTAAACCAATACTGGAAATTTTGCGGACGCCGAGTCCTCCCATGCGAATGGGAAAAGAGATTCTGTTCCAATTTTGAAATTTGGAATGTTAGGCTATACAGGGTGTAAGCGATAGCCCTCCGCAAACTGACAGGGTGCATTCAGCTCCTTATTTTGAATCATATTTCACCGGAATTTTTCTCAGGTAATTTTTTTTTTTTTTACCCTTTTCAGTTACTATTCCTTTATTTCAATGTAAAATTACATTTCTGTAGGCAGCACTCCATTTATGTTAATAATACTGCTAAAATAAAAAAAAAAACCAACAATGGATGTTGGCTTTTAACAATACTCTAACGAATAACTCGTGAAATCAGCTGTTGACTTCCTGCCTAGCTGCAGAGTTCATCGAACCCGTCGTCGCGCCTGCCATTCACTACGTGCGTTTTACTACGGTGACGCTACATTGCGACAAACAACAAATCAAATTTATTGGATTCCCATAACGTTCCTGAAATAAATTTTTGTACCGGTCTAGTTGGTATGATATATTGAATTCAACCCATCAGTCTGCGGAGGCGCCCTTAGCGCCTTATGTTTATATATTTACCCTGTATAATTCCACGCTATTTAGGTACTTCAGGAAGTTTACCATTTTATACCAAGTGCATCAGAACAGCTATTCTTCGACCAAAATTTTTGTAATAAGTCGCAGGCGTGTCTATCTATACCTACGTTTGTATCGGTAACCCAAGCTCCTTGCTTTTGAAGGCCGTCCCAGTCAGTAGGTACGTAAGTACGTGACGCTGAATTAATGGTTGGACCGAGATGTGTCTACTGCCCACGCCCGGGTATTTCACTAGCTAGGTCGTGTTAATAATGGCCCCTATTTACTGCCATAGAAGGGTCTGCCTACCTGATTTCCTTTGTTCGATTCTAAACTTATACTGTCACTTACGGGATATCTTCCAATCATGGCGATTGCAACAGCGTCGAAATATCGGGAGCTCAATATCCCGTAAGTGACAGTATAAGTTTAATTTTACACCGTGAAACCATACAACAGTGTTTGTTCGATTCATTTTGGATTCTTTATTTATTACTGCATTCATCATCATCATCATCATTTCAGCCGAAAGACGTCCACTGCTGGACATAGGCCTCCCCCAAGTGTCGCCATATTGACCGGTCCCGTGCGTCTCGCATCCAGCGGATCCCTGCAACCTTTACCAGGTCATCGATCCACCTAGTGGGAGGCCTTCCAACGCAACGTGTTCCAGTTCGCGGTCGCTACTCCAGAACTTTTCGGTCCCATCGGCCATCCGTTCTGCGAGCAATGTGCCCTGCCCACTGCCACTTGGTTTTCTTACGGATATCCTCAATTATCAGTTCCGTATGGTGTCGGACGTAAACGAATAGCACCACCCCATATCTTCCCGTGGGTGTTGTAAGAGGCGACTAAGGGACTTACCAGAGAATGGGCAGCAGCGTTCTCTGTGTTTTATAACAACCGTACTGCGATCGCCAATCCGCTGCCAAGCGTGGCGATTATGGCAAAACCCCCCCAATGATGAGCGCAACACAAATTACTGCATTATATCGTATAATTTCGACGTTAAAATTCAGATTTAACGATGCTGAAGTTTGTGTTTATTTATCCAATACTTAATTGTTACCACGCAAATAAAAGCTTTCAAGTATAAATAAATTAAATAATGGTCGCTTATTTAATTTATTTATACTTGAAAGCATACACGTTTATTCATTTAAACGTAAAGATAACAATATAATATTGAGATACAGACGTGAAATTATTCGTAATGTACTCTCTCTACGAATATTATATATATTTATATAATAATATAAGGTCCCATTAAAATAGATGGACAAACTTTTAAAAATCATTTAGACGACCAAAATAAGGACAATGGTAAAAAAAATATAAGAAAAACGCATTAGATACCAACAAGAAAAAAAATCAGCAAATAAAAATACACTAAAAATGTTGGTTCTCCAACGCATAAACACATCCATGTCTTTGTGATCTCATAATTCTGATACTACAAAATGTGCGAGTGCAAGTACCTACCCATAATCAGTGGATGTGCTTCTTCTAGAGTGCTGGCAATTTATTATTTTTGTCCATCTATTTTAATGGGACCTTATATATACACAAAAGTTTCGGGTTTCATTTTACAAGCCATTAGGTTGCGACACACCATCTCATCTCGACAATTGACTTTGCTAATGGATCGTTACTAACTAAGTTGGAAACTTTGAGTCGCGTATTTTTAAGCTCACTACCAGCTTGACATGCTTTACAGTGTAGTTAATATCATCATCATCTGCTTAACCTTTTCCCAACTATGTTGGGGTCGGCTTCTAGTCTAGCCGGATGCAGCCGAATAACAGTATTTCACATTGAGCGACTGCCTATCTGACCTCCACAACCCAGTTAGTAATGGGTAATACGATACCCTTAGTAAGATTGATTGTCAGACTTTCGAATATCCTCAAGTTTTAAAATGTTACACTGCTATAACATTTAAATTCGTTACGAATAATCTAAAGAATACTTCAAAAAGAGTTGTGTCGACTTGGATTCGAACCATCGCAGAAGTGAGTTTCAGTTTGCTGGGTTTGGTAAAATCGAAGTGTATATTTAAATCATTAAATGTTTAATTACTAGGCTGCCCGAAAAAGTGTTGCCTCTAAAAAAAGCGACGTTGCACATTCCACAAGGAAAGATAGATTTTCAGCATGAATGAGCGAGCCAATTCTAATTGAAAATCAGTGTCAACAAAACAGAAACTTGATAATTTCGACGCGGTTGGGCGAATTGTGAATCTAACGCTTTAACTCTTTGGTTGAAGCTTTTAATCCCAGTCAATAATAACATCGTTATTTTATTTTCCCAGAGAAAGCCAAAGCTTTGTGTTGCAAAGGTGCTTTAATTTCCGGTTTGAGCAGATGTCTATTGCGTAAGTTTTCGTATTGGGAAGTTTTTTAACAGCGTGGGTGCCAAGCTTTTGAATTGTGATTGTGCCCGATAAAACTTTAAAGGTTCGACGAATTTTTAATGGATCGAAAAGGTAAGTAAACATAGATTCATGGAAACATTTTAAGAGGAAATGCGGTCGAAGAAACTTTTGAAAATTAGGTATTTGAAGATACTATCGCTGTCGCACTGCGAGCGCGATTTCGACATTGGTGCGATAAGGAACTGCAACTGCAGTTCCGACTGAATAGCCTAAGTAAAAAGTCATAATTCGAGGTTTTTCCTCCTCCAATATTCGACCAATTTAAAACATATTTCATAAACTGATTAAGAAGGGTATATCCTGTGTCCCTACGTTTTTCTTTTTTCATTAATAGTTGTCATATTTGTACACTAGGCCTCTATTGACAGCGGTCAAAGTAGGCAATTTTGAGCATTTTGTAAAGGTTGTAGTGCTTATAAAGATTATGTACCATCAAAAAAGAAAACGTAGGGACATAATAAAAGAAGAAGATATTTATTTTACTGTAAAAAAATCATTGCTTTAAAGTCACAAACATGAAAGTAAACAAGCGAGAGCGTTTGTAAGGAGAAAAGATCACCCACATTTCCTCTTAATGAGTGGGTAATTTTAGAATTTAAGTAATTAGATTACTGATTAATGAACAACTCTGTTATCACTAGTTTGACAAATACAAAAAAGGGAATCACTAGATGCAAGATATCAGTGAATTGGAAGAGTTTACCATGCAAGGCGAAGCTGTCTCGTAAGAACGTGGTAAGTAGGTACTATACTTACTATAGCCTTTTTGTACCACGCGAGTTTAGAAGCCAGATGTAGGTGAAAGAGGTAGATAGGTGTTCGTTCTCATTAGCAAGTAGGTAATGATCTATGCGATGATTACATTAGGGGGTGTTTGGATTTATTAAAAACCAAGTGGATGACCTTTAGAACTTGGATAAAGCTAATTGATAGCCTACATAATCCCACTGCATCACAAAGGTCACCTAACCCCGTAACTTCTAGTTCTTTCGATCCATAAGCTAAGAATATTGTAAAAGTTATACACCAACGCAGAATAGGAATTCAAAGAATTATTGAAACTTAAGTTGTTATTTTTGTTTGAAAAAAACACATTTCTATGAACCCGAAAACTCCCCAGGGTGAGAAGCATGCGTTCATCCATTTACGGTTTTGTATTTCATTTGTAAAACGTGTTGTAGATACAGAATATCTTGTTTTCGATGCAATAAATGTTATTATTTTAATAAACTTTTTAAAAGGACAAATAAAATGGTTTTAGGTTCATCGAACTTGCATTCTGTATTTTACTACTACTCGTATTTGTAAATTTTGCTAGATACATACATCAACACCAAATGAATTATTTCGCCTTTTTATCTATCAACTGTCTCAATTAATAATGTTATTAATATAGTAATCGAATAGAGCCCAAGGAAAGTCTTTTTTTTTTTTTTTTTTTTTTTTTTTCGGGATGGGAAATCATCAAATGACCCCCCCCACTCTGGGCGGAGCGGAAGGGAGTGTCAGACTTGTACTGACTAAAACCCATCCATGTTCCTTCTTTGCCCTTTGTGTTCCAGGGCCACGGTATCTCTTTCGAACAGTCCCGCAGCCCTGGCAGGCATCGGCCCTTGCGGACCCCTACTTATTTGCTGACATCTCTTTGAGGCGCACGTGGAACACGAACGCGCCGTCGACACGGCCTGTCGTCATAAGACGGCCGGACGGCGAGCTGGCCCATAACTCGCCGTCCACAGGCACGCGCCTACGGTGGCCGGGAGCCACCACGTGACCCCCGACGCCCAGGGCGTCTCCCGCGGCGACTGGGACGTGAGGTTCTTTCCCTCTCACGTCCCGCCACCTCCTTCACTAGCATGACTGCTTCGGAGAAGGAGGTGACGGCTTCCCATTCCCTCTCGCTCCGGACCATGGCTTGAACCAAGGCCGGACGCGAGAGATCGCCGCCGCCAATCGCCGCTACGAGGACACGGCGGTGCTCCGCCCAAGCCCAAGGAAAGTCTTGTTTTTAAACTTTCTTAGGCTTATAATGCAAATGGCCTGTAGCAATATTTGTTTCTACAATATATTCGTGTACCCTCCGGCAACAAAACTTTCAATAACGAACGGAATCGATTACAAACTGGAAACATATATCATTAGGTACATTTACAACGACTTGTACCTACTTTAGGGAAACTCTTCCGACAATTTTGTGAAAAATGAACGGTTATCTAGTAATTTAATAAGGTACCAATTTAGCAACAGCCAGAAGTCACACACTAGACACAAGACACAAGTCTTTTTGTCATCATTATCTGCCTAGCCTTTTCCTTAATCCCATTTAGCAGTATAGTAAAAAGTACTACATCTACATAGTACGAAAAGTACTACAGCGACAGCGTCACAAAAGTAGAACTAAAACATCAAAATTCTGAACCGCGCTGGAGGATCCGCCCTCTGTGGGGGATAAAGAACTTTACACCTCTGTTCTTCACACCCCTATACCCATGTGGGGTCGGCTTCCAGTCTAACCGGATGCAGATGAATGCCAATATTTTACATGAATCCACTATCTAACTGACCTCCACAACCCACCTACTAGCTAATACGATACTCCTTGGTAAGATTGTTTGTCGAACTTTCGGGCGACTGACCTGTAAAAGATTTACAAACGACAGCCGGGACAATGGCTTAGCGTGCTTTCTGAGAAACAAAATACTCTAGTAGTGTAGTGAATGGCCCATCCACCAACCGACCTCGGCAAGGGTCTGTAGGTCGGTTATGTTATAATTTTATAAAACCATAAATTTACAGGACTCGACGTCCACTGTCCGATACAGCCTGTGAGAAAGGACATGATAGTTACTTTTATGAAATACGAGTACATGTTGCGTTTTTTCACATCCTGAAAAAGTGACGGCTAACTAAAGGAAAACACAACAATATTTAACTTTGTTCTATAATCTAGTTAGCAAGACTGATTCACTGGTATTCCTGTTATGCTAAAGCTTGGAGTGGAATATGCATGTAATTTAATAACTTTGTGAGTTATTTGCCTTTGAAAAGATAGTGCCTAAGTAACGACGTAAATTTATATAGTGTGTGTTCGTTAACGGTTACCGATACTTTTTTTTTTTTTTTTTTTTTTTTTTCCGGATGGGAAATCATCAAATGACCCCCCCCACTCTGGGCGGAGCGGAAGGGAGTGTCAGACTTGTACTGACTAAAACCCATCCATGTTCCTTCTTTGCCCTTTGTGTTCCAGGGCCACGGTATCTCTTTCGAACAGTCCCGCAGCCCTGGCAGGCATCGGTCCTTGCGGACCCCTACTTATTTGCTGACATCTCTTTGAGGCGCACGTGGAACACGAACGCGCCGTCGACACGGCCTGTCGTCATAAGACGGCCGGACGGCGAGCTGGCCCATAACTCGCCATCCACAGGCCCGCGATACTTTAAGGTTACCGATACTTTAAGGGCAAAATAAAAACTCATTTCAATCGACAAATACACGTTAATACTCCTAACAAAACAAGATGGCTGCCATTCGCGGGGTTTTGGACCCCGCGAATGGCAGCCATCTTGTTTTTTTATTTGGCTGATCTAGGGTATGTTTAAAGAAATGCTAATATCTTTGAAACTTGGAGGCCTAGAGACGTGCAAATGACCTTATTGCGAGGGTAAACGCCGAGGCTAACGACTGTCATCTCACTTCCACTCGTTCTGTAGGTGGCTTTCTCAATAGAAACAATATTAAAGCAACAGCATTCCATTTCGGTGTTATTTACAACTAACTGTTGCCCGCGACTTTGTCTGCTATCATGACTAGGATCTAAAGTAGCTTACGTCGTTCTACAGCTTACCTATCTGTCAAATTTCATATCAAGCGGTTTATTGTCGTAGGTGTTAACCTTGCCACACCACACAGACAGACTGAATTACTAGCACATTTATTATATTCGTATAGAAACCGTTTGCATATTTGTGTTTTGAAAATGTGATATATTACAGCAGTGGTCGAGAGTTTAGAGCAAAATGCTAATAAATTAGAAGGATCATCAATAATTAGATAATCTCATCCATTAATCTAATTCATTAGGTATCCTAAAGTCCTGTTCAAGCTTAGGAAACAAAATAAAATTAACAATTTAGTTAACAGGTTTTCAAATCTTGAATACAGTGTTAGCAATCAAGGAGGTATTTGTTTCGTCGAATTTCTTATTCATTCAATAAGTTTTATGGGAACTGTGCCCCCTACGAGAGGAAGGCTATTGTTACGTCATTTGACATTAACCATCCTCCTGTATGTTTAAATATACGTTTAGTCTCTCCCCTCACGCCTGATGTGTTCACGCTTCGTATATTTAATTCGTAACGTGCCTAATGATGAAACAATATCTAAAGTTAATATTATATCCACTTTTATATTTTCAATACCAACATATTTCTTTAATAAATCCTTTGTTTTTCATTTAAGAGATTTCACTGTATGTGTTATTGTTCTCTCATTTTATATTTTGTGATTCTCTTGTATCTATAAAATGTAACAGCCAGCTTAGTAAATAACCACGACAGATACAATTAAATTAATTTAAACATTTTTCTTGCTCGATGCAATGACCGGTATTGGATTTTTGATAATCATAAGCTATTAATTTAATTGTTTGGTATAAATTATTATAACTTACGCTCTGTCACACCGAGTAAAAATGAAAATTATCGTAGATTTCTTTTTCAAATCCAGTCTATATAAACGGCATGCAAGAGCCTTATGCGAATACAGCCAAATACCTTGGCATTACTCTTTGACGCCAAGCTGCGTTGGAAATCTCACGTCAAAAATAAAGGCAGAAACTCGACATCGACATAGGTTACAAAAATAATGTACTCGGAAGAAAATCCTGTACAAAAAACAGAAGTAACGTGTTGCAAAAGTATTTTGTTATAATTATGTAATACTCACAAGTATTACGTTTGTACGCTCTGGTAAATTTGATGTGCAATCTGTGTTTTTGATGTAAAAAATATTTAATTGATATGAATAAATTGACGGGTGATAAGTTTTTTGATGTGCATTTAAAAATAAGTCTTATAATAAAAATTCACGTGGACGAAGATCGCGGGCAACAGCTAGTTGTTTAATATGTTATATATCGTTAATATGTTAGGTATCTTTCTACGTCTAAACTACTACATCGTTTGTTACGAAAAAAATATATTAGGTACCGACCTACTATTTATCTTTGGTCGCGGACGAATTGATCTATTACAGATACAGACTTCGCAATAATTACTTTCCTGAAAATCCATTGGCTATTCCCTGGTATTGTTCTATATTATAATATCAAGAATCCAATGTTTTGATTCGTTTAATCATCTCATTTTATAAGCAGAGTGGGAACATAACATATGGCCATAGTTAAGGAGCTCCGCAAAGAAAGTATCTTACGGAAGCAACGGCTTCCACTTTGTTTCGAACAGTTATTAGGTTTTTCAGTTAGGACAGACCATAAAGTTGTCTTAATGAACTTTCATTCTTCGTTAGTATTCCTCACGAAAATTCTTGACACAATGTCTTTTGCCAATTGTCACGGAGAGTCTTGAACTACATAGATCATGATACACACCAATAACGAAAAAGTAAAACTGAAAAATGGCTGTAGAAATAGAGATCTTGTGAGTCACTTGGCTCTAAATGTACGTATGCCAGTCTCTCATTTCAAATCCCTCAAACCGTTACGGTAGTTAATAATATTAAAATATTTAAACGACTTATCTCAGCAGTATTTTATTCGTTATTGATTTTAGTCTAGTCCAATGCCTCAAGGACTGTTACATATCTTAAAGCCTTAGTTACTTCTGATGATATCAGCTATGTGCCAGTAAAAGTCCTGTCAAAATCGGTCAAGCCATTTCGGAGATTAGCCGAAACAAAAAGTAAAAAATGATTTTTGTTTTAGGTACCGTCTAAAGCTAAATTTTCATATCCAGTAAAAAGCTGTTATTCTGAAATAACAAACAGACACTTAAATTTTATTTATTTGTATATATATTGAACAGAACAACAAAATCAGCCTATATCATACAGGGACACGGATTTTATCTCTGTGACAGGATTAATATCAGCGTGATGTTGAATTATCTGCGAGCCGGAACACAGCAGTTAAAAAAGTAGAATCGCCGTTTTTTTTTTATTTCTTGTAAACGAATATTATAATAAAGAAAGATGAAACTAGAAATAATAAATTCTGTTAGAGTCCTGAATAAGTAACGGTTAAATCAACAAAGGACCGAAAGTAGTTTTTCTCTTCTTTTCTCGAAAGTATCCGTGTAAGTATCTAATTACGATAGAATTTTAAATGGTTTTCGTTCAAAATTTCCGGGACTTGTTCGTAAGAAGAAATAACTTAATTATAATAAATATTTCACGGTCGGAAGCTTTTCAGGCTTTTTGTCTTGGAGTTATGACAAGTTGCCCTAGACGTCGGAGGCTTCTGAATAAATGATTATTGTTATATGATTACGTGGGTAGTCAGCTTCGCTGCCAATCCGGCTGACTTGGTTTGATTTTTTGTCACATTCATGTCACGTCACACGTTTGAACATCACATTAAGGCACTTGATGTGGACACAGTCATGTATATTTTAATATTCTATGTAGTCTTATAGAAACTGCCATATGAGTTCGTTCAGTCTATAACGACTGATTTTCAGTCTTTAGCAACACAGATTTAATATACTCGCGGACTTGGAATTCGGGTCAGTCGGAAAAATCTTAACATTTCTCAAATAAAAAATAGTATATAATAATGAGCAAAAAGTGCTATAAAATTCTATATTTTACTTAATTTATAAATTAGGCACATATTTATGTATTTACCTAGACTAGCATTGATATTTTATTTCGGAGATACTGGATTTTTGAAGACTGACCCTGTTTTATTGGTCGCGACTGTACCACTTACGTTTGATCACAGAACAGTTCAAATGACTTATTAATTGAAGATAGCAATTAAAGAACACCCTTTACCATTAAAAAGAATTGCTAATCCATCCATCTACATGATAAGAAACATTTGCGATAAACAATCTCGTACTCAAAGCACACGACACAGTTACAACACAATCGGATCACTTCACATTTTCGATCGAGCGTCATCAAACGCAGCGATCCCGTTTGTTTCCATTGTACTACGATTGTTGTCGACGAAGTTAGGTCGCGGTGCTCGGCCGGGATGGCGGAGTGATGTGGTCGCGCCGCCGTCCGGGAGACTACTGAAGACCGGAGGACCGTCGACCCGACCCGGGCGCCCCGCCCGTAACGCACGCTATCAGACACTCCTGTGTTTTCACCCTTGTAACTTCAACATTAAGCGGCATATTAACACGCTTTAAAAGGAATGGTGTATAAAATATATTAAGTAGTTTTCGAGCATGCATTTACGATTTCCTTGAGAAGGGATTTTCAGGAAATCAATGAATGACTGGCTGGGTGGAGGTCTGACGGAAATATCACTATAGTGTTCCTACAAGTACCTACGAAACTGTTTACGTTTTATTATATTGAAATCGGGTGCAATAATTACTTACATCATTAGTACATTTAGTACCATAATATTTCGTATCAAACTTGGACCTACTTTAATTAGATCTATGATAACTGACCTTAGCTTTGGGCTTTGAAATAATGTCCTACGTTCTTAATATGATACACACCAATATACAGGATGGCGCCGACAATACGTCAATAAATTAAACTGCGTATACATCATGACGTTCCCAGACCCGTAACAAACTGCCTGATCAAATAACAGGCTGAGAAAGATCTAAGTCCACGCGGACGAAGTCGCGGGCACAGCTAGTAGCATATCTTCAAGGTGTAAATAGACCCGTCAACCAAGCATTCTGTACGTGAAACTAAGTAACTCTAGGAAAAAAATATTTCTAGGGAACGCCTTTTTGTTTTGGGGTGAAAAATCACGTTCTACGGTCAGACTCAATGTAACACACTCAAAACATTGTGCTGATGGATGCATTAAATAGTACGGAGTAACGTTGAATAGTAGTCGAGGAGGTAATTACAGTAAAGTTATAACATTAAAAACTTGTAGTGTCCGACCGAAAGTACGGTTTCGGTTTTGATCGAGTTTCGGCCAAAAAACGGGTTTTGGTTTCTGCGGCAAACCTGGCGAGACTACGACCGAAACCGAAAGTGGATGTGTCATGTTTGGCAGCCGGCGCATTGAATTCCATCCAAGCGACGAAGACATTTTGCTGCGTCCACATGCCTAATCATATCGTGACTGGCGTGTGTTGGCAGTTCGTTTTGTTTGTTGTGAGTTTTCGTGTGATTTATTTTGAACTCGGTATGGTTTATCACGTCGCATAAGAGCAGGTAGTAAAAGTCAAAAAATAATTCAATATAACAAAATAATGCATAGATTGTAGTAGAATCAAGTTTAACCTAACTATCTAAAGATGTTTTTGGTTAATTTAACTCTCTCGCTAATGCTATACCTAATCAAACATTAGTTAGGTACTTGGTACTTACTATAATGCATTAGCGGTGATAATATTATGGATTCAGAGTTCCAAAGTTCATTTTACTTAACGTTTCCCTGAAAACATGACCCTTGTTAGGAAATTTTGGTTTCGATTTCGGTCGAAACTGAGACCGTTGCCGAAGTTCGGTTTCGGTTTTGGTCGTAAAAACCAATTTCGGTCAGAAACAAAAAACTTGTGAAAAAGTTAGGACTTCGACCCCCAAGATCTCCGTAATTAGAAGGTTCCCAGGTACGGTCTAGAACAAAAAAATATCACAATGACGGGGAGTACAAGTGCCTTTCGGCTTACTTAAGGCTACTTTTACACCCATAAAATTCAGAAACTTTTCACGTTTTAATGCATGAAATCATGTTCCCTATTCGACCTATTCGCAATACATAAACAAAATCCCGTCAGGTGTGAAAACAGATATCAAAGGTTCAACAGAATGCGAACAGATATAAAGAGAACATGGCTAGGTAAATAACATCGTACATAGGAAACTGTTTTTCTATACTTTTGGGAGGGTAGGCTTGTTTGATAACTATTTGAACATCCATTTATGAAAGACTTTGATCATTCTACTTATTTTTGTCTGTTTACTTCAGTATATTATGATCTGACATCAATATTGTTGAGTGAGGATTTTTGGAATTGACACTAGATCTATTGGTATTATTTCCTTTATTTATCTTTTTACAAATTAATTACATTTTTGAATAATAATTAACACGTTCAACGCCAAGGCACCTCTGAGGCAAATATTGTGGAACAGACTATTTTTTTTTGCATAAAAGCCTTCTCCTGGAACTAAAATACTATGTGAACTTCAGCGCGGTGTATATTTACCAATACACTGGCCTCTGAAGTTGAGTACTCGAGGTGTATAACTAGATATACACCGGCCTGTGAGAGTTGCACTAGGGTGTATATTGACTTATACACGTGGCGCTTAACGTGTTAAAAAAAGAAAGAAAAAAAAAAATTGTAGCCCACCGGTATCGGGTCCAAGCTACCGGCGGTAAGGGCCACAGAGAGAGGAACCTCCTAACAATACGAGCCGTGTCCACGAGTACCGCTTTCTGAATCAAGCCCTTGATCCAGCTGCCTAACGAGAGCTTCCTCAGGTATTATTGATCGAGGAGGTATCATTAGTATTATTTTTAGGTGTGTTAATGAGTTCTTGTTGCTAAGACTACGATATTTGTCTGGCCGTTTGTAAAGACGGCAAAATATTTAGGTACGTTGGTGTGATCTAAAGGGGTTCCCAGTTGAGTTCTGACAAAGTTATTCAAATAAAGAAGCTGCCTATGTATTCCATCCCTAGCAATACTTTCCCCACATATTTAACAATATATATAACTATCAAAGTGGTATTGCAATAATACATTGAGCTTTTGTAATGTTTCTACAAATTATAATCCGCTAGCGTTAGGTTAGAACAATGACATTAGTTGACTTTTCATATTACCTTTTGTATTATACTCTTTTGTGAATTAAGTGATGTTTACATATTGAAGATAAAAACGTGTGGCGCGCTTTGATCCTACAATTTAATTTCGCCTAATCACTTAAATATTTAACTCAAGACTTATTTAAGCGTAATTCGAAATTCACCAATTCAGTTCAGCATTTCAATGTCCAAAAAAATCAAGTAAGCAATGACGTTTTACCGCATTGGATTATCCTCCCTAACCCTCCCTATATGTACCTACAAACATAAGACGATTTATTAGGGGTGTTCCCTACGCCGAGCCGTAACCACCGCGCTGATCGCAGTGTAAATTGATTGCATAGTAAGTAGATTGAATATCGAATGTGCCGCTAAACAGGTTACCTTCTGGCCCTCTTATTTCTTTCCTCTTTCATATTCTCATTTTGTTTCTTGTAGATAAGAGTATTTTGTAGGTGAATTTAACGCTGATGGATCACAACACCCACAGGTAGGTCCGGAATACAAATCAAATATTATTTTTGATGTCTAGCTCCAAAATTATACTTCGGATTTTCGAACCAGCTCTTTTCCATTCTGCCGAACCTTTTGTCCCCTCGTTTACATAAAGCGGATAATTTTAGCATCAAACTGTAGGCTCTTAGGAGTACTAGACGGTTTGTCGTTATACTCGTTGGGCTAACCTTTTAGACCCTTATCCATATGATAGGCAAACATAGGTACAATCATGGATTCAGTAAATGTCGGTTTTGTCAGTGTTATGAGCTTTCATTTCTTAAGAACCAATATTTGTGATTTTCTCTTTGGAGAACCTTAAAAAAGATATCCAACGGGAGTAACAAATATGTTTATAACAAGATTCTACAAATAAATAAAATTGCAATGACCAACGCTATAATTACGAACGAAGAACAATTATTTTAATTATAAGAGACCTTACCAGTAGGCTGTGAAACCTTGAAACGAAGGAGACACTTCACCATAATTACTTAGACGAAGTAAAAGTTTATTTTGCGAAGACTTAGGAGCTATGATAACAACTTAGTAAAAAGAATTGTGATTTATTTTAAGAACGACATTTGAAATTAAAAACATTAATCAGGTAGTTGGAAGCGATCCAGCGTCCAACTTCGTGTGTGCTCTAGCTCCTGATTGCGAAACAATGAGAGAGACAGAGAAATGTGCTCAGAAAGCAAAGTTGGGAAACGTAGGTAGATATTATTCGGCGTTCAAAAACAAAAGTTATGGAATTGCGACATCAATGAGAGTGCGCGAGCTGCCGTGGAATGTGTGCTACCTGCAGCACGTTTTAATAAACGGTCTCATTTATGCAGGCCCATATTTCTACTATTGAACTACATTTTGTCTGAAATTCATGTTTTGTCTTTTATTTAGTCACTGTCGATTGAAGCTCCCCATTCTAAGATGCATTTTTGTCCCAAACATAGACTATACACAATGTAGGCAAAATTAAACCAACATAACATAACATCACGCCTTGTAATCCGTGAAGAGTTAGGCTGAGGTGTACCTAACAAGTACACCCACATTCTACAGTTATGGTCAAGTCCTATGTAATAGGGGGCGAGCCTATTACCATCAACCAGGCACAAATCCAGACCCCGTGGCTACTACTGAGAAATATCTGATGGAAAAATCCAAAACAATTTGCGCGACCCGGGAATCGAACCCAGGACCTTATCAGCTCAGCAGTCGTGGTTGCAACCACTAAACTAAAGAGGCAGATCAAATTAGTTTTCAATTATTATGTCATAAATATTTTAATGCAAACAGACTGCTCGATAAACATTTAAGTATCAGCATATAAACGAGATAATAATTCATCAGCACAACGTAAACCCACACACCATTTAGCTAATAATTTATTTCCATTAGCCCAAACCACACTAAGTTCAATCCTTCACGCGATGAAATTGCCTACCCAGATCTTTCTGTGAGACAAAAACATCTCGAGCAAGTTACAAACCGAATGATATATACCCCTAGCCATTATTCTTTTACGGTAGTAGTGGCGCTATAAATGCAGATCACACTGGGAATGAAGCGAAACGAAGCTAAGTTTCGCTTATGCCGTGTCTTTTCACGCTGTGAACTACAGAACTTAGGTAACTACGCCAGCGAAGCGAACTTACGAGCTTGCGAATTCGACGATCTCAGCGAAACGAAGTGCCGACTTTCGCGCGGACATGAAGGGAGGCATCCGCATCACTACCTACATCATTATTTGGCATTTCTTTTCCAGTCTTAATCCACTTCGTCTCGCTTAGCACTAAGATGCAATACATACCCTCACAATCACTGACACACACTCACTCACCCTACACCCACACACTTACTAACTTCAACTGTTTCATTTTTTCAATGTTATAAATTATTACCTTATTTTAATTTTTCCTTCTGCAGTCACATTTTTCTTATTAATTTAATTTATTTTCAATGTAATTAATTATTAGTTTTTTTTTTTGTTAAATTTCTTAAATCACATTTTGCTAATTCAATCTAAACTATTTTTCTTGCGCTAGCAGAACATTGTAATTTTTTAACCTTGTGTATTGTCTGGGTCACCAAGATACAGGCTATGCCTAGTTTGGGACCTGCTGTTAAACCTGCCAGTATTCTGTTGTGTAAGTTAATAATAAATTAATTTGGATTTGAATTAGCTTCGCCTAGCACTCATAGTAGGGCGACATAACCGAACTTAAACGAACTCAGCTTCGTTTCGCTTCTCTCCCAGTGTGGCCTACGCCTTATTCGGAACGTAGCCGCGTAGCCGCGTAGCCTACATTCACAGTGCGCTCGTAGCTCAAGGACGGGGCGAACTGCGTTGTGGAAGCTATCGTCACTTGTGGTGCCACGACTTCTCGCATAACGGGAACATTATTACATCTAGAACAGCTGATCGCTGCCAAAACATTAAACAATACAGCGGTTGTTGACAATTCGTTTTGCCTTAAATAGTTAAGAGACGGTCATTATGCAAACTGTTGATGTTATTGCCTGAATACTTAATTCATAATTTCATTGGTTGAATATTAGATGAAAGCAAAGAGTAATTAGTAATATTCTTCAATATACCGTAATGAATTATGAATGAGTAGAACGGGACAACGCTGATCGTTGTCGTTCTCTATATACTCGTACAGTAACCGCACACGAGGTGGGGAGGTAGAACTGTGCGATCGGATAATGGCGCGACATGAATAATAAAATAGTACCAATTACATAAAATGAGTCAAGTGAGAGTGTTGCACTTTTTTTAAAGAGTTCGTTCAAGTCTTAACCTTGATCCAGACAGACAGAGAATCAGAAATAGTCACACGCTTTTAATATATTTTGCTTTTATAGAAAGTTGTAAAAGCGGTCCCAGTACTCATTTGATTGGATGAAGGTACAATTATATCGATAAAATACTAACGAGTGTTGAATTTGTTATAATACACAAAACTTCACGAAAGGCACAGACTACCGCTCGTAGTTCGCTAACAGAGCAACAAATATCTATCAATTAAAAGTTAAAACACACACGAGCATTTAATCCACATCCGGAAATATATGTAAAACCGAGCACATTGTGCTTTTATTTATTTTTAGAACCGAACGCAAATATACTTTTATTTAACTGGCTTTTTATTTAACAATTCGCTGAAAGCGGCAATATAGGTTTACAAGTGAATGTACAAATTGACTGATACTTATTAACCAGGTCTTCTGATCCCTAAAAAACTTGAACCTATTAGATAATGGTCTAGCCAAGCAAATTACAGTAGAGTTCTAGCCGAGCTCGCCACGAATCTGTTTGCTCTCTCACTTTATGAAGTTTTTATCATAATATGATCCGTTGAGAGTTGAGGCACTCAACGACTGAGATACTTGGATTGCAAGCTCTGTATTACATATTTGACGGAAAATTATCAGAAGTGGGCTAAAAATTGCCCATTGTTGATCTTTGTTCCTTCAGACAAAGTTTATATCTATGTAATATTGTATTATAATTACTTTTGAGCTATCTGTCCCTAATGTTGCACCTGCCATGTTTTGTCTCCTTAGTAACCCTAAGATTGACTGGTAGAAATATAAACCTTCCTCTTGAATCACTATATCTATTACTGAAAACCGCATCAAAAGCCGTTGCGCAGTTTTAAAGATCTAAGCATACATAAGGACAGACAGACAGCGGGAAGCGACTTTGTTTTATACTATGTAGTGATAATAATAACATAAATAGGGTATTCTATTAACGGTCTTGTAGCACAAACTGTTAAACTCAGAATGAACATTTTATAGCTAACCTTACCCATAAATTAAATGAAACATAAAAGCGGAAAGAAAAAAAACGAAAGCATCTTTTTTAAAGTAATTATGTTAATACCGCTTTGTCGCAATAAAAAAATACTGAAGTAAAGGAATGCCGGCCGTTGTTTACGCTAACACAACAAGGCCATCTCTGTACAAATATTTGTTGCCATAGGGTTCAATAAAAAGAGGAGTTAGGACCGAATAGAAGATACATTGGAATATTTTGTCGACGCGAGCATTCAAAGGGTCGTGTTACGAAAATTGGAAATATCGGCGGATGGAGCAGATAGATGGAGTCAGGCAGGAATATCGATAGCTCTTTAGGAAGACTGGGTCACGCTGCTGTGTGTATGCTGTCAATATTTGCAATATATCGATGTTTGGCAACTTGTTCTCTTGTATAAATGGATCTGCGTAAGGCGTACTTCACGCAAGTTCGGGGTTGGCCAGACGACACAGCCACAACTGAATGATTTAAACATATTTGAATAAATCATTCAGTTAACAATGTACGAAAGGGAAACATTGCCATTTTACGAGTATATTCTTTCTTTCGAAACCATTGTACGAAATTCGAATCTTACGCAGCATAAATGGGTGCACGTTTTAAAATTAAAATAGTAACCTTTTGGTACCAAAATATTTTATTTGTTATTTGAATGCTACAAACTTAGGTTTTCTTATTTTAATAACGAGTATTTATAGTAGTGAACATTATAATTAAACTGAAAAAAAAAAAAATATTTTACATAATGTTAGCAGTACCTACTCACAAGTACTACCCGAATAATAGCTAGATTTGTGGAAAAGCGCTTCCTATCATATTTTTACTGCGGTAACGGAAATTATACGCCACAATGCTGACATCTTTGTTAGCCAGCTTCAGTTTACAGTCGTTGTCGACGCGCGTTACAAAGCAGAGGGTGTAGAGTGCCATCTCCAACTCTGGCGAGGTTCCTATGAAAATGCTGTTGACAGGCTTATCGACTCCTTGTTGATTAAAGTGGAACTTCATGACTGCTCCTTTCTGTAATAATCATAAACATTTGTTACCTAAATGTAAAGCAAATATTTTAAATGTAGACAATATTGCGTGCGTATGAAACTGAAGCTATGTAAAGTTTACATTATCAGATATTTCCTGAATGAAAACCTAGATATTATAATACTAACCGCGCGCCAAACCGTGTAAGTAGAGAGTATATTAAATTTTGTTGTTACTCCAACTAGAATATCCTCTAACAAATTGTTCCGCAGGCCCTATTAGTTTTTAATGACCCAGTATTGCCACTGCAGGGCAACATATCCCCTTCTCTTTCTTATGTACAGTGTTTGTGCGGCGTATATAGATACTTTTCTGGGATATTTCCCAGAAACGTATCTATATAGTCATGCCGGCGTTTGCTAGACCTCCCTCGGTAACAACGCCCGTCTGCTTGCACTACTCACTGAGTGACAACTCTGGCCCGTCGGTTTTGATACATTCTACAAACATGGCCCACCCAATCCCTCTAGTCGACTTATTACCCACTTCAGCGATTCCCGTTTTGGAGCGCGTCGTGATATTGTGTATTCGGTCGTACGCTATGGTCCATCGCCCTTAAGCCAACCTTAAGTTAGGATTCGATCAGGGACTGAGCATAACGCACAATCATATCGATGAGCACTATCAGTATTATAATAAAACAAATTTTACTCACATCGCCTAATTCCTCGTATTTCAAGTATCCTAGATAATTTATTCTACTGGCCGTTTCTTCTCTTGAGAAATAAATCCAGTTATGCAAACCTATAACAAAAATTGCATTATTGCAATTAGGGACCTTTTAAGAAATTCATATTCACCAAGCGGTTGATCTACTCTTCACGTGACCAGAGGGCGGGCCTATTCCTTGGCCATGAATCAGCATTGCCATCCAAAGCGGCCAGCCTTCTGGGCACTTTTCCTGTTGACAGCGATGTGGACGAATTTTTTGACGCCCTGTAACCCTTTTGATACTTGAACATATTTTATTACTATTATGGATTTGTTGTTTGTAAATAATGTAAATATTCTTTGAAATAAAGAAATTATTCACTAGAAAAAATAATAAAATCATACAAACTTATACTGTCACTTACGGGATATCTTCCGTGATTGTTCATTATTTTGAGCTTTGTTTTGTAAACCGTCCGTAATTTAGTTGTAAACCGTCAAAGCTTAAAACAGTGTTTATAATCATACATACCGGAAACATCTCCGTTCTTGAGTTCCGAGACAAAAACGTGTTCGAACCCGGAACTACTGATCTTTCCTTTACCTCTTGAATATAAACCGAACCACATTTGTTTCAAGTAGTCTCTTTGTTGTTTCGGGTCTGGTGTCACATAACCTGTAACAGATTAAACGTCATTCTCAGCACCTCATCACTATTGTTCAGCTTGTGATACGCTTAGCTGTTCCTGGAAGCGTTACACTCATCGGGAAGTGGCCTAAGGGGTTTTAACCGTTGCAGCTGCTAGAAAACATTCTTTAGAAAAATAAGGAGGTACCTAACTGTATCTATACTATATATATATATATTTATATATAATATTATAAAGCTGAAGAGTTTGTTTGGTTGAACGCGCTAATCTCAGGAACTCCTGGTTCGATTTGAAAAATTCTTTTAGTGTTGGATAGCCCATTTATCGAGGAAGGTTATAGGCTATAGTTGCTGCCAGTTGAGATGGCAATAGCGGTCATTGCCCTTTCCCTGATATCTCTTTACACGAACTGAAACCATAAACCATAAATATATATAATATTTCACGCGGACGACGATCGCGGTCATGAGCTAGTTAGTTATATTTATCTTCATTCACAAATATTTAGAAAGAAGTACAATAAGCAAAAAACGACCATTGTCAAGGTTTAAGGCACGCTATGCACAAAATAGCGTACCTAGAAAATACCTCCCTACTTATGTTTTAAGTACCGAAATATTACCTTTATTTTTTAGAAACGTCATTAGGTGCCTCATAACACTAGTAGACATTACGGCATCCATGAAAGCATTCTCTTCGTTTCTTTCCTGAAAAATTGTAAGAAAATAATGTAAGATTTATAATGCAAAATATTGAAATCTCTAAGGTTAGAGATACCTACACCAGGGCATTTCAGACTACGCTATAATATAGCATATAGGTTTTTTTTTGCTAGCCTATAAGTGTCCCACTGCTGGGCATAGGCCTCCTTTTCTCTTTCCAAACCTATCTATATTGTGCAATATCTGGTCACGTTCGCCCCGCAAACACTTAACATATTATGATGGACACGCAGGTGGCGTTCTGTAATTTCTGCCTTTCTGCCATGGGAAAAAGCGTGAGTTTATGTATGTATGTATGTAAGTATAGTTAACTTCTTTAGGTATAGCATAGTATTATGTGAACTTGAGATAGCAAATTTTAGGTATGACCTCTGTCTTACACGATTCTTTTGTGAGAGAAACAGGCGTTTATTCGCATATTTTTAATGGTGACTTCATCTCTCTATTAAAAATAATAAGTCCTAATTTGTTATTCAAGAGCATGCTAAAATCACAACTCTGTATCGTTATCTTGCTTATAAGTTCAAAAGTTCATGTCAATTTGCGATATTAATCATTATGTTATTGTATTTATTTAGGTCCCTTGAGGATATTTTAAAGAAAAAAAAATACCTGGGGAGTCACATGCTCATTAACCAATGTGTCTCGTTCGTAGTTGTCCAATAATGGGACGAATTTCTGAATAGTCGGAATATTCCACACTTCAGGAGTTACGGTGATCAATCTACGACAAAAAGACTATACCGTGAGCAAACTACTTCATCATTTTTACGATATTATTCAAGTAATCAATGTCATGGTGTAACTGAATGAGGCTATAAAATCGCAGAGTTAGGTAATCTATGTAGCGTGTACAAATACAGCCAGTAGCCGTCCAAACGGCGCTGTCCTCCAAGATATTTTACTGTAAAAAGTTGGGATCACACGTCAATAACGATAAAGTTAAAAACAAATGCTGTATGGAACTGCCATGTAGTCTCAACATTATACTTAATAAAATCGTGTAGTTCAATGCCGTCCGAACGTAGACTTACATATCATTGGAGTTCTACTTACGGTAGAGGTGCCATGTCCACTGTTGAACGTGACGTAGTCTTTGCTTGATAGTTAATCGTTATGTATCGAGCAGCATTATTAGTGTCTTTTCTCAATAACTCTTCGCTAAGAGTTTCTAGTTCAGCATCGGTAACGCTGTTCGTGCTTGTAGATCCATGATTGCTGTTTACGATGGAGCTGGGCAGCACAGGCGTCCCAGGCCGAGTAGTAGGTGTTCCAGGACGAGATGTGGGTGTGTTAGGAATTCGCGTTGTAGGTTTTTGAGTGGTAACCGTTGAGTACGTACTAGGTTTATTACCCCACACAGCTGTGCTGAAGGTCATTGGTTTAGGTGTTTGGACCGATGATGGTAAGGTCACTGTTGAACTTGGCCCATTTTTGTTGGAGTTACCTTGTAAAATCGAACTGTAACTAAATGTTCCTTGACTAGGATTTTTGCTATCGTAAAAATTTATAAGATCTTTGACCTTGCCTCCTGTTCCAGCTGGCTGGTTGTTCTGTTGAATGGGCTTAAGGGTTGTATATTGAGGCGCAACATAGTCTCTTCTTCCGTTAGACGATTGGGGATTGCGTTGGGGCGCAGGGTTGACCGAAGTGGTAGGCGATTGTGGTTGTGGACTAAGTGCTGGAAACTGGGAAGCATAACTACCACCATTTTGATTAATTGAAGACATTTGCGTGTGACTGTTTCCTCCAGCGGGCTGGTTACTTTGTTGTACAGGCTTTAGCGTTGGAAACTGAGGAGCAACGTAGTCCCTTTTTCCATTAGATGATTGAGCGTTGTTTTGTCGCCCATTATTTACGGTATTAGACGCTGTCGTCTGTGATGTGGATGGGGGACCCAGCGCTGGAAATTGGGCGGCATAATTAGGATTGCCTCCATTTTGGTTACCGTATGTTTGTGACTGACTAGCGGATACTTGAGACGCTACATTATCTCGTTTATTTCCACCTGTTGGTGCTCCTTCGTGCAGTAAGAAGTCTGTATTTGTATTAGCCCATTGGTGCTTATTGTATTCTAAACCTGAAAGGAGAATGGTTTGAAATTATTAACTGTTTTAGATATTTCAACCAAATGCAAAGGTCGAGAAGCCACTTACGTCAGTAAATTATAACACGCTCGCACTATGAGTACGGAGTACGTACTTCAGCGTGGCTTGATTTGCTATTATTTTGTAAACAGAACGTGCTGCAGCTAGAGTAGGTCGCGGTAGATATTACTAATGCTAACCTACACATGACTCAGTATGGCATTTGGTAAAAATCGCATGACAAATCGAATCGCAAAACAAACAGGAAAAATTCAAGTAAGAATTTCAAGAAAACCGCCAGTATTGGCCATGAGCGCCGTTGACCATAGCCATGAATTAATTTTAAAAGTTATATTAATTCATTTTCTTTCCACACTCAGCTGCTTGTGACCAAGTAACAGATGATCACAACAATAAAAACATAATAACTGTCCCTGCGGTCTTTTGAATTTCGCGGGATATTTGTATACCTAAGCAAATCAAGACATACTTAAGTATGAATCATATTTAGTTCAATATTAAAGCAATCATTTCCCTATTTATATTAGTATTAAAAATAAACCTGCTTAGATAATAATATATCCTTATAACTTATATTGTTTCGTCATTTTAACTGCATATTTTTTCCCATAAAGTTCATAACGCAAATGTGTTACAAGACTTACCTAAACTATTATGAAGAACGAATAAAATTCCACACAAAACTGCAGCATAGTTATACATATTGTTTGAATTACGTTAAGAAACACGAACACAAAGATCTACATCCGTGTTGACACATATGTATGTTATGATTAGACACACTCACGCGCCGTCTGCCTTGACCGCGCTACTAAGATTATTGAGTTCATCTCAGTCAGTACGAACGACTCGAGTGATGACGTCTTGATTTGACTGTGAGAGACGGCTAGTTTCTAAAGTGAATGTTCAGCTAATATCGACGTTATGTACTAGGTTCATGGTATATTTTGGCTTGACTCAAACTTAGATGAGCATACGTAGATTTTTTTATGTGGCAACATTGTAAAAATATCAGATTAATGTACCATTGAGCACTCGGCTTGTATAATTTAAAACTGGTGTTTAATAAAGAACCTTTCTAGTAATGAACTTGTGTACGTATTTTACTTACGGCCAAATTTTAAATTGTTGTATAACTTATTTGGTATATGAATCAAGTATGGCAACTTTTGTATAGAAAATATATCTCCCTATTTATTGTTCAGATAAAAACATTTTTATAACCATTTTTGGCCTACATACTGTCATGTTTCAAAATTATTTATTCGTTCTATACTCAGTGATACCACATGTAGATTTTTTGCCTCGCTTTTTCAGTGTAACTTTTGTGCGTCAAAATATATAACACCGAGGGGTGTTATATATTTTGTCGGTTACAAGTACGATGTTTTTGTTGGTTACCAGCCAGTATTTATAAGACTCGAAACGAAACATTAAAGGAAGTTTTGTGCTATAAAAACAGTTTTCTTTATTTAACCTTGATGTCTATACTTGTTTGCTCCCAAATTCGCTTACATGGTGTTGTTAAACAGACACTTTATTTTATCAGTACAATAAGCTAGCTGTACAATAACAAGATCTATACTTTTACTCAATATTTAATCACTACATAGTATAAAACAAAGTCGCTTCCCGCTGTCTGTCTGTCCCTATGTATGCTTAGATCTTTAAAACTATGCAACCGATTTTGTTACTTTTTTTTTTTTAGATAGAGTGATACAAGAGGAAGGTTTACATTGCACCCGTGCGAAGCCGGGCCGGGTTCGCTAGTTAAACATAATATTTGGATAGGGTAATAATAACACCGTTTCGCTATGGTATTGCTGCTTAGTTTACCTCAAATTGTTTAACCGTGACTAAATCGGAATTCTGTGTGACCGCGGTTTGCTTTCTTGATCCCGGTTAGCGTTTCCAGCAAGAAAACTATATAACATACTGCACATACTAATAAGTAAGTGATAACTGAACTGAAAAACATTTATTTCATCATTCATTCATTTCCTTTGTACCAGCCCTGTGCCAAATCACCTAGCTGTTAACTCCTGTACTACGTTTAAGATACCTACGTACCACAAAATGTTTCTAAAACGGCGTAAAAAAGATCATTTTTAGAGAGGACTTGTCTGCCACTTAAAAAGATACACAAATGGCTAATGTTCTTAGGCAGAAGCGTAAGCCGAGCTATACCGACTCTATAGCTTATTCCTCTATGGGTTGCAATTGATCGAAATTCAAGTAACAAAAGTACCAATAGAAGTTGCTGGTCCAAGATCCCAGGGCCGCCAACATTACTTATTTTCTCATTAACATAATGTATGGCATCGAGTAGGCCTAGTATGTACTGTGTGTGTAACGTGCATACCTGTTAACTTGTGCCAACGGCCAATTTTTTAATATCGGGTGTTAAAGTTACGAATAAATAATACAATTTTTCTTAAAACCTGAGTGCTGATTTTTTTATATGTTGCAGAAAATAATGTTAAAATTTAATAGTTAACACTGCCTGACACTTCCCGTTGACGGTTTGTGACAAACGCTTTAAAGCTTGGAAAAAATACCGTGAAAAATCACGTGACAGTATACATATACATAGTAATACTATTTTTTTAAATATTTGATACCCAGAGAGTTATTATACTCACTGTGAGCAGCCAGACCGATTGTAAGGTCGCAATTAATCATTTTTGTATGGGTTCATTAAACCAATGCGCTCATACAGCGATATTAATTGTGTCTGGGGAATATTTGGCCCCCCTGTTTGGTCTGGTGTATAAGTTCTGAAATGATTCTCTGAGTACCAAATATGAAAAATTAAGACTCATGCTATGGGTTGAATCCCTTTTTTTCCGTATTTTAAAGTGTCTGGCAGAAATTTCCGTCGACTACTGGAAGACTACTGGAAGCATCTGGCAGTGTTAATAATATTTTTTTAATAATCTTCTATGCAACATAAAAAAATCAGCACTCCGTCTTTAAGAAAAGTTACTATTATTTTTACGCAACTTTTGCAACTGATATTAAAAAATTGGCCGTGGGCATAAGTTAGCAGGTATGTATACGTTCACAGTAGGCACATACTAACACTAGGTACTTGATGCTACATATTTTGTTAAAGAGAAAATAAGTAATGTCTGGCGGCCCTGGGATTTTCTTCTATACATTAACGGTCTGCCGCCAACTAAAATGGCATCGAAGTCTTTTAATATTCGATTTTCAAATAAAGTTAAAATTAAACAACAAAATGTACCTAAGTAACAGAATACCCGAATTAATAATTAACATTGTAAAAGCTTGTTTAATGTAACTCTTCAGTAAAACTTTTAATTTATTAAAATCTTTAAAGCCTGCAGTCTTGAGATTGGAATATAAATTTTAAGGAATATCGAAGAACCCAAATAATAATGTTATTTTTGAGTAAAGATTCTCTCATGATCTCATGCTCATGGCAAGCTCCAAATCGTAAAGCTTATAAGATTCAATCGATGAAAGATTTACAAGTATTATCGAGAAAACAGTTGAGTTAATACTCTTTAGGCTTTATAAATCAGAATATTCATTAGCATACAATTAATTGAATAAACTTAACAGAGCAGGGCTAAGCGAAATTTCGAATATTAGGTACTCTCGTTATATTGTGTACACAGCAAGACCACCTTACCCACCACCTACGCCTTAGAACAATATATATATTACAAAGGACCTCGGCCATTAGGTGCAAACTTAAACAAGCGACCAGCCAATTTGGAACTCAAGGAGAATGTATGAAACTTGTGAAAGGGAATTCAAGAATTTCGATCCTAGTTCTACTGGTTCGTATTCATCTTGTCAAGTAACGAAATAATAATGTACGGTTTTAAACTAGCAAGAAAGCGAGTTTGCCAACGAAAATATGAGTATTTGGTTGTAGTACGTATACCTTTATATAATAAGTGATGTGTTTAAGTATTCGCTGCTATCCATTACTTACCTAGAAAGAAAGAAGAAAAATGAAATAATTCAATTTGTCCTAGGGTAAGGCAAACTATGAACACACAAAGAAAATATTGTCTCGTCTCTAGTTACAGAGATCTAGTTATATTTAATCAGTTGTGTGCCTCACGGCTGCGCCAAATATTATGTAACCAACTAATACCTATACACCGTGTTCTTCACATTATCCATCAACTTTAGCAAACGCTTTTGTAGCTTTTACAAATCAAATCTTACAAAGGAAGTAGTACTTAAAAAGGCTTCGTTACAAGTATATATTTGTAATTTCATTTAATGAAATTTAATGAAGCTATGCAGTAAGAAAGGGTCTTATTTTGGCCTATGTTACCGCTTAGTGCAAGTAAATTATCAAATGCTATTTGCTTTACATTTGCACGTACGAGAGTAAATAAAAAAAGAATAATAAAGAAAGAAAAAAAAAGAATTCATTAATGTATAATGAAAAATGCTTATTTCCGTGGTCTGAACATCTGGTCGATGTTTATGTATATCGACCGGAACACGGTGTATATTCCAGACAACTGGATGAATTTCAACTGGACCTAACCTTACCAAGGGGTTACCTATGCATACCTAAATATTCTGATATGATTTGTGAATCCCACGATAAATAAAGAAGGTAACAAAGCCTGCTATAATTGTTTTATCTTTGTGGTTTGGCACACCGCCAAATTGCGAAATTTAAATATATTGAGTGCTTAAACATTTTTAAAGGTACTTTAGCTGTCTAAGTAAGTGTTTTACTGTAATTACTGTGGGAGTCGTGAATATAATGAAAATTAGTTTTTATGTAAGTTAGAAAATACAAATTATTTTTTAACGTTACCAGTATACCTATTTAAGTGCGCTTGATGTAGCAGAAGGCTAAGTCCTGAGTGAAAATACATTAACATAACACCACGCCTGTAATGCCCGAACGGTTAGGCAGAGGTGTACCTACCTAATAGTAGGTACACACACAGAGACCAGAACCCCCAAACCTAGATGAAACGTCGTGTTCTATTAACGCTTTTGTTTGTAAAAACTTTTTTGCAGTATTAAAATTAATCCATACTTCCATACTAATATTATAAATGCGAAAGTAAGTTTGTTACTTTTTCAGGCCTAAACGTCTACCACTGAACCGATCATCCTGAAATTTTGCATATACGTTGTCAGGTGTACAGAAACGGACATAGGGTACCTTTCATCCCGAAAAAAAGTACTGTTCCCGAGGAAAACAATAATAACAAAAACAATAGATGGCGCCACGCGTATTTCGAATCAATTTATATTATTATTACAAGCAGAAAACAACCAGAATTGATTGTCAAATTCTAAATTAATGTGAGCGAAGCTGCGGGCAAAAGCTAGTAATAATATTATGAGTCAAGAGAATTTCGTGAAAGCTGAGAATTATAAAAAAAAACAAGTATTTTGACTTAGCATAGGAGGTTACCGACATGTGGGAGGTGGACTCTGCAATCATTGTACCGATAGTTATAACAAAGAGCCTCGACCAACATCTTAGGAGGCTCTCATTGCGCGGCTGGGTCAAGGGCTTGAATTAGAAAGCAGTACATAGTGTCCAGGAGGACACAGCACACATACTGACAAGACTACTGGCAGCCTGGACGTTGTTCCTGATACCGATGGGGTACAATTCTTTATATTACTAAACGATTTTAAACAAAAATATTGTTTTATAAAAGAATATAAAAAAATATAAAATACTACGTGACCAGACCAATAAACGAAGATAAAATAATGAAACAAGATTTCCTGCTGGTTGATTGATTAATGAAAATGCAAGTTTTGGTATACCTACATTTTAACAATTTATGAATTCTAAACAAGCCGCAATCTCACGTGCCTAGCCTGTAGTTCTTGACGAGGGTTAGTCCGACCCAATATTCTATATATATCATTCCTACCTACCTAGGGACTGAAGACAACTACTCCACCGTCGGTACCATTAACACAATATTGTGTACTGGTCAGACTCCGTGTGTGCGAGTAAGAGGGGGGATTATCGATAAAATTATTAACAACTGTTTCCTCGGAGGGTTGGGCAGAGGTGTTACTCCTAGTATAGCCACATTTGGCCAGTTATTTAGTGAATTAGGTAAGTCCTATTTAATAGGAGGCCCAACTCCGTGCTGCTTGCTAATGAGGAATTCTCAATAACACTCTGCTTGACCTGGAGGTATCGAACCCAGGATACCCTGCTCAACAATAGCGCTTGAGACCACTACATCAACGAGGCGGAAAAATAAATAAAAAAACCAATATTCTTGAAAAGGTTAAGCATATTCGTTTATTTAATTATATTTCCCACAATTCCCTGCGGCCTTGGCACCTGCTGTGAAAATGTTAAAAACGTCCTGTATTTTGTGACCGTGCCGCGTATTATTTAATTTCCAGACGCTGTCAGGAAGTTAAATTAAATTTTATTGCTTGAAATGCTTTGATATGGTTTTATAACAAACAAAAGGAAGCTAGAGTAACAAGCTACCTTTAAATTTAGTTTAGTAACACAAAAACATATAGTTCAGGTAAACAGGCTAGTTTTCCAAGACTATTAATCTACGTAACTGAAGTTGGGCCTGGCTAGATTAATTCAGATTTGGATGCCAAGCAATTAACCCACTATGTTCTCGGTTGTAAACTTGGAAGTGATTTGAATCTCCATCTTAATTAACTTGATATAAAGGATTTAAGACGGGTGTTAGTTCAATTAATGTTAGCTTGGACTTTTGTTGCTAAACACGAATTACATATGTTATTGATGTTTCTAGGTAAGAAACCGCACACAAAATCGATAAAACGGAACTGGGACGTTCCATTTTGTCGATTTTGTGCGCCGTTTCACGTAGTGTATAGAAGCTAAATATTCTATTAAATATTATGCGAGTCGCACGGGACCGGTCAATGTGGCGATACTTGGGGGAGGCCTATGTCCAGCAGTGGACGTCGTTCGGCTGAATTTTTGATGATGATGATGTTGTGCAAAATATTTAGTTTTAATTCCCCGAAAAAGATCCAGGCTTGGATGCAGGATGCAGCACCGCCCTCCCGCCCACAAACATAATAATATGCACATGCAGGAAAAGCAATTAAAGTCAGACAAAGTACCAGGAGGCCAGAATCAGAAATCTTCGTTGCATGCTACATGATAATCGAAATGTATATAGATTTGATTGTGACATTCCTATCAACAAATACAATAGATACTTCATGATTGTGGCCTCCTGGTAGTTCGTGAGGCTTTACCTATAATTTTTTCTCATCTGCGACTAATTGTCCTTGCCAATTTCCTACTACGTAATCTATTAGTATTAAACTGTAAATAAACCCTGTTATTATGACCTCCCCAACATCGTACCTAAATAATATGCTAACATCTCACGCATCTATTAACGGAGCACAAAACTGACGTGTATCAACGTCCAGCTTCACAACATTAAATACTTCATATTGTTGAAACCACGAAATGAAATACCTTTAACATTATATTAAACCAGAGCCACACACAGGAATTAATCGTTAAAATGACGTGTTTCATTTTCCATGTATACCTATTGGGGACATGGAAATTGAAATACGTAAATCTCAAAAGCTCCCGGGAATATTTTGTATTTACGATGAAACACTTCCAGCAATATCACAGTTATACATACATAAACTCCCGCCTTTTTCCCATAGGGATAGGCAGGAAGAGAGGCAGGAGAGACTTCTTTTGCTTTGGCCAGGTGTATAACCAGATGTGTAAAACTGATAGTTTCACATCTGGTCGTACACGCACGCTGGTTGCAAATACTACGCACCTTCTGAAATCGGTACATAAACAATATTATGGTCCCATATATAGTCGAGTGCAATTAGGCAATAAGGTGGAACGAAGTTTATAGTGGTCAGATTTTCATGGGACTTTTTTATTGAGTTCCTAGAGGCGTGCAGAAGAAAATTAAAAAAAAAAAATTTGCCGGTCGCTTTTTTTTTGGTATTTCCTTTGTAGGATAACATTTATGTTGACCGTCATAAAAATATATTTAAAAAAATCATCGAAAACAATGAACAAAGAAATAGACCAAATCGGTTTAATGGATGCACGCAGGCACACTATTACGCCACAATATGAATTTAACGAATTTGAAGGTATTCATAAACGAAAAAAAAATTAACAAAGGAAAATAAAAAAATGTCGCGAGCGGCGAATTTTTTTTTTAAACTTTCTTCTCCACTCCTCTAGGAACTCAATAAAAAAAGTCCCATGAAAATCCAAACACTATAAACTTCGTTCCACCTCTTGAGTATTTTTTGTCTAATTGCACTCGGCTAATACTATGTCTTTCTCAGGCGTCCCCCACTGTTTTATGGCAAAGAACCGACCACTTTTATTCTACAAGAAGTATTCTTTTTATACAGTAAAGAAGTATTCTTTGTTCAACAACAGCCTTATTTCATTGTTTTCAGTCTTTGAATGTCTGTTTTGTAACAAAAGTCATTATAACAAAATTAAATTTAAAATTAAAAAATCGCAACAAAGAAAAGCTAACAATCATTTGAAAAGTCAATAAAATGGCTGAGCCGGTTTTGATAAAACATGTCTAATTGTAATATACACATAATGCCCCACAAGGGTATATTTGATACCCCACAAGGGTATATTTGAGAATAATCAATTTTTCATCCCCTATATCTAGTTATTGGCTAAACGTATCTAAGAACCATTGCCAAGAAACTAGCTTTCAAATAAAAAAAACTGCATCCAAATCGGTTCACTCGTTTAAGAACTACGGTGCCAGAGACAGACACACACACACACATTGCGGTTAAACTTATAACACCTCTCTTTTTGCGTCGGGGGTTAAAAACAGCCAAATCTCTGAACTCCTTGATGCTTAAGTAATGTAACTATTATCAAAATTTTAAAATTACTTACCTTCAGGAAACCCAACATTGAAAGTGGTCAAAGTCCGAGTCCACGCCGACGTCAACGTCGATACCAGTGTCGTCGGGGGACCAGCAAGTTAAATCGCTTTTCAAGACAGTCCTGTTTTGTTGAGGGATTGTATTGTTTAACGGGCTGGTGTCCGCAACTCCACGTCCAAGTGCGTATTTTGCGTGCGGATAAATTTGTTGAGGGATTTCGAACTAAGTCAAATGACATTGTTTTACTTCTTCCTACTTGCAGATTGTTGGTAGGAGCAGACGTAATGACAGCATGTATATCTGAATAATGACATCATTACTACAGTCAACAATAAACAGCATTTTTTCCGTATCAAACAATCTTCGGAAAAATAAACAGTAAATAGTTACTTATAGCTCACATACATTCTTGATAATATTTAAAATGTATTGCCTCCGGGAACACCTTATCATGTAATAACCACAAACTCTAGCCGAGCGTTACATAATAATATATACAAAATGTACATTTTGTATACAGTAAGGTACTAACTTTTAATTAGATAGGCCTCGGTATTCACGTTAAGCTCAGATTAACTTACTTTAACAGAATCAATGTTATAATAAGTTAAGCTGCGTTATTCTTACCTCAAAGTTGGATCTTATGTCGTCTTTTAACAAGGCTGTCCCTTGCCTTACTAGTATTAATTAATTAATTAACAATGATAACAGAATACAAAACAGTAAAACATTAATGATTGTCGTTGTTTGAAAAAATTGTCAGCAACATTCAAAGCAAGCACTATTTATCCGTTGCGTCGCATAAAAAATGAAAAGCATAATTTTCAATGACTGTAAAGAATTTTCATTTTACAATTCACATTAACATTCTTATATTATATCACAAAACAAAGCTTAATTTAAACTGGAATTCAAATTTTAATCAGTTGTATTTTGTTTTAGAACCCTTGAACCCTTGTATTTATATTAAAACTTCGATGGCAATCTATATTGAGTATAACATAAATTATAACTTTGTAGGACAACCTACAAAGTTATAATTTATGTTAGTAGTGATGACACTGGGACATGTAAAAGATGAGGCAGTATCACCAAAATTAGCTTAGAAATGTTTTATTTGCTTTCATCCCTTCCACTCCACTTCATCGAGCTAATAAAGCTGATATAAATCCTCATTTCAATTCTATTTCTTTGTGTAATGTTCCGAGGCGCACTGAACAATTTATTTGTTTTCACATTTTCTTTTTCCCATCCTCGTTCATAGCGACCTATGTCGGCGGTTGTATGCATTTAACATAAGCTGGAGCTCCCGACCGAAGCTACTCATTACCATTAGCATAATGTGGTGACTATGTATTCTGTTGGCCGTAACGCCTCTGTGCACACGCGGCGGGATGGGCTGTGATTACACTCCCCGCTCACTTTATTCACATCTTCCGTATAGCATGAATTCGAAATGCGTATTATAAATAACCTAAAACCTAAAAAGGGTTCGCCTTTTCAATAATACAATCATCAATCATAATTACTATTTAAATCTATAATCCCGGGCATTCTCGGATATCCATTGATTAATGGTTACAACAGTACCATTACGTCCTCAGTTTAGCGGTTGTTGTATATTATGTAATTATGTGTAGTCTTTAGAGGCTGGTTGTTGGCTTTTACCTTTACTAGCTTGAAATTTTTCGTTAAACTATGGCACTCTGCAATAGTGTGACTTTCATTCAGTGAAATATTTTTTGAAATCCGATGAGTTGTTGCGGACATTACTGCCTACATCCAAACTTAACCCCTCTATACCTAATATTAGTTTAGGTTGATAATGCAAATTATCTAAAATATTATCAAATGTTGGTAAACCATTTTACTACTATATAAGATTTTAAACTTTCATTAGAGCCCGGTGTTTACAAAGTGGATTGCAGTTGCGGCATGTCTTATATCGGTCAGACGAAACGTACGGTGGCTTGTCGAATATCGGAACATATCAGGGCGGTGAAGAACAACGACACCCAAAAATCAGCCATAGCTCAACATCTTCTAGAATCAGGATCGAACCACTGGATTTAGTTACATAACCCTCAGGTCATCTCGACAGAACGCCACTATATCCCTAGACTCGTTAGAGAAGCTATTGAGATCACCAAATATAAGAACTTCAATCGGGAGGATGGGTTTCAACTGTCGAAAGCCTGGAAACCAGTGGTCCAGCTGTGTAAAAAGCGGAATAGTGCCGAAAAAAGTTCGCGAGCAGACACAGTGAGTTTCGTGTGTCGGGAACAGAATCGAGTTGTGAGTGACAGTGGTAGCGGTACTGAGTGCAAAAAACGAACAAGAAAGAGGGTAGACCGATTTGTCTGCTCATAAACACCCACCCGCAATAACTTCAGTTTATCCGTGATCATGGTGCTTGCAACAGCGCCGAAATATCGGGAACTCAAAGAAAACAATAAACATGGTAAATATCCCGTCTTCTAGTTATAATCATTTTACTACTCTTTACTAGCTCCTTAGAGAAACTACAGGTACTTAATATTATAAATGCTAAAGTTTGTGAGGATGAATGGATGAATGGATGGATGGATAGATGTTTGTTACTCTTTCACGCAAAAACTACTTACCGGATTTGGATGAAATTTGACATACAGATAGTTTATAACCTGGATTAATATATATACTATTTTTTATCCCGGTACAATCCCGTGGGACATTACCGAACTCCACGCGATCGAAGCTGCGGGCATAAGCTAGTTGAATATACTTAGTATATTCTCCGTCGCGTCAGATTCATTGCTTAATTTATTAAGTATACTGCACAGATTTAAGTTTGTTAAGAGCATAATATAAATGTATAATGAACATTAACGTGTATGGTTATGGACTACTAATGCGCACTCTGTTAAACAACTCGGGAAAATGGTCTCTGTTAGCTAACACTCTGCGATTGCAGTGCGTATGAGCATTGAGATCTTATAATTTAACATTTAATAATTATAGTGCAGTTTTTTATTTTTTTGGTTAAAAAAATCAAAGACAATGTGACATCTGCTAACCGTTATGGATTATGCTTATGCATAATGAGTCTATCATTACAGACTCATCAAAAACGATGAATCAAATTGGTATCAGGACACTAGCGCGAAAGACATTTGCGAGAAGGACACTTGCGCGAATCCACATGCGCGAAAAGACATATGCGCGCATGGACTTTTGGGCGATTAGACTTTTGGGCGCATAGACCTTTGGGCGCATAGACAGTTGCGTGCATAGACACTTGAGCGAATGGACTTATGCGCGAACGGACATTTACGCACAAAGACACATGCGCGAAAGGACTTATGCGCGAATGGTTAGGTTAGGTTAGCTGTAGAGTAAACATAACACTGAGGTTCTACTAAATCGGAATCGATTGAATAATCTTTTTTGTACAAAGTAACAAGAATGTTCTATACATCAATATACATTTGTCATAATAGAAATTAAAACAACTGAATGACCTTAAAAATCGACATTAATGAAACCCTAAAGCTTGAACAGAGAGTAAAATTATTTTGTTCAAAATCGATATTGTAAATTGATTAAACAATAACTATATCTGGCAACACTATTCATGGTAGATACGAAAAAATAATTTGACATGTGACTCGGGCAGTGTTGCCACTTCTCTGTCTCTATCTCATTGAAAATACGAAATAATATGATGTTATGTTTACTCTACAGATTAACCGTAGTCAGTCGCGAGTAAATCTAGTCGCGGAAGTGTCTTTTCGCGCAAAAATTCACTCGCGCAAGTGTCCATTTGCGCAAGTATCTCTGCGCGCATGTGTCTATGCGCGTAAGTGTCTATGGGCGCAAAAGTCCATTCGCGCAAAAGTCTAATCGCCCAAAAGTCCATGCGCGCATATGTCTTTTCGCGCAAGTGTCCTTCGCGCATATGTCTTTCGCGCAAATGTCCCAGATCCCCCACAATACAGGACAACGTTATTAAAAAAAAAAAAAAAAAGTTTCACTACGATTTTATTATAATATTGTTATTGCAATGTTTGCACATAGAATTAGTAAAATTAAGATATTAAGGGTAAAAAATTTAATGTACACAAGGCAGATGGACACAGATATAGATAGACCTAGATAACGCAAGAGCACCTACTTCGCGTGTCCGACCTAAGCTAAAGAAACTCAGTCTGCATTGGTGCGCCACGCTAGTCAGAGCTCTCTCAAAAAATTAAAGCTGCAAATTCATAATGCTTTGCGGTTTTACTTGAAGAGGTTGATGCGACGTTCTGTTTTAACAAGTGATAAATATCGAAACAAGTGATACTATCGTATATCGCTTCGGTTTCATATTACAGGCGCTATTGTCATTTTTCTGTCAATTTTATAGATTAGTGCTGTTCATCGTACGCAACACAAAGCGATTTTCGAGAATCGATTTCGGACACAGATTTCAGAGACATTTTTAATAAATAATCTTGACGTTTCGTGATTTTTTAGTTTTCCACATGATGGTAATTTAAAAGAAAAATGAATTGATGCCACGGAAAATAAAGATTGGTTCCCAACGAAGTATAGCACTAGTTGTTCGATACATTTTGGGGAAGCAAGCTTTGTTGAAGGTAAAAAGCAAAAGCAAACAAATAAAAATTCTGAGGGAACCGAACCGTTGCAAAGTCCAAAAATTACACGGCATGATGTCGTTAATAGAGAGTTTAAAAAAATCGTTTATTAATGATGATCAAGCAAACAACCATCGTTACAACTAGAGAACTTTATTTGTATTATCCTGTCTCATTACTATGTCACAAAATCGATTAATGAATCGATTTAAAAGATTGTGAATAATTCTTTACTGTACAATAGTATTCGTACAGTTGAGAAATGGTATGTACAAAGGCGAACTTCAGTGACAGAGAGAGATAAAAATAGGGTAGAATTCCGTTTCTTTTTGTAAACACTAGAACTTAAATTGGTTATAATAGTGCTTGTGACAGTTGTGACGTCATAGTAGGTAGTCGAAAAGTTGGTTTTCATACAAATTGTGATGCTTGTGTTATCCAAGCCTATCTATATCTGTGCAGATAGAGGTAAATGACGTCACATAACATGACATGAATGGCCGCGACAGTCACATACGTTTGAACTGTCGTAGAAAATTGTAGTAGTTTAATAATTTTTTTAGAGCGACAAGCAGTAGTTCAACTTAACTTTTAATTATTTTCTTGGGTTTATAGTACTATATTTTATTGATTTAAGTGATGAAAAAATTACATATTCGCGATTGAATTAAAGTGTTGCTTAACATAATATAGACTCCTCTGTTCAACTCAATTAAACATTTCCGTAAGTTTATCTCTCTCATTACTCTCAGTTTTCATAAACTTTTAGTTTCATAAACCCCATAATTTTTGGGTTTTGCCCCTTTCAAGATTACTCGGGTTTCACTTTTGACTAATTTTAAGTACAAAAGAAGATGAAGATATCAGTTTCAATTACAACAAAAGGTTAAAATAATTTTTAAAATTATAAGCATCTCAGAAAGTTTTCTGTTCTAAATTAGGTCTTTTATTTGTTACGGAAATTTTAATTCAACTAAAACATGAAGACGACATCCAATAATAATGACACATGTACTTTGACATTATTGTGAATTTTTTGACATTGTAATTTTTATTTTGACATTATGATTTATATTTTTGACATTGTGTTTATTTTATTATTTTACATTATGATTTAGATTCTTGAATTAACCATTGATTTTTTGTCAATATAAATAATGCATTTTTAATTAATTTTAACAAGTCTAAAATTATAAATTCAAATTTCATATCTTTATATAATATTCTTGAAATGTACCTAGTTTTGATTTTTACGTGCCTAGCTTATTATTTAATATTTCTACACCAGCAGTGATAGTATTTGTGAAACAAAGTTTAATGTAAGATCTCAATGTACCATATACTGAGAAATAAATAAATACTTATACTTAATAAAAAAACCTCTTTGAAAGAAAACTTTTTCATTTCAGATTCTAAATGCAAGAAGTAGAAGATTCCTAATGCATGTATTTCTGCACGATGCTTGTCAACGAACCCAGTCGCTTCCGTGGCTGGTGATGAACGCTTTGCCGCTACGAGTAATCGCTACGCCGTAGCAATAAGCTACGTATAATATGAGTAGGCTATGAGTAGGCGGTAATGTACCCGATTAGGGGCTTGACTTATTACGCGCTAGAAAGTAGGTTATTATATTGAAGGAAAACTTAAATATAAGAAGGCAAACTTCACTAACTAGCTTTAAAGTTCTATAATAACGTTGGCAAAACTTTCAGAATTTGCTAAGCAGTTGTTCTCACACGGTCACTACGAAACTTTCTAAGCTGAGAGTTTAAACTTTGGCGGTTGGTTTACTGACGCAATGTTATTATATTAAACCAACACTCTCTTAAACAACATTGGCAAGTGTCAGATTAAGTTTATTTAATCTTCACGGATTTAGGTAACTTTTTGAAGAACAAAATTGGCTTAAAGGATGATTTCCACCAAACGGCTAGCATCGCATCGGATCGGGACGGATTTTACAATCTTTTAACGATATTAAATCGTGTACACAGTATTTATAGTCTATATTAACAAGCCGCGCACAGCAGCTTGACACGCGATCGTAGCCGAAAGTATGCTGGGACGCACGATCGGATCCGTCCGCCTGTCGTCGTATCCGACACGGTAGGAATGGAACTATTTGACTAGGCGCAGAAATGGATACGTTTGCATGTGACGGTACGTAGCCGATCGTATGCGTCGACATCCTGCCGGTCGCCGCATCTATTCGTATCGTTTCCGATTCGATGCGATGGGAGCCGTTTGGTGGAAATCATCCTTAAAACTTTCCTTCTTTAATGCATATTTTTATAAGAGGATTAAATGTTTGATTTAATGGAGCTTTTTCAGCATTCTCAGCTATGCTAACTTAAATTTTCATGTGTGTGTTTCATGTGTGTTCATACAGGGTGTAAACAGACCCTTCACATAGCCGTCAAACAAGTATTCTGTACATCAATCATCGTAGGACTCGATGGAAAGCACTCAAAGCATTGTACTGATGGAGGGATCGAATAGTACGGGGGTCGTGGAGGTGTGTAAGGTAAAAATCTTACATAAAAAACAAGTATTTAAAAAAAAAAACATGTGAAAAAGTTGGATCTTTGACCGCCAATATCTCCGTAACTAGAAGGTTCCCAGATATGGTCTAGAACAAAAAAATTATCGCAAAGATGGGGAGAACAAGTGTCTTTCGGATAAATGTTAAGGGTCTATTTACTATTACACCCTTTATAACTGAGAGTTATTTCGTCAATAATTCTTCTTTAATTATTACTAAGCTCCAAAGTCATACGACAAATCTTATCTAACTGTACGTAGAATAAATAAAAGAAACTCCTCAGCATACTCGGGAGACTTCCCGCTATCAATCGTAAAGCGTCAATATGCCCATAAAACACGATAAATATTTTAAAATCTGTCCTTGAAAAGGTATGATGACGGAACGAAATGGGTCGTAAAGAAAATTATGACTGAGACGAGAGCACATCACATGTTTGGGAAATTAACCGTAAATCGAGAGGAATGGAAATCTGAAGTAAATGGAGCAAAAAGTTCCGGAGAGCGCGTCGAATCACCTCAGCCTTAATTTAGGAGGCAGACAACGACGGTTCAATGAGATGGGAGTTTTTCGCAACAAGAATGTGTTTAAGGCATCAGATGCTGAATTTTCTTCTCTTTCTAAGTTTTATCGTAATTGGAGAGCATACAAGATGTGTCTTGTGACACTCGTTTCAATATTATTATATTTATTTTATAAAATGAATGAGATACTTATTGTGTCAACAAAAAACCGTTAATCACGAGTAGATTTAACAGCATTTGGTCAAATTGAGAAGTTAAACTTTTTATACAGTCACCGCCGCATAAAATCTCATGTCAAACATTATACAACGACCCGTAAAATGTTATATTGATGAAGCACTTGTGTATAAAGAAGAGTGTTACACGTGCAGTCCAACATAAGATATGGTGTGAAATACACATTAAACTCCGCCATAAATTACATCTTGACATTTTTATTTGGAAGTATAAAAGGGTCTTCAGACTACTCTGTAGAATGAGCATTTATCTAAAGCTTGCATTCACCAACGTTCGTTCCATGTAAAGCTGTTCTTTGCTTGAGAGTTCACGATAGTGAATGTATCTGAAAGGCCTTTGTGAATATGAGCTCTTACTGCAATTGCTGCTGATTGTCGCTCGAGGCTTAGTGCTTTAATTTGCTAATGAATGTTTGTATATTCCGAAGATATGTATGATAGGCTATGATAACTTACCTAAATTTAAGGTGTAAAGGTACCTACAACCGTAATCGGTACCCTCCATGAGATTGACAGTAACACCAATGTGTTGCAGGCCTTTCTTGAGGAGTTGAGGTGGATCGAATGACTAATTTTGCAAGTCGTACGAAAAATATGCACTTAAACGCGGAGTTGTGGACACCAGCCTGAAATACAATACAATTTCTTGTTCACGTAGGCATTTTAATTTCATTTCATCTTTTGCTGAATGCCGCGAATAAATGGCGTCGGTGCGGTCATCGTTGTATGATTAATACTTCATGTTCTTGAAGTTCTGTGCTCGTATGTGTTACGCATTTTTGAACAAACACAATACAAAATACGGATGTCGTTGGAGAGATTTAACATAAATATTATATTTATGCTAAGCAGTGTGACGGATGATATGGCAAGAAAGGAGGTATCTGACGAGATAACGAATAATAGAGAAGTATGGAAGAAGAAGAACACAACATGCTGCGCCGACCCCAAATAAATTAGGATAAGGGCAGCTATGAGAATGATGATGATAATCCTTAGAAGATTGTTTAATTTACAATAATTGTATAATATCCGTAAGTGCTTTCCGTTGTTTCATTAACACACTTCGCTCGATCATTTATGTAAACCGACTGTCTGACTTATCAACACGCAGACAAAAGTTCTGGAAAAAGAAATGTTTTTCTGATACTATCTACTAACTTTTCGTCTCGGTAAAATGATATCATGAAAGCATTGTTATTTTCTTTCCATTTGTCTTTTATTACAAAAAGAGGGTTCGAATTACACCAACTTCACTGACTAGACTGGATCGTTAGGAATTGTAAGTATAATAAAATGAATGATACGGAATAAACCCAGCAGATAAAAGCCAGTTCGACCTCAACTCAATTGATTTGACACAGTATTCCCAGAACATAAATAAGCCAGCCATGTGTTTATTTGCCTAAACCAAACTAAATGCTGACTTAATTTACGTACGCTCATGCTAATAGCCAATTACGAGCTAATATGCTAGTGTAAAATTAATAGTGGCCTACAAAATTACTTCCAGGTCATGTTACTAGGTAATTGATTGTTGTGGGAGGCACCGCCCCGCGGAAGGCCTGCTGGCAAACTGCCATTAATGGAACGTGGCTCCACAGGTGATCACAATAGCAGCAATACAAGGGTTTGTTTCTAAACAGAATACTGATTTTGGTTATACAAAATACTAAAATCACTTTTAGCTACATGGAGATTAGATACATGCAAATACTTGAAAGCCAGTCGATATGAAGCATCTACATCTACCTGAAATTAAGGTGAACGAAATATAATTTAGAGAAGCTCCTTCCTCCATCCGATCAACGAGAGCCAAGTTTTATTTAGGGTACTCCGTGAGCAACTGTTTGTTTGCGGGCTTGGCTTTTCGCCAGCAAACTTGCACTGGCTTCAACAAATTGCGCGAAGGCGGCGCCGGTACACAGCTGATTTAACATCACGTCACTGTCGCGCTAACGACGAGCTACTTGTGACAACTTTTACATTTTATATCAAGTGAAGCTTATTCCTCGGCGCTTGTGTTGTCTGTAACATTCAATAAAAGGCACTTAAGTAGCTTTCTGATGTGGTTTCTCGAAATTACAAGTTGCACAGCTCAATCATTTTATTGTTTATTTTCAGCTGAAGTTTAATCGGTATGTTTTACAATCAGTCTTACCAAGGGTACATAAAGGGCAAAGGAAAAACTGGGATGGGTTTTAGTCAGTAGAAGTCTGACACTCTTTGTCTCTCCGCCCAGAGCGGGAGTTGGGGGTCATTTGGGTCATTTGATGATTCGCCATTCGAAAAAAAAAGGAGTTTTGTATTACCCGTTTACGAGGTTGTAGTGATCAGATTGGCAGTCGCGTAGGCAGCTGTATCTGGTTATACTGACAGTCGGCCCCAACATTTTGAAATTTTGGATTAGTTGAAAAAGTATATGCTGTAGATGAATCTTAGCTAAAGTTTAGATGTATACGATGTGCAAATAAATATAACCACTCGCTACCTACACGATATTCGTACAACTAGTTTATAAAAAGAAACCTATCAACAATAATTGAAACATAAAGCGTTAAAGAGGGTGTTAAGTTTGTAGGACTTACTAAATTAAGTTTTAAAAATCGTGTTATTCCACAACAGAGCAACTCTGTACGAAATACGCAACTATTAGCATTTTAAAAGGTAGAATAAAATTAACATAGATTAGCAAACTACGCGGTGAAAAGGATTCTGCTATCTTCCAGCATAATACTTTCTACTCGAAATTTAAAATAAATTTCAGGAAAGTGTTCTACTTTTCACAATTTTTATTCTCTCGGATTAATTGTCCATCTGATATAGCTTTTATGTTGAATAAACATCCAAAAAACACGGTCTGTTAAAATTATATTTATGAATAAAATATCGATACATTTAATACCATATCTCCTGTGTGTTTTTTTTTATCATATCTGCTGTACACTAACGAGCTGAATTTCACTGATTGGAAGCTCTCATGATCAAACATTGCGTAAAAATGATTAACATTATACAGTTTGCAAACGAATTCAAATTCACACAATTTTTCACTTTATATCCAACTGCATAAAGCATCATGTAAAGTTGGGCAGCGTTTTAATCAATTACTAAATTGGATGTCTTATTTCAAGATTCAAAGTTTGTCTTGGTTTAAAACCTCTGATCGAGAAAAAATCGAATACGAAAAATATTTAAATAGCAAAATCTGCTTATCTATATAAATATTTCCTGAGGCTTCTCTGACCCTAAGCAATTTACAGTATTTTATCGTACTAAGTTGATAACTACCGTCTTACAAAGTGCGGTGTATTTGTTCAATCTTTGTATAGCCAATGGATTTTATCTTTAATCCGATAAAGATTTGTGTAGGCGGAAAAACTGAGCGCCCTCAGATACAATAAAATTCTACCCAACATAGTTTTTATGAATCACACAAGTACGCGCCTCGACTTCGGAATGTTGCTGTGTCGTTGTTGGGATGTTTGTGATAACAATCACCTACTAGGTATATGTATTGTACAGATTTAACCTTTGCGAGCATTTATGAGTGAACTGCTACGTTGTAAACATTAATTAGGAATTAAAGTTTATTTCCTTGTATTTAGAATAAGAAAAGTTTAGGAACAGCTAGGCGTCAGTCAAAGTGACGACATGCAAAAAATATAATGCTATTTAAATAATTATCTGAGTTTAAACATCGTTAACGCCTTTTATTTATAAACTACACATAATATTATAATCACACATAACATCAGTTAGATCCCTAAAGTACCTACCCTAGCCCAAATTAAATCAGTACGTAGGTACTCCTTTCCAAAGTGGTATGATGGCGAATGTTTCAATCATTAGGTACTTCATAGTAAATAAGTTCTTCACACTATTTCTATTAATATTAAAAATACAGTCTATATTTTGATTGGTTGATTGAATAAATGTGAAGTATCAGAGGTATAATTTGCGATGTCTTCCATTTACGTCTAACAGTTCTGAGTAGTTACCGACCAAAGATTGAAACCACCTTGAATTCATGGAATCCTAGTAGTTAATAGGTAGGTTTTTTTAAATTATTTGTTCAACTAAGTAGTTATAGGTAAGTCACATCAGTGTCTGTTTTTTTTTTCAAATAGTGTGTTCCTACCTAGTGTGCTTATGTTTTTTCGAAACTATTTTTACCTAGTCACAAGTTTAAGTTTTACCTAGTCATAAGTTATATTCGTGTTTTTTTTTGTCATAAGTAGTAGGGCTTGTTTTTGTGTACCTTGTTAGGGTATAAACGGTACCAATATTAATAATTATTGTGGTAATTCTTAGTAGTTCTCCTGACTCCTAACTGCTTGCCGAACGGAAGGTTTAACAAACGGGAATGAATACACGCAAACTGAATAGTTAGCGAAACAAGACTCAATGTATGAAGATAAAAATAGTTACGAAATGGCAATTTTGTGATTGTTTAATTGGCGAATCAGGAAAGTTACGAGACGGGATGTAGCCGTTTAATCTTCGTTCATCCCATACGGGTGTTTCAGTAATATTCAAACTTATCACAGTAAAAGTATTGATCGTCTGTCCTTCAAGCTCTATTTCCATGAGACCTAAATACAAGGAACCAGCTCCCCTTTGACATTAAGCCGACAAGCCAGTTGTTTGTTCGCTCATCTTCATATATACAGCATAACTCACGAGCAGCGCACAAACTTATCTCGTAGATGCTGCGACGTCCCAACTAACAGGCCAGCTAACGGAGGGTGCGTTACTGGGAATAACTCACACATTAAGTGAACAAAGCTACTTACATTATGTATTACATAGACCATTAATTTAAGCTTCGTAACGTGATGTATGGCGGCGGTAACGGCAGGTTATAACTTTGGGATAGTAGGTAGTTAATACGTACGTAGGTTATTTGTGAATGTGGAACTTTATAAGCAGGTTAGGTTTTTGAATAACAGGAAACAGTACTTAAAATAAACTTCATCTTCGTAGGTATACCTTCTTACAGCACCCTCTCTCCTCGCGTCGTGTTCCTTCGTGGAATCATCTTCTGCTCGACATCTTTCGCCATCTACAGATGGCGAAAGACGCGCGACAATGCCAGGAAGAGGTACACCTCTTCCTGGCATTGTGAACGCGTCGCAGAGATATGTGTCCAGCGATGAGCGACTTTGGTCCGTCCATTTAAGTGGACTACGACCCCTCGGATGCTTGCCTTCAACCTTGCCAGTGATCATCAGCATCCTCCTTTCTAACAACATATTCATGCAGCCCCATCGAACCACACTGAAAACCGATATTATACATTTATATTAATATCCAGTTCCCAACTAGGGCAAGAGTCAGACGTGCTGCGTACTTCCTTCGCAACCTCATTTTAATAACGAGTGCAATGCGCATACGTCATTATGCTGTTTGCTGACTAGCTATGAATACGACTTATATGCATTAGCGTCTGCAGTTCAGGATGAAGTACATTCGTGATGCCTGCCACGTAGGAGGAGTATTGAATTACGCATAGACTGAAAATTTATTTCATGGATAAGTTTCATTTATTATTTACTATTTTCGATAAATATGATTTAGATGTATGTCTTTGAATTATAGATTGAGGAATGATGTGTTAAGACAACTTTGAAGTATGATAGACGGTAGTATTTAAAATCTAAAACAAAATGCTTAGATGGCTTGGTCATGTTGAGAGGATTAGGGTTGCGCCCCATCTAGCAGCACGGAATCGCATTTTCCATGTTCCTATCCTTTTCCCTCGCTCAGAACCGTCATTTACTAGAGCGAGAAACTGAGCGGGAGTGCTATCACACGCGGTAGCATCGGCGATGCGCTCGGCAGCACGCAAAAGTTATAAAGGAAACTGACCTTCACCCATACATCATTGGGTCCACAAATTAATGAACTGTTACAGGTTTCAAAATAGTGTCAAATGTTAGATAAAAATTTCAACTTTAAGCTGCTTTAGTTTATATATGTCACCGTAAAATTGTAAAAACCGTTAGATTATAATCTATCTAGCGAGATTTCAAGGCGTAATGCATGATCTCACCAAAAAACAAACATTTCAATAAATATTTTTCTTTATTTAGCAACTAACCTACTTCGTGGTAAAGTAAAGAATTTATCACACCATTTTTTTTTCTGTAACACGTTTAACCCAAAAGTGGGCAGTCTCCTTTCAAGGCCGGTACGAATGGAAACAGAGATGGGCATACATACATAGGTACCTATATATTTCAGATTCCTTGGGTTCATAAAGTGGCCACGACGAAATTCCCGTCTCAAGTAGTTTCCCCACTAAACTAAAAGAAAAACTAATTTCTCGCCACAGTATCAGCAAACTTAAGTTTATAAGGACAAGACAATTTCCTTTGATTTATGCTCTGGTTTTTCAAGTATAAAGTGTATTACAACAGCGGCAGTTTTTGTCTCATGAATAATTTTAAATGAATCAAAATACCATTATAAAAATCGTTGGAAAGTGAAGTGATCACTTGAGAGTTAAGCGTTCCGTCCGCGACCGCCTTTTACTCTCTTCACCTCTCGAGAATGCTTCACATATGTCGAACATTCTGGAACTAGGCTAAAGACTATCAATTAGGTGCTCGTAATGAGGCCGACTCTTAGAAAAACGGTCAACAAGAAACTTCAGTTGTCATTTTTCGAAGCATTCGGTTGCGAGCACTACTCTCGCTATTTTCTAGCTTTTCCTTTTATGTCGTCAGAATCGAAACCATTACGTTTTCGGGTTCATTCCATCACACATTCACCACTTTAAGCAGATGAGGTCATGTGCAATTCAAATTGCCTTATCTGCACTCGATAAAATGAAACTTTTGAGAATAATCTAGAAGTGGGTCTGTCTTGTCTAATAAACTCTTATACGCCAAGTACGCGCATTGCACTTGGAATTGCGGACATCAGCCCCATATACAACCTAACTCCGCAATAAAATAAGCTCCAAATCTATACATACAAAATTCAAAGTCCTGACTGACTGAGTGATATATCAACGCACAGCCCAAACCGCTGGTTTTAGAGACATGAAATTTGGAGGATGTATTTTTTATGAAGAGTATATATCAACTAAGCAAGGGTTTTTCGAAATTTCACCTCTAAGAGGGTGAACTGGGGGTTTGAATTTTCTGTGAAACTTTTTATTCTCTGGGTCGATTGACTTCAAAATTGATATACCTACATACTTTTAAATTAAAATAATGAAAACCATCTATTAGTTCTTAGGGTTCCGTACCAAACCAACGGGACCCTAATGATCCGTAATAGGTAGACAGTTGAAACTTTCACAGAATGTGTATTTCTGTTGCCGCTTTATCAACAAACCTTACTAATAATATTATAAATGCCAAAGTTTATGAGGATGGATGGATGGATGTTTGTTACTCATTCACGCAAAAACTACTGAACTGATTTGGATGGAATTTAGCACACAGATAGTTTATAACTTGGATTAACACATAGGATACTTTTAATCCTGGGCGGTAGTATGATCCCGTGGGACAATTCTCGAAGTCCACGCAGGCAAAGCCGCGGGCATAAACTAGTCTTGTAATAGTTTTGTCATAGTTAAGTGTTAACTTAATTACTAAGTTCCTGTAAACGTACCTTTTAACTACTGAGTATTCAAATCAAATCAAAGCATTTATTTCAAGTAGGCCAGTTACAGGCACTTTTGAATTGTCGAAACAAAGACAACAATGAAATATAGCTACAGTCCCAGCCACAAGGCACAAAAACTGTGAACGTACTGTATTAGAGCTTTTATTAAATAAGAACATAATATTCTAAGGATTTTACAAGAAAAAGGTTCGTTTTGAACTAATAAAGAAAATAATATACTATATAAATACTGGCATACCTAACAAAAAATAAAGATTGTTGTTATTTCGCTACTCGGGGACCATGAATAAACAGAGAATGCCTAATATTTATTTTCCCGCAGTTCGGCAAAGTGATGAAATAAGGAAAATATTCCACTTATTCGCACTCATTCGCCTTCGCACTGTATTTCGTATCAAGTGCTGTCATCAGTACTGTCATTTTCAGACCAATTCGCTAAACGGGTATCTCGTTTAGGTAAGTGAAACTAATTGATGTAAGTACGCAACTCTGAAAACAATTGATTAATTAATAAAATTGATACGTAGGTTTTCAAGACATATTTAAGTTTTATATAGAGCTCAGTGTAAATAATAGCACAAAGAAAATGGTTTTCCACCATAACAATCAACTTTGATCGGCGTGCTCGAAAATACTGGGTACACAACATTGATATAAAAAGAAATAACTACGGCGAATTTCATCATTTATATCCAAATTTGAAAAAGGACCCTGTTAATTTTTTTCAATATTTTCGTTTATCCTATGAAAAATTTCAATGTTTGCTAGACTTACTTAGACTGTGTAAAGAAATTACAAAATTTAGGAGGCCAATTCAGCCGGAAGAACGACTCAATTCTGCCAATTTCTTCCCATTATTCATCCGACGCTGGTCATCGTGATAACGAGGATTTTCATGATTAATTCTGTAAATTGTTGGCCCAGTGATATCAATAGTTTTTCATTCATTTTTAAACAAAGCTTTTTAAGTTTTTAGACGATACCTATACAGGGTGTAAACAGACCCTTCACATAACCGTCAACCAAGCATTCTGTACATAAAATTATGTAACTTTACGCAACAATTATTGCTGGGAATCGACTTTTTTTTTGTGAGGTGAAAAACTCGTTTTACGGTAGGACTCGATGGAAAGCACTCAAAGCATAGTGCTGATGAATGGATTGAATAGTACGGGGGTTGTGGAGGTGTATAAAGTAAAAATCTAACATTAAAAAAAATGTATTAAAAAAAAAAACTTGTGAAAAAGTTGGATCTTTGACTCCCAATATCTCTGTAACTAGAAGGTTTCCAGGTATGGTCAAGAACAAAAAAAATTATCGCAAAGACGGGGAGAACAAGTGCCTTTCGGTTATGTTAAGGGTCTATTTACACCCTTTATAATAAAATACGTTGGCGCGCATCCGCTTCCCCGCGTCGACTGAGGTGCGCCGAGTCGAATCGAATCACATCGGCGAATAAATTCGCTTGTCGAGCAATGCGTGCGGTCTATTCGATTCGACGCGCCGCGGCTTGTCGCTAATGGACGTTTCATAGTAAATATATAGGAGGCGACTTTCTGCGTTTCTATTCGACTCGGCTCGGCGTGCCTAGTGGACGCGAGCCTTAAGAGAGTTTTAAGTCTTATTTCAAGTACCTACATAAATACAGGCCACTTTTGCAGAACAAAGCCGTTTCCTCTGAAACGAACATGATCGGTCTGTCACGTCATTTTTATAGATGTTTAAAGAATAAAAATTGTAATTGTCATTTTTATTGATATGTTTAAAGAATTAATAACCAGTTTTATTTGGCTTCATTAAATGTAAATTATAAAATCTGTTTATGCAATAATTGCTGACAGATAATGTTTTCGTTACGAAAATGCATAATTCGTGAAGCGACTAAATCTGCAATAAAACAAGTATGTGAGCGCTGTACAAACGTTAAACCTTGCATCGTACGAGTGGGTGACTGCCTACCGCATTTGGATCTGTACGAGGATTTCCCCTCCAATTCAATACTAATGTCTCGATTTGCGAAGGGAAAAAATCTTGTCATATTCGGCGTGCCTGGTGCTTTTGCTCCTTGCTGCTCGAAAATGCACTTGTCGTCGTACCTGGATGCTGCTAGTACGATGAAGAAGAACGGTATTGATGAGATCGTATGCGTTGCAGTTAATGATCCCTACGTTATGGGTGCTTGGGGGAAGGAACAGAATACAAAAGGAAAGATCCGCATGTTTGCTGACCCTGCCGGCTGCTTCACGTACTCGTTAGGGCTTGGCATGAACTGCAAGGTATTTGGCGGGTTCCGTTCGAGGCGCTTCTCCATGGTAGTCGTGGACAATGTCATCAATGACCTACACATTGAACGCGATGGCGTCAGTGTGACCTGTACCCTTGCAGAATTTCTCTGTTACAAGCCGCATATAAAGAGATCGTTTATATCATAACAAAAATATCACTTTTTATTTAGTGTTATTACACTTAAGCTTCATCTTCGTCTTATGATCGGGGTATTCCTCAGAGCGCAACCATTTTTAAGCGCAACTATTCAACAATTCCTCAAACACCGTTTTAAGCTTTCACGGTATACAACTAAACTAATACTGTCACTTACGGGATATCTTCCGTGATTGTTCATTATATTGAGCTCCCGATATTTCGGGACAAGCGGTTTCGGTTTTTTTTTTCATGGCGCTTGCAACAGCGCCGAAATATCGGGAGCTCAAAATAATGAACAATCACAGAAGATATCCCGTAGGTGACAGTATAAGTTTAAATTATTCCTCGTAGTACTACCGTTAGTTGCACTCACAAATTCAAATTAAAAATATTATATGTTTGTTCCTCAAAGCGCAACCGATGATGACGATGATGAAAAATAAAGAAAGAAAGGGGTATGATGGGTATGATGGATTTCATCATGGTTGCGCTTTGAGGAATAAACATATAAATTTTTTAATTACTACTACTCTGTCAAGAAAGTACCAGGAAACGATCAATAATACAGAAAATGTTACGGTAGTTATTCATTCAAAGTTATTTTATCGCCTTCAACCAAGAATGACGAGAACTCTTTATTAACCAACGCAATAAATATATATATTCAATTATTGAATGGCTCTTGCTGTCTATCTCGCCTGGTGGAAAGTTATGACTCTACTATGGAACAAGCGTACCCAATAGATACAAGTTGCTTTGAAAGCTGACAGGTTGTGTTCAAACAATGGCAATCTGTTTTTACTGAACCGATACTATTTAATACTGAATATAATAAGCATAATATACTACTCTGTCAAGAAAGTACCGTCAAACGATTAATAATACACATTGGTTATTCATCCAAAGTTATTTTATCGCCTTCAAAGTATGCTCCTTCAGAAACGATACACTTACGCCAACGAATAATAGAATCATCAAAACATTTTTTTAACGCTTTTTCCGGAATTGATTTCAGTTCTCACCGTGAATTCTCCTTTATGTCTTCTATCGAATGAAAACGGGTGTCATGATGTGGTAATTTGTGTTTAGGAAAAAGAAAAGTCGGCTGGAGCCATATCTGGTGGTTGCTCGATGGTATTTGTTGCGTTTTCGGTCAAAAATTCGTTCACTATGATGGCCTTCTACTAAGGCGCATTATCGTGGTGCAAAATCCAAGAATTTTCTGTCCACAAATCTGGCCTTTTACGTCGAATTTGCTCTCTTAAACGCCGCATAACGCTAAAATAATATTCTTTATTTACTACTTATTTACTGTTTGACCTTCCGATGAATTCCGAGTGCACAACACCGCGACTTTTGGTCGACTTTGGCGTGGTTTTTTCCGTTTCAGTTCAGTTGGAAGGCGCCGCTCCGAAGCTTGTTGACTAGTTTGCATGTCAAACTCGTAAACCCACGTCTCGTCACCAGTAACAATGCGTTTCATGAATGTTGGGTCGGAATTGACTCGATCTAGTATGTCCTCAGCGACTGTTATGCGATTGAGTTTTTGGAGAAAATTCAGGTCTTTTGTGACTAACCGAGCGGCAACATGTTTCATACCCAAGTGATTATTTAAAATGGTACAGATCGACTCGTGAGACACTGAATGTTCAGCGGCTATCTCTCTTAAACTTGAATAAGGATTTTCAGTGCCTATTTCCTTTACTTTTGCGATGTTAACTTCAGTTGAAGACGTTGATGACCTACCAGATCGAGGCAAATCTTTCATCGCATCTCGACCCCTTTTGAACGCTTTGTACCACTCATAAGCACGTAATGTAAGCCTTCTCTAATATTTTCAGGGACTCCGAACCGAAATTCCATTGGCGATGCAAAATTTAAGAGAAACTCTTTGTTCGATGTTTTTGTCCATTATGAAATTCGCAATACGTACACGCTAGATATCATCTAACTAAAAACAGAACAGATACAACTCAAACTCCGCGCCAAAATGGAAAACAGTTGTGCCAATCTAACAACAAGAAAAAAAACAAAAAACTGAATTTGGAACCATAAACAAATCATCCATTCATAATTATCGGATAGTTCCAAATACAATAGGTACCTCATTAATCATGCATAACGAGTACACACATAAATGATTCACATTTTACTTGTAGCTCACGAACATGCAAATTGAAACAATAGGTAGGTGAGGATGACCCCCGAGTAACAGAAACTGTTGCATGAAACATTGCTGTTTATTTCGGAACTAGGTCGCTTTCCAGCTAACGGTGATTTCTACAAGTTGGTGTTAGGAGTTCTGATAGTTGTATGAATAGCTCTGAACTGACGAGAACCTCGACTGAACCGAATTAAAATCACTATTTCATATTGAATCTTGACTATGATTTGTTATTTTGCTATACGAAAGCCGATGTATTAAAATCAACGCACGGGATCAGGATTAGCCCAGGACCTTAACTCGAGCCATTCGGGAATCTTTGTATGAAAGTACACCGCCGTAAAGTAATCCAGTGCAAAGCTTATAAGTCGGCTATGAGCTTAAGTCAACGCTGCAACCGTGAAAACCCGTTTCACGCCTACGCAATTATCCACATGCATATATTTCACATAAGGAGCATGATAAACAAATTGAAGTTATCGTAAGTACCAACTTTTGATTTTGCTGGTAAATACAATTCGAACCACAAAATTGAACTCGAGTTTTGTGGGCGGTTACATATTTTTATTACATTTGTTTCTCAAGGGTCTAGTGCAAGTTAGATCGTGCATGGAGTACTGTTCGCACCTTTGGGATCGATTAGCCAAGTACCAGCTGCAAGCGTAAGAAACTATGGAGCGACGTGCCAAGAGGCTCATTGACAACGACTCCCTTGTCATAACCAAGCTCAAAAGCCTTGAACATGGCCGCAAAGTTGTCAGCCTATCGGTTTTTTTAGGGTACGTTTCGAAGAGTGTACTACACAAATACGTGTATATTGTGTGTATACACAATTTAATTCCCCAATCCCCAATAATCGGTCGTTTATAGACTTTGACGTAAATTGCTTATAGAAACTGTATCTACCTCGCTCAAACTTGCACAGAGTCTAGGAGAAAGAACTAGAAAGATATATTTTCTCTGTCAAGTATTTCAAATGAAAGAACGACGCGTTTTGAACTAACCAAACCCGGCGCTTCGCACCGGCACTCGTAAATGACGTCATGTTATTATTAAAAGAAAAAATCTTGTTGCGCAGACCTCAAGTATGTATGTGTCATAATCTTCCTGTCCTTGTCGTGTGATGATGACTACTAAGCAATTGAATATGCACTTACGTAAATAACACTACGCAAGCAGTCAATACAGGCTACTCTCACCGACACGTTTGGAAGAAGGGACAGCCAATTTAAGCAAATATCAGTACCTACTAGGTACTTATAAACAGATAACTTAGATTTTCAACTATAATTCCTTTCCTAATGATTGCGCTGTAGGTGTCGACCCTCGTCAATATTGTGAGATTCATTAATGAAGTTCACGCGGCAGAGCATGCAATACAGTCGTGTAGATACATCGACGGTTCGACTTCTAAAGTGAACAACACATCGGTACGCCAAGTCCCCAACGACGAAACACGAGACTCCTTGGTGCTTATATCTGATTGACTCTCAATTTTCTTAAAGAATATCCGGAATTATTTACATCGCTGCAATGCTATATCCCAATTCATTTGGGGTCGGCGCAGCATGTCTTCTTCTTCCATACTTCTCGATTACTCGTCATCTCATCAGACACCTTATTTGTTTCTTCAGCTGCAATGCTGTTTTTTCTACGTAATTAGGAACGTAATATTACGCGAGGTGCTACTTTCTAATGTATTTTTTTATGGATAAGGTTTTATAGAGGATACTCTCTCGACCTCCACTCGACGAAACCGCGTGCAAAAGTTAGTGACGTATAAAAATATTATATTTTAGATAAAGGCTGCTTTTAGTCAGCGTTAAGATTCCGCACTGTCACTATTAGATTATGTGTATTGTGCTCGACCTACCAGAGTTTGCATAACACACACTGAATTAGTCAGCGTTATATAAATAAACGTTTATTTTCACCTAGCCTGCTTTTGTTCTAAATTAAAAACCGACAAAAAATTTATGAAAACAAAACAGCGATTGCTGGATTTTGACAATTACTTGAGTTTTACATCCCGGCGTCGCGTTCCAAATGCTTTGCCCAACCCTTGTCGCTGCGACAGTGACTTGACAACGTAACACCTACGCACTACGGAGCGGAACGGCGAGACAGCTTTGTTTTTTTTACCATTGCAAGAAATAGATTGAGCTCAAGATAAAATACTTATTGTACACAGTAAACTTGTGCTTGCAAAACGTACCGTGGGAAATTCAACACTAGACTTTGAAATTAATTATTTAAAGTAGTTCCCAAGTTGTGTACTTTCCGCAATATGTATACTTGAAAAAAGGTTTGATTCCTCGCCAAGAAAAAACTTACTGACAGTTTCTACTTCTATAATTTACCACACAGCAAATGCAAACCTGCCCTCCGTGAATTCCTCCTGAATAAAACATACGACGAGACTGAAAAGTACTTAGTAACACTTACCTGAAAGTAGCCCTATTTCTTATTATACGAATACACACACACGTTCACACAAACATACTCATACACAAGCACACAAGCACTCACTAGATTCACCACTCCTCGTTTTAATTTGTTTTATTTAATTTAAATATTTAAGATTTTGATTTTTGATTTTGTGTTTTGTTTTATATTAAATTATAAGCGCATACATGATTATTGTGATACTCAAATAGGGAGTCGAAACTGTCTCTCCTAAATACAGATTGCTCAGCAATCTAGCTAGGAGAGCAGCGATTCACCCATCAATTGGTTGTACCTACAACATGTAGTTATTAATGCATACTTTGTAAGTCCCTCATGTACTACAAAACTTTTTATGTACCTTAATAAATTATTATTATTATATTATTAACTTACTGTCGGTTAGATACAAAATATCTATGTTCACTCTGGATATCCGAGCAGTAAAAACACTTTGTTTTGTCGTTTATAATATAACTAGCTTATGACCGCGGCGGCTGGCGTGATTGAGTAACAAACAGCCATCCATCCAAACTTTCGCATTTATACGTGTAATATTAGTTTTTACTTTTAAAGTTCAATAGGTAATAAAGAATAGTTTGGGGGGGCCTATGTCCAGCAGTGGACGTCTTTCGGCTGAAATGATGATGATGATGAAAGAATAGTTAGTGTAGTGTGTTAGTGTACATGCTTATAACTTGCAAAAAACTAGTTCATAGTAATATCAATTAGATTACATAATTATGTGAAACATTGGTACCTTGGTTTGAGATTGGACACCAGTGACAACAATCAAATGATTCATTAGGAATCTATTTCTAGACATAATACTTTTACATAATATTTAATATTAATGTCGCGTATTACGAGCCAACGCGAAATCGGGATTTCACATATATTTACAGACACGTCTACCTCAGAAAAATCCTACCTACTTACTAATAGGTAAATACTCCCGCGCCCCGCATGCCCCGCGCAACACTGCGCGCCATGCGCCCGTCTACGTGAGCTTCGAAGCCCCATTTCACTCTGTTGGGGATGATTTAAAAAAAACTGTGATACACATGTCTCATAATTTTAATTGAAGAGTGTGTATACCAATTTTCGAGTCAATCGACCCAGAGAATAAAAAGATTCACAGAAAATTCAACACCCCATTTCACCCTCTTAGGGGTGGAATTTCATAAAACCCTTTGTTAGTGGATACCTACTTTTCACTAAGAATACACCCTCCAAATTGCATTTCTCTCTCTGTGCGTTAATATCTCAGTCAGTCAGAACTTTGAATTTTATATGTATAGATTTTGATAACAATCAATCAATCAATCGATTAACTGTCGACTCATCTGCCAATCTCCAAATCAAACTCCAGCAGCAGAACAACATTTCTTGGATACAATTATTCAAGTATATTCATTCGTCATACTTCTGCCCTTATCCCGATCTATTTGGGGTACATGTCTTTTTCTTCCATACTTCTCTATTACTCGTCATCACAGCAGTCACCTCCTTTCTAGCCATCTCATCCTTCACGCAATCTTATAACCATCCACATTCATACTCAACATTTTCGTCATTCCTCTGCATCACATGTCCATACCACGATAGTTGATGACTTTTTATTCAACGTATTCAGAATTATAAAAAAAAATCACCATAGCTAGCCATTAATTCACTCACTTGACTGTACGAGTACCTAGTCTGCACAATCAACTCTCATAGTCATGTCTATTAACATTCCGCCATTCTACAAGCCATACGCTGATTTGTGAGCGCAATAACTGAACTTCACTGTGATTGCGTCCTCTGTTCGAAATGTTTCAATATTTTGAACCAATACGAAATGTACTAACAAGACAATACATTCTACAATTCAGACCGTACAGTAATGAAAATGTTCGTGTTTTATTTTACTAGTTATCGGACGGTGATATCCAATCTCTACACATAAAAGTGTCGTATGTTTCATTGTCCATTTCACCGTTTATGTCGCAGAAGCCGAGCGGGTTTTATGTTTTCGTATTCGCAGCTAGAATAAAAGTGTCCTTCAAACGTACCGTGCTCTTGAAATCAAAGTTGCATTATATTGGTTTTGATGTAGTACAATGCAGCTTCGTGGCGCAAAATGCTGTTATTTCTGACAGAATTGATTAGAGGTACTAGTTGCCTAGTTCCTAGTGACATTGCAAAAAGGATGATGGAGAAGTTCAAAACGTATTTTACATGAGATAAGTTACCGAAAAGCCAACCCTGTTGAAAGGCGCTAGTGAAATTCGAAACGCTCTAAAAGCAATCCTGTGAGTAGACTGGAGGTCTTGATCTTGTTAAAGAAAAAATATATCACATTTCTTCAATTGTTTAATTTTCCGAACTTGGCTTTCACACTACCCTGTCGCTAGATGAGGCAGTGAAATGGTAAAAGTTTTTCATTTATTTTTAGAACAGCGTAGAGGGTAGTAATAAATGTGTAAAAGGCAATAAAATGTTTATGGAAGCGGCAAAACGGCTACTTATCGTATGAGAAGGTCAGATTCAACGGAGCTTTGTAAATAAATATTTGCACGTTGTCACATTTTTTATGAGATTTTTACAGCAACACCTTTTCCTGTCTCGTTACATGGGGAACGACAATAAAACATTATTATCACTAGAAACGGGATATTTACCATGTTTACTGTTTGACACAACAATACAACACGCAACACGGTTTTTTTTTTTTTTTTTTTCTGATGGGAAATCATTAATCCCCCACTCTGGGCGGAGCGGAAGGGAGTGTCAGACTTGTACTGACTAAAACCCATCCATGTTCCTTCTTTGCCTTTTGTGTTCCAGACCCACAATATCTCTTTCGAACAGTCCCGCAGCCCTGGCAGGCATCGGCCCTTGCGAACCCCTACTTATTTGCTGACATCTCCTTGAGGCGCACGTGGAACACGAACGCGCCGTCGACACGGCCTGTCGTCATAAGACGGCCGGACAGCGAGCTGGCCCATAACTTGCCGTCCAACAACATGGTAAATATCCCTTTTCTAGTGATAATAATGTTAGTAACCACGATAGTTTAAAATCTTATATGACAACAAAACATGCTGTATAGTCTCAAAAGGCTTACCCCCGCTACATCACAAATCCCAATTCATTTTTCGGGACTAGTTGTTTCACTTACATTAAAAAATAATAATATCGTGCATATACAAATGTAACCTGCTTTGCAGTAGGTAACTCACTAAGAATTTATTTGCAAAAAAACTGCCATTGCAACTCACAGAAAGATGTTCCGGAAACAAAGATATTGAAAACTGAATACCTAATTCTCAATGAGGTTTGCTGTATAAACCTGGGTTTTAATTTTAACATAAAATCATTAATCTTAAAATAATTAATCTTAAGGTTTTCAATCTGTTATGCATGTTCTTACAGCTCGTAACTCTCTTAAGAAACCCAACTTTCCTGAGAGCGCTAAAAGGGTTCCTTTTATTTAAGCCAGTCGTAAGGGTATTCTGTAGAAAGGGTTGCCTACATATTTCTCATAACATAGACTGGTACAGAAGGTCTACTTCATACAATAGCGTCACGTTCTTTGAAAAACAACTATAAAACCCACACTTAAAGTTCAATATGCGCTACAACTTCAAACATTTTTAAGAGTTTTTCAAATGACTTGTCATTTTGAAATAAAATTGGTATTAGTTTCAGTGGAAATAACATCAATGAGGAACAAACTCATTTGTGTTTCCAAAGATAGGAGGTGTCTTATTAAGGCTTAGATTTGATGGGACAAAACAGATAAGCTATTACAGCGATATAAACGGCTTGTCTTGTAATACTGGGTACAAACGTCTCAAGATATTCATGGTTAATCTACGAGCAAAATCTTGCTAATTAGTATTATTATAGAAATAGAAATTACATTTTCTATTGAATATGGTAACTCCATTGATTCCGACATATTTATTATTATATTACTATGTCATTACTTTCCATAATTTGATCCTTATTAGCGACACTATCAAATAATGTGATAATACAGTGTGTGTGTATTTTTACCAACGGGTTCCATTTATTTATTATTTATTTATTTAACACTTCAAGCACAAAGTACAGAGGCGGACTTAATGCCATAGGCATTTTCTACCAGTCAACCTTTGGGTGATGCAGAGACAAACAGTGGTAGGTGTTTCTATCTGCAAAAAAAATATTAATTACAAAGATAAACTACATGGATTCATGCTAGGAACATTGATTTTTCAAAAATCCAATGATGCAGTTTTAGTTTTCATCAAAATCGAGATCGAGAGTCTTTGGAGTATTTTTCGCTATTCCTCATAGTTTCGGATTTGCCATCCACGTCCACTTGAAAAATTCATCCGTATATACATATATACAGGGTGAATTTTTCAAGTGGGTGGATTGCCATGTGACCATGGCGTACAAATGTTAAACGCATACGCACGGCGCTTTTAAACTATGCAAAAAAAAAGCCAGTCTCTAGTGCACTTGCACTCGTTTTACGTAGCCGTTTGCGCGTACGTTTTCGCTCTTTGTATGGAGCACCGGACCTTCTGTACCTGCCTCCTTGGTGTACTAGTCAATGTGTTTTCTCTTCGCGTGGTGAGTGTGCAAGTAGTGTGGGGGGTAGACCGCGGCCCTTGTCTCGCACCCGACACATGTCGCACCCATCGACACTAACGGGATTAAGGAGAAGTTAAATATTAAACAGATAAAAAGATAAATGTTTTATTTATTGGAAAAGGAAATAAAAATCCGCGGGTCAAGATGTACGTGCTACAAATTGAATAAGGGCTTCGTATTTTTACTTTTTATAAGCTTTTATTTAACTTGCCGTGTCAGTAAGTTTGTATGACCTGATCCTACAGCCAGGATCGACTCCTCAAAAGAGAACTCCTCAACTGTTAATAGCACAGACACGAAACTTTGTATACGTGTTCAATTTTGATAGATAAACATTTTTGTTTAGTTCATTTTAATAAAAGGGTGTTTAAAAAAAGCTCTAAGCATATCAAACTCAAACTCAAAGCATTTATTTCAATCAAAAAAAAAAAAAAAAAAAAAAAAATTAAACCATTACAGGCACTTTTGAATGTCAGAAAAACAAAGAAAGCCAAGCTACAGTCACAGAAACAAGGCATAATAACTTGTGAAAGTACTGTAGTTGCCCATTTCAAGGCGTAGATCTCGTGGACGGCGAGTTATGGGCCAGCTCGCCGTCCGGCCGTCTTATGACGACAGGCCGTGTCGACGGCGCGTTCGTGTTCCACGTGCGCCTCAAAGAGATGTCAGCAAATAAGTAGGAGTCCGCAAGGGTAAAAAGCCTGCCACTGGACGGGACTGTTCGAAAGAGATACCGTGGCCCTGGAACACAAAGGGTAAAGAAGGAACATGGATGGGTTTTAGTCAGTACAAGTCTGACACTCCCTTCCGCTCCGCCCAGAGTGGGGGGGTCATTTGATGATATCCCACCCGAAAAAAAAAAAAAAAAATGCGTAGATCTCTATGGAGAAGAATGGAAAAGAAAAAAGAATGTATATACGTCTAACGCCAGAGCTGTAGAATTGTAGTAAAAGTAGTAATGAATTTTCATTACTTGGTGGTTCTACGAATAGCTTGCCAGTACATTAAAGCCCAATAATAAATTGAAATCGATAACAAAAACATTTCCGATAACTCTTTTAAGCCTTCATCAGCTACATTTCCAAAAAATCAAACAGAAAATTCTTTCACGTACTCAATATAGGCGCTCCACATATTATACTCGCAAGAATCAATTATACGGAAGGATCCCGACCGCTGGATGTCCGGCCACAAGCCGGCTTTCGATTAGACGTGACATGGCTCTGGCCACTACTCGCCACAGTTGTATTGTATTGTATAACGGGCTGGTGTCCGCAACTCCACGTCAAAGCGCGTATTTTGCGTGCGGGTGGGAAATCTATTCGATCCACCCTAACTCCCCGAGAAAGGCCAGCAGCGCCTTGGTTTTGCTGACAATCTCGCGGAGAGTACCTGGGGTACCGAAGTACTTTGCCCTGTATGTTGCAACCACTGGGCAATGTTGAAGCACGTGGGCTGCTGTTTCGTCTTCCTCCATACAGGCTCGGCACAGGGGTCTGTCTGTGACTCCTATGACAAAGAGGTGTTTATTAAAAGAGCCGCCACAGTTACTAAGCATTAAAGAATTTCTCGTAGCTAAGGGACGGGAAAAAGCTAAAACTCTTTATTTACTAAAGTATTACAGCTATTGAGTATAAATGTATTTTATCGCCACTCAGTTACCATTAAATTTGGGATGTTTAAAAAAAATATTATTTAGTTTTGTCGTGTTGTACTCAAAAACAAAGACCTCGCTGTAAATGCCTCTCGTTATACTTTTGATAGACGCGAAATAATGACTTATCCATTAACAAGTTTAGAACCAGTTTTCCACTTCAACATTGAAATAGTTTATCTTGTTATTCATTAAGCAGTGACAGCCTAGTGGCGTGACCGGTGGACTGCCAAGTCATAGGTCTCGAGTTCGAACCCAAGGCACGCACCTCTGATTTTTCGGATTCATGTGCGTATTGTATAATCATCACTTGCTTCGGTGAGGGAAAACATCGTGAGGAAACCAGCATGCCTGAGAGATATTTCTTGACGGTATGTTAAGCCAAGTCAGAGGTCCATGGGCGGCATAAAAACTCTGACACCAGGTTAGGAACTAACCACACGATAAAGAAGAAAGATTTATCGCTAAATGTTGTCGTTTTGATTATAACTCCGACATAAAATGTTCGTATAACGTAGGTAACAACCACATGTCTGCTTTGTTATCGCTATTGATTTACTGTTATACCTTCATTTACATTTCGTAATACATCATGCGCTCTATCTCGAATCAGACTTATTGAATAACATGTGTAGGCTAGGATCAAAATACACGTTAGCGAGAATTCTGATGAATACGCAATCGGCCTTGTATGTACTAGTACGCCTTCTCTTTGTTTTCATACGTGTAGGTTTGTAGATCACGAATATAAAGCAGGCAGAAGCATTGTGTTTTTAGTATAACAAATGCAATTTTTACACAGACTTTTGTGCTGCATTTCAGATTTTAAGACTATGAAGAAAGAGGTGAGAGCAGTTTAAAATTCGTCAGCAGTTTTCAGAACTTAGCGGTGTAGTTTTTATTGGCGGTAAGCCAATTTCAGAATTAAACCTTCACTTAGAAACCGCCTAGATTCCCTGAATAAAACTTGGCTCTCGTTGATTGGACAGAGCTACTCAATATTATGTTTGCTTCACCGCTATTTCAGGTACATGCTGACATTTTACATCGATTGGCTTTTGTGTATTAACAATTTAAATACCCCCGTGTATGGGACACCGACGCGAAAACACTTACCACGTATTCAGTACATCATTCTTAGTCCCCCCACATGGAAGTTTTTCATCGATTATTAAAAAAATCAGCTGCTCCAAACATTTTGACCATGTAGGTAATGTACTTTTGTAGGAAATTTCTTTGGTCTTGCTCAGAATGATGTACTGAATACGGGGTAACCGTTTTCTCGTCGGTGACCCTTGCTGCCTGTATAAAACTGGGTTTGGTTTATCGTAGGATTTTGTTAAATCAAGGGTGTAAGAAGACCCTTAACGAAGCTGAAAGGCACTTGTTCTTCGCGGGCCTGTGGACGGCGAGTTATGGGCCAGCTCGCCGTCCGGCCGTCTTATGACGACAGGCCGTGTCGACGGCGCGTTCGTGTTCCACGTGCGCCTCAAAGATATGTCAGCAAATAAGTAGGGGTCTGCAAGGGCCGATGCCTGCCAGGGCTGCGGGACTGTTCGAAAGAGATGCCGTGGCCCTGGAACACAAAGGGCAAAGAAGGAACATGGATGGGTTTTAGTCAGTACAAGTCTGACACTCCCTTCCGCTCCGCCCAGAGTGGGGGGGTCATTTGAAGATTTCCAATCCGAAAAAAAAAAAAAAAAAAACGCACTTGTTCTTGTCCCCGTCTTATCGATAATTTTTTTTGTTCTGGACCATACCTGGGAACCTTCTAGTTACGGAGATATTTGAGGTCAAACTTCCAATTTTCTCACAAGTTTTTTTTAAATACTCGTTTTTAACATTATAAATTGACTTTTATTACCTCAATGATCTGTTTACTATTCAAAGCATCCATCAACACAATGTTTTGAGTGCGTTACATTGAGTTTTACCGTAAAACGTGATTTTTCACCCAAAAAAAAAGTCGTTTCCCAACAATAATTTTTGCGTAAGGTTACTTAGTTTGATGTACAGAATGCTTGGTTGACGGCTTCGTGAATGTTCCGTTTACAGCCTGTATACACGTTTTTAACCTGTCACCTGTAGAGTCGAGTGACAGATATTGGCATTTCACCAGAAACGAGGGCGCGGCTGCTTTCCACAGAAACAATTATTATTTATTTATTTATTTATTTAACACTTCAAGCACATAAGTACAGAGGCGGACTTAATGCCATAGGCATTTTCTACCAGTCAACCTTTGGGTGATGCAAAGACAAGCAGTGGTAGGTGTAAATCTGAAAATAATTTACATATTCTCAAATAATTTTAAATAATAATAAGATTAACTACAAGATAACTACAAGGATATATAAAATACTATAAATATATAATATCAACCTGACCTGCAAGTAATTGTGTCCAGGTTATTAATTTCACGCGAACATATCTGTACTACTAACTATATCAAGAGGAGAGAGGAAACTGTCTATACAACATTAGTTTTAGTATATGCGAAACCTGAAACACGTGTCTAGTATTTTTATGTAAAGAATTTCTATGTAAAAAATTTCAAAACTGTATCATGAAAAATCACAAAGTTATAAGCTTGTTCTGTTACCTGGTTGTCCCCACAAAAACGTGGTCAACACGCGGCGCCGCCGCGCAGGCGCCTACAGAGTCGTCTTGAGCTCATTGATTGGCAGTAGGTACCTGAATAATTGCGATAGGTACTTAATTTTGCTCGGTGTCCAACTTGTAACCTTTTATAAATATTTTTGGAACAAAATATAACATGGTTTAAAAACTATTGGAATCGATACAGTTACTTATTCTGGACAAACTATATTCAGGTTTCGCATATACTAAAAATAATGTTGTATAAAGAGGTAAACTTCGGATGTATCTTCGGAACTACTGACCCGATAGCGAAAACTCTTTCACTAAAGGCAAGCTATACTATTCCCAAGTCTCATAGATTTTATTTTCAAATTTAAAATGCTCCGTGGGTTAATTTCTGACCGTAATGCAATCGAAACCGCGGTCAAAAGCTCCTGTAGTAACTATAAGTTAGTATTCATATGAACATGGGTTAATTACGAATAATTTATGAGGCAACATTTCACAGGTTAGCTTTATTGTAACATATAAAACTATTTACATAACAGGTAGCACGAGTAAGGACTACAGTCATCTTTCACGCGTTTCATCCACTCTCGTATGTTGTTTCTGTTTTCCTAAGATGTTAAGGATCATAAAATCATAGCTTCAGCATCCGTGTGCCAGTTATTGAGTAGTTAACAACTTTGAATACGAAAACTACTATCGTAAAATTCTGCAACCTACTGTTTTTTCTTTTTTACAAACCTTTCTTTATTTTGACCTTTATTTTATACCCCGAGTTTTTAATTTGTTATTTAACAATGGCCATAGTATGAATTTGCGCCCAAAAGAGATAATGAATCAACGGAGGCATTCAACACATTTTCTTTTCTTTTCAATTACGTGGGTAAGCTCATTAAAAAATAAAAAGACTTCAAAGCCCATCGCGACAATCAACAGCTATTGGAGTAGAAGCGTCATGTTCACAAAGGCCTTTGCTTCAGATACGTCACTCATTCACTCATTCATTGGCTCGTAAACTCCGACGCAAGGAGCAGCTTTACGTGTGCGACACTTTCTGTCTAGAAGCTAATGCCTGTAATGTTTGTAAATTTTTGTATTAGTTGTATCCGATTTTTAATAAAACGGCCGGATTTTTATTCATATTTTAATTTGTGCACAAAATAAAATATATAAATAAGAAAGCTCAGATAAGAATCAAATAAAGTGTCTGGCCATTACAAGATAAGGCGTCCCAAAGACTCGTATTTCGCAATAAATAAAATAAAGATTGTGCGTGCTTCAATCTGCCTGTAAAGACGATTAATAAAAAGAGGGTGCCGATAGAATTCGTTCTTCAAATATTTCCCAAACCTTCCTTGTAATAAAGTGCTCCTCTTTCGATCGTAATGCCGAAATTAAAAGCCGAGATGATTCGAAGCACTCACCGGAATCCTCGCTCCACTTTACTGAGCATTCTAATTGTGCACGAGTATTGGACATTTTAGACATACTAAGCTAATAAATAAAATATCCAATAAAATTTAACAGTTGGAGCCGCTGAGGAGGTGTTTTTTGACGCATGTTTTTTTAGTTTATTGTTAAGTTAGTTATTTTAGGTTATTTTTATTCAGAAATTGTGTATAAGAAAAATTTTTTTTTTATCACAGCCAAGGAAATAAAATTTTGACAAATCGCAGTCCGTCAATTTGCCGAGTTATATCCATTTCATATTTTCAAAGGGTCATCTTTTGCCCAGCTGTGATTTAAATATACGAAAAATATTAGTTGGTAGTCAATTTGCTATACAATTAATTTCCGTTGACATTTTCCAAAGTAGTTCTCAAGTATAACACTAGCGGTCTGACACACAGACACAAATTGCGCCATGTCTACATCTATACAAATAAATAAAATTGAGGTGTCTGTTTGTCCTGCATGAATGGCGCGCGGAAGCACTATATAGGGGGTAAGAAACTCCGCTGCCGCGAGAAATTACCGTTCAGCGGACAGACCTCCGGCGTGATCTCATGGCGACATGGAGAGAGCGACTGTCGCAACCCCGTGCAGGGCACGCCACCATAGTGGCGATAAGTCCCCTCTTTGAGGAGTGGCTAGAGAGGCGCCACGGCGCCCTCACCTACCGTCTGACGCAGGTCCTCACCGAACACGGTTGTTTCGGGAGGTTCCTGCACCGAATCGGGCGGGAGGAAACGCCCGGGTGTTTCCACTGCGAGGATCGTCCGGAGGACACGGTGGAACACACCGTGGAGGTCTGCCCCGCTTGGGCGGAGCACCGCCGTGTCCTCATAGCGGCGATTGGCGGCGGCGATCTCTCGCGTCCGGCCTTGGTTCAAGCCATGGTCCGGAGCGAGAGAGAATGGGAAGCCGTCACCTCCTTGCACCTGGCAGGACGTGAGAGGGAAAGAACCTCACGTCCCAGCCGCCGCGGGAGACGCCCTGGGCGTCGGGGGTCACGTGGTGGCTTCCGACCACCGTAGGCGCTGGCCTGTGGACGGCGAGTTATGGGCTAGCTCGCCGTCCGGCCGTCTTATAACGACAGGCTGTGTCGACGGCGCGTTCGTGTTCCACGCGCGCCTCAAAGAGATGTCAGCAATCAAGTAGGGGTCCGCATGGGCCGGGCCAGGGCTGCGGGACTGTTCGAAAGAGATACCGTGGCCCTGGAACACAAAGGGCAAAGAAGGAACATGGATGGGTTTTAGTCAGTACAAGTCTGACACTCCCCTCCGCTCCGCCCAGAGTGGGGGGGTCATTTGATGATTTCCCATCCGGAATAAAAAAAAAAAAAAAAAAAAAACGTGTCTGTTTGTAATACCAAAATAACAGCTTTTTATTGAATGCATATGACATTATATACGGTACCTACTTATACCAAAAATACATTGTTTTTTTTTCAAATTTCGTCTGTCTGTCTGTTTGTTCCGGCTAATCTCCGAAACGGCTGGACCCATTTTGACAAGACTTTTACTGGCAGATAGCTGATGTTATAAGGTCTGACTTAGGCTACTTTTATTTTAGAAAAATAATTAAGGTACGAAACCATAATTATTTTTCTAAAATAAAAGTAGCAAAAAAATTTAAACCCTTGAAATTGTTACAAAATACGATTAAAAAAGGGAAGTAATATTTTTTTATAATAATTTCACGCGAATGAAGTTCAGCAAAACAACTAATATTAAATAAAGATAATGTCATGATTTTTGTTTCGTCTATATTTCAGTTCTGAAGACTTGAAAAGTCATGTCCCTGTATGAGCTCAGTCATATGACGCGTGACGGTTCAATATGTATGAATGGTAATGACAAGCCTCACATAAACTCATGCGTTGATAGCTTTCATCCATTATTCATGAATTGTGCCTTTAGATTTAACTATACGCAGGGAGCAAAGATTAAATTTATAGTTTCGTCACGAAGTTAAATACTGGAAGTGGTTTGTGTGTAATGATATCATATCTAAAACTTGTATTTGTCTTGTTTTTTAATTTTGATTTATGAAGTTGTGTGATGCCAGAATATCTGTAGCACCGATCTAACAACGTTTTAATCGTTACTTTGCCGAAACTTTGAAGAATATATTTATTTATTCATTTAGGAAAAACAAACAGTAACATATTACACATTTAAAATAAGGCTTACATTGTAAACTATGATAAATATGCTACCCACTACGTTTTCCACAGATTATCTTTAACATTACACGCTAATAAAGACATAAGAGCAGCGGTGTCCCTGTGGTGACGGCCACGACTTACGAACGCAGAACGCAGGCGCATTACTTTGTGTAATTTATTTCATCACCACTGCTCCTAAAACGGTGAAGGGAAACATCGTGAAGAAACCGGCATGTCTTAGAACCAAAAATTCGAAGACATGCGACATCTACCAACCCGCAATGCGCCCGCGTGGTAGATTATAGCCCATTCCCTCTCATCGACAGGACACCGTGTGTCCCAGCAGTGGGAACATTATAGGCTGATTATGCCAGAGATTATTCTATTTTAAAAAACCTGCAAGGCCAATTTTTAAAAGCATTCAGCAATTACATTAACATTTCTGAATGCAATTATAATATTTTTTCTTTACACTCGCCATGTTATAAATAAACGTTTGCCTTACTTTTGCTAAATGGCCTGATTTCCAGTGAATTATGTGCCAGCGTATACTCAGAATAGGTTCACAAGCTTGAATTCCTATCGGCGTATTCAAATATACGTAGTATACTTAGTCGTAGCTAGTTGCTACCGCGTCGTAGCGGTTACTCGTAGCGGTGTAGCTTTCGCCGCTCGCTACGGAACCTACTGGTTAGTTGACATGGAGCATGATAAAACATGCATTACATACAGACTCGTATGCATCTGTAATAGAGACGAATTCTATTATTTTGATTAGATTTTGTATTCGTTGACGGGAAATTTTCATTTCAGTACGTGTATTAATTTTATGTGAAGAACGTGTTTAAAATAATGAATGCTTTTTCTGCATCGTCCTATTGGCTCCAAATTCTTAACCGAGATTTTTGACAAAGAGATCTCTGACAAATTAGGAACTAGAAAGTATTTTTTTTTCTCGTTTGAAATACCTATTCAAATAAAAATCGTCATCATCATCTGCCTAGCCTTTTCCCAACTATGTTGGGGTTGGCTTCCAGTCTAACCGGATGCAGCTGATTATCAGTATTTTACATAGAGCGACTGCCTATCTGACCTCCACAACCCAGTTAATACTGGATAATACGATACCCCTTGGATAGACTGGTTGTCAGACTTTTCGGGCCACTGACTACCTAACGACTGTCAAAGATCTACAAATGACACCCGGAACCAACGGCTTAACGTGCTTTCCGAGGCACGGAAGAAACTCGGTAAGTAATGAGTGGTCACCCATCCACAGACCAACCTAGGCAAGTACGGCTTAACCTAAAGATCGACCCCGAGCGGCTGTTATTATTTATCCACGAGCTCCTCAAATAAAAATAATGTCCTTTGTTGTTGATAAAAGAAAAATCACTAAAGTTATAATATCAGACGCATCGATTATGTCACTGAAAATTAAACTTTCAAAAGACTAATTCCATTTGAAGCAAACGCAATTGAAAATCTTATTTTCATTTAGACATAAAATAAATGTTCTATTCAGTATTGTTTTATGCAGTATAATGGAGGTTTTCAGCTAGATGTATTCGTTCAGTTGTAGCAGCTACATTGTGAGTCAAGTACTATACAGTGACGAAGTATGATTGCGAAGTATTACCCGGAGGTATGATATTCCTGAGTTGTTTGACAGAGTACACAATATTAGTCCGTAACCTTAAACGTTAAGGTTCATTATACATTCAAATCATACTGTACTATTTTTCCTGTTTCCTAACAACTGACTTACAGAAGTTAACTCGACAAAAATAAATTAAATATTTGGTGAGATGAACAATCTTAAAAGAATAATGTGATTCTTTCTGACTCTGAATATTAAATATTATCTCATAAAATATAACTGAGTTCTAAGAATAAAATATCAGAGAATCCTGACATTGAGACCTACGGAAAAACACGAAAACCTTAAAATATGTCATGTTATCAGAAAACAAGGAAAATTATAGGAGAAAAGGGATAAATACGGATTGCGTAATTGAAAGGGTGAACCTTTTTCTGATCCATTGTTACCGACTGTGGGTAGGATGGAAGGTTATTTATAATACGTATTACGAATTCATGTGATGCGGAAGATGTAAATAAAGTGAGCGGGGAGAGTAATCACAGCCCATCCCGCCGCGTGTGCACAGCGGCATAAGGCCACAAGAGAAGAATTTAAAATTGGTCACCACATTATGGTAATGTTGATAGCTTTATCCGGTATTACATCAGCTCCTTTTCAGTTTTAAAAATATTGGGTATAAGGTTTTCTATCAGTAATTACTCCCGAATCAAATGCGTCCATAAATTCACGCTTTTCCCATGAAGCTAAGTAGAAGCAACTACCTTTTTAACAGACTTCAAAAAAGGAGGAGGTTCTATTTTCGACTATATATTTTATATGTATGTCCATCGTTATTTCCGTCAATTATGGAGCATTTTTCCATTTCTTAGGGAAAGTTCGCGCGGTGGTCCCATATAAATTTTATTAACTTTGTAGTTTATGAGTTACTGCTTTCGCTGTAGGAAGATGCAGGTGACATTAGATGTATCGTTCAAAAGGAACAGTACATCTAATCTTGAAAGTTACCTTGATTTACAATCCTGACTGAATATTTAAGCTAACTGATTCCGTAATTTACGACTATGGTATTTAGAGAGCACTCTGTCCTAAAATACAGAATCAGTAATAACAGTAATAAATAAAATTAATTTCTGAGGTAAACAGATTGTGGTCCATAAACGACAACGAACAAAGGCAAACAACTGTCCCCTACACAGAGAGACAAAGCATACCCTTACCTGCCCCACATTAGTATGCTAAATCACTCGATCTACAGTTATAACTACAATTTCCAAGCTTTGCTGAGCACACTACCGTCAGCTCGTTACTGAAATCACTGCATATTATAATCCTTCATACTACGTGAAACGACGCGTGAAATCGACAAAATTGAACCGAGCATTACGCTGAAACAGCAATTGATGTATTCCATGTTTCATGCTAAAAGCGTTTATTGAACCAAGTCCTTAGTATTAAATTGGTTAGATGAACGTTCAGTCCTTTGATAGTTTAAGTATAGCAGTTAATTGCTCTGTACCTGAGACAAATTAATCTAGATAGACTGAGTCCCAGTCAGCTAAATTAATTGTTCTTGCGTTCTGACCTGTTTACCTGCAAGATGCACTTTTCCTAGAAACACAAGACTGAAGCTTTATTACGCGATGGTTATGGTTTCTGAAACCTTCATGTTTATAAATGGATTTTACAGAACCTATTTAATTTTAAAATTCAATTGAACTGCTTTTACCGTATGCATGTAATATGAATAAACTTAAATACTAACTTGAACATTTATGATTGACTAAGTAAGTAGTCTCACTATGTGTGACAACCACATTGAGCTGCAGTCAAACCGCAGTAAAAGCACCACTCATTGAGACGAGACACGGCACTAGGAAACTGAATGCTATGTACACAGTATTGTGGTGTATTCACCCTCGCCGAGAGCCATAGACTCGTAGCATGAAAACAGGTTGTGAATAAATAAAAGGTCGCAGTATACTCAGCTTGCCTTCTTTAATCAGCCGAAGAGGTTGATTCATTAAAATTTTGGAGTTAATCTCATTTCGCACTAGTTGGCTTTCCGCCAGGCGCCTGGGAGTCTGCTGTAACACCTAATCCAAAAGTTCTAAAATATTTTTAATTAATTTTGGAACTTGCAATACCTGTTCCATTTGCAGAAATTTTACGCTCACTTTTCATTTTTTTTAATGAGAAAAGCTTATTTGGTTTGCACGAAATTATGACCAGTTATTAGCTGAACACCCGACCCATCGCATGGGTTCAAATTGTTTGCGCTCCATCACACAAACAACGGTTATCTATCACTTCTCTTCGGGCATTACGAGCGCAATAGTTACCACCACTAACTATTGAAAAGTTCAGGAACTCAAATACCTGTAAAATTGGTCGGAGATTGATTTATTATTCAAGTTCATCAATTGGCGGCGTGCCAAACCACAAAGATAAAACAATAATTTATCAGACAGCGGTTTGCTCTTTATTTATTGCGGGATGCACAAATCAACCTTGTACTACCCAGATAAGCAATATTAATTAAGCAATTCATTTGAGCAAGAATAGCTTAATGTTGTTAAAGAACTCATGAATAAGATATTCCGCTGCTTCAAATGTTTCTATTCAGAACAGTTTGTTGTTCTTCCATCACATGACGAATGTGAACTAAATTCGTAAACGATTCTCTTTCACAAGTTTCATACATTCTCCTAGTGTTTGTAATTGGCTGGTCGACTTGTTTATGTTTGTTGAAATATTATGCTGAGGCGTGGGTCTTACGTGTACACAATATAAAGCGGAATGTTGGTCATTTTGCAGTTCTCTGCGTAATTTAATATTCAATTAATGACAACACAAAGAAACTGTTTCGTTTCTAAAATCAGATAGAATCTCAACTGCTGTTAAACGATGGTTATTACAATGTTATATTGTAAAATGAAAATAAAATAAATGAAATACAATCAAGTCTATGTCGACCAAACGAATTGAAAGATTTTAAACTATCAAGGTCACTAACATTGTCATTAACACTAGAAACGGGATATTTACCATGTTTACTGATTGATTTGAGTTCTCGATATTTCGGCACTGTTACAAGCACCATGATCACGGATAAACTGAAGTTATAAAAAAAATACCCCGTTAACCCTCCCTCGCCCTAAAAATGAATTGTTGAAAACAAAGAGTACGGTATAAATGCTGCCATATTGTTTTCTGACTGTGTTAATATCTGTAAATCTTTCAGCGATTCAATCCTCTAAGTTCTACGATTTGAAGCATTGCCAAGCAATAAATCGTGTTTCTAAACCACAATTTTGCTTTCAGTAATATGCCAGTCAAAATTTTCAATTTTACGTATTTAAAAACTACACGGTTATATAAATACACACGCAGTTTTAAAATTACCCAACTTCCTCGGTTTATTTTTACTTTTGAGAAATTACTTTTAAGACTGTGTGGAAGAAGTTATGCAGCAATCCCAAGACAATAGCAGTCCACAGAGTTAACTTAATACATAGTTGTCGTGCCAGTCCCGATGGAGCCAGAGCGGTAGACCGAGAGCAAATAGAATTCCGCCGGCGACGGACAACGCTCCGAAACAATTTACAGATACACCTATGAGGTATACCAAGAGCTTATAATATACTAGTGTTGTATTCTCATACAGGGCTTTGAACTATCCTGAATGACCTTGGCAAAAACATTAAAAAGAAAATGTGTTCTGAATATTAAATCTTTACAAATAAATAAAATTGAAGTGTTTGTGTGTGAGCAATTTCGAAATAACAGCTTTTTACTAAATGTATATAAAAATATATACGGTACCTACGGTATCTTGCCTGTCTGTTTGTTTGTTCCGGCTGATTCCCGAAGTGGGTGCACCGATTTTGCGCGGACGAGGGTCACGGGCAACAGTTAGTGTTTAATATTTTCTGACAGTGCGTTTTCGTGAGATTACTATGACTAGGCACGATTTGCTTATATAAAGTATTATTTATTCAGCTTTACATCGTAAAAGTAACTGACATGAAATAAGAATTACCCGAAATCCTAAATAAAAGTAAAAACCGGGTCTGTAAATATTGAAATATGGAGAAGTTCTAGAAACTAGTAAGAGTTAGAGTATTTGCTGGAATTGATTCAGAATGATAACATTAAGTCGAATGAGTTTGATCCTTTGCACAGACTACAATAAGTAAAAGTGAGCCTCTATAAATTCGAAATACAAAACCTGATAAAGCTTTCAATCTATCAGAATCCAATATCAGGAAATTGCAAATATACATAAATATCCGAACAAAATATGTTTATGAACATTTCAATATTCTATTATGTTTACTCGTAACCAACACTGATATGTTGAAAAATTGATAGCTTAATACACTTAGGGTGACCCGGTCTACCTTTAGAGCTATCGATGCCGGTTACGTGCCCCACTCATCGATATTTTCGATTTGCATTTGACGATAACCGCACCTTTCGGTTCACTTCACCATCGGCAAAATATTCCAATATATTTTCGGCGGACCTACTCATTAAACGATGACGTGACGTCAGCAAATAAAACCATGTTGTCTCAACGTAAACAACCTTTAACTTTTTCAATTCAGCATTTTGATTTTATGTGCATTTTATGCTGCTTTCCGAGACATTTTCTTTTCACGTTTTGTTAACTTTATGTTTCAACATAAAATTGTGATCTCGAGATTAACAGATTTGGTACTCTGATATGAAAATTTGTTGACTTTGCAAAATGCCTGTTAAACAAGAAATATGATCGACTATTGATTTAAAATTTTCAAAAATTAAAGTTTTTCTAGGAGCGACTACAGTTAACACGTAATAAAGATTTAGTAATCCAAGTATCTCCATCGCCGGAGTCAGTCGTTGAGTGTCTCAACTCTCAACGAATTCTGATAAAAATTTCATGAAGTAAAGAGGGCAAACAGATTCTTGGCGAGCTCAGCTTGAACTCCAACCGCAATTTACTCCGGTATGTAACAAATACTGAGATTTTTAGGAACCAGTGAAAAGAGAATCCTTTTCTATTTTCTCTGATTTTAAATTGCAAGCTTCACATTTCCATATTCACAGAGTTTTGCTGCGGGCGTTTTATTAAAACTATTTTTGCGAATATTTCACTCGTAATAAAATAAAATGAACTAAACCTGAGCTCGGTTCACGTTCAGCCCTGCCTGTTGGTTTAGATAAAATATAAAGCGCTTAGAAACTTTTAATTGCGTACTATTAACTATTTTGTTGAGGTAAAATAAAGCTGGCTTCACTGTTGGGTACTACGCTTTAAAATAAAACAAGACACATGACACTTTATTACTTGGTAACTGTAACTTCAAGCTCTAACTTTCTTAATATTGGCACCGCTTTTAATGCCGGCTTTCTACAAACAAAAAGTCACTTGTCCAATATTACAAAAATGTTTTATTACAAGCACTCACACTTGGCACATATTATGTACTTGGTACTGTCAGCTGCATCATTATTCATGTCGTGTGATTATTAGATCGCACTGTTCTACCTCCCCACTTAACTGATACATAGTCTGCGGTAAATGTACGAGTTAATATAGGAAGCGACAGCGATCAACTTCGTCCCGCGACTGCGCTCATCTCAATATTGGAAAGTATTATTTATTTATTTATTTAAACTTCACGTATAATAGTGGCGGATATAATAGTATATTTATAATAGTGGCGGAAGAAGAAGAAGTAGAAGAAGAAGATGTATTGTACTAATTACTCCCACTTTAATTTAATAACAGTTTCCGTAATGAGCGCCTCTTAACTACTCACATTTAATGCAAGACCGCAATACTATTTTCTTGTTCTAGCATCGATCAGGTCCTAGATGTTGTAATGTGCATTATGCGAGAGATCGTAGAATCATAAATGGCTAGCGGTCGTTTTCTACACCATTATCAACCCGCCCTTTAAGTATTAGGTATTTATTTATGACTAGCTGTGCCCGCGGCTTCGCTCACGTGACCACGTATTCATAGTATTGTTAAAGTTCATGAACGAAACCAAAATATAGACGCAACTCATGATCTATCCTGGGTCCCAGCGGTTAATATCTTTAAGAAATTTAAAAAAAAATACTTTTATTTATGATAAGCACACCAACAGCACTGTCACTTAGAATTGTAATAAAATAACATCTAAAATCGGCATTTCAGTAACCTTACAAATAACAGGTATGCATGACATTTACATAATGAATATTAGAGGCAAGAAGAAAAAATAATAAGTGTGTCCAGTAGGACTAAATCCAGAACACTACAACAGCAAAACAATTTGAGATATATAGACGTACATTGTTCGCACTATCGTACGAGGGATTCTTGGTCACGAGCTCCATGCTTTAGCGACATGCGTGTTACATCAGCGTATATGAAAAAACTAATGTTTCGACGAGCCAAGGCAGACGACTTGCGACGTGACGGTACTCACGCGAAGGAAACAAGTGACACACTCACGTGTCGCTGAACGCAAGTCGCATCACTTCATCGTTCTCGCGAGGACGTGAACGGGGCGCACGGCTTTCAATGTGTGCTACGCGGCTACACGGCTACGCTGCTACGCCGTAGCAACCCCGAACGAATACCTGAATAATAGCTACGGGTATACATCATCCTGTTTGTTTCTGCCACGAGGTGTTTTTGTTTCACAGAATGAACGGCCGGTGGGCTGTTTTATTGTGAGAGGGATTGAATCAAACGCGATTTGGGCTAATGGATATTAATTACCTAAATGAACTGTGGCTACACGTTCCCTTAATTAGTTAGGGTTGTTCCTACGCACTCACTTAGTTTAAATTACTTATTTAATACTTTATTAAAAAACCGGACACCGAAAATGTGTTTACAATAAATCATTAAAATAAAAATGCCAACTGGCAAAATGTGGGTATTATACTTGGTACACCTCTACCTAACCCTTCGTGGATTACAGGCGTAATATCATGTAATGTAATAATAATATCAGATATTTTTTCAAAGCTTTTCAATGTAGTAGGATTGGTCTCAGCCCAAAAGAAAACTGTAAACAAGAACGTGAATTACGCGAGCCAATAAACAAGCTGTTCTACTTAGTCTTCACGGATCTAATAAATGAACGTAGAGACATGAAAAGAAAAAAATAAAACCAGGGTGTCGGTTGTACAAATTCCGCGGACGCTCTTTTAAACTCTCGTTGCTATTGCAATTCAAAACTTTTGTTCGTGAACGCAGCCTCATATCTATGTTGCCCAACTCCACTTTCCGAGCGCATTTTTCCGTTCTCATTGTTTCGCAATAGTTACGTTTTGTAATAAATGTTTGAAACTAATTAGTTTGAACGCTGACTCGCCCCTAATTAGTTACTAGAGTTATGTTTTTAATTTTAAATGTCTTTCTTACTTATTTTTTTGTAAGATAATAGAAAATGGACGCAGAACTTTGTTAAAGTAATTAGGTGTACTTAAGTTTTTCAACATCTGCGCGGCCTGCTTTCGGGAGCTAACTTCATTAGGATACTGAGTTTTAAGAGCAACTTATAACACATTTATCTGGCTCTTGAGATAGAAAGAGCACTGTTTGTGTTCCGGGTCTGGCTGTTAGTGTAAATTAATTTAAATGTTTGTAAACACACCCACGATACAGGAGAAATTCCTATTGTGAGGCAATGCTTTTTTTTTTCTTTTTTTAATGTAAAGAAAGAATTCAAGTCACAGATTCGAGGAAAAGAAAACGGTGTTATCAGCTTCTATTCAGTATTTCTTTTGAATTTAAGCATCATATAGATATTCATTCATCATGTTCCAGCCCATGTTCCATGTTACTTGAGATCGTCTTGATATTCACTCTTAAGTAAATTTGTGTCAAGAGTTCCCGAGGGACAACCAATAACAAGAGCTCTGATATTTGGTCAATTTACATGAATGCCTTCAATTTGATGCTTAAATTATCCGTTCTCATGTAAACGAGGGGACAAAATGTTTGGAAGAATATAAAAGGTTCTGCCGTTAAAAAAACCCGACGAATAATTTAGAGCTTTACATAGAATGATGTAGGTACATACAACACTATTTTTAGTATATGCGAAACCTGAATACAGTTTGTTCAGAATAAATAACTGAATCGATTCCAATAATTTTTTAACCATTTTATATTTTGTTCCAAAAATATTTTAAAAATTCTACAAGTTGAACAACGAGCGACAGTAAGTACCTATCGCAATTATTTAGGTACCTACTGCCACATTATTATTATCAATGAGCTCAAGACGACGCTAGAGGCGCGCGCGCGGTGACCACGTTTTTGTGCGGACAACTAGGTAGCGGAACAAGCTTATAACTTTGTGATTTTTCATGATACAGTTTTAAAATTTAGTACATAGCTTCTTTACACAAAAATACTAGACACGTGTTTCAGGTTTCGCATAAAATATACTAAAACTAATGTTGTATATATAAGTGTCGTACAAGCAAATAAGGCGTGAAAGATTCGTGTGGCTCAGAAGCCATCTGGGACAACGACGTGCCGGCTTGAAAAAAAGACATGCAACAAAAAACAGATGTTAGTATTTACTGAGACAGAACACACTCAATCGAAAATGAAATAAAATTGAATATTTTTAAGGAAAGCTTGTAACAGTGGGTGAGTCAGTGGTTGTCAGCAGTCATCGGAGTTAAATATTCTATTTTCATATCGCTTCTGTCAATCATATGAGAGGTTTCCATTCAGATTCACGAAAAGTCGATAAAGACTGCAACCAGAATTACGAGATTAAACTCAACGAATGTTTATTTTCCTAATGATTTTCCTCAAAGCTCCGTTATATCGCTTTAATTATTCAGTCGTAGCCAGCTTGAGTTAACAAACATTTCTGATGGCATTAATACTGTAAAATCTTCCTGTAAATTCTATCCCTTTAAAGGTCTCTCGTAGATATATGAGCTTGTCATTTTTGTCACGATAAGAGGGTAGAACTGCGTGTGCATGGTTTCTAATGTCGACTTATCTGATACGAGGCTTATTGAACAGTCAAAATTGGGCGCCCATTTTTGGATACCTACAAGAAAATTAATGCGGAGAGCGTCTACATTTACATACTCACACGATTTGTGTGATAATTGCCTTTTTCTTTGTGAGTTACAAAAACATTTATTGTTCCCTCGGACGAAAAACACCTCGAACCGCAAATTGTGGAACATTTTATTTTTCAAATCAAAGCATTTATTTCAAGTAGGCCAGTTACAGACACTTTTGAATTGTCGAAACAAAGATAACAATGAAATATAGCTACAGTCCCAGTCACAAGGCATAAAAACTGTGTGTGTGTGTTATTTTTTTATTCTTCATTTATATTTCATCAAAGGCAATTCAGCCTCATCTATTCTAAACTAAACTACAAATACAAAATAAATTAACATAACAAATCAGCAAGGAGAAATGCTATCTCCGGTGTAGGTTGCGCTAAAACTTGAACATATAATATGGACCGCTATCATATTCATTTAATTTTAACGTATTCAACAGTGTTTCTCTTTCCTTCTTGTTCTTAGTACACTATACAAATAGAGGGTGAACATCTTCAACCTTTCCACTTGATTTACTTTCTTCATCAAAAAGCCAAAGTTCCAAAACGGGTAATGGCCAACCTAAGAAGTAGAACATTATGACATCTACTCATTTTGAAAACAAACCACGGTTTTTGAAGAGGCTGATATTCAATGGTTTTTCGTGGAACATAATTATGATGGAAAATTAGTACAAAGAAACATTCAAAGTTAACTACCATATTCAAAGTTATTTAAATTTTATCAGTTGGGGTCGTAAAAAAGGAATACTGAAGTCAATAGCACGAGCGCGCTCGATGTAAACACAAATACGTCGATTTTTTAATCGAAAAAACAATTGTTCTATAGCATAATAGTTAAATTGTTTCCAACAAGTACAATCAGCATCATTCATAGTTATGAATAAATTCTTAAAATTTTGTAAATATTGTATGTAAAACGGGTATTTTTTAATTTAAAATCGACATATTCACGTTACGTTTACACCATGCGCTCGTAATAGGAAACCTGGTGCGATTGTCGGAAAACACGTTTGATGTGCTCAGCAATGTACCGCCACTGTCTTGGCCAATATTATGGATTGTTATTACATAAAATTTATCATAATAATTCCTACTAGTCCTCCGCTGTTCGTTCTGATTTATCTCACTGCGGGGTCCTAGACAGTTAAATTGCTTCTCTGGGACTTCGTCGAGCTTCATTGTCTCGGCGCTTTTCTGGTGGTCGCCACTGTTAATTTTGACTTTCAGGAGTTGCAGTGGTTTGGAAATAGTGTGGCGGGCTTATCATTATAATAAACGATTCTGTAATTATAGGTGTACTGCAGGTCAACTCTGTCTGTGTCATTAAAAACTTTCTTTTTTTTTTTACAACAATTTTTATTTTAACATCCTGTATATTTCAGGACGTAAGTGGCAGAGAGTTGGGGGCTTTTACACTTTTTTTTTCCTTTTATTGGCCAACCAACATATTATATACACTGTGAATATTTTAAGTAATTATCTACCATTATCTAAGGTTAGTGTAACAATATCTTACAGGTTAGCACCGCATGCCCCATACATCCGGGAGCTCCTCCTGGAAGCCTCAATCGTGCAGGCCTGGGTGTCATCACCGGTCAGGCCTGCCGACATCAACAATGAGGCGGGTTGGTTCCAGGAGGCCATGTCCGAGATTTGCGACGTGGCAATGCCCCGAGCTCGGCCAGGAAGCGCCCGGCGTCAGGTGTACTGGTGGTCGCAAGAGCTGACGTCTCTGCGCAAGGCGTGCGTTGCCGCGCGGCACCTGTACGCCAGGCATCGCAGGCTCCGCATCCGCCCTCCGGATGCGGCAGCCATTGAGGCGGAGCTGTACGAGGGGTACAGAGCGGCAAAAACCGCCCTCCAAGAGGCTGTCCGGCGGGCCAAGCATTTGGCCCGCGAGGAGATGCTGGAGTCTCTGAACGGAGATCCGTGGGGGCGCCCTTACAAGATGGTGCGGGACAAACTCCGCACCCGGGCCCCCCCGCTAACGCAGAGTCTCCGGCCTGAGCTCGTGGAGGACGCGGTGAGCGTTCTGTTCCCTTCGCGAGGGGAGCATCCTCCCCCGCCTATGGCTCCGTCACCGCGTGCGGTGCCGGAAGCGGACCACACCGATGACGACGATGACGTTCCGGAGGTGACTGGGGTAGACCTGAGAGTGGCGGTACGCAGGCTGAAAGCCAGAAATACCGCCCCGGGACCCGATGGCTTGCCTGGCAAAGCTTGGGTCCTGGCCTCTGAGGCTCTCGGGCCCCGACTGGAAGGGCTCCTAAGCGCATGCTTGGAGAGAGGCCAGTTCCCGCTTTGTTGGAAGACGGGGAAGCTGGTCCTCATCCGGAAGCCAGGGCGCCCTGCGGACTCTCCGTCCGCGTACCAGCCCATTGTGTTGCTCGACGAGGTGGGCAAGCTCTTTGAAAGAGTCATCGCCAACCGCCTCGCCGGGCACCTTGCAGGGATGGGACCGGAACACCAGTTTGGTTTCCGCAAGGGGCGCTCGACGGTGGATGCCATCATGCGCGTGAGAGCCCTCACGACGGGGGACGCGGTGTCCCGGGGCGGGGTTGTCTTGGCGGTGTCTCTTGACATCGCCAACGCCTTCAACTCCATGCCCTGGAGCTGCATTGCGGAGGCACTCCGGTATCACGGGGTGCCGACCTACCTTCGTCGTGTGGTCGGGGACTACCTGACGGATAGGGCCGTCATCTACCCCAGTCGGAGCGGAGAATGGAACCGGCGAGAGATGTCGTGCGGTGTTCCACAGGGTTCGGTTCTGAGGCCGGCCTTGTGGAACATCGGTTACGACTGGGTGCTGCGCGCCGACCTCCCTACTGGCGTCAGTGTAGTTTGCTACGCTGACGACACGCTGGTACTGGCACAAGGGAGGTCGCACGAGGCGGCGGCCGAAAACATGACACGCGGGGTTGCGATAGTCGTGGAGAGAATCCGGCAATTGGGTCTCGAGGTGGCATTGCACAAGTCCGAGGTCATGTGTTTTCATGGGCCTCGGAATGCGCCACCGTCGGGATCCCTACTGATGGCAGGAGGGGTTTCCATCGGCGTCGGGTCGACGTTGAAGTACCTAGGACTCGTCCTCGACAGCCGGTGGAACTTCGTGGAGCACTTCCGACGTTTGGCTCCCAAACTGGAACGGACAGGGGCTGCCTTCAAGCGGCTCTTGCCCAACCTGAGGGGTCCAAACGCCTCCTGCCGGAAGCTTTACGCGGGGGTCGTGCGGTCCATGGCCCTTTACGGGGCCCCGGTGTGGGCGCGTTCTTTGAGGCGGCAAGCCGCCCACTACCTGAACGCGCCCCAAAAGGTGATAGCCATAAGGCTAATCCGGGGGTACCGCACGATCTCCGGCGAGGCGGCTAGCCTCCTTGCCGGATTGCCGCCATGGGATCTGGAGGCGATATTCCTCACGCGCCTGCATGAATGGCGCGCGGAAGCACTATGTCGGGGGGAAACTCCGCTGCCGCGACAAATTGCCGCTCAGCGGACAGACCTCCGGAGTGATCTCATGGCGATATGGAGAGAGCGACTGTCGCAACCCCGTGCAGGGCACGCCACCATAGTGGCGATAAGTCCCCTCTTTGAGGAGAGAGAGTAGGAGAGGCGCCACGGCACCCTCACCTACCGCCTGACGCAGGTCCTCACCGGACACGGTTGTTTCGGGAGGTTCCTGCACCGAATCGGGCGGGAGGAAACGCCCGGGTGTTTCCACTGCGAGGATCGTCCGGAGGACACGGTGGAACACACCGTGGAGGTCTGCCCCGCTTGGGTGGAGCACCGCCGTGTCATCATAGCGGCGATTGGCGGCGGCGATCTCACGCGTCCGGCCTTGGTTCAAGCCATGGTCCGGAGCGAGAGGGAATGGGAAGCCGTCACCTCCTTCTGCGAAGCAGTCATGCTAGTAAAGGAGGTGGCAGGACGTGAGAGGGAAAGAACCTCACGTCCCAGCCGCCGCGGGAGACGCCCTGGGCGTCGGGGGTCACGTGGTGGCTTCCGACCACCGTAGGCGCTGGCCTGTGGACGGCGAGTTATGGGCTAGCTCGCCGTCCGGCCGTCTTATGACGACGGGCCGTGTCGACGGCGCGTTCGTGTTCCACGCGCGCCTTAAAGAGATGTCAGCAATCAAGTAGGGGACCCCTACTTGATTGCTGACATCTCTTTGGCATGGGCCGATGCTTGCCAGGGCTGCGGGACTGTTCGAAAGAGATACCGTGGCCCTGGAACATAAAGGGCAAAGAAGGAACATGGATGGGTTTTAGTCAGTACAAGTCTGACACTCCCCTCCGCTCCGCCCAGAGTGGGGTGGGTCATTTGATGATTTCCCATCCGGTAAAAAAAAAAAAAAAAAAATACCCCATACATAATGATTCAATACCACATGTAGACGACAATATTATGCATCAAAACTCAGCTTGTTATGACACATTTCACATCTTTGGCCATTTTTATTTTAAAATCTTGGGCTACAGCCTGTATACCACATATTATATTATGTACCAAATTTCAGCTTGTTTAGTAACAATCACAGAGATTGAGATTTCACAACTTGGGTCAGTTTTTGCTAAAAATCCTGGTCTGTTATACCTATTATATAAGTACAATAATCAAATAATACCTCCTTACATTTTCATATTGTTTTCGTTGGAACTAAATAAGCTTTATAACGTGGCTGTGGCAGCCAATTATTTTCCATTTGAAGATCTCATTACACGTATAGAAAACCTACGAAAAATAGTTCTAAGAAAATTGAGACTCAATTAGATACGAGTACGAAGTCGTCTCGTGTTTCTACGTTGGGGACTTGGAGTATCAATTTTTTGTTCACTTTGGAAGTCGTTCACAGTCGACGCGATGTATCAACACGACTGTATTGCCTGCTCTGCCGCGTGAACTTCATTAATGAATCCCACAATATTGACGAGGGTCGACAGCGTAATTATCTTTGGGAAATGAATTACCTATAATTGAAGGATCGCCTTACCTGATTGGATAAAGCAGTGATATAGGTACAATTCTCCCCGACTCAATTTATTGAGCTTAGATTTGCTGTGATATTTTCAGAAAGTTTCTAAAAACAGTAGGTACTAACTTTAATTGCAAAGTAGTGAATGGTTTCTTATAACGTCGTTTCGTCGTTTTCGTCTTTCCTTCAACTGTCGAAACGAAAATAAATTTCAGTCCTCTTCTCGAAGATTCAATCTGAGTGATTTAAATTTTAAAGTAAAAGGTACGAAGTGAGTTCGGTCGAGTCCTGTCGGTTCAGAGCTATTTATAGCACAAACAGAATAGTTTACGACGTTTCTTCCTGACACCAACTTGTAGCGATGACTGGGGAACTGGCTACTGAGCAATATTTCACGCAGCTGTGTGTCGCAAGGTGGTCAAGCTGCTGCAGCTTGGTGTCACGTTAGGTAAGTACTGAGCCATTTTGGGATGTTATGCAAATACGTTAGCAATATAATAACGTTCTTTTATCCATATCTATATATATTTGCCTCAATCAGTAGATACACAATACTTCAGTGTTTTTAAGTTCCATGTAATAGAGAGCGAACCTATAGTTATTAACTGTGCACAAATCCAGAATCGGGCCCACCACCAACAAACTCCTTTTTCCGTCAGTAAATTAACTTTCAAGTAGCTCCAAACATCGTTGGGGAAATAAACTTCCTGCAAGTAAAAGTAATTTTTCCAGCTCAAGTACTGCGTTTATCATAAATCATTTCTATTGGGCGTGAAGATAAGCTCTTAATACGAAGTCCTTCCCCAAGTTTGGAGCACGCACCCCTCCTACAGAAAAAATCGTATCTACAACGAAAATCTTTGCGGCGTGGTCAGTTATTATGGTCACAAGAAATGTCTAGAAATTTTTTTAAATGGCAAAACATGGTTAATTTGGAAAATTTAATTTTGGGAGAGTAACGATGAAGTTTACATACGAATCTAGTTTTCCAAATGAGCAACTAAAATCAATTCCATTTCATTGTTAACTTTTAAATTCAAAAGTGCCTCTTAATATGAATAATAATACTTTGCATTTTACTTTTAAGTTCATATTTGCTTAAAAAATGCATAGCTGAGACCAGAGTGAATACGAACTTTGAAGTAAAGGCTTACTCCAACAAAAAACTTATTTCCTTTTAAAAATTTCATACAAGTAAAACCACTCCACGAATTGGAAAAGAAAACGTAAGAATCTTAACATTATCTCACGTACATTATAATATATCCTCAAGTGTGAGTAAAACGCTGCTTTTTTCAGAAAATGGAAATTCAGGATTCAAATTACGCAATATCATAACGAAGATTTTCAAACGTGTACATATCTGCATATTCACGTAGTTAATTTAAGTCTAGGTTGGATAATGACATTACGTTTTAGTATTATCTTTTTGAATGTTCATTTGTTTCTCGAATGCGGCAACTTCACAAGGTTTTGCGACCTCACTCCCGTTTATTTTTTTTCTGAAATGGCGGTCGTCGTTGACGAGATTTTTTTGAAAATTATTCTTACCGTTTTGCCGTTACCAAGAAAACGTTGGATAAATTGATCGTCTGATTCTCTAGTAATAGAGAAAGGATACAAAAGTATCTTAATATTAAAATTGGGGACTTGTTTATTCATGGGTAACGCTTTATAGAACTAATAATTCTATGTCACTGAAGTAGGAGCCAAGCCAACGATAAATATCCGCAAAGTGGACTCTGGCGAAACTCCAATAAAGTGTAAGTTTCAAAAGAAGATACAATAGAATATGATGTTGTCTAAAATGTTTCCAATTATGAATATATTCCTAAGGCAAAATTGTGAATAACACAAATAAAATAATCAAATATTTTTTACATTAGGTTAAACTCGGTTAAAGTTACACAAATCTTTATATTTCTTAAAAAAGAAAAGTAAGTATTGGGACTGTCAAAGTTATTAATTTGTCAAGTAACTGCTCTGTTAAGTTAAGGTTCCAGTACTCGTATGAGTAATGGAGTCTAGTGAGCTGCCAAGTCCAGGCGTGCTCACATCAATCTACGACCGTTCTGAACTCAAGCTCATAGAACACTTACAAGCACTGCACTGGATCGGCAGCATCACCTCACTTTATTTTTGCGACCTGATGTTGATCCCAGGCGTTGTTAGTAAGTTAGTAATGCTGCTTATAAATGGGTCTTACAGTACGAAGTTCAGTCAATCAACACAGAATACCGCAGTGTATTGCTGGACATAGGCCTCTTCCATATTTTACCACAGCACCCTATCTTTACCTGGAGTATGAAGTTAGAAAGAAATAATCCCGAACGACTCAAATTGAGGCGATGCTGATCGCATGCTGCATGTGGTTATAACTGTGCGTTGACCTCTCAAAACGTGCACAACTTGTATTTTACAACTCCATACAAAACTAAAAGCTAAAGTTCTGGTTGAAAGCGACGGTAAACTGTGCTGTGATTGAGTTACATGGAACTTTATACGAAAGGTGCGGTTGCGGCGAATAGTTCATGACTCAATTTCAAAGCATAAGGAAAAGGCGACCCCGCAACAAGATCGTGAGCTAAATAGAATTGAAAGAATTTAGGGTCCATTACTTCGTAGACAAATCCCAGATTCACCTTAAAGTTATTCCTATAAATATTATTATTAATTCATTTATGTCAGACATAGTCCATATATTATATAAAAATAAAATCACATGTACATTAAAATAATCAATAAATAATGACGGACTTGTTTAGTCTTGCTTATATACAACCAACGATGGTTGTAAAAACAGCAACAAGATTATTTTCGTTTTTTTAGTGAACATTTGATCAAATCAAATCAAATAATTTATTCGCATGATATGGGTAGATGGTACATAAATTTTACATTACACAATATAACAATAAGGATCCTTATATTAACCATTTCTAGAATACGAAACCATCCTTCATCTACTCCACTTAAAAGCTATTTCCGTATAAAGTAAGTAGGGTATCCACACTCATATAACTTAAGGAAATGTTACGAAATGTTTATTTGCTCTTCACGAGGAGCTACTTCCAACTCCAATTTATTATTTGGAATGGGAACATTTGATGACAATAAATGTTTACTATCTGCCAGAAGGACAAAAGGCCTTCCATTTACTCCAGTTAAAAGCTATTTCCGTATAAAATAACTAGGGTGTAAGTACTGGGCTCCTAAATTATTGACATGAAATAAATACGCGCGTGAATCTCGACTCTGTTGAGCGCAGAGCCAAAGGGCTCATTGGTGACGATAAGCTGGTGGGTACCAAGCTATAGCCTGGCCCACCGCCTCTAACTTGCATGTGTGTCGGTCTTTTACAGACTTTACTTCGGTGAGTGTCGCCAAGAGCTCCACGAACTCACTCCACCATCTCAATTCTTCCATCGGGTGTCCAGACGTACTGCAGTTTATCATCCATACCTTGTCAATGTTTCACACATTCGCACGAAGCGCTTCGCTACATCTTTTATTATGCGCACAGCCAAGATGTTTAATTCCCTGGCTGCGTCGGTGTTCCCAAGTTCATATGCCCTAATCTTAAATAGATTGCGAGTTAATAAGCTTCTTTTGGGTTAGCTCGTTCCAGCGTCGACCTCATTTCTGTCCTCAGGTCAAGATTGCGTTCAAGAGCAGGTCCATATAATAATAAAAAAAAAGAATCTACCTCTACGCGAAGATGGTCAGCACACCCACTGGTTCCGAATCCTAAAATGATCAAGAAGTATTAAGTTTTCTCTAATAAACGTCAAAACTCAACATTTAAAAGACCATGAAATGACGCATAATGAGCTAGCGAGCAAATACATATTAATTTTGAAGTAAACTCGGTAAACCAAGCGCAACCGCATCGTTAGGTCACTAAGACGAAGTAGTAATAATACGACGAGTAAAGTACTCACGTACGTGACAGTAGTACGCTTACGGCACTAGAGCAGTAGAGCAGACCATTTCTCATCAGCTGACGTGCAACGTGCTTCGGTTTAAAAGTAACGGGAAGGAACCCGTGAAAAGTTGTCACTGTGTCTCTTTATTCTGAAAATAATGGAGAATTTTAGAACTTACTAGGCTTCGCTTGCGTTAATTTAGAATTTAACAATTCGGGTTGTACTCTGCTGGTAATAATATAATTCAATCATGATTCGATAGACATATTTTGACGCCATCTATCTCCATATACAAGAACGTTATTGTTGTATGCCTCGGGAACAGTACTTTTTTTCGGGATGAAAGATACCTTATGTCCGCTTCTGTACACCTGACAACGTATATGCAAAATTTCGGGATGAGTGGTTCAGTGATTTAGGCGTGAAAATGTAACAAACATACTTACTTTCGCATTTATAATATTAGGAACTTAGGATAGTTACATAATTTTCGGTTTTAAATGAAGAAGTTTGAAACAGTACTGGCTGACACAATACTGCATGCTCTATTGAACGGGTGCACAAAGAGCATCCTAAAAAAGGATTATGATGACCTGTAGCGTTTCACGTCAGCCAATATCCGGCTCACGGCGAATTTGTGCCCCTTTGACGTGGTCTAATTACTAGTCCGCTGTGCAGTGACGCCTCTCGGGACCAAACATTCGGTGAAAAAGCTGGTGATTTTACTCCACACTCCACATGCAATTGGAGTTATTTTTAAAAAGAATTCCATGTCCTTCCACACTAATATTCGTGGAAGAACATGAAATTCTAAATTCTTTTTCTAGATTTTAAAATAGTAGAAATGTTGACAAACTCTTTGAATAGTTTTCAGGCGCAATCGCTCTGACTCTCAAGGGAGTTTTCATACAGCTGTTGTGAATGTAACAAGGTATCATTTGATATTCTTGTTATCACTATTGAGTTACACACAGAAGTACCAAAATAATGCACGAAATGGTATCCTATGATAATTATATTGTGTAGATATTAAAATAATATCGACAAGGGGCGTATATTTTGGCAATCATACATATCATAGGGCTACGCTAAAAACTACAACACGCCGCTAGATACGTAATAATATTATTGTTTGTCAACATGATACACAACATGGCTGTTCGCTGTACAGTGTACACCACACATTGGCAGCAAAATCAACACAGGTTAATGTCAGTTTTACGATCCGAACCCCAAACACAAACATAACTTATGTAACTACATACTTACTTATGTATGAACATATTTACTTGTTAACCAATTATTGATTAATACGAACTAACTTCTGTGGCTCATAACGGGTGCCCAGTGAAGTAATTCAATTACAAGCAACTTCTCTATCCTCGCGAGAAACGGCGAAAAATCCAGCGACGGTAAACAGGCGGCGAACAAACTCGTGAAGTCAAATTGAGTTTGGCAGAAGCTAGTAAAGTCTTGCCGAAACCCGAGACAAACAATTGAATGAGAATAAGGTTGGCGCACCACTCGGCAGTCTTGGCTGGCCAGCGTGACAGCGAGGGTACTAAGTATACTCCAATCTGTTTGTTGTTGAGTTCCTGCATCCGTTCAGACTGCCAAGTAAATTAATTAAGTATCTAGAGTCGTTTGAGTTTCACCGGCGTTTTACCTTTGGACAACATATAATTTGATTAGTTTACAGACAGTCACTGATTGGATAGAAGGCAAGGTTTTGCTCCGGTCTGCAATGCCTTTTCTGTTGTACCTAGATATTTCCATTTATCGATGCGGATTTTGTGCTAATACATAATGTTGGTATTGATTCTATCAATAAATACCTTTTTTTTTTTTATTTTTAATGCTTTTAGTCTCTGATTATTAGCTTTATTAGTTCATAAGATTGTTATTATCCACACAAGACCATGCTTTTATTGTTTACTTACTTTGTATCGTTTCAAATTTGTTTTAGTTTAATTTATATTTTAATACAGATTTAATACAAATATTAAGCAGCTTTAATAACAGTAGTTTTTTTACTCATAAAAACTACAACCTGCACTGTATTATTTTCGCCTTGCAAGGCATAACTTTATTGAGAATACCATGTAGGTACTTACTTTTACCTATGTGTCACAAATGAATGTTGAATTTGAAAGTAGCGTCGTCGTTTCAACAGACCTTTAATAATTAAGCAATTGTTCCAAGTAGAGGAGTGCAAAATTTAATTTCAGCAAAAACAAACATCCTGTATAGGTATGTTTTTTGTTTTTTTTTTCGCATGGGATGTCATCATATGACCCTCCCCACTCTGGGTGGAGCGGAAGGGAGTGGGGGGGGGGTCGGTTGGCCTATGTAGACCCCTACTTGGTTGCTGACATCTCTTTGAGGCACGCGTGGAACACGAACGCGCCGTCGACACGGCCTGTCGCCCATAACTGTCCTGTATATGCTGATGTCAGCAGTTCGTTTGCAATCAGTTGTGATTGAGTGCATATAAGTGGAATATTTTCCCCATTTCATCACTTCAGCAAGCTGCGGAAAAATAAACAGTTGAATTTATTATGTTTTCTTAATTCCCGAGGTAGAACGTGGAAATATGTATAATGTTATCTATAGCGGGTGGATACTCTGAAAATTGCCCGAAGTTTCGACCTTTTTCGACAGCAGAAGTTTCCTAAACTTTCTTATCAAAAAATATTGGTCATTCATCCTAAAATAATAAAGGGTGAAGATGTAATTTCTGGTAAAGGTTGCAGGGATCCGCTGGATGCGAGACGCACGAGACCGGTCAATGTGGCGACACTTGGGAGAGGCCCAGCAGTGGACTTCTTTCGGCTGAAATGTTGATGATGATGATGATGTAATTTACCTCCTATAACCATTGTTTCCTTAATTCGCACCCACTTTTTATTTCTGCCGATATCTAGGAATAGAGAAACAATAGGTCAATAAAGTTTGTTGTTCAAGTAAAAAGACAATTGAATGGATCGTGGAAGTAAAACTTTTTCCTTGTAAATGATTTTAACTTCTAATACGATACATTTTAGTTGAAACAGTAAACTTACTGTAACACTTACATTAATTAGTGTAAAGGCTTGATGTTGTATCCAGTTGTTACTACTTCTTACCGAAGTAAGTAGGTACCTACGGCGCTCCGAGTTCACCCCGACGTGACATAAATACAGATTAAAGGAGCCGTAAATACTTTCGTATTATAAATCTTTCGATCTGAAAGATTATCTTGTTAACGCCAAGAAAAATAGAGCTTTTTTAACCTACTTCAAAAAAATTTGGCGTAGATTCTCAATTAGACAAATATATTTTTAAACTTTTTAATTTTATGTAAGTAACCCATAAATCTCCAAAACTTTTCATAATACAATTAGATTATTCTTTTTCAATTTAATTTGGGCAAGATCTGATAAAGGTCTTTGGAGATAAACAATGGAACTCCTAAATAACAAAATTTAACCGTATTGATGAAGACAAAAAAAAACAGACTAGCGCACAAAGGGTTTCGTAGCACTAGACTTTAATAATTAGAAATAAACAACATTAAATCTCATTCTTGAGTCAATTTACACTCAACAGCAAAACTAAATTTGTTAATGCTGCAGTTCCACGAAAAAGTCCCATATCTCAAAAACGAATTATCAAATCTTTTTAATGAATTCAAAACAATTTTATTGAAAGTTCTTTTTACATTCTACAGACACATTTTTTCAGAACTTTCTTCTTCCTTTATAAATTACGGCATTCGAAGCAAAAATCTCGTCAACCATTGACTTAAGAAAAAAGTATTCTAGAAACGTAGATATCATCTTTTAAGAGCAGTCGATAAGTTATATAAGTAGATTTGTTTTTCCAACCATCAGTTACTTGTTTGGTTGTAGAGGGCTACCCCTATTTTGTTTTTCATAATTTCACAACACTTTGTTCATATGATGTCCGACTAATGAGTAGTCGAACGTCCAATTAATATAGTTCAGAATTCTACCTCTGTCAAGCAGTTCTGGGGAGGTGGAACGAGTAGAAAAGGCGGTCACGATCGGAAACCTGAAGTTGTCACTCGGGCTTTCAACAATTCTTCAGTTTTTTTTTTTTATATGTGTCTATCTACAGTTTTAAATTGTATATTTTTCCTCTTTTGATCAGTTTCCGGCTTACTGATCCGGAAATTAATTAAAATATTTTTTATAACTTTGGCTTTTACAAACCTCAATTAAATTAAAAAACAAAAACTTTGATGAAAAATCACTGAGTAAAAATAAAAGTTTATAATCTACTTAGTTTATTTTCCGGGTAGAAAGTCCGAAAAAATAGGTCAAAGATTGTTTTTTTTTACTTTTCAGTTCAAACCTTCGCCTGAGGCATGAGCCTCCGATCGCCTTAAGTAACCTTCTTATGGGTATGTAGCAGCCATATAACAAGGCAAAGCTTCTCGGTGTACCAGAATCAAGTCAAGATCAATGCTATAGCAGGCAGATTGATCTTGACTGGCAGCCAAAAGGTCAACTGACAAATGATGTATAAATAGATGATTAAACTTGTTACAGCTTCTTTGAAAAGATTCGAAAACTTCATCACCCATTCTACAAAGTTTCAGCAAAATAAATTCAAGTAAATTAAAGTAATGTAAAAAAGTTATAATCCTTCCAATTTAGGACTTTGGAACAGTATTTAGTTTGCTTTTTATTATTTGTTCTGCCAAGACTCGACTGCTTCTTAGCCACATCAATATACAACATTAGTTTTAGTATATGCGAAACCTGAAACACTTGTCTAGTATTTTTATGTAAAGAATCTATGTACAAAATTTCAAAACTGTATCATGAAAAATGACAAAGTTATAAGCTTGTTCTGTTACCGGGTTGTCCGCACAAAAACGTGGTCACCACGCGCCGCCGCGCGCGGGCCTCCAGCGTCGTCTTTAGTCCATTGATAATAATAATTTAGCAGTAGGTACCTAACGATTGTGTTAGGTACTTACTGACACTCGGTGTCCAACTTGTAACCTTTTTAAAATATTTTTAGGATAAAATATAACATGGTTTATAATGATTGGAATCGATTCAGTAACTTATTCTAAACAAACTATATTCAGGTTTCGCATATACTAAAAATAATGTTGTAGATACGATTGACTCAACTTGGTCTTTTGTAGTAAAAGTGAACCAAGTTTGTTGATAGGCTTAGTCTATATACCTACGTAGGAATTTAATCCCCCACAGGATTAGTGTTATAACAACCTGAGCACGCAATCAAAGGTAATGTTCTACACGTTACCTGTGATTTATCCTATTGCGAAACGAATTAATGTTCTAATACTGGTTAGTAAAATTGGTAACCCAATCACATTACCAAATAAAACAAGAAACATAAAATATTCATGACACAACATAAAATTATTAATAAATTATAAAAAGCAGAATTTTTATGCCCAAATTACCACCATTTCCCGAAAATCTAACATTTTTTTAAAGTACAACACCATCTCTGGCATTAGTATGTTTGATTGTCGATTGTTTATTTATGACGTCACTACCATGTATTGCCAAGTATGTTTCCACATTTTTTGTAACTTTATTTAATTTTCATCGGGCATTCTTTTCTACTCGTTGTCTTAAAAGGTTTTCATAAATAAAACCGAATCACGATACGTACTCGGACACGGTTATAGCAGGCAGGCACTGTCAGGGAAATAAATTGTGATGAAAATTGATACCTACCCTACATCAAATTGCCGTGTTATAGCCATTTCAAAGATAGACTATTGTGCATGTAAGTTGTCAATTTAATTAACCATTAACACTTACCTTTTTTTTTTTTTTTTGGATGGGAAATCATCAAATGACCCCCTCCACTCTGGGCGGAGCGGAAGGGAGTGTCAGACTTGTACTGACTAAAACCCATCCATGTTCCTTCTTTGCCCTTTGTGTTCCAGGGCCACGGTATCTCTTTCGAACAGTCCCGCAGCTCTGGCAGGCATCGGCCCATGCGGACCCCTACTCGGTTGCTGACATCTCTTTGAGGCGCGCGTGGAACACGAACGCGCCGTCGACACGGCCTGTCGTCATAAGACGGCCGGACGGCGAGCTAGCCCATAACTCGCCGTCCACAGGCCCGCGCCTACGGTGGCCGGGAGCCACCACGTGACCCCCGACGCCCAAGGCGTCTCCCGCGGCGGCTGGGACGTGAGGTTCTTTCCCTCTCACGTCCCGCCACCTCCTTCACTAGCATGACTGCTTCACAGAAGGTGGTGACGGCTTCCCATTCCCTCTCGCTCCGGACCATGGCCTGAACCAGGGCCGGACGCGAGAGATCGCCGCCGCCAATCGCCGCTACAAGGACACGGCGGTGCTCCGCCCAAGCGGGGCAGACCTCTACGGTGTGCTCCACCGTGTCCTCCGGACGATCCTCGCAGTGGAAACACCCGGGCGTTTCCTCCCGCCCGATTCGGTGCAGGAACCTCCCGAAACAACCGTGTCCGGTGAGGATCTGCGTCAGGCGGTAGGTGAGGGCGCCATGACGCCTCTCTAGCCACTCCTCAAAGAGGGGACTTATCGCCACTATGGTAGCGTGCCCTGCACGGGGTTACAACAGTCGCTCTCTCCATGTCGCCATGAGATCACGCCGGAGGTCTGTCCGCTGAGCGGCAATTTGCCGCGGCAGCGGAGTTTCCCCCCGACGTAGTGCCTCCGCGCGCCATTCATGCAGGCGCGCGAGGACTATCGCCTCCAGATCCCATGGCGGCAATCCGGCAAGGAGGCTAGCCGCCTCGCCGGAGATCGTGCGGTACCCCCGGATTAGCCTTATGGCTATCACCTTTTGGGGCGCGTTCAGGTAGTGGGCGGCTTGCCGCCTCAAAGAACGCGCCCACACCGGGGCCCCGTAACCGCACGACCCATGGACCGCACGACCCCCGCGTATAGCCTCCGGCAGGAGGCGTTTGGACCCCTCAGGTTGGGCAAGAGCCGCTTGAAGGCAGCCCCTGTCCGTTCCAGTTTGGGAGCCAAACGTCGGAAGTGCTCCACGAAGTTCCACCGGCTGTCGAGGACGAGTCCTAGGTACTTCAACGTCGACCCGACGCCGATGGAAACCCCTCCTGCCGTCAGTAGGGATCCCGACGGTGGCGCATTCCGAGGCCCATGAAATTGCCGGATCCTCTCCACGACTATCGCAACCCCGCGTGTCATGTTTTCGGCCGCCGCCTCGTGCGACCTCCCTTGTGCCAGTACCAGCGTGTCGTCAGCGTAGCAAACTACGCTGACGCAGGTCGGCGCGCAGCACCCAGTCGTAACCGATGTTCCACAGGGCCGGTCCCAGAACCGATCCCTGTGGAACACCGCACGACATCTCTCGCCGGTTCCATTCTCCGCTCCGACCGGGGTAGATGACGGCCCTATCCGTCAAGTAGTCCCCGACTACACGACGAAGGTAGGTTGGCACCCGGTGATACCGGAATGCCTCCCTAATGCAGCTCCAGGGCATGGAGTTGAAGGCGTTGGCGATGTCAAGAGACACCGCCAAGACGACCCCACCCCGGGACACCGCGTCCCCCGTCGTGAGGGCTCTCACGCGCATGATGGCGTCCACCGCGGAGCGCCCCTTGCGGAAACCAAACTGGTGTTCCGCAAGATCCGGCCCCATCCCCGCAAGGTGCCCGGCGAGGCGGTTGGCAATGACTCTTTCGAAGAGCTTGCCCACCTCGTCGAGCAACACGATGGGCCGGTATGCGGACGGAGAGTCCGCAGGGCGCCCTGGTTTCCGGATGAGGACCAGCTTCCCCGTCTTCCAACGAAGCGGAAACTGGCCTCTCTCCAAGCATGCGCTTAGGAGCCCTTCCAGTTGGGGCCCGAGAGCCTCAGAGGCCAGAACCCAGGCTTTGCCAGGCAAGCCATCGGGTCCCGGGGCGGCGTTTCTGGTTTTCAGCCTGCGTACCGCCACTCTCAGGTCTACCCCAGTCACCTCCGGAACGTCGTCATCGTCATCGGTGTGGTCCGCTTCCGGCACCGCACGCGGCGGCGGAGCTATAGGCGGGGGAGGATGCTCCCCTCGCGAAGGGAACAGAGCGCTCACCACGTCCTCCACGAGCTCAGGCTGGAGACTCTGCGTTAGCGGGGGGGCCCGGGTGCGGAGTTTGTCCCGCACCATCTTGTAAGGGCGCCCCCACGGATCTCCGTTCAGAGACTCCAGCATCTCCTCGTGGGCCAAATTCTTGGCCCGCCGGACAGCCTCTTGGAGGGGGCGGTCTTCGCCGCTCTGTACCCCTCGTACAGCTCCGCCTCAATGGCTGCCGCATCCGGAGGGCGGATGCGGAGCCTGCGATGCCTGGCGTACAGGCGCCGCGCGGCAACGCACGCCTTGCGCAGAGACGTCAGCTCTCGCGACTACCAGAACACCTGACGCCGGGCGCTTCCTGGCCGAACTCGGGGCATTGCCACGTCGCAGATCTCGGACATGGCCTCCTGGAACCAACCCGCCTCGTTGTTGATGTCAGCAGGCCTGACTGGTGATGACACCCAGGCCTGCACGATCGAGGCTTCCAGGAGGAGCTCCCGGTCCAGCTGCTTCAGCGCCCATCGCGGACCACTCGGGGCCTGTAGGACCGGCACGCTTGAGGACTGGGTGGAGACGTCGAACCGGATGTACCGGTGGTCGGAATAGGTCTCCACCCCCTCCATGACGCGCCAGTCAACGACACGCGGCGACAGAGCGGGGCTGGCGAACGAGATGTCCACTACCGACTCGCCCCGCATCCGCACGCACGTGGGGACAGAACCCCGATTTAGGACGACCAGGCCTGTCTCCAGAGCCCAGTCCTCCACCATTCTACCCCGCACGTCCGTGTAACGAGAACCCCAAGCCAAGTTCTTGGCATTGAAGTCCCCGAGCACAAGCACGGGGAGGGAATGGCTTCCGATGACGACACTCAACTCCGTGAGGGAGTTGTGGAACTCGGCGAGAGTTCGGCTCGGGGAGAAGTAGACTCCCACTACAACGATCTCCCCGAACCGTGCTGCTACGCACCCCTGACCCTTCCTGACACTCTCAAGGGTCGGGGTACCGGCGGCGACCGACGCAATTAAGGTCACTGAGCCGCTAAGGTCCTCCACCCAGTCATCCCTGGGCGGGACAAAGTACGGCTCAGCGACCACGGCGATGTTAATCGACCATTGCGCCATGCTCTGGAGCAACAGATCCTGAGCGCAGGCGCAGTGGTTGATGTTCGCTTGGAGAAGGCGTAATGGGGCCGTTACTGGCACTCCATTTCAGCCCCCTCCCGGGCCCCCTGCGAGGGCCCCGCTGCGGAAGTTGCAGAAGTAGCGGCAGCGGCGGCGACAGTGGCGGCGACAGTGGCGGCGGCTGCGGTGGTGGCGACGGTGGGGGTTTTGGCGGTGGTGGCGGAGGGCCTTCCCTTACCCCTGGCCTTGGCGGGAGTACCGCAGGACTTGCTCCCTGCCCGGTGATCGGCCGGCTTGCCAGCTGCCGCACATGCGGCGCAGCGCGGCGCGGCGGAGCAAGCCGCGGCCATGTGACCAGGCTGGCCGCAGCGGAAGCACAGGCCGCTGCGGTCCACCTCCGAGGTGCACCGGACCGACACGTGGTGCCCCACATGGCAGCGGAAGCACCTCAGAGGTCTGGGTTCCAGCAGCTTCACCTGCGCTGAAACCCAGCCCACCAAGAGCCTTCGGCCCTCCACAATGACTTTCGCCGCCATCACAGGGCAGCTTACCTTTACGGTTCGCATGCCCGACAGGTCCGGACGTAAGGTGCCTGCCTTGACCTGCTCGGCAGGGCACCCACCGGTCCTGGTGACGGCGGCCACCACCTCCTCCTCGGTCACCGAGTCGTCCAGACCCAGGATGCGCAGGTCTGCGCATTTGACGGGCCTGGACACTCGGGTCTCGTCCGCATTTAGGGACGCTCTAAGCTTTTCAGCCAGAGCGTCAGCGGACGAGCCACGGGTTTCGCCGGGGATCTCCAGCACTCGAGCCCCTGTTGCGGTGACTCTAAGCCGGAGGCCCCCGGCGATCCCGAGTTCCCCGAGATCCACCATCGTCTTCGCCTTAGCGAGCACGTCGCGATAGGTCACGCCCCTCTTTTCCGCCTCCGGCTTTAGTGTTATCACTACAGCTGCGGTCTTCGGGGCGCTGAGCCTAGCAGCGCCATTCCGCTTCTTTTTTTGGCGCTTCCGCTCCCGCTTCCTGGCCTTTTTGGCCGCCCTTCGCTCCCTCGCTCTCTCTCCGGCCACCTGCCACCCAGTCTCGGCCACGGATGGCTTAGGGGGCGGGGGGGGCGGCGGTGGCGGCTGTCTCGCGGCTAGCGCTGGCACATTCGCCGCCTTGCCCTTCTTGTGAACCGCCGCCTTGCCCTGCCTCAGGGCCGCCGCCCCCCCCAACCGGGGCCGATTTAGCCGGAGCCAGCTTTCCGGGAGCCGACGTAACCCTGCCGGAGGGCTGGCTGGACGGCCCCGGTGCGGAAGCCGCTGCAGCCGCATATGTGGCCGCCCTCGGGCCCGAGGGCGTCTTGTTTGCCGCCAAGGGGGGGCGCAGAACAATGCCCTCCAGGACGGAGAACCGCGCCTGAAAGGCAGCCAGCTCCTGCCGAACCAGGTTCAGGACCTGGTTCTCCACCGGCACGGCCTGGCTTGGTCGCTGCTGGCCATTTTGGGGCGCCTCGCGAGAGCCGGACTCACGCAGACTGGCCAAGTCTGCTCGGAGCCTCCTGTTCTCCTCTTGGAGAAGCTCCGTGGCGGCCGTCAGTCGAGCGACCTCCGCCTGCAGTTTGACCATGCCGTCTGGCGGGGGCGCCGCATATCTGGCCTCCGCTGCCGCCATGATAGAGGCGACCGCTGAGGGTATAGCTCTTTGCCTGGTGGAGGGCTTTTGCTTGTAGGAGACAGCCCTCAGCGCCGCCTCCACCTCCTTTGCAAGCCCGGCCTTACGCTCCGCTTCGGAGCCGCCGTCTGCGCCCGCCTCGCCACCAGAGGAGCCCGAACGGGCCACCCCGTGACCAGCAGCCACCCCCGGGTGGCGCGCCTCCGCGGCAAGCCGTGCCGACCTCTCGGTGGCAGAGAGGCCTCTCCCCTTGCCGCGGATCCCGCCACGCTTGCTGGTGGGGATCTTGCGAGCCGAAGCCAGCTCCCCCTCTGATGACGACTCTCGGTCGCCTACCGGCCTGGACCGCTTGCGAAGGAACTCCCTGTTCCCCGCAGCAGCCCCGGGCCTCCCGCGCTGGGAGCTCTCTAAGCCTCCCGCGCTCACATCGCTGGATGCGGCGCCGGACTCCGACCCCGCATCCCTCTCCTCCCTTCCTTCGCCGTTATCGGCCGTTTTTTGGGTTAAAATATTTTTCATTTTGTTCCCACGAGTATGGGGGAAATAAAAAGTCCATCTGGGTAGTGCCCCCTGTACCCAGATAAGCCATAGCCAGGCCCGGCAGTGGTTCGCACTAGCGACTGATTTTCCAAAGGAACCCGTCAGCCATACATCTCCTCGAGGTGCGCCGCCGCTTGAGATTCGGGGTAATTTTTTATAGAGGTTTTCTACCTCGTGGTCCGGGCGGTTAAGCCAAGACCCTCGGTCCCAATCGAAGCCGCGAGACGTGTTCCACGACACTTCGACGGTGGGATTACGATATCGACGGGGACAGTGATCAGTGCATCCTTCACTGTCTGCTCGGAGGCAGGGTAAGTGCACACCGAGCCCGCCCTAGCTCCTCCGCTGTGCCCTCTGCTTTTCAGAGGGTCACACGGAGCAACGCCCCCTAAGTCCAAGATGGACCCCTCCCATGTCAGAATATTAGCCATGGACAGTAACATTCCCCGAGGAATAAGAATCTCTTCCCATTCCTCGGGGAAGGATACTGCCCACGCCCAGGGTGCACCGGCCCAGCAGCTGCTATTCCCTCCAGACGTATCGAGAGGGACCGGCAGCCATCAAGCACACGAGGAGGAATTCTGACAACGCACCCCATTAACACTTACCTTCAATGATGGCATTAGTAGTACCTTTGTAAATAAGGAACTCTAATGCAAAATATTATGCTTCTAGACCCAGTGTATAGCATTCAATTAATTTAAGATTTTTATTAAGTAACCAAGGTACTTAAAATCCTACACATAGGAGAGCAAATAAGTTGCGTTGAAATTCGTTAAAATACAGCCTCGATCTCCTTAGTGAGCCATAACTTAATAAGCCTGTAACTTGATGTCTGTTAGTCTCATTAAGGTTACTTTGTGAGCCTACTAATGAGATCGTCTATGTCCAGTCCGTAAAATTTTTAATTATTTAGGAACTTCACAGTCTACTCTATATAAACGGTACGGACGGTTACGCGACACCACGCAGCAAAACACGACGCCGTCAACGATATAGTTATAATTCAATGAGATTTTTTTTATATGTTTATTATTGTTTATTTTGTGTATTTATACATGGGCCTTAGTTGCCTGATGAAAAAATAATAATTATTATTTCCTTTACTTATTTCTATACAAATCTAATACATTTTTAAATAATTAAAAAAAAAAACAAAAACAAAACAACGACGAAAACAATATAAATAAAAAACATTTTAAAATATTAAAAATTTGGAGCCCACCGGTATCGGGAACAGGGTCCAAGCTACGCCGCGGTCAGGGCTCATTATTATTATTATGAAGTGGGCCTACCTATTTTGCAAATGAAATCGTACATATCTTTTTTTTCCATAAATATTATTCGGGTAGTCCCCCATTATCGTTTTAATAAATAAAGTAAACTCAGTAGGTTGGGTACGTACACACAGCTCCATTAGGTGGTTACCCCTCCAAAAGACAAGTGCGTTCAAATCCGTGATAGGCTCAAGTTGCTTTTTGTATTTTGCAAAAACATTTTATTATAATTAATGTATTGTTTTACTGAATAAATAAGTTTGAGTTAGTATTTATTTTTTAAAGTCTGTTTTTAATATTGTTTTTTTCAAGCAATTTACATTTACGAAAAGTTATTCAACGTCTAAACGTAACGAATTCAATGTTGTAACAGTGTAACTTTTAAAACTCAAGGCTTAGCACATACTGACGCTGTGTGTACAGTAAAGTATATTTTGGGGTTGTTTGTTATTGTGTTTTTATTACAAATCATTTTTCTTGCTTCTCATTAAAAGCTTTCTTTGCAAAGGATCTATGGAGCTGCTAAAATCCCTACTTACTCTATGGAAGACACGCGTGTTGTGGTTTACACATGGGTACCTATCTATTCTATAGATATTTATCTACTTACCAACAAGTTTTGTTAGGAAACACGTGTGCCCTTGTGGAGATTTTGTTATGATTAATAACATTTGGTAGATTCCCTTTGTTGTGCATGAAAATATTATGACACGGCCTTACATCCAGACGTTGGTAGGTCTGTACGTGAGGTCTGTTTTGCTTGCATTTTTTTTTTCTATTCTCCTGTCTATTTTATTTTGCACTGGTCCTCCTTTCATAAATAGTGTAACAAAAGCCTCATAGATGAGGTAAACCTTCTGGGTTTTTTTTTTTTTTTTTTTTTTTTCTTTGCCCTTTGTATTCCAGGGCCACGGTATCTCTTTCGAACAGTCCCGCAGCCCTGGCAGGCATCGGTCCTTGCGGACCCCTACTTATTTGCTGACATCTCTTTGAGGCGCACGTGGAACACGAACGCGCCGTCGAAGACCTTCTGGGTCAGGTACAGGATAACTGCTCGCTAAGGGATGTATGGAGCTATGTATATCCCCAAACCTTCATTCAATTTAATTAAATGACGGAGAAGGTGCGATTCCAAGGACGACCGTCCTCAATTTCCTCCTTTAGTCGCTGTGTTTAGCCCTGATGAAGGCCGCGGCGTTCTCAATTGAATTCTCAAATGAATTAATGAGTTTACGGGCAAGGTCTATAACCGTTACTTACTTACGTAATTTCGATGTCTGTCAAAATGCTACATACGAGAACATGTCTAAGTCAAAGCATGTGCTAAATAAAGTTTGTAGATTTCGGCCATAGACGTAGCTAATTACTGAGCCTAGATACATAGCTCGATACTTATCTTATATTCCTGTGAAATATATATATTAATCCTGAAACCTCGTATCATTAAGAAATGTTGTTGTGTTGCGAATTCATAGAATTAATGTTTTGAAACAGTTTCCAGGAATATTTGATTTTGCGAGAAAACTTTGTTACCCAATGAGTTTGCAACGTGTAAGATATATAAGATATAGTACTTACAACAAACAACATTCATGAAAGTCTTTGAAGCCAAGTTAAAGCTATTCAGCTTTAACTTGGCTTCAAGTCGGAATCTTTTAATGTTCTCAGAGCTTATTCAAGCTCTGAGAACATTAAAAGATTCCGACTCGAGGAAGGATCTACTTATTATGAATCGTTTTGGGTTTTTAGTGCGTGTCTGGTTGAATATTTACTTTTATGACCAATTTGGTAGGCACTTTTCACTTAGTCAACAAGGACTATACTTCTCCTTCTTAGCGTGTCGAAGACAATTCAAATTGAGTCAGCCCAAAATTTGGCAACAAGTTTGGCACTTTCAACAGCGTCCATCAGTTCCTGTGATGTGTGAACAGCACAGGCAGGACGCGGCGATGATTGTAATCATTACTTTAGATGTATAGGAGTCTATATCTTCTAGTTGAACTAGGTGAATTGAAATTTCAAGAGTTGAGTCACAATGTGAACCAACAATTAGTTAGCTATTTATAGATTTCCCTTATAATGAGAGATCCACTTATATTGGTTTTGCATGATTCGTCGTCGTGCGTACTATTAAGCGCTGTTTCTGCTAAGTGCTAATGTTTATTCATTTAATTTTATGAACTGCGTCTGAATAGAGGATTATTTTTGTACGCTTATAGAGACTTACATAGGTATTCACCCACCAGTTCCAGTTTCCAATAGTAGGTAGTTTAAAATCTATATCATTAAATATCATCATTATCTGCCAAGACTTTTCCCAACTACGTTGGGGTCGGCTTCCAGTCTAACCGGATGCAGCTGAATACCAGTATTTTATATGGAGCGACTGCCTATCTGACCTCCACAACCCAGTTAAACAACCGGGTAAATCATTAAATATATAATATAATGATATTTCCTCGGATTGGCACTACAACCATGTATTTTAAAACTCAGAGCTCGTCAAGCTCATATAAACAAAGATATAGGAGCATGTAAACCAAGTAGTCTGCAGTTTTCTAAAGGATGATGTTTTCTACTTTCGTTTTCTATATTTTTACTATAATATTAAAATAATCTTTCAAAGTAATCTCTAGGCCATCAGCGTAATTCAGCCATCAAGTTGCGTCGCAAATGCAGGCCTTATCGCCTTAAGTTTGTAATGAGCTGAATTGTCACTTGAGGTGATGCTCTCGCGATAGGACTCGAGCCGCCTTTGCATCGGCACTCGTGACGAGAATACTCAGCTGTGTTGTTGCAGTTCTCGCGTGTTAGCTACAAATGAACCTGAATCACGTCCAATTTGTATGCGAGCTCCTTTGTTTAACGTACGTGCAAGGAAAAGAACGCTCATCAAAGAAACCTAATCAGCTTTCAAGCGGTTGGTCGACTCTTCACATGACCAGAGGGCGGACCTATTTTTTTTCCAAAGAATCAGCATTGCCATCCAACGTGGCAACGCTGCCAGCCTTCTAGGCACTTTTCCAGTTGACAGCGATGTGGACGAATTTTTGACGCCCTGTAACCCTTTTGATACTTGTACATATTTTTATTAATTACTATTATAGATTTGTAGTCCGTAAATTATGTAAATATTCTTTGTAATAAATATCAGCTTCCTAGCCTGTAGCAGATATTTGCAATTTACTCTCGTTAGCTGTTCTTAGACAGGAATGATTTAGTAGGTAAACGGAGCAGAAAATACTGTTGAATCACATTTACGACAGAAGTTATCTTTCGCTTTTAACAATTATTGCTTGGTACTTAACGCTCCAGGGATTTTGAATAAATTTACATTTAATAAGCTTTAGGCAGAGCGAATGTCAGGCGTTCTTCTAAATTATTCCAAACAAACTGTAAACGGTTCTGTGCTGTATAATGACTTATTTAAGAAACAAAGAAAACATGTCAGGCTATTTTTGCTATAATAAAATTTATGGTATCGGCTTTGTCACCCAGCCAATACGATCGCCAATACCCACATCCGTATCCGTAGCTATAATGACCACTTCCGGTCTCGAAACTTTTTATATCGTCCATAACCTCGCGAGAAAGATAGCCAGAATTGATTTATTGCGTTTTAAGGCTTTGCGGGGTTGTGGCTTTCGATCATTCCAAGAGTTTTGTTTTAGTTATCTCCATTAAATCTATGTATTTTTCTTGATAATATTATAAAACTCTTTCGCACTTTTCATATCTCTGTTAAAGTTTCACGAAACGTTCGTTTTAAAGCCAGCGCAGATGAGGGACAGTCTTCGGAGTACTTTTTTATCCGTCAAAATACATCGCTTAGAAGTACATCGCATAAAGCACATGAGTACGCGGTACTCTTAATACGTTTGTGTGCGTTTTGCAAAGCAGCTACAAGTGATCTATTTTGAGGGGCAAAAAGTACACCGAGGACTGTCTCTGTCCCTCGTCTACGTAGGTCTTTAAACTTACAATATCATCGAACAAATCGAAATAGCTTATACTTGGTCAAAATGGTATAACAACATTTGAAATGAAAATATTGTGAGTGCTAAGCAAACTCAATTATCTTGCAAAAATCTAAGTTAGAGTAATTTTATTTAACCAAAGCTGTACCTACAGAGGTATAGTGAAAACTTTATTAAATAGGTACCTACGACGGCTGGTTGGTTCGTTACGTGTCGGCACGGCATGAATTTAATTTTTGCCAAGTGAGTGCGTGGCCTGCACTCAGTTCAGAGTTTCAGGCTGAAACGTTTTGTGCTTGCATTCGGCAAACAAAACTGTTTGCGGTTCATACAACGAGTTTCCATATTATGGTTTAAATCTCCACTGATTTTCCGTTATTATGGAATAAATGCGTGTATTGTTTCAGACATCAACATTTAAAAAAAAATGTTGTTGCATCTTCTTGAAGCAAATAGGTATTGGTTATTTTTATGTTGTTCTTTAGCACTGGTAACGAGACCCTTTTTATAAGGTTCCGTTGTCTGTCCGTCCGTCTGTCACAGGTCTGCATCTTTTGAACCGTAATAGGTAAACACTTAAAATTTCTTTAGAGTCTGTATTACTATGGCCGCTATAACAATAAATAATAAATTAATTAAAAGGGCCCTCAAACAAGAGACGTGTCAGAAAACGTTACATTTTTACAGATAAAAATCAGTCAGTCAACCAACCGAAAAAAAATGGATGTCAGACTCGAACAGTACCACACAAAGAACACACTGTTATTTTATTAACACACCGTTCCTGCACTGTTCTGTTTTCCGTTTCTCGCTACTAGCGATCTGATAGGAAACAAGTAAGTTTGCATTCATCATCGTGTTTCAGGCATTTTTCTCACACTTTATTTGGGGGAACACGACAACAACGTCATGTAACGCCATTACGGGATTAGCTCAAAGGTCGGTGTATGTACACACCTAGTAGGTACACTCATATACAACGCGCCGTCATATGTTTAACGTAGCAATAAATTCATTCTGGTGTTTCATACGAACATATAGCTCCAGATTTATTATGATTGTGATGATGTATTTAGCAGGCGTATTTCATTGTTTTCGTATCCCTTTATGGATGTGTTAATTTAATTTTGTTTTGCCGCCTCTGGATGTAAAAAGAGACTCTTAGTACGTGAAATGTTTTAAAATTTTGACAAAAGTAGATTTGGCAAAAGGTTGTTGTACTCGGAGATCAGGATTAGGGATACTTCATTGTGTTAGCCAGCCTCAAACAGTGTTTGAATTATTTAAACTCTTAGCTTCACTGTTGAGTAACGTAAAGCTGAAATTAGAAAAAATAACCTATATAATTAAACTTATAACGTCTGAGTTTCTCTTTTTTATGACAAAAGCAGTACATCTGCATTAGCGACGTCTGTGCTGCATTAAAGTATCACTACTCTTCATAAAAGTTAATAAAACTACCATAACGTAAGGAAATTGTAGGTATATCCCGGGACGCCGTCATGAACCGAACATAACAGAGCCATGAATATTCTTAATTTCTTTTCGGCACGTATATGTATTTTATATAGCTTCAGGACATGTATTACCTTCACTTGGCCATAAAAACATCAAAGTGCTGAAATCTCAGCGAAATGTAGACCAATAACGCTATATTTATTTGACGTCTACTACAGAAGTATCGATGTTACCGATAGATAATGATCTAATAACAAATTATTGGCGGAAGCTTATACGGACATAAATAATGATCTGAGTCTGGTCAACAAGGTTGTTGGTTTGCTTCGGATTTATCTGACCGTAACTTCGGTATTAAAGTCCCAAGCCGCTACCAAGCCACATGGTGAGATTTCGATTGGATTTCAAAGTTATGCTACTATCTGCTGAGTCATGCAAATATGCATGCAGGCGCCGTTCATTGCCGTATCATCGTCATTAGCTTTAAGGTTTAATACAAAATATTTTGGTTTTTTTTTTTTTTTTTACTCAATTTTCGACAATGCCGTGTTTTACTCGTAAGTGTCAAAAGACCTAGTCTATGGAATTAAGAAAAAAGTTTAGTGAAACCCGTAGCCTTCTATGACTTTGTGTCAAACTACTCGAATTACCAATCAAATCGTAGTTTACAGTTACTTTCTGTTTCAGTCAATCAATAAGAAATGTTCAGTAGTAATTTACAAACAAACCTCATTAGCGTTGTTCAGTAACCTGCAGCAATTTGCTGGTTTGATTTATTTCGGCTATAAAATAAACCCAGAATAACACGAAGCTGCGGTTTGCTCGTCCACTTTTTGTCAACCTGTAGATTTATTATGCTCTCACTCCCCAAAGAAGCCAATTTACTTAGTGTAACGTTCTATTCTCTTGATTGTATTAGTTTGCGTCGCTTTTCGTGAAATTTACTGTAAGGCCTCGCCATCAACATGTGGTACTAAAGGGCCCTTAATGTGCAGAGGGTGCTTGGCTTTTTTCCGAGCCATATACGTAACAATAAATAGGCAGTTTGTTGGCAAATCCTCAGGGATACGATTCCGTCCCGATTTCAACGCTATCTCCGCCGTTATTTACCCCTTGAGTGCTGTCTTGGATGCCCCCTGTGGGAATTAAGGGCGTTCCAAATGAGAGTACTTTTCTTTGTAGGTAATTTATTCGCCATAAAGTTCCCACTTATAGATAAATTGCGGAATGCGTGTGTGTAAATGCTCTCGTCTCTTACATTTATAAATGTCGTGCTTACTCCTTTATACAAGAACATTACAATGAATTTTAAATAAAAACTAGACGTCTTATGTAAATGGTAATGCGTTTGCGGTTACTACTTGCTGAGTAAAGTAAAGTAAAGTTCTGGTGGATTACTGCGATGTTATTGTGTTATGGTTTATTAGTCTAATGATATTGGTAGTCGTAATTCAATATAACGCATGTAGATATATCCAATAGCTGCAGGTGATGTAACTATTGTTCACGGTTCATGAATTACAGTCTGTTACTCTGTTGATACATGAACAATATTGACAGGTTATATCCCAAGAGAATATAGATACTATCGTGAGTTACGATATACCAAACTAGCTTTTGCCCGGGGCTTCGCTCGCATTTATTTAGAATTTGACAATTATTTCGGGTTAACTTTGCTTGTAATAATATAATTCAATCATGATTCGAAAGACACGTGGCGTTATAATATGAATGTTATTGTGGTTTTCCTCGGGAACAGTACATTTTTCGGGATGAAAGGTACACTATGTTCGTTTCTGAAAATCTGACAACGTATATGCAAAATTTTAGGATGATCGGTTCAGTAGTTTAGACGTGAAAAGGTAACAAACAAACAAACTTCCTTTCACATTTATAATATGGGTATGTATCGTATGTTTACTGTTTCCGAGTGTAGTAAAGAAGTCTCAGGAGATTACAATACGTTCAACTTGTCTGTTCCAATAACTCGGATAACAGATCGTTAATAATTCGTTTGAATTTTTTTTATCTATAGGATTTGATATCTTAGATATCACAGACAAAGGCATCGTCCGATTGAATCAATTCTATTTCCATTGTTTTAAAGTTTGGCGTTCAAAAGTGCCTTTCAATGGCCTAATTGAAATAAATGATGTGACTTTGACAAAGCTAGGTAGTATACGCACCAATCGGCAGCTGTATTGCAACCACGAATAAGCAGAATAGCTATTCATTAGATTTCGGTGTTGAAAATATAGTATTTTTGCGTACTATATATATATTTCGTCAACAGTATATAGTACGGAGACCCGAAATATAGTACAATACTATATGTCGGAGACGTCAGGATTTATTCCGTTAGGCTCGTACATCATGCGGACAGACGATGGGTTTCGTGCTATGAAAACACACTAGGTGCAACTTGAGATTACAACTTAACCCAATAACACAGGGCACAATGAATCGGATACAGTTCCAAGATGTCTCCACTCTGCCGCGATCACTCATTGACTGTCGCCCTTCCTCGAGTTGAACAGCAGGGCTCTGTAGAAGCACGCTGTGTTGTGGGTAGACTGGTAAGGTGGTCGCCTGATGTCACCACTGCACACAGGCGCGCTTTCCAATTCATTTTATGTCCGTACTAACGACCGGATCCGACATATATATTATAGTACGGTTGGCAACCCTATCTACCTAATCTGTTCCCAACTTTGTGTGGTCAACTTCCAGTCTAACCGGATCCAACTGAATACCAGTATTTTAATGCCTATCTGATCCGGTTACTGAGTTATTTCTTGCCGGTTCTTCTCCATAGCATTATCTGTGTACATAGGAAACGACCAACCCGAACCGTGCACCTTTTCTCGACGTTTTATAAATGCCCATTTAGGCCTATGTGAAATAAAATATTTGGATTTTGATTTTGTTGTAAGAACAGATAAGAAGCGCTTTATATACTCTAAGAATAATTAATTAAAAAGTAAAAATAAAGTAATAAAAGTTTGTCCTGTTAACTCCTGTTCTCAAATTAGGTAGGTATGTATATAACGGAGGTGACTTTGTTTACGCGGAGGAAGTTTATTAACGTATTTTGTAAAGAACAAAATTGACTTGAGTGTTTTCACTGCCGCTTCGGCGTTCCCCAAATGCCTTTTGTCTACCTTTGGACTGTACTGGTTCAAAGGAATCTGCTTTTTATTCAATTTTGGCTTATAATTTATTAATTTTCTTCCTTAGATAGGTACGGAATGGCAGTTTCAAGATAAAACATTTAGTATTATTTGACAATGTTTTTTTTCTTAAAACTCTTCGGTGTAGGTGTGCTATACAGGTAGGTACATGTATAGGTATTATAAAAGAGAGCATAGCCTACGCATAATCAGCCTTAAATGTTCCCACTGCAGGGACTTAGGCCTCCTCTCTATGAGGAGGACTACTTACATGCAAAAAGAGAGGTCAGGTGCTCATAAAAATATGACTTTGTGAATAGTATAAAAACAAAATACATCAATCCACCATCGAATAACGAATTACCTTGAAATTGATAAGAAACCCCTACACGCAGAGGTGATTGAGAAAAAGTCCTTACGCGATCCGAGAAAATATAATGTCCTGGGGCCTTCCTACAGCAATTTTCAATGTGTTAACGAAGTTACTACTGTGTGCGATCTCACAAAAGCGGGTTATACCGTGTACATACACTTCAATCGATTTTATTTTCAAAGGGGTATAACAAGTGTGAAAAATATGCTGGCTATGCTGGGGATAATTCTGCGCTCGCTACTGATAGATTTTAACCTGCTTTTTTAGGGTTCCGTTGCCAAAATGTTCCAGTGCCAAATGCAAAAAAGTAAACCCTTACAGATTCGTCCTGTCCGCCTGTATACGTCTGTCTGTCCGTATGTCACATCCATTATACTCCGAGACTGTTGACACCATACGGTTGATTTTGAAAGATGCTTTTTATAAACCGCTACACAAATATGACGCGAAATTATGAAAAAAATAAAAATAGAGGTGGCGCTCCAGGCCTCCATACGCCACCACTGAAGGTTAAAAAATAACATTTTTAGATTAACTTTTTTTTTTGTCTTTCGACAAGTCTTAAAAAATAATCAATTTTCCTTAATTAAATCCTTTTTTTCTTACGTCAATAGTTGATTAGATATTTTCTCTAAAGTCGTCGAAGTGACATGACGGCAAACTTACGTTTTCCCTTACCATAAAACATTAAATTAAATACTAAGTTAGTGACAATATATAATCTGACATTGTTATTTACGTAATTATTTAGCTACCTAATCTGTAGCTACAGACACAAACCAAGAAACATATTGCCTAATCAAGCCTGGCATCCATGCATGGAATTGCTTACCCGGGTATTATTCAATTCCATCGGAAAATCGGTCACACATGAGTAAATAATTACTAAGTAAACATGAGTAAACTAATGATCCCCTTAAGTATATTCTACTGAACTAGCCTCCTATTCAACGTAGGAAAATACCTACGCATGTGAAGTGAGGTAAGAGTGAGGTGGCTTCATTAATTAGACATTCTTTGCACGAAATGTAATGAAAAGGCAAGTCGGGAGTCGAGAGTCAACGAGCTTTGCGTTATTTTAATTATGGCTGCGTTCTCCGTGTGGTACTGAAGTCACGACAGCAAAATAATCTAGATTAAAAAATGGAGGAACGCATGTAACATTTCAGTAGTCGTATTTTAGATTTATGATCTAAAATAGCTATATCTTAAGACGTGCTTTGCACTGGGGCATTATTATTTCTGATACAAAACTACACAAGAAATAAAAGTATAAAAACTGGGAGAAATCTAAATCTATTGAATTTTCAATAGTTTTTTTTTTCTTAGCAAACAGAAGATATTATTGTATTTTGCGTAACTTGAGAAGGAAAATAAACATTAAACCTTTCCGTTTTTAAGTATTAAAACGTTTTCTGTTAGAACTTCTCAAGATTCACGAATTAATTCTAGAGATACACCGCTTAGATAGAGAGAGAGAGACACGACTGAGAGCAACAAACAAAGATGGTAATAAATATCAAAAGCGCGCGCTTCTAAATAGACTAAACTAACTAAATGTCGTTTAAATGTTATGTATTACCGAGACCTAAGATTTATAGAAACATTAAGTTTATTGACTATAGTTTAAATGAGGAATTTGGATCGATTCGCAAAAGATCTTGAACTGGTTGATCGAGAACTGATACAGAGAGAAATCATTTCTAAGAAAATGAGTTTTCTCACAACAGCGTGTTTGTTGGGAGCGAGTTGTGAAGCAGTTGTATATCGCTTATTGGATAATGAAAAATACTGTAACAGAGATTAATGGAATCCCAATTATCGCTCAACTAAACATCAGAAGCCCTAGCACGAGCGCGCAGTGTAAACTTAACGTAAATCGTAACGTCGATTTTTTTATCAAAAATACAATTTTCGTAGAGCAATTGAATAAACAATTTATCTAAAATAGTTAAATTATTTTCAAGAAGCACAATCATTACCATCCATAGGCATGAATAAATTCTTAAAATTACGAAAATATTTTATGTGAAACGGGTATTCTTAATTTTAAAATCGACGTATTTACTTAACGTTTACAACGTGCGCTCGCGCTAGGACCTCAGAACACTCCTTCCGAACGTAAAGTAATGTTCTAGAAAACGGCCTGTCTCATTGACTGCTACAAATAAAACGCTTGCATAGTTTTCGTTCTTGATACTATCAGGTAGATACTTTTCTCGTCACAAGATAGTACCATGATAATATCGCACGGTAATACTATAGTGACCTCATAGAACACCAACGGGACTATGATAATGAGGTACGGAAACTTCTGTGAAATCTTCATCTTCTCATCTTCATAATATAAAGTGGGTACCTGGTTTGTATTGAAACTAGAGCATCATACGAGTTGTTTGTTCACGGTACAGCATAACTTACGTGCCGCGTACAAAGGTATGTCATAGACGAGACACGCCGACTATTCTCTGTAACGGATCCACTTTAATACAATGTTTTACGTGATTAATATAATATAATATATGTTAAGTCAGGGAAAATTAATATAAATCACAACTGTCATTGACAGTTGCGTAAAATGGCTATAAATAAATAAATGTTTATTTCAATAACTTAAGAATACGTTTACATTTGGTCTTCAGGGAATTTCCATTTAAGTAAGAAGTATACTTGTGTTTGGAATTCCGCTCTCCCAGTAGTTACAACTTGTATAAGCTATTGAATAGACATTCCATTACAGTAGGTATTGGAAAATAAAGTGATATAAATCAAAAATATAAAGTAAAACATAAACAAAATAAAGATTAATCAAAGGCGCGCTGTAGTGTGAGGGTGTGTAATCGTGTGTTGGTGTGTGTGAGTGAGTGCGAGTGTATGTGTGTTTAATGTTAGTATAAGGTATTTAAATATCATTGGATATGAGCTAGTGAAGAAAAGTAGTCTCCATTAATAAAACCGATTATTATTAATATGCATCTAAGAACATATAGTTTGGACTATATTCTCAATCTCGTCATAAGTTTTTGTCTTTAGCCATTCAGTCAGAGCATTTTTGCAGTCTCGATACAAAAGTGGATAAATATTTAATTCTTTGTTAATAAAGTTATATAAGTGAGAAGATTGCCTAGCGTACTGTCTCTTAGCAAAAGTTGATTTAACAGGAACATTGGGGATCATGTATTTCCTTCTTCCTTGTCGAGTCATGGAGTCGAAGGCGAGAGCTTTATGTTTTTTTTAAATAATTTGGAGTACATAAAGTTTTCGAACGGTCAGAACATCAGAAGTCAGGTAAAGAGTTTCAGTAGGGAACCTAAAAGGCTTAAATAGCATAAATTTTAGTAGTGATCTCTGAGCTCTTTCTAGTTCTAGGAATTTAGTTTTTGTTGCTCCTCCCCAAACTGGTAAACAGTATGCTAGTACCGACTGTGCCAGTGATGTGTAAATTTGTAACAGAAGGTTTTTAGTAGTCACGTAACGCAGTGTTTTAAATGTCCAGATTAGTTTCTGAATTCTTTTCATTATCAGTTCAGTATGCCAATGCCAAGATAAACGTTGGTCGATCATTATACCTAGATATTTGGTATATTGGACTTTTTCAATTTTTATGCAAGGGCAAACAGAGTTAGAGTTTGAGGGGGTCTGGCAATTGTGAATTTTTATTTGAAAGTCATCTGAGGGTTGTGAATGGTTATATTTAGAGAAGCAAATGAAGGTGTTTTTAGTTTTATTTAGGGTTAAAAGATTGTGGTCGAGCCATGATGCTATCCTAGACAGGCCGGACTCGGCAAATTTCTTTACTTTGCTCCAAGTTGTGTCGCTAAACACTATGGCAGTATCATCCGCGTATGAGTAGATGTGCCTTCCTTCTATGTTCATATTACAGAGGCTGTTTATATAAACTAAGAACATAGTGGGGCCGAGCACGCTTCCTTGACCAACGCCGTAAGTAGTAGTTTCATCTAAACTAACAGTGTCGCCAATTTTGACTTTTTGCTTTCGCCCACATAGGTAGTCCTTGAATAAAGCAAGTGGCTGACCTCTTATACCATTGCTTTCCAACACGTCCAGAAGAATGGAGACAGAGACAGTGTCGAACGCTTTTTTGAGGTCAAGGAAGACAGCAAGGCACCTGTCTCCACAGTTTACTTTACTGGTTACAGTGGAGGCAAGAGCCAAGGCAGCATCTTCCGTTGACATTCCTCGCCGTAAGCCAAACTGATTGGGTGACAATAATTTGTTTTTATTAAGATAATTCATTAGACGTGAGTTTATTAGTCTTTCTAAAATTTTGGAGATGGACGGTAATACTGATATGGGTCTATAGTTCGCTGGGTCTGTCTTGTCTCCACTCTTATGCACTGGTGTTATTAAGGCAAGCTTCAGAGCCGTTGGAAATGTCGCATGGTCAAAGCACAAATTTGCCAAATGAGAAATAATTGGAACAATCAGTCCATGGGCTGCCTTTAGGAAACTAACCGGGATACCATCCCACCCTGGGGCGCTAGCAGACTTTACAGTCATTAGAGTACTGTACACCTCTTTATGATCAGTTGAAAGAATTACGAATGAAGATGAAGGGGGGTTGTCATTTGCGCCAGGATGAAAAGCGTGTGTTCTGGAGGTGTTCGAAATGATTTCGTTGGCGAGAACGTTGCCTATGCTAGAAAAATATTCATTAACTGCATTTGCAGACTCCTGTGCGGTTGGTTTTAAGTTTAAAAGCTCCGTGTTTGGTGTTCTATTAGGTTAACGTTGAGTTATAGTGTTAACTGTGTCCCATAGTTTTTTAGGATTTCTCTGTGCTTTGGTTATGAGCTGTCTATCATAAGTTTGCTTTTGTTTTTTGATGATATAGTTACAATAATTACGGTATCTTCTGTATGTGACTCTTAATATTTCGTTATACTGGTCTGTCTTAAGCGTTTTTTGCATGTCATTCCTATTTCGAATGCATCGAAGTAAGCCAATGGTCATCCATGGTTTAAGCAGCCTGTGTTTCACAGGAATTATTTTAGTTAGAGTACTCTAGATAAGGCTTGTTTGTAATATATTTATGAGGCGATCGGTAAGTGTATTAGGGTCATCTAAGTCTAACAGATTTTGGAGGTTACTTTGTTTTAAATATTCTAGTGCGTTCTCTATATTTAGCGTAGTTTTTGTGACAGTGCTCTTATGTTTATATTCCTGGTCAGATAGTTTTAAAAAAGTCATAAAGTGATCGGTTACAGTAGTATTGATAATAGCTACAGTTCCAGTTTTGCGTGACGATTTTAACTTTAGGATAAAGTGGTCAAGGCAGTTTTTCCCTCTGGTAGGCAGTGTGTGACCTAGCAGCAGCCCGTGCATTGACAGCATGTTTAAATAACTTAATCTTTTTGAGCGATCAACAGCTTGCTCATCTTGATTACATATTAAATTAATATTTATATCGCCAGTGATTATTATGTTGATTTATCGGGTTTAATTGTTGTAATGTGTTGATTAAGGGAGAAAATAAACTCTTCGGAGTTTGACGTAGAGGGCGATCGGTAGATTGCCAAAATAATTAAGTCAGGGTTGAGGCTAATTTGTAAACAGGATGCTTGTGAAAGTATCACTACATTAACTATAGCGCTGTGTGTATTTTTACTGTACGCGACCACTCCGTCTGCTCTATTTAAATGGTTTGTCGTTTTGTACGATGAGTAGTTGTGTATTCCTGGTATTAATTTGTTATGGTTTAGTCTGCATTCGCTTAGAATTATTATATCAATTTTAATTTCTAGATTTACTAGGTTAAGTTGAAGGTCATTGAAGTTGGAATAAATACTTTTTATATTTTGAGACACTATTGTGATGTCTGTTGGTTTCACTCTTAATAATTTGGCAACTTCTTGAGGTGAGGATTCATATTTTATTTATTTATTTATTTATTTATTTAGGATCTCCAACAAAGGATATACACAGACACATGAAAATAAAAAATCGACGACAAAAGTATCACGTAGGTGTACTCCTTCACTTATAGGAGACCACCGCATGCATAATAAGATGTACAACTAAGCCAACAAAGGTATAGCATTTAAAAATTAAAATCGAAACACATTATTTAGTACTAAAATTAAAATTAGAAAAATAAAATGATTAACAAAGTCATAACAGCAATTAAAAAAAAAAAAAATCGAAACACATTTGGAAGTAATTTTGGAAAAAAATTAAATTAAATTTAAAAAATAAATTAACTAAGTCATAGCAATTAAACAAAATCAAGACACATAAAATTAAAATAGTAATTAACAAATATAATTAAAATAGGTGCATAGATTATAGATTTTATTAAATTAAAATTGAACAAAATTAAATTAAATTAAATTATATTACATCAAGTATTATATTACATTAGGTTAAGTTAAATGGTATAATAAATTAACGGATAACTGAAATTTAAAATTATTATTATTATTTATTATTACTATAATATGATTCATGTCTCTGCAAATGAATAATTTACAACTACTTTAATAATTTATTAATACTGTCCTGGTTTATATCCACTAAATCACTGCAGCTGTTGAGAATTTTACATAATCTAGGTATAGGTGAGTTTGTGCCAAGTACAGACCTACGTTGAGGTGGGCATAGCGGTGTAATTATATTTCTCGGATATCTAGAAGGAGCACGGAATCTAATAAGACCTAACAATTTAGAGCAATCAATTCGATTTCTAACTATTTTGTACAAAAATATGGCGTCGGTGACGTCTCTGCGTGTGGATAACGTGTGCATTTTGAAATAATGCAGGCGGGTTTTGTAGGAGGGTAGCTGATTAGCTTTCCCTTCACAAAAAGCTAAGTGCCACACAAAACGCTTCTGCACTCGTTCTAACCGCAGCATATGAGTGGCGTAGTGAGGTCTCCATACCACGCTGCAGTATTCAAATATGCTACGTACGAGACTGTTATATAACATTATTTTGGTACTGCTCTTACGAAAACTTCTCGTATTACGAAGCAGGAAGCCTAACATTTTTGATGATTTCTTAATGATATGTTCAAAGTGAGGTATAAAGCTGATTTTTCTATCGAAAAGTACTCCTAGGTCCCTGATTGTTTCGAGTTCTTGAACTTTAACTTGGTCAATGTAGTATTCTGTACTTATATAGTTATTTTTTCTCGTAAATTTAACGTGATAACATTTGTCAGAATTCAGTTGCATTCTGTTATTTTTACACCATTCAATTACTCTGTTAAGGTCATCCTGTAGAAGCTCGTTGTCTATTGGGGATTCAATCATTCGTGCAAACTTCAAATCATCGGCATACAAAAAAGGTTCTGAATATTGGAAACATTGGGGAAGGTCATTTACAAATATATTAAATATTATTGGAGCTAAATGCGTACCCTGAGGAGCGCCAGAAGTTATTATGTGCTCTGAAGATTTAAATCCATTCACAACAACGTAGAAATTGCGTTCTCTTAGATATGATTCAAACCATTTTAGTAGGGACCCCGTAACACCGTAAGCTGCAAGTTTGTAAATTAGTATGGCGTGGGACATTTTGTCAAACGCTTTACTGAAGTCCGTATATATTACATCAAATTGTTTGCTTTGGTCTACTGCCTGAACTAATGACTCCGTGAAAGTTACTAAGTTTGTAGTAGTAGATCTCGCTGTTACAAAACCATGCTGATGGTCACTAAGGTATATTTTAAGATGATGTTGAATGTACGGACAAATAATAGATTCAAAAATCTTTGCGAAAGTAGAAAGTATTGAAATAGGTCTGTAGTTTGAAATGATATCTTTGCTATCTGACTTGTACACTGGAACCACTTTTGCTTTTTTCCATTCCGACGGAAAAGTCCCTGAGGCTAACGACGCATTAAAAATTCTCATTAAAGGAGAGACCAGAGTTGCCGCGCAGGAAGAAATGAATATCGGTGGGATGCCATCAGGTCCTGGTCCCTTGTTAATATTAATTGTTTTGAGTTTCTTAAGCAAACCGTCGCGATCGATTACCGGGGCACTCAAGCACTGACTATTACTATGTAGAGCTTGTAGAAACTCTGTCTTGCAATTTATTTCCATATTACTGTCAGATGTGTATACGGACGAGAAGTAAATGGCAAAAAGATTGCAGATTTCAGAACCATTACATGTTATAGTCTGTCCGTCAGTCATAGTCTGTGGGTAAGCACTAGATCCGCCTCGTTTTGCTTTTATATAACTCCAGAAAAGTTTAGGATTATTTTTGATACCCTGTTCTAAATTCTTAAGATAATCATTATATAAATTAATGGCTAATTTTTCACATCGCTTGGAAATTAAATTAAGCTCAATTTTATCCATAGGATTACTATATTTCTTAAAGCGTATCCTTAACTTATTTTTTTCCTTTAAGGATTTAATTATTGTTTTGTTAAACCATGGTGGGTAACGACAGTTCTTTTGTTTTCTTTCAGGCACAAAATTTTTAATGGCTTCGTATAAATGTTTGTAAAATATTGTTAACATGTCATTTACATGATCACTATTTTTAAAAAGTCCATTCCAGTCTTGCTTATTAAGATAATTATTAATTTCTTTATAGTTTGCCTTATAAAAGTTAGGTCTAAAATTAGAGCTATTATATGGCAGATTACGATTATTTACTGATGAAAGAGTTATATCAAGGGGAGGATGGAGTCTATCGATAACCGCTAGAGAAGAGTTGGATTCCTTTACTGAACATGAGGGCACAGAAGATAGCACCAAGTCCAGTGTACGCCCAGAATAGTTTTTTATGTGATTACACTGTACAAGCTGACTTACATTAACGAAGTCCATTAGAATTTGGCTAGTATGCTTGGGCTATCTCTGTATTATCAATTTTATTCAAAGCTTGGAGGGTGTAACACGGCAAATTGACGTAGTGACGCGGGTCTCTATTTGCTAAACAATTAATTTTCCTGTCAGGAGCTACATAGGTATGTCAGCTATGTACATATGTAAATATACAAAAAGATTCAAGTACACATCCATCCATCCATGGTGTGGAATCCATTTTTTTTTTTGTGTTTTTTCCTGTGTGAGTCTAATATATACTTTTTCTTTCTTTCTATTTAGAGAGCTTAAGAGAGCAGAGCGAGAGAGGGGGCGGGTGGGGGGTGAGAGTTCAGTGTGCTATATCTTCAATATAACCTAATATTAGTACATTAGGTAACTAACTTCATATTCAGATAAATTGAAGGTTATCCACGTTATGTTTGATTTGGTGCTCAAGTTGTTATCATAATAATCCAAAATAAACCTTGATTTAACTAATAAAAACTGAACAAACTTCTTTCAGTTTTTATACAAAGAACAAGTTGAGTCGATCGTATCTACATTGTTAATATGACTAAGAAGTTTCAAGCCTTGGCCGAGCTAACAATAAAATGCAAAATTAATGGTGTTACAAACAAAAAATTGGAAGGACTATAACTTTTTATCCATAATTGAATTTCTTTTGCTGAAACTTTTTACAATAGATGATGAAGTTTTCGATTCTATTCAATGAAGCTCTTACAAGTTTATTCTTCTATTTATACATTATTTGTCAGTTAATCTGTACAATAAGACACTTAGCTTTCAACTTTGTAGAATGTTTGTAAGCTACCTGTTCAGTACCCTTAACTTATGGCAGGCAGATTGATCTTGACTTGATTCTGGTACATCGAGAAGCTTTGCTTTGTGATATGGCTCTTACATACCCATAAGAAAGTTACTTAAGGCGATCGGAGGCTCATGCCTCCAGCGTAGGTTTGAACTTCAAAATAAAAAAAAATATTTTTGATTTATTTTTCCGGACATTCTACCCGGATAATGAAGTACATATTTAGCTTTTATTTTTACTCAGGGATTTTTCACAAACGAGATTAATTGAGGTTTGCAAAAGACAAAGTTATAAAAATACTTTGATTAATTTCCGGATCAGTAAGTCGAATAATAATTAATCAAAAGGGGCAAAATAAATAATTTTAAACAGTAGATAGACTAAAGATTGTTGAAAACCCGAGTGACCACTTCAGGGTTCCGATCGTGACCGCCTTTTCTACTCGTTCCACCTCTCCAGAACTGCTTGACAGATGTTGAGCATTCTGAAACTAGGCTAGAACTTCATTAATTGGATGTTCGACTAATGAGGTTGGCAAGTTTTAGTGAAAATGTTTTGACGAAAAACACAGTTCGTCGCCATATTTAATTCTCATTTGAAAATCTCCAACTTTCTTTGTACTAAAGCAAATTGTGGAAATATTTAGAAAAGTACCTATTTCATTAATACCTACTATTAATGATAAAGTTTCTCAATTGAAGACTATTATTGACTATTATTGTTCTGAGAACGAGTTCACAACGTTCAAAACCTAGGTATACGAACTGTCTGAATGAAATGTGGATGACATTCTTACCGCTTTCACTTTAAGATGAGAAGAAAGAAGAGAAGGAGACCAAGAAGGAAGACTCTGAATCATAAGATGAGGACATGGGCTTCGGTCTGTTTGACTAAAAGAGCTTCGCAGTTTGCACGGCGCTGGTCATTCTATTTTCTATGGTGTAAGCGTAAAATGTCAGCTACCCGAGATTAATTATAACAACATAACATATTTTATAACAACTTGAATAAAATCTAGGGCTCCGTTAGGCGAGAAATAATACTGCTCTAGTACCACTAGTACTCCTTAGCATCTGTTGTATGAAACGATTACACTCAATAAAAATATGTCTTAGACTACTTATACTAACAGAGGTAACGAAACCATAGCGAGATCTAACTCGACGTCAACGCCATCTATCGAGCGCATAGGTCAACTCTGGACACTTAATGACTTAATATTAGAACCTACCGTGGTTTCGCTACATATTTAAACATACTTAAACATACCGCCCACCAAGGACATAATGCAAAATGTCCTTCAAACCGCCCACCATGCCACAGTCTAAAGTAAGTACTGCTAAGCAGAAAATTATTTTGCTATGGGCAATATTGATAATTTTGATGTAGGTCTTTTGATTGTTGAATTTTTGGTACGGATGGTAACTACTCGTGTAATTTTATCCGGACCAGGGTGTTTGTGCTCCACCTTGCCCAACAACCACTTTCCAGGAGGTAAATCGTCCTCCTTAACTAAAACTACATCGCCTAGTGATGGTTCTGGGTTCTGGTACTCCCATTTATTCCTTTGCAGAAATTGATGCAGATAATCCTGCGACCATCTGCGCCAAAAGTCCTGCATCATTCGCTGGTGGAGTTGCCATCGCCGTAGAGTATGGATGTTCGAAGTTACATAATTTGAATCTGGTACTACGACGAGTGGTTCCCCCACCAGGAAATGACCAGGAGTCAATACAAAAAGCTCGTTTTGATCCTCTACATGTGACATTGGCCTCGAATTTAGACATGCCTCAATTTGAGTTAACACTGTGGCCATCTCCTCATAAGTCAACGTAGAGTTCCCTATGACTCGCTTAAGATGGAACTTCATGGACTTTATGCCTGCCTCCCAAAGTCCCCCAAAATTGGGCGCACGAGGAGGAATAAAGGTCCAATGAGTTCTGTTGTTCGCGAGATATTCTGCCAGTTCCGGTTTGAAGTTTGATTTTTCTTCATTGAACAGGCACAATAACTCGCGAGCAGCTCCTATAAAATTTGTGCCGTTATCACTGTACAACTCAGCACATCTACCCCGTCTTGCAACAAACCTTCTAAAGGCAGCTAAGAAACCTTGGGTACTTAGTTCGCTGACCGCCTCGAGGTGCACCGCTCTAGTCGACATACATACAAACAATGCAACGTAACCCTTATAGGACTTATTGCCCCTACCCTTGGACACTCTTATATTGATAGGCCCTGAGTAATCTACGCCACTAATGAAGAAGGGCTTATTTGGGGTCACACGTGATAAAGGTACTTGTCCCATGAGCTGAGACGTGGCCTTGGTTGAGTACCTAATACAAGTGACACAGCCTCTGTAACACTTTTTAACCAAAGCCTTGACCCCTACAATCCAGTACCTCGACCGCAAGTACGTGATCATGAGTTGCGGACCACCGTGCATAGTTTGTTGATGCGCTTCTGCAATCAAAAGTCCTGTTAAAAATGATTCCTTTGGTATAAGAATCGGATGTTTCTCATTAAATGTTAAAGAAGACATTTCCAATCTGCCGCCAACTCTTATTATACCGTTTGAATCTAAAAATACGTTTAAGGACCTTAGCTTCTTTTTTTTCTTATCTAAACTTCCCTTTCTTTTCAGGTCTTCCAACTCTTCCGAAAATCCTTCTTCCTGACATCTCTTAATACAAACTTCTATAGCATCCTCAATTTCTTGTCTGGACAAGTATTTAGTGTCGTGCCTGATCTGATTTACCTTTCCTCTCACATTCAACCATCGTCGACAGTAGGCAATCACTCGAACAAGCCTGGAGAAAGAGGAAAACCTTTGCCAAAACACAACATCAAAGACAGCCGTTTGTACTCTAACTTCTTCGAGATTAGTCACGAGGTGCTTAGGCCTTTTAAAAATAATCAAGTCCTGTCTTAAAAAGTCCGGACCTTCAAACCATATGGAAGTTGTTGAAAGCTCTGCAGGCGAAATACCTCGCGATGCACAGTCCGCTGGGTTTTTCTTGGTGGGTACATGAGACCAGTGCTGAGTGTCTAGAGTTAATAAAATTTTTGAGACCCGATTCGCCACAAAGGTCTTCCAGCGGCTCGGATGATTATTTATCCAGGCCAGAACTACCTCACTGTCGGTGAAAGCATGCACTTGATCCTTGGCTATTCCCATAACTTTAGCTACTTCCACAATGAGCTTAGCCAACAGTACCGCCCCACAAAGTTCGAGCCTGGGAATCGACACTTGCTTTATAGGCGCAACCTTCGTTTTAGATGTCAATAAAGAGACGTGGACTTTTCCCTGGTCATCCACTACTCTGAGGTATACGACAGCAGCATATGCCACCTTTGAGGCATCCGAAAACCCGAATAATTCGCGTTTATTTTTATTACACGTGAGTAACCAACGCGGGATTTTTATCTCAACCAAAGCAGCCAAGTTTCGACGGTAAGTAAGCCATTCACTTAATAAATTGTTTGGAACTTCTTGATCCCACCCAATTCCAGCTAGCCACAGCTTTTGTATTAATATTTTAGCTAAAATAATACTGGGCGCTAACCATCCGAGTGGGTCGAATAAACGTGAAATATCAGAAATAATTTTTCTTTTCGTTGCAGGTTCAACTAGCGGCGTGAGAACGACGGAGTACTGAAAGAAGTCACCACTTGGATTCCAGGTAAGTCCCAAAATCTTTGTTAAGTCATCAACTTTAATACTTAATCCCTCATCCTTGCCACCTTTTTCATCCCATATCTTAGCCAACAATTCTCGGCAATTGCTTCTCCTATTTTGCAGTTGAAAACCTCCCTTGGCTAGCACCGTACTTAACTCTGAGTAAATATTAAAAGCACCTTCCATATCTTCAGCTCCTGTCATAACATCATCCATATAAAAATCGTTCAAGATGATTTTTGCAATACCTGGCCTATCCAAGCACTCATCATAGGCCAGCTGTTGCAACGACCTTACCGCCAAATATGGTGCTGATGCTGTCCCGAAAGTAACGGTAATCAGCTCATATTCCTGGAGCTCCATTCCAGGACTATCTCTCCAAAGAATTCTTTGGAATGGAGTATCTTCCCTATTTACCAACACTTGCCTATACATTTTGATGATATCCGCTACCAGACCTATTTTATGCGATCTCCAGCGCATAATGGTATGGCGGAGTTCAGATTGCAACGCCGGGCCAACCATTAATTCATCGTTAAGTGCCTTGCCATTGGTTCCCTTACAGGAAGCATCAAATACGACCCTGACCTTCGTCGTGTCCTTATCCTCCCGGACAACTGCATGGTGAGGTAAATAAATTGCTGCTTTATTATCCTTTTCTTTTTCGGTAACCTTGACCATGTGATTTAATTCCAAATATTCTTGCATGACCTTTATGTAATCTGACTTTAGTTTTGGGTTTTTTCCTAACCTTATTTCTAAACCTTTTACTCTTTTTTCAGCAATACTCCTGGACTCACCAAGCCTGCTGCCCGGGTCAGCTTCACGTAGCGGTAATTTCACAATATACCTGCCCTCCGTATTTCTCATCGTGGAAGCTGTAAATAGTTTTTCGCATTTAAGTTCATCCTCCGTGAGCATTTTTTTTGTTCCTGATGTTTCAGCCTCCAGTTCCCAGAACTTTTTCAGCATGTCGTCAGCATCAAAACTTGAATGCATCACATGGATGTGAGAATGTATATCGGATGAATTATCTACCTCACAGACGCCTGATATTATCCACCCAAATGCAGTCTCCTGCGCCAAGAGAGAACCACCCAAGTTTCTTTGAATGCCTTCTTGAATGATTTGACTGTAAACCTCAGCACCTAATAAGATATCAATCTTAAAGTAACCAGGGTAGAATGGGTAAATCTGTCAGTTGATGATTCAGCTGATCCTGAATATCACAGACCTAATAAGATATCAATCTTATTAGGTCTGTGATATTCAGGATCAGCCAAATCATCAACTGACAGATTTACCCATTCTACCCTGGTTACTTTGGTAACTGGGAGAAGGGACGTAACTGATTTCAAGATATAAGCATCAACCTTAACCTGAAACTGGGGATCTACTCTCGACCTTATATTAATTTTGACCGTGGACTTCGAAGTCACACTTTTGTCACCACCTACACCAACAATAATGTGTTTGGCCGCAATCTTTTTTAATCCTAAGTACTGAGCCATAGCTTCTGTAATAAAAGATCCTTGCGACCCTTGGTCTAATAACGCCCTAACCGGAAGATAAGTCCCTTCTTTCGACTCAGCTTGCACCACAGCTGTAGTTAATAAAACCGTTTTACAACAGTTCCCTGTCGAAAGACAAGACACAAGTGGCTTACTAGACCCCTCCGCTTGCGCGGTAACCTTATTGCTGTCTGATGCAGCATTTTCGTCAATCGACTTTTTGCTCGTCGACGAAGCTCCCTCGTGAACCGTCTCAATTTCTGCGCTAACAGAACCAGAATCACCACTAGGGTGCAATAATGAATGGTGGCGGCGTTTACACACTCGGCATCGGACCATGTTTTTACAAAATTTTGCAGAGTGGTTGCTGTTCAAACACACAAAACATAAATTTTTCTCCATTACAATATGACGTCGTTTGTCGTTAGACTCTTTGGCGAATTTTTTGCAAGCAGTTATTTTATGATCTGCAGCACAATAAGCACACGACGCAATGTTTTTTTCTTTCACAATGTGAAAAGATTTTGAAGTTTTGCTCTCTACTCTGTTAATCTTTGACTCTAAATTTTCTAGACCTCTAAAACGACCCATCAAAAAATCGGAAAATTGCACAAACGTTGGAAATTCGTCAGTTGGATCTGAAGATACTTTTAACTCCCATGCTTTTCGGGTATCTTTGTCTAATTTAGCACTCATTATATGGACAATCAAAAGATCCCAAGAGTCTATAAAAAATCTAGGTGTAAATATTTCATATATTTACACCTAGATTTTTTATAGACTCTAAACAATCTGATGTTGTACTAATTAACTTCTTAATTTCAGAAGCAGATTCAGAACCCAAACTTTTTTGATTTAGCAGCCGATTCAAAATGCCATTAGCCAAAAACCGCTTATTGTTATACATATTATCCAATTTTTCCCAAGCAGCTTGATAGCTATCAGATGTCACTTTAATGTTTCGCAACAACTGTTCCGCCTCACCAGTTAAATGTCCCCTGAGATAGTAGAACCTTTGAGCATCATCCAGAGACTGGTTTTCATGTACAAGCCCTAAAAACAAATCTCTGAACGTCTGCCACTCAGAATATTTTCCAGAAAACGTAGGTATTTTTATTTCTGGCAACTTGAACCGTCTAGTTAAACCTTCACATTGATTATTTGACCTTGAATTTAACTCTATCTCTGGTGTTTTTAGATTATATAACATTTCTTTTCAATCAGTCTTAAATTGTACATACAATTCTTCCACATCATCATAGACACTATTTTTATGGTAATCCGAACTATACAAATCACTTCGTTTAACTTGACTAATAATTTTAGTACGAGTGCTTGTAAAGAAACTCCACTGTTGCTCTAGGTTATCTAGTCTAGTTTCAATATATGGAACAGTCAAACGATCTTTTGGAGACTTTTTAAAATTAGTCTTAACTTTCAGCATTTTAGCTCTAATATCCTCCTGCAAATCGTTAAACGCTTCCATTTTAAATTGTTTATCTGTAATTATTTACTTAAGAAACACTCAAACAAAATCGTCCGACAATACCACAACAAAATGTAAACAAAGCTACAGAAACTTGAGTAGAAGTCTTTTTGCCCGTACTTCCAATAAATGTACATAAAGTTGAAACACAAATTGGGCAAAATTTTACAAGTCTTTTTGCAAGTAATTTTGTTAAAAATCGGGCATGGATTCCCCGTCTCAACCAAATATTACTTAAAACTATTACAAGTCCAAACTAACTAAATTCTTCTAAGTTAAATCTCACTATCTTGAAATATTTTTGAATTTTTCTAAGTTCCACTAGTCTTGACTTTAAAGTTCAAATTTGAATGCACTTCACAAATTTTCAACTTTATCTCTTCCAGCAAATAAGAGCGAAAATGTACTCACGATTGAACACCGCACTCACTGTCACCGATTTTCTTCGACGACTCGCGACTGCTACAAGTGGCACCCTCTGACGCTCCGCAACCTGCTTATCACCTCCCGAGTTCACCGCTCCTCCAGATGTTGCCACCCGGCTCCACCACTGCCTTGACGCCTTTCCAGCCGCCTTGCTGTAGGGATGATCTGGACAGCGATCCACTGCCAGTAGCGACGAAACGGGTAGTAACCACTACCACCACCGGTGATTACCAAAAACACGCCCAGCCAAATCCGTCTCGAAGGACCATGAATAAAATCTAGGGCTCCGTTAGGCGAGAAATAATACTGCTCTAGTACCACTAGTACTCCTTAGCATCTGTTGTATGAAACGATTACACTCAAAAAAAATATGTCTTAGACTACTTATACTAACAGAGGTAACGAAACCATAGCGAGATCTAACTCGACGTCAACGCCATCTATCGAGCGCATAGGTCAACTCTGGACACTTAATGACTTAATATTAGAACCTACCGTGGTTTCGCTACATACTTAAACATACTTAAACACAACTTAAAACCATTTCATAGGCTATAATATAATTCTTATATGAGAACTAGCCAAGTCAGACCTAAGGCTTTAATATATTATCCTAAGTTATAAGAAGAAATGATATTTTAAGTTGTTATAAAATATTTCATGATGTTATAAATAAATTTCAGGACTGACCATTGAACTTGGCACCCATTTAGATCTCACATCTTTTGTCGTTGAAGTCAACAACCAAGGCATATATCATAATATTGAACTTGGCTCTCATTTCATATTTATGTTTTTGATGGGTTTATGTTTCTATGAAATATATTGCTAATTATGTACTGCCAGTCCGTTGATGAGAAGTTCCTCGGGCTATCTAGTTCAACAGCAATTTTCTTTGATCTACTTTGATACTAATTACTGGTACAATAAGCAAATCAGGTCGTTTTGAAGAATTACATTGTCTATTTCCAAAGATCTTTATGGGATCTTGACCTAATTAATATAGGACTACACTGAAAACCATTTCCATTGCAAACAAATCATGCAAATCTGATGGGACATTCCGGAGATATAGGATACAAACAAAGCAAAGCAAAGTAAAACAAAAAACTATACGGTTCGAACTGAGAATTTACTCCTCCTTTTTTGAAGTAGGTTAAGAAAGCTCTAGTTTTCTTGGCGTTAGCAGGATAATCTTTCAGATCGGAAGATTTATGATACAAAAGTATTTACGGCTCCTTTAGTCTGTATTTATGTCACGTCGGGGTGAACTCGGAGCGCCGTACTTACTTCGGTAAGAAGTAGTAACAACTAGATACAACATCAAGCCTTTACGCTAATTACTGTTAGTGATCCACTACGTTTACTAATTCAACTAAAACCTTATCATGTAAGAAGCTAAAACTATTATTTTGTATTAAAAAAATATTAATTCTGCAAACCCTCATAAAACAAATCTTATGTATCAAACTTGTAAACGTATATCTTCTATGTGTTTCTAAATATAGATACTTAGCGAGCAAAAGCAATAAATGGATGAGGGCGTTACTACGAATTTAAGTAAGTGATCAATAATTCATAGAAGGTGGATTTACGTATTCAACCTTTATTATTTTATGATGAACAATAAGAATTTATATGTTTATGTGCCTGTCCAAACAGGTCAAAACTTTTAAGGCTGTGAATCCCCTAGAGATAACAGTACATTTTCCAATCTGCCTTAGGAATGAAAGAAAACAGAATAAATTCAACGGTTTATTTTCCCGCAGCTTGGTGAGGTGATGGAATGGGAAAAATATTCCACTTATTTGCACTCATACGAGCTGTGCAAACAAAGTTCTGCTGACATCAGCATACAGTATGTTTGTTTTAGCTGGAATAAAATGTTGCTATTCTCTCAACTTGGCACCGTACAATCAGTGGCATATTAAAGCCACCGTTGCGCGTTGTTTAAATGCCTTCTATGTACGCACATACTGCACGTCGACAAAACAGAAAAGGCATTGCAGACCGGAGCTAAACCTTGTCTTCTATCCAATCAGTGACTGTCTGTAAACTAATCAAATTAGATGTTGTCCAAAGGAAAAACGCCTGTGAAACTCAAACGACTCTAGATACGTAATTAATTTACTTGGCGGTCTGAACGGATGCAGAAACTCAACAACAAACAGATTGGAGTATACTTAGTACCCTCGCCGCCACGCTGGCCAGCCAAGACTGCCGAGTGGTGCGCCAGCCTTATTCTCATTCAATTATTTGTCTCGGGTTTCAGTAAGGCTTTACTAGCTTGTGCCAAACTCAATTTGACTTCACGAGTTTGTTCGCTTTTTGTTTATAGTCGCGCGTCGCTGGGTTTTTGACATTTCTCGCGAAAATAGAGGAGTTACTTCTAATTGTATTACTTCATTCGACGCACGTAATCAGTAACAGAAGTTAGTTCGTATTCATAATTAATTGCATAATGAGTAAATGGGTTCATACATATGTAAGTATGTAGTTACGTAAGTTATATTTGCGTTTGGAATTCGGATCGTAAAATTAACACTAAGCTGTGTTGACTTGGCTGCGAATATGAGTGCTGTACAGTCGCCATCAGATATATCGTAGCGGGCGAAATACTCAAATAATTCGGAGCAGCATTACTTTTCAATAAATTCGTTACACTAGATATGACAGTGAAATTACACTATCTTATGCATTTGTCAAAATCATTTTTGACAACTTACAAGTCAATATCGAACGAATGACGAACGAACGAACGAAACAAAACAACGAACGAACTACTAACAACGAAACTAACGAATTTAAACTGTGTGATACAGAGTTATGGTATATTTACCATAAATGTTTCGATCTTTATGATCATCCTGACTGCGTAGATACCTTTGACATTCTGTGCTTTCTGATATTTTTACCTCGTTATGTGCTCCGAATTTATTGAAAAGTCGCTGCTCTTATATTTATGACAAATTGCTTGTTCTGATGTTATTGACCATATCTAGTGTAACGAATTTATTGAAAAGTAATGCTGCTCCGAAATATTTGAGTACCTCGTCCGCTACGATATATCTGATGACGACTGTACTTACATTTGTACAATTATACGATGTAACATACTGCGCTCAAACAATTATATTATTATGTACTTAGCACGTACAATTATACGATGTAACATGCTGCGCACAATCAATTATATTATTATGTTCGTACTTAGCACGCAGCGTTTTGTAGCGTTTGGCGTAGTCCTATGTTTTGATGATTTTTATGTATGGGTGTATTTATTTACCTAAATCATGCCCTGCCCCTTGTGAATATTATATTAGTATCGATACATAACAATTATCAAGGGACACTTTGTGCATTAATTTGGTAGGTACGTATTTATGTGAGTCACTCTTTTATGAAAAGAACATCAAATGTCAACGTTTCATTTTACAACTGCTGTATGGAATTCCCTTGTGAATCAGAACGATTCCGCGTGGAAACTATGCAATCAGTTTGTCAACATTTCTAGAATTTTCAAATCTGCTATAGCGACAAGACATAAAAATGTAACACTGGTTTATAACTAAACTTATACTGTCACTTAATAACGAACAAATAATAAACAACAATAAAATAATGAACAATGAACAATTACGGAAGATATCCCGTAAGTAAGTATAAGTTTATAAAAATGTAAATTCTTAAAAAAAAAAACAACTTTAATTGCATGTAGACTACAGATTAAAAATATGTGTGCAATTAAACCACGAGCTTTTTCACCGAATGTTAACAGTTTTCACAGCGATTAACAGTAACTATGTATAGGTTCTTCCCGAGAGGCGTCACTGTACACCGGGCTGGTAATGAGACCACGTCAAAGGGGCATAAATTCGCCGTGAGCCGGATATTTGCTGACGTGAAACGCTACAGGTCATTATAATTCCTTTTCGGGTATAATCTGTGAACGTTCAATAGAGCGTACAGTATTTGTGCCTGATATGTATGTCTGTTTCAAATTTCTTTATTGGAAATCCGAAATTCTGTTGTGCTATTGATATTGAATACATTTTCAGTTTTCATGACGCGAAGTCATAAAATTCTCGGGTTCCTTTCCTTTAGGTTTTAACTGAAGCACGTCACGCCTCAGCTGATGAGAAACGGGCTGCTTTTTTTTAACGATGTGGTTGTACTTGACGTGCTGAGTTTGCCATTGAGGTACCTCAAAATGAACATTAATTTGCTTATTAATGTTGAAAATGGTATGAAGATAACTCAACGCTTGGTGGACACCCCTCAGGTTTATGCTTATCTCTATTTGATTTCAGAATTACAGCCATCTCGTTTTACTAAAGACCCACCCTACTTTCACGTTTTTGCGCGAGAAACGTTGTAGATTTCAAGTTTACGAGAAGGCAGCAAACCACCATGGCATTTATATAAAATCGCTCCTGAAGTCCCGATTGTCTGACAATATTTGAACCGTAAAGGCTTGATAAATAAATAAATAACTCACTTTAACATTCATAGCATTATTACATTTCATCTCTACGTTACTACATTGGGTTAGTAACGTATAAAACTAGACTGGCCTATCTTCAACACAATCCTGACATTTGAACGGATATAAAGCTAAATAGATACATTTTCATTGACTCTCAGCGCGAAAATGATTCGTCTGTTTTATTTGGAGTTGGGAGTAGCGCCTCGTAAAGAGCAAATAAACATTTCGTCACATTTACTGGAATTATATGAGTGTGGGTACCCTACTTACTTTATACGGTAATGGCTCTTAAGTGGAGTAGATGGAAGACCTTTTGTCCTTCTGGCAGATGGTAAACATTTTTTGTCATCAAATGTTCACATTCCCAATAATAAATTGGAGTTGGAAGTAGCTCCTCGTGAAGAGCAAATAAACATTTCGTAACATTTCCTTGAATTATATGAGCGTGGGTTCCGTACTCGTTTTGTACGAGGATAGCTCATAACTGGAAGATGAAACACTTTTGTCGTTTTCGGAGAAAGTAATCATAATCATGTTGTCACCAAACGTTCACATTCGCAGAAAATAAAAAAGCCGAAAAAGGGTATCCTTGTTCTGGTTTTAACAATCTTTTTATTTGTATACAAGCAAGTCCGAAGTTATGATATTCTACGAAATAATAGATCTTAAATTCTCAAAGTTCTATTTAGCTCACAATAGCTAAAGACAAGAGTAATTATAGGAATCATTTTAAGGTGAAGTTAGGGACAATCTTTGTAGACCATTTACAAAGTAATAGGTCCTAAATTTCCGAAATTCTATTAGCTAGTAAAAATGAAGTAAGGTATTGTCGATGCGATGCAGTGCTTGTAAGTGTGCAATGAGCTTCAGCTGAAAACGCAGATTGATGTGAGCACGCCTGGAGCTGGCAGCACATTAGACTTCATTACTCATACGAATCCTGGAACCTTAACTTAACGGAGCATTTACTTGACAAATTAATCATTTTGTGTCTCAATATTTACTGTTCGTTTTGAGAAATATGTACAAAGATTTATAAGACCCGAACTTAATGTAAATAATATTACTCATTTCAATTGTATTATTCAAAATAATTACTTAGAATATTTCTATATTTGGTCACATTTTAGTCTATTCTGTTCTATCTTCTTTTGAAACCAAAACTTAATTGGCCTTTCGCCAGAGTCCACTTTGCCAGTTTTTTTTGACTTGGTTCCTACTTCGGTGTCATGGAGTTATTCGATTTATAACTTATATGAATGAAAGAATACCCGATTAAATATTAGGATATTTTTATATCTTTTCTCTATTACTAGAGAACCAGACTGCCTATCTATCCAACACATTCTCGGGAACGGTAACAATATGTTTCAAAAGTAATATCTCATTAACAGCACCCGCCATTTCAGAAGGATATAAAAGAAAGTAGGGTCACAGAGTAACGTCTCACACTTTTTTAACAGTATATTAAACATAACATAGCGCCTTTATTCCTCGAAGGGTTGTCAGAGATGTATAGTAACACCCACATTTTGCCAGTTATGTGTCATTATTACAGGACTTTTTCTTTTTTTTTCGTGTTGGAAATCTTCAAATGACACCAACCAATCAGGCGCTAATGTGGAACGTCCCCCAACTAGATGGAACGCCGCCGTTTTTTGACGACACAGTTGGTGCAGTAGCCGAGCTATTGGCTGCTGCGCTGCGTGTCGCGGGTTTGAATCCCGCAAGCAAACAACTTTTGTGTGGTAGTTGTTCCAGGTCTGTCTGTTTGTGTATGTGAGTTTAAATGTACGATCCAGGAAAAATTCCTAGAGTTAACACAGTACTTTTTTTTTAAACTTGATTACTTACTTCAGACGGGATGTAGCAGGCGCAGGATAGAGTGGTATGGTGCAGTATGGGAGAGGCCTATGTCCAGCAGTGGACGTGGAGTGTTTTAGGCTGGAAATGGTTCTAATACAGACTCCAGGGTACCGTGGAAAATTCGTTATTGAAAAAATAACGCTTTGCCCAATAATGCTTTGCCCGACCTGGAAATTGAACTAAGGACCGCTCTGTAGTCGTGCTTGCGACGACTAACGACACAGATATCAACCAATAAAGTCTCAATGTAGGTACTTTATGACATGAGCGTGATGCTGTGAGAGTGGCGCGGCGCATTCTACGAAACACAAGGACATTCATCAAGATATCTAACACGAAAACGTAATACCTTCATCCAACCTAGAATTAATTCAACTACGAAAATATGCAGATATGTACACGTTCCAAAACCCTTGTTATAATAATATTGGGTAATTTGAATCCAGAATTTCTATGCTTGGGGGTTTCTGAGAAAAGCAGCGTTTATCTCACACTTGAGGATATAATGTAAATGTACGTGAGATAATGTTGAGCTTACTGTGTTTTCTTTTCCAATTCCTGGAGTGGTTTTACTTGTACGAAAGTTTTTCTTACTACGAGAAACATATATATTTTGCTGGATTTAGCGTTAAGCCTTTAGGTACTTTTCAGTCCGTGCTCAGTTTGATCTAAATTCAGTATAAATTTAAACCTTTTGAAACTCAGATTACTTCCTCATACCTGATTGCGACAAAAATAAACTGGTTGTCTAAAAAGCCCACATTGAACAATTTAAATACGATGCTGCTAAATTGGCCTCTTTAGCCTCCCTGCTCGCGCAGCAAAAGATTTTCGCAATTGATAGAAGTTTTTCTGTAGGAGGGGTGCGTGCACCAAACTTGGGGAATAACTTCATATTATGAGCTTATCTTCACGCCCAATAAAAAATGATTTAGGCAGTACTTGAGGCGGAAAAAATATTTTTATTTGCAGGAAGTGGTAATTTGAAGATAACATTTGAAATACGGTTATACTTGAAAGTTTATCTACTGGTAGTAAAAGGATTTTTTTAGTGGCGGCCCGGATTCTGGTTTTGTGCCCAGTTGATAACAATATGCTCGCTCCTATTGCATGTCACTTTAACAAAACTTATGAAATGTGGGTGAAGCTCAGTAGCAACACTCACTGATCAGTTAGCGTGTCTCTGTAGGCACGCTCACCTCTATCTACACCTTCGAAGATTAGCGACGACAGCTCTCAATACGTCCCAAATAAAGGTCATTATTTACCTTACGTGAGAGTAACACCAAGCTGCAGCTGCTTGTTCCACCTTGCGACACACAGCTGTGTGAAATATGGCTCAGTGGCCAGTTCCCCAGTCATCCCTACCAGTTAATGTCAGGAAGAAACGTCGTAAACTATTCTGTTTGTGCTATAAATATCTCTGAACCGACAGGTCTCGACCGAACTCACTTCGTACCTTTTACTTTAAAATTTAAATCACTCTTTCAGACTTAATCTTCCAGAAGACGACTGAGACTTAGTATTTATTTATTACCACAGCAAATCCACGCTCACAAAATGGAGTCACGGATATTTTTTTAATAGGTAAACAGTACCGATATCACTGTTATATCCAATCAGGTAAGGCGATCTTTCAAAAAGGAGTCTGCCCACTACATCGTACCATACCATGACCGTGCTATGAACGTAAGAGGCACGGAAAGAAACATGACACGGACTACTGTGTCCACTAGAACGTATCAATAGCATATCATACCCGTTTATAACGGCTTTAGAACGGTCTTCATACGTGGTTATAAACTGTATTCTCTGTATTGAAAAGTATGATACTATACCCAGACAGTTCTGTCACCGACCATTGTCGGCGAAAATATTTTGCTGGTGCCGATACGCTCCGTGCATAGCACGCGACGAGCCATGACTAGATGAGGATAGTCTCACACTTTTGTTATTACCACGTATGAGGACCGGTGCATCTCGTCTTGGAAGAGGACTTTTGGCCGCACTGAGTGGTGTTCCGCCGCTTCCACGAGCAAGTGCCACATGAACGCACAGTGATATAGTACACAAGTGAAGTGTTACTGACGTAGTTTTAAGGTTCTTTTTACTAAAACAATTTGTATTTTATCATATGTATGTTAATCTGTAAGGTTGTGGATCTATTGGCCAAAGTTGCCTGGAAATAAATGAGTGTTGTTGTTTAATGCTGAAAATATGTTTTTGCTAGACACGTTCCTAGCATAGTCATGGTATAGTGAGCAGACTCCTTTATAAGTATTTCATTTCCTATAAATAATTACGGTGTCGACCCTCGTCAATAATGTGGGATTCATTAATGATGTTCACGCGGCTGAGCAGGCAATACAGTCGTGCTGATACATCGACTGTTCGACTTCTAAAGTGAACAAGAAATTGGTACTCCGAGTCTCCAACGTCGAAACACGAGACTCCTTCGTACTTGTATCTAATTGACTCTCAATTTTCTTTAGGAGTGTCTTTCGTATTTTCTTTACTTGCGATTAGATCTTTAAATAGAAAATATATTGGTTACCACTGCCACGTTATGAAACATGTTTAGTTTCACCATAAACAATTTAAATTTATTGAGAATCTAATAGGGATCTACATAATTTGTAACATATTGACAATAGTGCTTAAAACTAAAACCCGAGGACCGACTATGTTGAAATTAAAACCTCATCTATCACAAAAAAGAAAAAGGGTATAACTTTTTGTAATGAAAAAGATTTTAATACCACCTAAAACTTTGGATTAGAACCTTTAAGGTTCGCGCACATTATATCGGGCCGCAGCGGGTCGGGTAGCAGCGCAAAAATTCGCTCAAATCGCTCGTATGTATTTTATATGAACTATCGCACACTATACCGGGGCACAGCCCGTCACTAATGTGCTAAATAAACATTTATCGCTGCATTGCGGCCCGCTCCTCCCCGCTGCGGGCTGACATAATGTGCCCGAACCTTTATAAAACAAAACAGCAGCTGGTGAATTACGGCCATGACTTGACTTTTATATCCCGGGCAGCGTCGCGTTACAAATGCTTTGCCCAACCCTCGTCGCTACGACAGTGACTTGACAACGTAACGTAACACCTAGGCGCGATGGAGCCGGACGACAAGACAGCTTTGTTTGTTTTGGCATCGCGAGAAATAGATCGAGCCCAGGATGTAATACCAATTGTGAAAACTGAAGTACCTTATAATAAGTACCTACCGTGGGAACTCCAAAACTAGACCTTGAAATAAATTACTTGAGTCATGCTTCATGGACTTTCAGCAAAGTTTCTTACTCAAGAAAGTTTTTGATTGCTTTCTTACTTAATGAACTCAGTCGTCTTGACGGTATTCTCTGCAATCAAAATGTAGGGCAATTGTTACTGCCATAAAGGGCTGCAACTTAAAACTTATTTTTATCATTACTTTAGTTCTATTTGTAGTCTGTACATAATGTAGTTTTAAAAGAGAAATTCTTAAATTAAAAAAAATGACTTAAAGAACTTAAAACTGGTTATAACTAGCCGTTTCCGATGTATTAAATGGTGTGCTAAAGTAGAATACCACTACTTAGCACCCCGAGATACAGCATTGTTTATTTAGAAAATCCGAATCGTTCAGCACCGAACGTCATTATTATTATAACCTATTCCTTAATTGCAGTTTCACCGGTAATTTTAAAAAAAAACTGCAGTTCCATATATTTTGACCGTGTAGGTATTACACTTTTGTAGGAAACAGCTGGGTTTTTTAAAATTACAGATTAAAAATTTCTATGTGGCCCTCACACATAAAAAATATTCATCGTTCAGAATGATGTACTTATTACGAGGTAAGTGTTTGTGCGTCGGTGTATTCCACCCTTCTATATTATAACTTACCACCATTCTACGAACATTACTTTGAATTACTGCACTTTGATTAATTCCGTTGTTCCAATGTTCCCAAAATGGCAGGAAATGTGTTCTAACGAGACAATAAATTGAACAATACTGTGAGCTGGCTAATAATGAAAATGTTAGTGTACGGACGTGACTACCAATCTCTACTCATAAAACCCTCGTTTATTTTCCCGTCCATTTCAAAGTTTATGTCTCGAGACCTATTCGATTTTATGTTTTTGTACTTAGTTGTACTTTGTCGAACAGCGGGAAACGTGATGGTCGAGCATTGACACACTACGTGGATATTAAGCGTAGAAACTGCGTTATCATCATCATCATTTCAGCCGAAAGATGTCCACTGCTGGACATAGGCCTCCCCCAAGTGTTGCCACATCGACCGGTCCCGTGCGACTCGCATCCAGAGGATCCCCGCAACCTTCACCAGGTCATCGGTCCACCTAGTGGGAGGCCTTCCAACATAACATCTTCCGGTTCGCGGTCGCCACACCAGAACTTTTCGGCCCCGTCGGCCATCCGTTCTGAGAGCAATGTGCCCTGCTCACTGCCTCTTAAGTTTGGCAATTCTTCGGGCTACGTCGGTTGGTTCTCTTGCTGGATGTCCTCATTTTTGATTTGATCACGCAAGGGACTCCGAGCATAGCCCTCTCCTTTGCTCTTTTGGTGACTTTAAGCCTTCTGATGAGGCCCATTGTGAGCGATCACGTTTCGGTTCCGTATGTAATCACTGGCAACACACACTGGTCATAGACTTTCGTCTTAAGACTTAGTACTAAATACTACATATAAACTTGTTCTTATTTCTCAGATCGGGTACGGGTTCGTTCCATGTTCACATAAATTCTTTTACTTTTCTAACGATTCCAGTTCACAGCGTCAAAGGTTTGAATTCAAAAGTTGTCCCCAGCCATAACTTTGAAAATTTCTTTGAACTGATTTTCCATCGTACGTTCCAGAAATTGTAAAGTCGCGCTTTGTCCGAGAGAATAATAACTGTTTTCACGAAATAAAAAGGGCAGGTAATTCACGAAACGTATAGGTATGTAAATGTAGACGCACCCCGCATTAATTTTCTTGAAGCTTTGAAGATTTGGTTCAGTATCCTAAAATGGGCGCCTAACTTTGACTGCTCAATGAGCCTTGTATCAGGTAACTCGGCATTAGAAATCACATACGCGCTGTTCTACCGTCTAATCGGGGCAAAAATTACAAACCCAAGTACCTAGGAGGATCCTTAACAAGTTGAGAAAAGAGCGAGTGGATTTTACAGTATTAATGTCTTTAGAAATGGTTGTTAATTCAAGCTGGCTACGACTGAATAATTAAAGCAATACTCGGGCAACGGGTACAGAGCTTTGAGGAAAATCATTAGAAAAATAAATATTCGTTGAAACAATCCCGTATCTTTGTTTGTAGTCTCCATCGACTCAAAATATCGCTATCCGCCATTATACTCTTTGTCGTGAATCTGAATAGAAACCTCCCCTATATGGTTGACAAGATCGATTTGAAAATAGAACATTAAACATTGATAGCTACTGGCAATCACTCATTCAGTTACTCCTGTAACAAGCTCACTTTTCTCTTCTGTGCTCGACTGCTCAATTTTATTTCATTGAGTCTGTTTCGTTTCACGAAATAAAGATAGGTATCTATTCTGTGTTGCCTTTCTTCCACCATTTTTTAAGCCGTCACGTCGCAGTCTCAGCTGGCTTCTGATACAAACGAATTGTTCACGCCTTATTTGTGTGTATTCCAGACTTATACATATACAGTATGTACCAGAAAGGTTCGGTTATATTTAATGGTGAGGTACAGACCATTAAATTGAACAACTTCCTCCATGGGACTATCATCGTCATCGTGAAAAAATAATCAGCTGTCCCATACTTTGGGTCGAGTAGGTCTTAGAGTTTTGTATGGGACGGCTGATATTTTTTTGCGTTTACGGTATGTTTATAGAGAAGCTTTTTTTTTAAACTTTGGCCCACACTTGGATTTCTCCTGCATCGTGGGTGCGTTTACAAGCATTTTAACTCACAAACAGCCAGACTCGGAATAACTACTTGCAGGCCATACGAATATTGTTCCGTGCGGAAATCGAACCCGCGACACGCAGCGCAGCAGCTACTGCGACAGCTGTACCGTCAGTTGTTCAGGTTGATGGTGCGTAGCTCACCCGTAAATATGACCACGCCATTCTGACACACGCTGTATGTTCCCACACCAGTCATCGTGTGCTTCTAAATTATTCGTCGGGTTTACTAACGGCAAAACCTTTTATATTCTTCCAAAGATTTTGTCCCCTCGTTTACATGAGAACGGACCGTTTAAGCATTAAATTGTAGCCTTCCACGTAAATCAACCAGACGAGGTTACTGGTTATCCCTCGGGCCCTCTTGACACTAATATTCTTGAGAATAAATATGCCAAACTTTGAATTATCTACTGAATACTTAGAAGTTGAAAACAGTGTTGTGAAATCCTCAAATTAACACCTCGAATAAATGATTAGACACTTAACTCAAACAACGGGCTTTAAAAGGATTATTTAACTAATTAATGTTGAGATACTCTTGCAATTTTAAGATTCAGAGAAATATGGCCGTTTACTTAAATCTATTGCTTAATTTTAAATCTAATCTATAAAGAGTACACTTAATTAAGTGTACTCAAGTAATTACTTTGACGAAGTTCTACGTCCATTCTTTATTACCTTACAACAATAAGCAAGAAAGACATTTCAAATCAAAACCACGTTTCCAGTAACTAGTTAGGGGCGAGTCAGCGTTCAAACTAATTAGTTTGTCCAACATTTATTACAAAACGTAACTAATGCGAAACTATGAGAACAATTTTCGACAATTCAAAAGTGCCTGTAACTGGCCTACTTGAAATAAATGCTTTGATTTTGATTTTAGAACGGAAAAATGCGCTTGGAAAGTGGAGTTGGGTAACATAGATATGAGGCTTCGTTCACGAACAAAAGTTTTGAATTGCAACAGCAACGAGAGTTTAAAAGAGCTTCCGCGGAACTTGTACAACCGACAGCCCGGGTTATTGTATTGTATACAGGGCTAGTGTCCGCAACTCCACGTCCAAAGCGCCTTAACTCCCCGAGAAAGGCCAGCAGGGCCTTGGTGTTGCTGGCAATCTCGCGGAGAGTACCTGGGTTACCGTTGTACTTTGTCCTGTATGTTGCAACCTCTGGGCAGTGCAGAAGCATGTGGGCTGCTGTTTCGTCTTCCTCCATGCAGGCTCGGTACAGTGCAGCCGGGGTTAATAAACCTTTTCATTTTTAGGGTTCCCTAGCTGAATGGCAAAAAACGGAACACTTATAGATTCGTCATGTCTGTCTGTCTGTCCGTCTGTATGTCACAGCCACTTTATTCCCAAACTATTAGGACTACATAGTTGAAACTTGGTAGGTAGATGTATTCTGTGAACCGCTTTAGGATTTCTATAAAAAATAAAAGCTTAAGGGAAGGCTCCACGTACATGGAACTGAAACTAAAAAAAAATGTGTCCCCCGCCCCCCCCTCTAATTTATAAAGTAAGGAGGAGAAAAATTCTAAAAAAAGTAGGATTGTAGAACGTAAAAAAAAATTTCAACAAAAATTGGTTTGAATAATATTTGATGTTTAGTTTGTGAGATATGGGACTTTTTCATCAAACTGCAACAGTAACTTTGTTTTTCATTAACATACCATAATTTGTTTTGACATGGAAAAAAAATTCTAGTGCGAGCAGGGTTTGAACCTGCTATTTTTCTTTCCATGTCAAAACAGCTACAGTTCCCTACGCAGGGTTTGCGTATAAAAATATTAAAATACCATAATTTGTTTTTCATTAAAAAACAAATTTAGTTTTGCTGTTGAATGTTAATATATATATTTTTTTTAATATAATTGTAATAATACAACACAACATATGAATGAGCCTTTAAAATATTTTTATTATATTATTTGGTGCTACGGAACTATGTGTGCGTGTGAGTACGACTCGCACTTGGCCGGTTTTTATGTCTTTTACGCTAGTAATAGTTCTGTCCGTTTAGACAATAGTACAGTTTGTATATTGGTGGACCAAAACCATATTAATTATTTTCTAAGCACAAAATTTTTATAAAAAGTTCCCTTTTTTAATTTAAAAATTAATCTTACGCAAAGACAAAACCACCAAAAATACTTTCGGCGTTCAGGGCCCACCTCTTGTAGTAGTGTAACTTTAATGTCACTTCAGTGTGGGAAAGAGATGGAACTATACAAGGTCATGCCATCAGTTCTTTTTCAATAAAGTAACAACACAATAGGCGTGCGTTAGAAACAAAGTTCACATGCCAACTCATTCAATTAATTAATATTCATTAGCCCAAATCGCATTTGATTCAATCTCTCTCACAATAAAACAGCCCACTGGCTACTCATTCTGTGAAACAAAAACCCCTGCCCCCATATTCGCAAACGCTTTGATTGGGGCTGAGGGCAAGATACAAACTGAATGGTGTATTACCGTAGCTCGCTCTAATATTCATGTACGCTACGAACGTAGTGACGAAACACCGTAGCCGCGTAACCGCGTAGCAGCGTAACCGCGTAGCCGCGTAGCCGCATAGCCGCGTAGCCGCGTAGCCGTTTAGCCGCGTAGCCGCGTAGCAACGTAGCCACGTAGCAGTGTAGCCTCTTAGCCGCGTAGCCCACATACTCATCGCGATGCGACCTTGTGTCCTTCACTTCCTTCCTGATTTTAGCTTAGAGCATTCCACGAGCCGTAGAATGCCGCTTGCCATTTACGATTCTACGACCTCTCGCAAAATTTGAACATTACAACATCTAGAACAGCTGATCGCTGCCAGAAAAATAATGCTGCGGTTGTTGACAATACAACATACATTAAATATGAGTAGTTACGAGACGGTCATTTCGAAAACTGTTTACGTGAAACCACTGGTTTTAATATTAATAAAAGCAAGAGTGATAAATACAATACTTTGTAATTACAGTAATGAATTATGAATGAGTGAAGCGGGACGACGCTGGATGCTGTCATTCCCTATATTAACTCGTACATTTACCGCAGACAATGTATCAGTTAAGTGGGGAGGTAGAACAGTGCGATCTAATAATCACACGACATGAATAATGATGCAGCTGACAGTACCAAGTACATAATATGGGCCAAGTTTGTTAGTGTTAAAGCATTTATGAGATAATGCACAAGTTACTATTTGTTTACAGAAAGTTGAAAGCTAAGAGTTTGTAGTTACACCTACCAAACAATAAAGTGTATGGTGTCTTTATTTGTGTGAAACTGCAGTATAAATAGTACGCAATGAAATTCGAGAAGCTTTATATTTTATCTAAACAAACAGCCGCGATTGATATGACGGCGCGGTTGGCGCAGTGGCTGAGCGATTGACTGCTGCGCTGCGTGTCGCGGGTTCGATTCCCGCACGGAACAAATATTTGTATGGCCTACAGGTAGTTGTTCCGGGTCTGGCTGTTTGTGTATGTATGTTTAAATGTTTGTAAACGCACCCACGATACAAGAGAAATTCCTAGTGTGGGCCAAAGTTTAAAAAAAAAAAACGGAATACCGAGATCAGGTTTAGTTGTTAGATTTTATTACTAGTGAAAAATAAAACAACAACATAAAACGCCCGCAGGAAAATTCTGTGAAAATGGAAACGTGAACCATGCAATTCGAAAACAAAGAAAATAGAAAAGGGGTTCTCTTTTCACTGGTCCCTAAAATCTCAGTATTTGTTACATCCCGGGGCAAATTGCGGTGGAGTTCAAGCCGAGCTCGCCATGAATCTGTTTGCTCTCTTCACTTCATGAAATTTTTATCAGCCGACCGTTGAGAGTTGAGACACTCAACGACTGACCCCGGCGAAGCGATACTTGGATTACTAACTCTTTATTACCTGTTTAACTGAAGCCGCTTCGAGATAAACATTATTTCTTGAAAATTCTGAATCAAAATTCGATTATATTTCACAGGCGTTTTGCGCAGTCAACAGATTTTCATGGCAGAGTACCAAATCCATTACTCTCGAGAATACAAGTTTATGGTGAACCATAAAGTTAACGAAACGTAAAAATAAAATGTTTCGGAAAGTCTCTACAGCATAAAATGCTTAACGTCAACGTAAAATCTAAATTCCGAGTTGAAAAAGCGAACGTTGTTTACGTTGAGACAGCATGAGCGTATTTGTCCAACTTTTTGCTGACGTCACGTCACGTCATAGTTCAGTAGTAGGAGGACCGCGCTGAAGCCATATTGGAATATTTTACCGACGGCACGCGGCGACGTGAACAGAAAGGCGGTCATAGTCAAATGCGAATCGAAAATATCGATGAGTGGAGCATGTTGCCGGCATCGATAGCTCTCCAGGTAGACCGAGTTACACTAAGTGTATTAAGCTATCAATATTTTCAACATACCGATATCGGTTACGAGTTAACAAAATAGAATATTGAAATGTTCATTTAAATATTTTCTTGGGCTATCTGTTTAGAATTTGCATTGATATTTGAGTCTAGCAGATTAAAACCTTCCCCAGTTCAAATTGTTGAATTATTTTTTATTAGTACAGTGGAAACAGTTTACAATGAATTTAAACATGAAACATAGAACTAATTGATATTTCAATATATACTGACCCAGTTTTCACTCCAAATGCATCAAAATAAGGCGGTATTTTTTGTTGTTGGGTGTTTTAAATTATCGTTATATTATCTCGGTTAATTTTGATGTTCAGCTAAAGAAGTAATGAAAAAAACTATAGTCATTGCAACCTTGTGAAAAGGTACTGTTAGAAAATATTAAACATTTAAGATTCAGAACATATCTTCTCTTTAAATGTATAGCCAGAGTCAGTCAGAATAGTTCATCGCCCTGTGTGACAATAGAAGACTAGTATATTATAAGCTCTAGGTACTTCATAGGTTAACGGAACATTGTCTCGGAGCGTTGTCCGTCGCCGGCGGAATTCTATTTGCTCTCGGTCTACCGCTCCGGCTCCATCGGGACTGGCACGACAACTATGTACTAAGTTAGCTCTATGGACCACTATTGTCTTGGGGTTGCTGCATGCCTTCTACACCACAATTGTTTTACAGCAGCGAAATACAACTACGAAGAAATAAACTGTAGAAATAAGGTTATTTTAAAACTAACTAAATTGTAAGCCATAAGATTGAATTTTTTTATTGAAAGCAAAATTGTGGTTTAGGAACAAGATTTATTGCTTGGGAATGTTCCAAATCTTAGAGCTTATATGATTCAATCGCTGAAAGATTTACAGGAGAAAATAGCTCCATTTGTGATTCGGACGAAAACTCATATGATACGAACGGTTGTTAACATTTTATTAAAATATATAATTGAAATAAACACTGTTTAACATCAGCTAAAAGTATATAAAATCTAAAAACCGAAAGTATTTGTTTGCATTTCATTAATTAAATTACTTTACACAGCGGAGCGGAGCAAAATTGCAAACATTCCACTTTATATTGTGTCCGCGCCTCGGTACAATATATCAACAAACATAAACAAGTAGACCAGCCAATTTCAAGCTCAAGGAGAATGTATGAAACTTGTGAAAGAGAATCGTTTACGAATTTAGTTCACATTCGTCAAGTGATGAAAGAAAAACAAACCGTTCTGAATAGAAATATTTGAAGCAGCGTAATATTACGTGAGAGTTACTTTAATGTTTCTCTTATTCATGAAGTCTTATAACATATTGCTTATCTTTGTAGTAAAAGTTATTCCCAGCACACTAATAAAAGTTTGATTTGTGCATCCCGCAATAAATAAAGAGCGAACCGCTGTCTGATAAATTATTGTTTTATCTTTGTGGTCTGGCAAGCCGCCATTTGTTGAACTTGAATTATAAATCAATCTCCGACCGATTTTACAGGTAATTGAGCCTCTGAACTTAATAATACTTAGTTGGTGGTAACTGGTGGAAATTATTGCGATACTATTGTCTAACGAGTACTACTGTCTGTGGAGTAGACCGCATCCAATTTGGTCCCATTCGATGGGTCGAATTTTCAGCAACTAACTGGTTATAATTTCGTACAAACCAATTAAACTTTTCTTATTTTAAAACATGAGCAGTTAGCTTAAAATTTATGAGAATGGAATGGAATTGAAATTATTTCAGATCTCTTGACAGTAGACTTACAGGCTCCTGGCGGAAAGCCAACTTAGTTCAAAGATAGATTAACTAAAAAAAATTAACGACTCAACCTCATTGGCTGATTACTGAATGTAAGCCGTATCGTCATCGCACGCATCGGGCGTATGTCTGGTGGTGTAATCACAAATATGAAAGTGTCAGGGAAAAGTTCTAACTAACCATCGAATAATAAAGCTTCAATGGTGTTGGTCCAGAGGTAACGGCCCCGTCTCACGATTGTCTAGGTCGTGGGTTCGAACCAAAGCTGGAGCATTAATTTGTGTAATTGATTTCTTTGTGTGATTGATAAAACGGTGAAGAGAAACATCGCACAAGGGAAACTTTGTAGAAACGGCATGCATGTCCCAGAACCAAAAAATCATGAGAAGACATGTGACATCTAAGAAACCGCAGAGGACACGCGTGGTGGCTCACTCCCTCTCATAGGAAAGGAGGCTTGTGTCCCAGCAGAGGGAACATTAAAGGCTGATTATACATGCTAATGTTTTAGTTTTCCAAGAAGAGTGCATCGTGCAGATCAATCAGCCAGTACTCAAGAACAATGAATCTATCTGACTGGGGTTCAGTTTGTCTTGATTAATCTACAGGTACAAAGCAATTAACAGCTATAATTATACTTTAAAGGGATTTGGATATTCGTCTGAATTAACTTAATACGGGACTAAAGGATTTTATTTTAATAAACGCTTACTCTAACTTTTACCGTGAAACATGGAATACATAAATTGCTGTTTCAGCGTAGTTCCTGGGAGTCCAATTTTGTCGATTTCGGTCGTCGTTTCACGAACTATGAAGGATTATAATATGGAGTGATTTCAGTAACGTGCTTACGGTAGTGTGCTCAGCAAAGTTTGGAAGTCCTAACTAATGTCATACGTGTGAAAATTTGTTGGTTTGTCACGCCGACCTGTGTTAGGACATTATTATCCTGGTAGGATGTTCCCGAGGGATAAATTCCGACCTGCGAGCAAATTCGCGGGCAAAAGTTAGTTATAACTGTGAATATGGAGTGATTTAGCATATTTATGAGGAACAGGTAAGGGCGCTTTGTCTTTGTGCTCGGGGAGAGCCTTATGCCTTTGTTCGTTGTCGTTTGAGGATCACAATCTGTATACCTTAGAAATCCTATCTGATCAGTAGGACAGCGTCCCTTTAGTACAAGCAGGGTTTGACATCATGACGACACGGCTTTGTGATTGCCAGCTATTATGATCTGGAAAATATAATTGTTAATTCAGCAGGGCAATGTAATGGTCCCCCACAAACACCTGACATTATTATAATTTTAATATCACTAACTTACAATTTGTTGTTGCTTATATTTAAGGTACAACGGTTAAGGACTGAAGTTTTTACGACTTCATCATTAAAACTCCTGTGGAACATTATTCTTGAAGTATCACTTTAATTAGCCACTTGTGTACAAAATACCATTATTATACACAATAACTATCAAACACCGCCAACGTCTTGAAATTAATTTTATTTCATTTGAAAACTGACTCTAAGATGAACATTAAAAAGGCTGTTTTCACTAACTTGGCAAGTGCAAACAATGGATTTTCAACGTTCGGCTCAGTGCCGAGAGTTGAAATCGCAATATTTCAGTTAATATTAAACATTCGTTTAGGTGTTCCTTTTGTAGTAAAAACGGACGTTAGCTTCTATTTAGAAACGGTCACGTAAAGCTGTTCCTTGCGTCGGAGTTCATAAGCCAGTGAATGAATGACGTATCTGAAGCAAAGGCCTTTGTGAACATGACGCTCCTACTCCAATAGCTGTTGATTGTCGCGACGGGCTTTGAAGTCTTTTCATTTCTTAATGACGCTACCTACGCAAATGAAAAGAGAAGAAAATGTGTTAACTGCCTTCGTTGTTTCATTATTCTCTATTGTCGTTGTCATTGTCCAATACTCAATACTCGGGGTATAGATGGGTATGGTTTTTATCAAAAACAAACAAAGATTCGAACGAAAGATATAACATTGACTGTATTTTACGATAGTACTTTTCACATTCAAAGTTGTTAACTACTCAATATCTACGACGCGGATGCTGTAGCGATGGAAATTTCATGGCATTGAGAAAGGACATAGACACAAGAGTTGATATGCCCAGGATAAAGATTGAGCGTGAGAGGGTGTGTCGATAAAAAATAAAAAATGTGCGACGAGTATCGGGATGACACAGAGCGAAATGAAGCGTAAAACTCAAAACCGTTCATGATGGAGGATTCTGTGGACGCCTGCTGCCCCATCTAGGGGACATAGGACTTTAAGTCAAGTCAAATTGATTATAAATGTTACTGTGAGAGGCAGCCGCGCCCTCGTTTATGGCGAAATGGCAATAACTGTCCCCCGACTCAACAGGTGACACAGTATTGCATTAAAAACGACTATTTTTAAATCTTACGTTAAGCCAAATCCAGTTTTACATTTAAATTGTTAAAACACAAATCCGTGAAAGCCAATCGATGTAAAATGTCAGCATCTACCTGAAATAGCGGTGAACGAAACATAATATTGAGTAGCTCTGTCCAATAAACGAGAGCAGAGTTTTATTTAGGGAAGCCAGGCAGTTTCTAAGTGAAGGTTTAATCCTGAAGATGGCTTACCGCCAGTAAAAACTATACCGCTAAGTTCTGAAAACTGCTGACGAATTTTAAACTGCTCTCACCTTTCTTCATAGTCTGAAAGTCTAAAATGCTGCACAAAAGTCCGTCTAAAAACTGCATTTGTTATACTAAAAACACAATGCTTCTGCCTGCCTTATATTCGTGATCTACAAACCTACACGTATGAAAACAAAGAGAAGGCGTACTACAACATACAAGGCCGATTGCGTATTCATCAGAATTCTCGCTAACGTGTATTTTGATCCTAGCCTACACATGTTATTCAATAACGCTGATTCGAGATACAGCGCATGATGTACTCCGAAATGTAAATGAAGGCATAATAGTAAATCAATAGCGATAACAAAGCAGACACGTGGTTGTTACCCACGTTACGATACGATTTCGAAGTTTCAATCAAATCGTGAATAGTTTACAACATTTAGCGGTAAATGAACAACAAGATAAACTATTTGAATGTTGAAGTCAAAAATTGGTTCGGAACTTGTTAGTGGGTAATTAATTATTTCGCGTCTACCAAAAGTATAACGAGAGACATTTACAGCGGGGTCTGAATACAACCCGACAAAAGTAATTATATTTTTTTCTAAACATCCCAAATTCAGTCGTAACTATGCAACCATGATGATTTAACCATGCGATATGAAACATTTACATTGCATTTACACAATAGCTGCTTTATTAAAGAGTTCTAGCTTTTTTACGTCTATTAGAAATGAGAAATTCTTTAATGCTTATTAACTGTGGCGAGTAGTAGGCAGAGCCATGTCACGTCTAATCGAAAGCCGGCTTGTTGCCGGACATCCAGCGGTCGGGATCGCTCCGTATAATTGATTCTTGGTATAATAGGTGATGCATCCATACTGAGTGCGTGAAAGAATTTTCTGATCGAATTTTTTAGAAACGTAGTCTTAAAAGAGTAATTGGAAATGCTTTTGTTAAAGATTTGTGGACCTTTATAAAAACTGACAGGCTATTCGTAGAATCACAAATCATTACGGGGTAAGTCAACGCGATGCAGCTGAAAACTAGTATTTCACATGGAGAGACTGAGTATCAGATCTCCACAACCCAGTTACTGGCTAATAAGGGAGGAGGATCAACGGAGTGACCTATGTTTGTAATGGATGGTCACCCATCCACGGACCAACCTCGGCTTTGCTGTTTAACCTTGAAGATCGACCCTCGCGGTTGTTATATTATAAGAGTACGCTAAAAGAATTCATAAAAACATAAGTAAAAACACAACAGCCTTATTCAATTTGGAACGTAGATAAATCTGACCTGTGGATTTTTATTTCCTCTTCAAATCAATAAAACATTTCTCTGAATCCAATATTTGTATCTGTTTAATATTTACCTTCTCCTTAATCTCGTTAGTGTCGATGGGTGCGACACGTGTGGGAGCGAGACAAGGACCGCGGTCTACCCCCCACACTACTTGCACACTCACCGCGTGAATTGACGTCACCACATTGACGAGTACAAAAAGTAGGCAGGTCCGGTGCTCCATACAAGAAGTGAAAATGCAGGCATGAACACACATGCACCTACAGCGAGTGCGAGCACACTCGTGACTGTTAATTATTTCGTATACTTTGAGATCGTCGTACGCATGCGTCAATGAGTAACGTTGGCAACACTGGAGCCCCGGACGCCCTAGGAAAGACATACACGGACCCTTCAGAAAGGTCAAGTGGGTAGTACTCGCAACCGGCACACGTGTATTGCCAGATGAATAAAGGAGTATGTAAGGATCGTATCAGGTGGCGTTTTATAGTTTCTACCTACCTCGCATAAGAAACAGTTAAGAGAAGAGTAAAGCATGAAGTAGACTTGTTTTTCGTATAAATGTGAGGAGTAGTTAGGCAACACTTTCTACAGAATTTCCTTACGACCGGCCTGAATAAAAGGAACCCTTTTAGTGAGAGCTCGAGAACTTTAGGGTTTCTTAAGAACTCCGTTAAACCGTTCCGAGCCATATAAATAGCAATATGAATAGCTAATTGAAAACCGCTTGTTATTTTGTTGAAAAAATGGTTTTGTGTTACAGGTTGTGCTGGGGGATTATTATGTTGATGTACCTATTCTAATTCTATTATTTTATTATTCTATTTTTCTTATTTGGGTACATTAGTACACAAATAACAAAAATAGAGTTTGTTAGAACCCAGAATTATGTTTCTTACAGCAAACCTCATTGCTAATTAGGTATGGTAATTCAGAGTTTAATGTCTTTGTTTTCGGAACAGTCAGTCAGTCGTCAGTTTTTTATAAATATTTTTTTTTGGTAGGTTACCTACTGATGTTTAAAAATGTCAACACATAGCAGGTTAAATTTATATAATCGCTTTAATTTATTTGTTTAAATGTGAGTGAAACCACTTGCACTAGTTGCGAAATATGAATTGTGACTTGTGACGTAGCGTGGGCAAGACTTTTGAGACTATACAGGATGTTATGTGGTCGTTCCGTATTTGAGGAGACAGGAAAAGGTGCTGCTGTAAAATCCTCATACAAAAGCGAAAACAGTCAAATATTTATTTACAAAACCCCGTTGACATTTTATTGCCTTTCATACTTTTATTACTTTGTACACATTTATTACTACGATCTTACGCTATTCTATAAAAAATGAAAAACTTGTGCGATATTATCCTGGTGAGATCATCTTGTGTCGGGAAAAGTACCTAACTACCTCACAGTTTTAGGGAAAATTGCGCAAGTTTGTTGTTAAAACAGGCCATGTTTTTCAAAACATTCTTATACTGTTATTCACTTACACCTGTTTGTTATACGATAATTGAGATTACATTTAATTCTCACATACAACTGTTTCACAACTCGCTCCCAATAAACACGCTCTTGTGAAATAACTCATTTTCTTAGAACAATATAAGCAATTAAAACTTCTCTTTTACCAGCTCTCGATCAACCAGTTCAAGATCTTACATGAATAGATCCGAATTCTTCATTTAAACTGTAGTCAACAAACTTAATGTTTCTATGAATCTTAGTTCTCGGAAATACGTAACATTTAGACGACGATTGAGTTAGTTTAGTACATTTGGAAGCGCGCGCTTTTGGTATTTATTACCATCTTTGTTTGTTCCTCTCGGTCGTGTATCTAAACGGTGTATCTCTGGAATTAATTCGTGAATCCTGGGAAATAACGACAGAAAACGTTGTAATGCTAACAAATAGTAAGCTACAATGTTTATTTTTACATTCCTACTCAAGTTATGCAATGAAAATTCAAACGTGAGAATCCGTTTCCTTTTAGTGTTTATTTCTTAACTAAATGTACTTATATAAGTACATATACAGAATCAATGAAGTACCTGGGGTACTTCATTGATTCTGTTCGCTGCAGGTGGGCACCTAAGCAGTGAACACTATTAGATGAAATGCACGAGGATGCATGAGCGGTAATTTTGAAATTATCAAGTGAGAAAGTATTTTTTTTATGTAAAAAGAAATATACTTTGTCTTATCCACATTGAGAGCGAGATTATTCCTGGCTAGTCATGACAAAAATAAATCTAAGCCCGTCTGTGCGTAGCAGTAAACTTCCGGCCAGGTATCAGCTTCAAACAAAAGCGCTGTGTCATCGGCGAAAGTTATGATCCTTCCGCTGGGCATTTTGAGCTCACAGAGGTCGTTGATGCAAGTTAGAAATAATGGGGGACCAAGAATGCTGCCCTGTGGCACGCCATGCACGATGGGAAGGTCACTACTAGTTCATTCATCCACCCTAACCCTCTGGAATCTGTTGGTGAGGTAGTCAGAAAAAAGCTCAAGCTGTGTATCCCTTACACCAATATTAATAATTTCTTCAGCAACAGACGAACACAGCAGTGGTTGCAGTGGGACGTAGACTGTGTCAATGTCAATGGCTTTGGCCAGGTTCATGAAAATTACAATTACTTTTTTGTTCACATATTCTAGTTTATCAGAAACAAGCTTAGAAAGATAGTAAATGGCGTCGCTAGTCGACAGGCCAGATCGAAAGCCGTTCTGAGAAAGAGATTGCAGTAAATTGTTTTCCAGGTAGTCGACCAGACGCTTTTTAATGATCATGAAAAAAGGAATAGTCAATAAATGAGATTAAATGAACGTAGAGGGTTGCATTAATGATTTTAATTATTATAATTCTGTAACTACATACGTGTTACGGTCGCGAATCATATTTTGTTTCACATATAGCCTGAAACTGACCTGCAAATTCCAAAAAACCTAAGAAAATTTGAATTTCGCACTAACCACACGATAAAGAAGAAGAATAAAGAAAGTAGTACGAATGTCACCATGGATTATTCTATTCTATTTACATAACTTAACACCTGACTATCATATCAATGATCATACACCATATTTGTGCGTTATGTTATGACGCAATAGAGTGTCAGAAATTACTTTTGACTTTATAATTTTTTGAACAAACAGTAGATGAATTTTAAAATGGACTTCTTATCGAATTGTTTTTAACCTTTAATAATAGGTACTTCTAATTTAATTCGAATTTTGCCTAACAGTGGGACAATACGGGCTAGCAACAACAACAACAAAAATCATGGATTATTTATATTACTGTTCGGAAAGGTAAATTAAAAAGCAATTATAAAACACAATTAAATAATTATCAATTTAATAGATTAAATCATTCTTCCTCTTATCTAATACATTTTTAAATATTTTCAAAAACAAAAGTCAACAAAACATTTAAAAATATAATATAATATTTTATGTATTTTATTATTTTTTAATAATATTATTATTCGACATTCGACATCTTGGTATGGGCATGTGATGAGGAGGGACGAATCGCATGTGACTAAAAGAGTGATGAATATAAACGTGGATGGATGGAGAGGGAGAGGAAGACCAAAGAAACGATGGATGGATTGTGTGAGGAATGATATGCAGGTGAAAGGAGTAAATGATAGCATGACGGTTGATAGAGGAGATTGGAAGAAAAAAACGTGTTGCGCCGACCCCAAGTAACATGGGACAAGGGCAGGAAGATGATGATGAATATTATTATTCGACATGTTACATTTTTATAGGTACGCGTTACTTATCGTATCGAGTTCCAGCGAATTTAGTTCTCGGGTTCTGAAAAGAAAGAAAATATTTTGTTACTACCTATTTAAAACAGAAACACAAAAACATTTGATTTTGCTGCTATCAAAATGTCCAATGAAACCTGTCAAATAATGAATAATTATGACTGATAATTACTTTTTAATCAATAATATAATTCCACAAAAAAAACCTCATGAATAAACACCATTTTAAAAATCCACATCATTTAATACACATTTTAAAATAAAAATTAATTATATTGCCAGGATTAAAAGCCTAGATTCCAAGGCCGCGCGATTAAATTGTATAAAGTAGACGTCTTTGATAGAATGAATTATTAGAATGTCAAGAAATCGAACATTGAGGTTATGTTTTACTCCGATTTGTATTCTTTTAAGTTAAAAACTTTATAACGTTGCAAAATGAATGGTTTCCTGATGATAATGTAATCAATTCCGTCTTTGTTATTGTATATGCACAGGCAAATATCAACTCTATGTTCTTGTGATACGACGCAAAACAAAGAATCATACATGTGACGTCATGGCTAGCATTGGATATTGTGTCAGAGTATGTCAAAATATTTTTCGAAATGCGTGTAATGAATTAGGTTCTACAATATTACTTACTTCTTAATCCAAACATGCCCTTCCTCTCTTCATCGGTGTAGTCAGCAAATTTGTTAATACCGAACGTAGCACTACTGCTTTGTGAATTCAGCTTATTGATCTTTTCCAAACTCTGGACAAAGACACGGAAATGTGCCTGTTTATCCTCTTCATCTTTGTAAGTCCTTTCGAAGTCCTTTATGAACTGCTCGAACAAGGCATTAGCATTGCTCACGTCATAATGTGGTTTTTCTGAATGAGGAGCAGCGCTCGCCATTGCGACCACTACAAGTATCAACACTACACTGACTGACAGAACGCATATTTAACACAACAATAGTGATAGGGTACTTGTTTCTTTGTTAGCACAGCTGCTATAGGTTTTTTTTTATCTATAATTATGATAGTCAGATGTGGTATCTACTCTATATTCAATTAAAAATATGTAAAAATTTTAGTGTCATCTCAGAAAATTTGCCGTTTCGTGTATGTAGTTGTTTTGCTACTTAGACGCATCTACAATTTTAGGTATCTAACCGTACTTACACTATTATTGAGACAGTGATGCATTGTTCTTGCGCCGTTTGAGTCACATTGACGGGAGGCGCTTGCGTTGGTAAGCATGTGTTTATGGCGGTAGTTCCGATAAAGAGCACGTGCCAAAAGATCTATTATTATACATTTAGAATAGCCATCCTGCCGTTTCGCGCGGCGCCACCCTCTCAGGTCACAAAATTATGCTATCTTTCCAGCAGGAACCACAAAAGATACATTCACAAAATTTTATGGTAATCGATAGGGGGTGGTTCCGGTGCTTCACATGATCGAACTTGGTGACACATCGGGTCATTCGGTTGCAAATGACCTTCCCTATATCCACTTAACAGATTGCCGACATTTAGCTATTACCTTGAATATTATGGTTATTTAGGTACAGATTAAGTAAACAACAGAGATACCCAATTCAATTTATTTTTTACCTATTAATAACAGTACCCACATACAATGCACACGCACGGCACGGTTGGCGCAGTGGCTGAGCGATTGACTGCTGCGCTTCGTGTCGCGGGTTCGATTCCCGCACGGAACAAATATTTGTATGCCCTACAGGTAGTTGTTCCGGGTCTGGCTGTTTGTGTATGTGAGTTTAAATGTTTGTAAACGCACCCACGATACAGGAGAAATTCCTAGTGTGGGGCAACCTTTTTTTTAAAATAAAATAAATAAATAAAATAAATGACAGTAACGTGTGTTAATTTTATTTCTTACTATTAACAGCTGTTGTCATTTATTTTATTCGAAATGTACGTTCTTCACAAGTCTCTTGTCACCATTATCGCACTCGCGGATAAATTATTCTGGCTTATCTGAAAAAGAAAAGCAATTATATTGTTAATTGATAGAAAACACCATGGAACGACTACTATAACGGATCTAAATATATGTATAATTAAGGGGGGGAGGTGTGGAGGAGGGGTGGAGTTCGGGTCCCACATGGAAAAATTTAAGGATTTACATACTTTTTTTTATAATTTTTAAAAAATCTTATTTTCATGTTATGTTTTCGTAATTTTTTTGACATTATAAATCTGATTTATGTGGGGAGGAAAGACCCCCGCCCCCCTAAGCCACTCAATGTGGCGCAGTCAAAGGAAGCCCGGTCGACGGAGGCTCCTACTTCTGAATAGTTTAAACAAAAATCGCATCGCTCGCCCTTGCATCCTAAGTTGTCTGTGTTGTCTGTTGTCTGTGACTCTACATTTTATGCAGAGGAACCTGCACCTGATCTGCTTTTTTTTCGGTTTTATTGTCATTTTCGTGGTTTTCGGGGTCGCTGATAATGAAAATGAGGTCAAATGAAAACAGAAAAACAAAAACTAAAAAAAAACAATTCTCATTTTTTTCTTCAACTTCCCCTGATTCAATGTTCACCCTTCGCCACTGTTGTGTCCTGTGTGAGTCTAATAAATACTTTTTCTTTTTTTCTAACCGGGCACAAAACCGAACTCCGCGGCTGCTAGTGAGAATTTTCTGATGGAATAACCCAATAACCCATGCTCAGAAGTCGCGGTTGCGACTACTAGACCAATGCAGTCGAGGCCAGCTTTCCGTTTTCAAAAAGAGCTATTCAACAACAACGTGGATTTTTATCTCGTCGTATGGGACCTGATCTAAAACGAATTAAGCAGGCAAAACATCTCGACAATAATGTGGCATTTCACTAAATCTGAAAAATCGGCACTCGGTGCTGTTATTAGTTAGCCTCGTGCCCCTCTAGTTTTGATAAAAAAAAACATTGAAATTATAATTGTATTCGTAGATATTGCCGAAGGAAGCAGAAAATACGAGGATATGAACAATATTATAATCATTTGTAAAACATACGATTACGAACGAGTCGCAAAACAGATTATTTCCTGATAATCATGTAACCAAGTCCGTCTGTTGTTTGCACGCAAATAATTCTAACGTTCATCTCTAAGTTCCTTTGATAGCCTAGGTAGATAATTACGAACCACCTCTAATATGTACAGTACATACATAGGTACTTAGATAGAATAAAAAAACGAAGTCATCGCCGACTACATTCAGTATTTTGTCAAAGAAGGTCAGTCAATTAGATTTTAATTTTCTAAAAAGATAAAATTAAATTTAAAATTTAAAAAACTCCTATCGCAACAAAGAAAAGCGAACAAACATTTGAAAAGTCAAAAAAATTACTGAGCCGTTTTTGATAAAACATGTCTAATTGTAATATACACATCATGACCTTTCATTTGATACCCCACTTGAGTATATTTAAAAATATTCGATTATTCATCATCACCCGCATGTCTAAAATGGCTGAACTGATTTTGATAATACAAGTCTAATTGTAATATACACATCATTTGCTGACATGTGATACCCCACTTTGGTATATTTGAAATATTCGATTTTTCATCCCCCAAATCTAGTAAATGGCTATACCGATTTTGATAAAACATGTCTAATTGTAATATACACATGCACTTTCATTTGATACCCCACTTGGGTATATTTGAAAATATTCGATTTTTCATACCCACTTTCATCCCCCACAACTAGTAAATGGCTGCACTGATTTTGATAATACAAGTCTAATTGTAATATACACATCATTTGCTGACATGTGATACCCCACTTTGGTATATTTAAAAACCATCGCCAAGAAACTAGATTTACTAAAAAACTGCATCCAAATTGGTTCAATCGTTTAAGAGCTACGGTGTCAGAGACAGACACACACACATTGCGGTCAAACTTATAACACCCCTCTTTCTGCGTCGGGGGTTAAAAATACAACTCGCCTGTCTGTAATCCATACAAGTATTGCTCTTCTTCTTTCGTATAATCAGCGAATTCGTTGATATCGAACGTAGCACTTCCACTTCCAGGGCTACCATCAAAGGCATTCAATCTGTTGATATCTTTCAAATTGTCGACGAAGGCATTAAAATGTATGTTATAATCCTCTTGATCTTTGTAGTGCCTTTTGTAGTCCTTTATGAACTTCTGGAATAAGGCGCCAGCCTCATTCAGGTCGTATTGTGGTTTTCCATTAGAAGTTTAGAAGCATTCGCGGTCCCTATTGCCAACACGGCTACTACAAGTATCAACATTATACTGACTGAACGCATTTCGAAAGCAAAAGAAGAACTGTTTTCTTGTACCCGCAGCTGCTATTACGTTAACACCTGGTTAAAATTTCGCTTAAGCATTTTATTATGAACACAAGGACTATGACTAAATAATTATTTATGGTGATAATATATTATGACCACAACTAATCGTACCAATTAGGTACATATTACGGGCGGGAACAGTGTATTGCCACGCGGTACTGGCCGTTTGTTATTAAACACTGGTTTCTGCCAGCGATTTCTTCCGCGTAGAAGAAACATACCACTCACGCGGTTATAGTGTAACTTTCCAGCCATGAAATATTTTTTGAAATCAGATTGACAGTTTCGGATATTACCACCTGCCTCCAAACGTATAAACTTTACCTCTTTATTATATTATAGTGTAGAAGTGTTGATTATCAGCATTACATTATTAACAATTTAATCGCCCAACACGACGATGCTTGCTTAAAATTTCACGCTTGTATAATATTTTAGACACGCTATGATCGACAATCTATCAAAACTCGAAATTGTGATACCAGTTCTTGGCTCGCAGAAATTTGTGAAGTACAAACTTCATAGATCTGATTTCATCTATTTATAACCTATTCATTGTTACTATTCCAAAGAACAAAGATATAGATAAAGAAGATACCTCTGCTTTAAGTTATACTCAATACTCAATACTCAAATTTTTATTGCATTCCATAAGTATTACATAGATGGTGTAACAAGGTAAAAGATCATTATGGACCCTGTCGGGCACAGCAACATTAGGAGAGAGGAAGAGGGCTAAGCAGCAATTCAATAATATCATATTAATTATTAGAAATTATAAATTTAATTGGTTGTATAATTATGAATATATACATAATACATTGTTAGGTTTGTTCATATAGGTATAGTATATTAGTTATTTTTAATAATGTATTGCATAACAATAATGTAGGTAATTATTATGAAATTATTAAAAGTATTTAATTATTATTAAATTATGTTATTATTTGTGTATTTATATTTGGTTTCCTAAATTTCATATTATTCCATATTATATTATATATATTTATTTCGTAATGTTTGTTGTATTACATGAGAGCGAATGATTTTAGTTTGTAATCGATTTGTCATCCAGAAACTCCTTTACTGAGTAGTATGCCTTGGATTCCAGAAATTGTTTCAATTTATTAATAAATATTTTTGTTTTGTCCACTTCTCGAATGTCATTTGGCAATTTATTATACATTTTAATGGACATAATTAATGCGCTGGTTGAGTGCATTTTAATTCGGGATTGAGGAATGTTTAGTTTGTTTTTGTTGTGTCGAAAGGAGAATCTTGTTTGTGTTTCTTCACATTTGTTGTAAAAATCTGGGTGTTTTCTGACAAATTTCGGTTTAAAGACATTTTATTTTCTCAAAGAACAAATTACAGTTCACTTAAAGAGAAACTTAACTAAAGTAACAATAGGTTTGTGTCACATTACGACGTTCAAGCTATCCAAGAAACTGAACACCATAGCTTCATGCATAAAATAGCAAGTATACAGTACTTGCTACAGACATAGTTTAAATGTTTGCAAACGCACTCACAATACAGGAGAAATTCCCAGCGTGGGACAACAAAAAAAAAAAAAACGAAAGAAACAATCCACGTTCAACTTATAAGTCTAATACATAATTCCTTAGGCCTTTCTTAAATGTTGGTATACTTGTACACTCTCTGACTTTTTTAGGTAATTTATTGTATAACCGAACCCCCTCATACTGTATAGTTTTCCTGACGTGCAGGGTTCTCACTCTTGGGAGTTCTAGGTCGTCTTGATTACGGGTATTATATCTATGAGTCTTTTGTGTAAATGAAATATTTGAATGCATGTTAGTCTTAAGGATCTTCCGGATAGTCATGCATGTATGGTATGTATACAATTGTTGTAGGTTAAATAATGAGGAAAAGCAATGGACCCAGGACCGATCCCTGAGGTACTCCGCACTGTATATTGGCCGGGGCACTTGTAAATTTATCAAGTTTCACGATCTGTTGCCGATTAGTAAGATAAATTTATACATACATGAATTTACATAAATCTAATATATATAAACAGGGAAGTGTGAGTATTTTGTGTTTTCGAAAGTTCGTGAGGAGTTGGGTATCCTGCCCATTCTTGGTGATTCCTCAGCATTAGGTGAAGATTACCATGTCCTTGCAATATCAAGGACGTGACAGGATACCAAATTTCGCATTTGGAAGTTGCTCTTATATCATAAAAAAGACCCGATGATGTTCAGACGGCTAAACAGATTTTCTTGAATCATACCTATGAATACTCTCGAGCAAGTAATCTTTCAAAGAAGAAGTCGGTTAAAAAAATACAACCGATTTTCGGAAAAACAACAAAATATGCAAAATAAACCATTCAAGTTTCGGATTTTGGTTACTTTTATTAGTGTGACCTAGTTCAGAAGGTTTTGTAGCACCGAGTTCAGAAGGTTTTTTGGAAGTCGGTTGTATAAAAATACAGAAGTAAGAAGGTGAAATAAAGCACAGTATTACTTTTCTTATTTCTTCGTTGTATTTTTATGAAGAAATATAATTGCACTGGTGATTACAAAATAATGTCGAAGTGCAACGGCTGGAGAAAGAATGAGACGTGCTCAGGTCAAAACGGCTGTCACCTAAACTATTCCCGCCATTCTTTGCCGTCATTGCTTTACCGCCATTTTTATTTTATTTATTTAAAAGCGTATCTTCCGGAATCAGTCATTCTACCAAAACATTAATCAATTGACCAACTGATATAAAACTGATTCAGATAAAGCAGCGTCCGCACTACTAGGCCTCGCGAGACTTTTCTGTTTTTTTGCAACGCGTCCACATTAAAGAGCCGCGCGGCCCACCTTGCGCAGATGCCACAGACTATATAGAGATGTTACCGGCAGTTTCTTTTGAGATGTATAGACGCAAACACATCAAGCTACCCAAAACTTTTCCCAATCATACTTGAACCTAAACCTTTAGCGATAAAGTTGAAAACCTATTAAAGAAATTTGACAGATTGTATTACTCGTAGCTTGATGTGCTGGCGTCTGTACGAAGAAGAGGACGTGCTTTTTGCTTCAGCAGTATTCATAATAATAAGCACCGCTGAGCGAATAAGAAATAAACCGCGGCGATGACGGTTTTGGGTCTATCTCTTTCTGTCTGTAACTGTCTCGAAAAATTACTAAAAAGATTGTGAAACTTCAAGTATCTGACTGCTCTTTGCTCACTTCAAGAATGGTTGCCATCGCCACCAGGGCATCATTTCTTTTGTTTTTATTTTTATAAAAACTACTCCGACAGTCCCATAACACCGGGCGCTTCCGGTACAATTCCATTAAAAAAAGTGTTTGCTCGTCCGTCCAATCCATCTTGGCGTGAATAAAAACACAACTCGATGTAGAGGCGGTCACTAGCGCACTGACAGGCCACACGGCCCGTCCCCACTATCCAGAGCCGCGCGGCTTTCTTTGAAGTAGACCGACAACCGTCGGGTTGCGCGAGGCCGGCCTCACTCACGAGGCTCGGGCGCTCGGCTCGGCCTCACGGAGCCGCGCGGCCCTAGTGTGGACGCGGCTTAAAATATAACATTTTTATTCAATTGAGCAACTGATACTAAACATAAAATAAATAAAATATAACAGTTGTGTTTTAAGCAAACAACTTTTTACTTTTATGATGTTGTACAGTCATTGTAACAAATGCTCTTAGACATTACTGAAGTTAATGGCCTCGTGGAAAAGATTGAAAGCCTACCCAAACCAAAAGGTCCCCCCCAATAGGTTTGGGTAAGCTTTCAATGTAACCATTTTTATAATAATACCAATAATTTCTCGGAGCGCCTGAATATCTGACTGCCCAGATCCCAGTTACCGGACTCCTTCGTGTGCTAACTGTTGTATGTAATGTAGTACCCAGTAACACGGTTACCTGATTGGCTGACTTTCGTGGTTCTGACTACCCGTAACGACCGTCTAAGATCTACAGATGACAGCCAGGACCAACAACGTAACGTGTTTTTCGAGGTAAGGTGGATCTCGATATATAATGGATGGTCACCCATCCACGAACCGACCTCGGCAAGCGTTATTAAGCTTCGGGTTAACCTCTAGTTTTGATAAAAAATCATTAAAATTAAGATATTCGTAGATATTCTCGAAGGAAGCAGACACCCTCGTCTCATCGCGAAGTTATCGTCGATTACATTCAATATTGTGTAAAAGAATGTCAATCAATTGGAAATGAATTTTCTAAAAATACAACTCGCCTGTCCGTAATCCAAACAAGTATTTTTTCTCTTCTTTCGTATAATCAGCGAATTCGTTGATACCGAACGTAGCACTTTCAGGGCTGTCATCTGCGGCATTCAATCTGTTGATTTCGTTCAAATTGTCGAAGAAGGCATTATAATGTATGATATAATCCTCTTCATCTTTGTAGTGCCTGTTGTAGTCCTTTATGAATTTCTGGAACAAGACCGACGCATCTCTCGGGTCGTAATATGGTTTCCCATTAGAAGCATTCGCGGTCCCTATTGCCAGCACGGCTACTACAAGTATTAACATTACACTGAGTGAACGCATCTCGAAATTGAAGAACTGTTTCCTTGTACCCGCAGCTGCTATTACGTTAACACCTGGTTAAAATTTCAGTAAAGTAGGCTACTGTGAACACAAGGACTATATATAACCACAACTAATCATACTAATTAGGTATATATTATTATGCTTTAAAATAAAATTATTTACGGGGTGGGATCATTATATAGCCGCGCGGTAATTGCCGTTTGTTATTAAATACTGGGTTCTGCCTGCGATTTTTTCTGTGTAAAGAAACATATGCTACGGCACGCGGTTATAGTGTAACTTTCCAGCAATGAAAGAATTCTTAAAATCGGAATAGTAGTTTCCTAAATTACCTCCTACATCCAACTTTATTTCTTTATTATATCACAGTGTAGAAGTTTACATTATTGGCATTGCAATATTAACAATTTAATCGCCTCATTTTCTTGAATCATACCTATGAATACTCTCAATCAAGTAATATTTCAAACAAAAAATACAACTGATTACCAGAAAAACAACAAAATGTAGAAAAAAAAAGTTAGTTTCGGATGTAGTTGATGTTACTTTTGTTAGTGTGATCAATTTATTACCGCCGACTTCAGAAGGTTTTTTGGAAGTCGGTTGTGTTTTTTGCAAACAATATTTAATTTTTCGTTTTATGATGTAGTAAATTGTAACAAATACTCGTAGTTAAATACGCACTACTGCAGTTGATGCTCCCGTGGGAAACACGCCGTTGTTGGTCCTGGACCTGATCTTTCCTTGGTCATGTCGGATTGCCATCCCATTGGACTATAAGAAATAGAGGGAGCGTATGCGCTCTTACGCATGGATCATATACTTTAAAATTATAACATAGCATGACCCCTGTAATCCCCGAAGGCATAGACAGAGATGTACCTATATATAGTACACCCACATTTCACCAGATATCTTAAGTCCCACGTAGTAAGGGGCGAGCCTACCGATTTCAATGAAATTTTGTGAACTTCTAAGGTTGGTTCCAGCTTGACAGATAGGATGCGTATTTGCATATGTCCTTGCATTGCATATTATGCTGCATCTTTTGGCCATGTTTCCTCTAATTTTAATTTTATCTCTATATTTCGAGCATTTATTACCCATATTTTCAGGCATATTTAGAACATTTTTAGTTATTTATGTCAAATATTTAATGTTAAATTGAATATTGTGTTATGAATATCACGCTATCACTACATATTATAAAACAAAGTCCTCCGCCGCGTGTGTCTATCTGTCTGTTCGCGATAAACTCAAAAACTACTGAACGGATTTTCATTCGGTTTTCACCAATAGATAGAGTGATTCACGAGGAACGTTTACTAATATTAATTGTCAAGGTTTTGTGTAAATTGGTTGAAATATAAATTGGTATAATTGTTGGAAGTGTCGGAAAAGTTAAGCCTCCTGGGAGCTTTAATTGAAAACGCTGCCTAATCTCTTTGAAATATAACAAAACAATGCATGGTGGGTTATTCCTCTTTTATAGATCTATAAAGAGTCTGCGATGGCATACGTATATCTTTTAAGGATAGCTTATTAGCCATTCTATTACAAAAAAATGGTCACTAGTAATCCACATTACTCGTGACCATTTTTTTATGATAAATAACCTTCTAATTAGCACGTAATTAGAAGGTTATTTAGACGCTTACAGAACTAATCCTTATCAACTTAAATACGTTAGTTACCGTAAGCAAAATGCACATCATTATAATCTGTTCCACCATAGAATTTAAATGAACATTTTAGAAAAAATAACGCGCGTGAAAATAAATTCAAGCGCGTTTGTCACACCGATGACGGGACTCGCTTGATGCGATCACTCCCGCGCCGGCGCCGTGCCGCGCCGCACACCCCGCTGTCGCTTACCCGAGCAAAGCCGGAGCGGGTCGCCAGTAATATTATTTATCACAACACTAACGCTCAGCGTGCGTTTCATGATTTATCATTTTATACGTTATACAATGCTATTATATATATATTTAGCTTGATATTCGTGTACGTAAAAAATGTTTTATCATGCATTTTCTAAAAACTAATTACAGATAGGCAAAACAAAAGAGATACTCACAATATTATACATTAAATCTGATTTAAATCATATCATATCAATGAAATCATTTATGATTTGTATATATATGAAGAAGAAGGTCTTCATTAAACGAATGTAAATGTAAAGAAAATAAATTCATTCAGTCAATATTTATTACCATGTTATAACTGGAAGTATACAATACTAAAGTGATTGTATTAATTTTATTGCATAGTACCAACTGCTGTTTTCGTTCATTTTATAAGAAACGTTACATTCTTTACACGTCTCTTGGCACCCTTATGGCTCTCCCAAATAAATTATTTAGACTTATCTGAAAAATGCAACTATATTATTATTTGATAGATGACATCATCATCTGTCTAATCCTTTTCCAAATAGGTTTGTTCGGCTTCCAATCTAACCGTTTTCATAATAATACCAGTAGTAAGTATTTTACGAGAAGCTCTTGGTTAAAAAAAACCGCACGGGTCGATCTTCAAGGATAAGCAACGCTTGACAAGGTCGATCCGTGGATGGGTGACCATCCATTATATACCGAGTTTCCTCCGTGCCTCGGGAAGCACGTTAAGCCATTGATCCCGGCTGTCATATGTAGATCTTTGACAGTCGTTACAGGAAGTCAGTTGCCCGAAAGTCTGTCAACCAGTCTTACCAGGGGGAATCGTATTACTAACAGGGTTTTGGACGTCAGATATGCATGTAGCATGATGTAAAATACTGGTATTCACCTGGATCCGGTCAGACTGAAAGCCGTTCCCAACATTGTTGGAAAAAGGCTAGGCAGATTATGATGAGATGATGACCAGTATTTAGCTCGGAGCGCCTGCCTATCTGCCGCCCAGAACCCAATTTACTGGAAACGTCTTTTGCCCCCTTGCCCCTTGGTATGCCTACCCTTGTATGTATCAGATCATGATGGATGTTTGAATTTTAATCCCCTTAAAGTTAGGCGTGCTGTTGACCAAATAACAACAGCGTATAAAATTATATTTGGTTACACCGACGCCTCGGATTTACTTGCGGAGCTGCGTCAATTCTTTGTTCCAAATAATTATAATCGCCCTAGAAAGCATAAATTGTTTAATGTCCCATTTTGTCGCACTGTAGCTCGATCCACCTCCCCTATACCGCGTATGCTTACGATGCTCAAAGCGCTCGTGGAGACCAACCCTGGATTGGACTTGTTTGCTGATGAATGGAAGACGATAATGTTAGAATGTTTGTGGTTCTGTGAGAACACCGAGTAAAATTATTACTTAATTTAATGATAATGGCTTATGCTGCTAAATGAAATAAATCAAATAAATTATCAGCCAGTAACAGTGTTAACTGTTAGGCAGTTTTCCGAGCATCTGAGTACCTGTAACGATTGCCTAAGATCTACAAACGACAGCCGGGAACAACGGCTTAAAGTGTTTTCCAAGACACGGACGGATCTGTACTGGATGGTCACCTATTCACGGATCGCCCTCAGCAAGCGTAGCTTTGACCTTTCATCATTTATTATAGCCACGAGCCTATTTTATGTAACCAAATCCGTCCTTGTTATTTGCAGGCAAATTATAATTGTATCAGCTCTAACTTCTGAAACCCTAGTTAGATATACGAACCACCTCTAAAACATTAAATGTTGTGTCAAAGAATGTCAATCAATTTGATATGAATTTTCTAAAAATACAACTCACCAGGGGAAATCAGTCCATACATGCTGTGCTCTTTTTCTTTCGTGTAATCAGCGAATTGATTAATGTAGAACGTAGCACTTGCAGGGCGTCCATCGCAATCATTCAGTTTGTTGATCTGTATCAAATTCTTGAAGAAGGCAGAGTAATGTAAGTAATAGTCCTCTTCATCTTTGTAGTGCCTCTTGTAGTCCTTTATGAACTTCTGGAACAAGGCTGGCGCATCTTTCAGGTCGTAATATGGTTTTCCATTAGGATATTTATTAGGATTGGGATACGCGGTCGCTAATGCGACCACAACCACTAGAAGTATCAACACTGCACTGACAGATTGCATTACAAAAGCGATAACACCTGTTCCTTTGAACAGCTGCTATTATGTTAACACCTGATTAAAATTTCACTTAAATAGTTCACAATGAACATAACCATAACTAAATAATTATGTAAGGTAACGTTTATGACCACAACTAATCTGACCAGTGAGGTGTGATTGCCTTAAAATAAAATCGTTAATATTGACGGGCGGGATACCGCCGCGTCGTGCGGTTCTTCCCGTTTGTGTATTTAACATTTTTGGCATTACATAATAAAATAATAAAAAATCTGCGACCCAACAATATCTTTAAAAAGTAAAAATAAATATTAATGTAGTTATTAACCCTTTAAACTCAAAGTTATGTTAGGTTTTCTTTTTTTTGCGTATAATTTCATTGAATTAATAGGATACCAAATTATGAATCGATCTCCTAAAAAAAAAAATATAATGAAGGTGGATAAAGCTCCTGTGAGGATGGAATAACAACGGAACTTCTCAAACTCTTCAAATCGGTTCTAATCTCTGGGAGAACTCCAGAAGCGTGGGGCAGGAGCCTGATCGTAATTTTCTTTGAAAAGGGGATAAACCCTTTTAAAGAATTGCAGACTTCTTTTCGCTCCTTCACCATGCATATATTTGTCGGATATGTCAGGATTTATTCCGTTAGGCTCTTACATCATGTGGGCAGACGATGGGTTTCGTGCTATGAAAACACACTGGGTGCGATACACTGTTTCTAGCAAAACTAACGAATTACTTGAGATTACAACTTAACACAATAACACGGGGCACAAAGAATCCGGTACAGTCCCAAGAAGTCTCAACTCCGCTGCGATCAAACATTGATTCGCCTTCGCATTGTCGCCCTCGCCTCGAGCTGAACATCAGGGCTCTGCAGAAATAAGCTGTGGGTAGACTAATTACAAATAAGTCGCGTGTTACCACTGCGTTCTTTCGATTCATTTTAAGCCCGTACCAATGACCGGATCCGACATATTCAAGTTGTTTTCAAGAGTTGTGACGAATCATCTAGCGCGAAGACTGCGAGTTCCAGCCTAAGAAGTAGGCCGGGTTTCGAGGAGAAGTGGAGAAATCCGAAAAGTATCCTTTGTGCCATGCGTTTGTGGAGAGACCATAGGCTCGACAGACTCAAAAGCTGAGAAGACTTCTGACTCTATAGGACCTGGTCGATCTGATTTGGATTCTTTGCAGTGATGCCAAGACGACAAGATGAAACGAAATTTATCTATACCAACAAATAAAATTGAAGTATGTAATTGTAATTTCAAAATAACAGCTTTTTACTGAATGCTTTGAAAGAATATATAGGATAAATATTTAAAAATAAACAACATTTTGTTTAATTTTTGTCTATCCGTCTGTTTGTTCCGGCTAATCTCCGAAAAGAAAGAAAGAAGAAAGAAAAAATATTTATTTGTCGCAGGGACATGACATGCATCATACAAAATTACAAAAAATAAACAATAAACTGAAAAGGCGGGACCGATGTCTGGGGACATTTACTGGGATATAGCTAGGAGTAACTTGAGCACGTGTGAGTAAGTTGCACGGAGCATGGTAAATTCACACTGTGGTTTTAGGGATAAGCTTTCAGTTCATACAGCGTGACATTTTTAACGGAATTGTTGGTGATGTACTACTGCAAAGAGGGCAACGGACCGTGCTCGTAAAAACGTTCTACACAATCAACACCTCCAGCACAGAAACAGTACAATGGTCTTCAAAAGAGTTCTTGATCGTGCAGGAATCTGAAGACTCGAAAGGACACGAACAGAACGCAATGAGAAGTTATTAATAAACACAACAAAATCAATCAACGCACAAGTAAAAACAAAAGTTTGCTGCCGAACACAGAACATATATACTCTAGCGAGCTGCTGAATGCCGACACGATACTTTGTTTGACAAATTGACAGTGAAACTTTTGACAGTTTTAGTGTTACCAATAGTTAAAATAAATCACTCTGACCATAACTGATTTGTCAAGTAAAGAAAGATTTTCATAAAGTAATATTATTTTAAAGATCTGAATTAAGAAAATATACTATTTCGATTATGCTAATTAAAAATATTAATAACGAGGATAAAGTCTTATTGGAATTTATTTTTATAACTCCGAGTCCGAGCGATTATGCGGAGGTTGTTAAATTGTCAACACTGCTTTCACCAAAATACGCCATTAAAGGATGCATTATAATCCAATAATAACTAATTAAATACAAAATAGTAAACCCACATACGATTTCGATCAAGTGAACTAGGATAAGTTAAAAAAATATTTTATAATTTATGAGTATATTTTTAAGGCCATACTGTTTTACTTTATAGCGACTTTGATGGTGATCAATCTCCTTTACACGAATATGAAAAAGGAACACGGCATTACCGAGTCTCGAGTGACGTGACATGGATGATACGATTTAAAATAAAACTTCTGAATATTTATCGGCAGCAAGCCCTGAATTTTCCCCACCACATTTTTCACACTTGTTATACCCGTTTGAAAATTGGATTGAAATAAAATCGATTGAAATGTACCTACGTTTGTAAGACCGGTACACGGTAGTAAGTTCGTTAACCTTTTGACCGCCATAGTCACATTATAGGTGACAAGCAGTGTCCTGTACGCCAAACGACACAAATATGTGACAAAATGGTATGTGAAATTGTGGCTTGGCGCGGAGGGCACGCGCGTGCCTTTATGCTCTGGCGGTCAAACGGTTAACATATTGCAAATTGCCGTAAGAGAACCCCAGCCCTCAAATTTAGATAGAAAATAATTTATTTTTTCTAAATGACCTTTGTGTGTAGGGGGGTTTCTTATCACTTTCAAGGTAATTCGTTTTTCGCTGGTTTATTGATGTATTTTGTTTTATGTTAGTCACATAGTCGACAAGTATTTTTGAATAATAGTTTTATGGCTACCTAACCTCTCTTTTTGCACCCGCGACCTTCGTCCGCGTGAAATTATTATAAAAATACAATTTACCCCATTATTGCAACATGTTTCATTGATGCTCCGCCCCTATTGGCCGTAGCGTGATGGTATATAGCCTATAAGCCTTCTTCAATAAATTGGCTATCCAACACTAAAAGAATTTTTCAATTCGAACCAATATGGTTCCTGAGATTAGCGCGTTCAACCAAACAAACTCTTCAATTTATAATAACATTAGTATAGATTCGGAAATGAATTCCGAGTGTAGTTTTACTTTAATAAAGCACCTCGTTTAAATGTAAAAGATGAGAACATTTAGACGCTCAATCCGCAATTTATCTGTAATTGAGAACTTTATGGCGAATAAATTACACATAAAGAAAAAAACTCTCATCAGCAACGCCCAGAATTCCTACAGGGGCCATTCGAGGCAGCACTCAAGGGGTAAATAACGGCGGAGATAGCGTCGAAATCTGGCCGGCATCGTATCCCTGAGGATTTACCAACAAACTGCCTGTTTATAGATATATATGGCCCGGAAAAAAGCCAAGCACCCTCTGCACTTAAAGCCTTAAAGTAAATCTCACTAAAAGTGACGCAAACTAATACAATCAAGATAACAGAACGTTACACTAAGTAAACTGCCTACCGTGGGAAATGAAAGCAAAATAAATCTACAGATTGACCAAACGTGAGTGAGACAACAGCAGTTTCGTTGTATTCTGGGTTTATTTTATAGCTAAAATAAAAGACCAGCGAACCGCTGCAGGTTACTGAAAAGAACACTGTGTTTGAACCAGTATACTGCTGAACAATCCTTATTGATCGACCGACACAGAGAGTCACTGAAAGTAGGTAAAGTTTGTTTGATAATTTTGTGAGAAGGTTATAGAAAGCTATCGCCGAAACTTTTTCATAATTAACTGGTTTTTTGATAACCACGACAAAAAGAGACGCTTTCGGAAATTCCGTACAAAAATTTCCATTACCCTAACATTTTAAAACTTTAAACCCGACAATGAACCGGGCCCGCGTGCATATATGCCTAACTCAGCTGATAGTAGAGTAGCATAACTTTGAAATCCAATCCAAATCTGGCTATGTGGTTTGGAAGCGGCTTTGAGCTTTAACACCGAAGTTACGGTCAGACTTATCCGAAGAAACCAACATTCTTGTCGACCAACACTGAGAATTCTGTTTATAACCCTGTTAATTACCGCCGATAACGTGTTAGATGAACATTACCTATCGGTAACATTGATAAGTGTAGTAGACATCGAAGTCGTGAATATAGCGTTATTGGTATATTTCGCTGAGACTTCAGCACTTACATGTTTTTATGACCAAGTGAAGGTAATAAATACATGTCATGAAACTATATAAAATATTTATCTGTCCCGAAAAGAAATGCCGAATATTCATGGCTTTGGTTTAGTTTATTTTATAGCCGCGTCCCGAGATATACAATTTCCTGGCGTAATGGTAGTTTTATGAACTTTTAAGAAGAGTAGTGATTGATACGTCACTGCACCATAGACGTTAATTTAGATATTCTGCTTAAGTAAATAAACCGAAAGAGAAACACCAACAGAAAATTAATTATTTCTTATTCCCGCTTAATGTTAACTTGGCAGTAAAGCTGAAAGTTTAAATTATTCTTAAAACGTTTGAGACTGGCTAAACACGATTTAGTATCTTGATCTCCGAGTACAACAACCTCATGCCAAATCTAATTTGTTTCTCATTTTAATACATTTCACGTAGAAAGAGTAAAAAGAGATTTGTACACCCACAGGCGGCAAATCATAAATTAAGTAAATTAACACGTCCATAAAAAGGCAACGTAAACAATGAAAAACGCCTGCTAAATATATCGTCACAGTCATAATAAATCTGGAGCTATATGTTCTTAAGAAACACCAGAATGAATTCTTGATGATTTGATTGAATTTTTTTCTCTACCAGTCAACCCAAAGGTTGAGAATGCCTTGTGGTATTAAGTCCACCTATGTATCACTATTGTACATAATTATTTATTTAAATAAATTTATTATTTATTTATTTAAATAAATAAATAAATAATAAATAAATTTATTGCTACGTTAAACATATGACTGTGCGTTGTATATCAGTTTACCTACTAGGTGTGTACCTGTACATACATTATTGTACTACAGTGTCACCGAACTCTGGGCTAATCCCGTAATGGCGTTACATGTTGTTATCGTGTTCCCCCAAATATCTATGTGAGAAAAATTGCTTGAAACACGATGATGTACGCAAACTTACTTGTTTCATGTCAAATAGCTAGTAGCGAGAAAGGGAAAACAAAAAAGTGTCGGAACAGTGTGATAAAAAAATAAATTCTCTGTGTACCACTGTTCCAGTCTGACATCAATTTTTTCAGTTGATTTTCCCCTCTGAAGAGATTTTACCTGTAAAAATATCACGTTTTTATTTGCCATTGTTGGTTTACCGCAGTTACAAAAGAAATGGTCCATAAAGTAAGTAATGTGAGGAATTTCGCTTTGAGCAACTCTCTTTTGTGTTTATTTAGGAAACCGTAATGGTGTTTTTTTTATAACACATGCACGTAAACATTGTACTTAATCATTTTGACTTAACATTTATGTTGCTGCATTGCATTTATGTTTTGCGGATTTATACGATCTCCAGTGTCTATTGTGGATTTAAAATGACCGTTTCGTAAAACTTTTGAAAGTTACAGAGGAGACGAAGAAGAGAAGACGACGACGAGTCGTTTGTGAAGACGTCCGGTGTAATGAATCGGAAGGTCGCAGGTGCAAACCCTGCTCGCACTAGAATTTTTCTTTCCAAGTCAAAACAGTTACAGAGGAGGTCGAAAGAATACCGGTCGGGTCTGGTCAGGTTTCTAGTACTATCAAGAAAAATACAGTGCTTTAGGGGTAATAAATAAAAACAAAAGGCTTGGATTTATCGAAAGCCTCAAGCCGACAAAGCCTTAAAACGCATAAATCAATTCTGGGTAGCTTTCCCGCGAGGTTATGGGCAATATAAAAAGTTCCAACAACGGAAGTAGTTATTATAGCTACGAATACGGATGTGGGTATAGGCGATCCTATTGGCTGGGTGACAAAGCCGACACCATCAATTTTATTAAAGCAAAAATAACCTGACATGTTTCCCTTGTTTCTTAAATAAGGTATTATACATTTTACAGTTTGTTGGAAATAATTTAGAAAAACGTTTCCTGACATTCTCTCTCCCTAAAGCTTATTGAATGTAAAATTATTCATAATCTGTGGAGCGCTAAGTACACGGCAGTAATAATGACAACTTTTCTCGACTCTGTCGCAAATGTAATTCAACAGTATTTTCTGCTTTGTTTGCCTACTAAATTATTCGTCTTAAGTAATTTTCATATATTTGCTGCAGTCTTGGTAGCTGATTAAGTTCCTTTGATGAGCACTCTGTTCCTTGCATGTAAATATGTAAAACAAAGGAGCTTGCATACAAATTGGTATATTTGTAGCTAAGAACAGCAACTACACACGAGTATGGCGATATAAAGGCTCCTCGAGGACGTATCACCTCAAGTGGTTGATCAAAAGCTTAAGGCGATACGGCCTGCATTTGTGTTGCCTCTCGAAGGCTGAACTGTTTATGCTTGAGTGTACTTTAGGAAAAAAGGGGATATTACAATGGATTTGTATTATGTATATGTATCTTATACTTAGCAAAACATTATAATCAGACTTAGGTAATAATATCTTAAATCTGTAAACACTGCAGATTATCTTGTATCCTTTATATTATAATATGTCTCTAGCTGTGTCTCCTTTATGCAGGGTGGAATTTTTCAACCTCACCGGGAGGGAAACTAGGTACTCTAAATACTGGAGATAGCGAATTTTACTCAAAGAAAACATTGCTTGATTTTTAAATAAACAAATCTGCATTGAAAGATTTTCGAAATTTCGCTTGCCACACTCGGGAATCGAAACGACTAATATTCGAAAAAATAAACCGTGCTTTTATGGCATCAATCGATAGGGGCAATCATACGGATCAAATCGCTCTAACAAACATGATAAATTAAATAAAAGAAAAACCATGAAATCTAAACTTATAAATTAATTGGGATAAGATAAAGCCGCGACCGAAGAGAAGATGTCGGGACGTCATGGATGGCTTCTTCGAGAATTGGTGAGAAGAAACGGAAGTGGAAGGAATGGGGGGAGACCTTTGCTCAGGGTTGAACAATACGGGTTAAGTAAAAAAAAAAGATGAAGCACTTTTACTCAAAGATTCATCCGATTACTTATATTAGGACCTAATTAACAATTGAAGATTGCGACTTGCACGTGTTTGTTTGTGCAAATAGCAAGCAATACGATTAAACACCTGTCTATTTTTTATTGATGTCAAATGGCCAACGCAAACTCTCCTGTCTGTGAAACTCCAAATAACTACCTACTATTGAGAACTGGGAAGACAGGGCATTTATATAGATCCCTAGCCTATAGTAGCTACCTATATAGAACAAAAAATAAAAATAGTCCTCTGTTTCGACGAAATTCATAAAATTAAATGAATAAACATTAGTACTTAGCTGGAACAGCGAACACCAGCGCTTGTTAAGTACCGACAAATAGGTAAACGAAAACACGGCGAAGTCCTTTACATTCTGGATCTACTGTGGGTCCTAACAAATCCTGTTTTACATACGAGTGCCTATTTAGTTACGCTTGCGGGTGCAATAACAGACCCACTTTATCACTTGAGTTCAGAGCTCCGGGAAAGGTCGTTCTGCGGACATATGTAGTCCTACATGTATCTTCTGCTTTAACGCCACTATACCTACCTACGCACAAAAAAGGAACATATTTTTTTTGGTATATTTACCCTCAGACACGTCCTTTTATCGGGATGAACAAATCTCCGGCGTTGTGCCGGAGATTTGTTTTAAAATGGTGAATGAGAATATTACCGGTGTCGGAACTTTTTATAGCTCTTACTTTGCAAGAAGCTTCCCAGAATTGATTTATTGAGCTTTCAGACTTAATAAATGCGGCGTTTGATTCAAGAAAAACGGTTTGTCTTTAGAAATTACTTTTCAAAGAAAAATCATTTCATAAAGAAAGAAAAATAGAGTTGTATTTATAAGAGCAGACATAGTAAAAGCCACCCTATTTCGCCCGCCATTGACCCTTTAGTACAATGTTTTTCTTAATTTGGCGGCCACTACAGCATAACTAGGTAGGTACATATAACTCGATACCTACTTGTTAAAATAACGGGTTTTCTGTCTGCTTGTCTTTCCTTGACTGAAAAAAAGTAATTTATGCGACCTAATTGGTCACATAATTGTTCAGTATGAAATATCTGCCCGAGGCCATGAACGGTCATGTACTTTTTGCGCTTTATCCTTTAAGCCTAGCTTACACGAGCTGCCAATGTAGGGTATTATTGACACGCACGCTCACTACTGTTTATTTTTTTTTCAAATGGAAACGGTGAAGGACTTGGTTTTTTATTTGACTATTTTTTACCAAATGGTGTTAATATTTTCTAACTTTTCGCTCTAAATTCTGGCAAAATTTTCTGTCATAAAAACCTTCTCCTGACAATTATGAACACAACAAAAAAAGAATTAGCGAAATCGGTTCAGCCATTCATGCGTGATGGCGTGACCAAGGGAAATAGGAATTCATTTTTATATACAAATATAGATATATAGTGGAAATCTCGCTGATTAATATTATTCTGTGGAGCACTACAAACAAGGTATCGTTACTGTCTTATATCCCCGGGGCACGCCGCTCCGGTGACTAGATAATCCCGTTATTACGTACCCTCTATGCGCTCTGCCTGTAAATAGGCGATACCTACCTACGATAGAAATAACTCTAGCTGCCCTAGATACGTAATCCAGTGTATTCACACCCTGTTTTTTATTCGCCCCACGTATAATAAACATAGGGTTTTATTTTCATTGGGCGGCGAGGGTTTTTCCTAGCCAGTGAATTTATCGCAATTTATTGAAACACTCCCCAGCTAATCAATGAAATGTAGTGAGCCGAGAATGTTAGACGGTTTGTTATGCTGTAAAACCCAGTGGCTCACGAAATAATGTTTTAGTAAAAGTGTGTGGGGCCTTAAATACCCACCTACGATTCGACAAAGGTTTTCATTACAGGAAAAGCTATAGAATCAGCGTATATAAATATAGAATCATAGAAAAGCAGTTAGTTTAGTTCGTAAGAAAAGAGAAAAATAAATTAGAACGTGAAAAAATTGAGAACTAATAAGTAAAGACTATAGTTTAAGAAAGCTAAACGGCACTTTGATTAACGGTAAGTTAGGGTTAGGCCGGACGGTAATACCTACATATAATAGCTAAATAGTTGGTCAACTAGTTCAACTAGTGTATAATCGATTCGCTCGTAGATTGACTTCTACAGATCTATAGCAATGGGTATAACCGCTATTGGCTAATAATGTACTTTCACAATATCCACCAGTTAATAGCTCACCGATCCAACCACGTCCTAATGCAGGTTGTTATTATTGACATATCTCAATAGAAAGGTACAATAAAGTTATTATAGTAAAACTTATACATGGAATGAATTATATTATCACTAGCTAAATTAATTCTACCGACATCAAAATATGGCCCCTGTTGAGTAAGTGAAAACTGCCTTAATTAGTCATAAAAGTTAATATGCCACCAGAGAAGCACTAAAAACCCAAAACGATACATAATAATGAGATCCTCCCTGGAGTCGGAATCTTTTAATGTGCTCGGAACTTATTCAGCTTTAACTTGGCTACAAAGACTTTGCGAATGTTGTTCCGAACTCATTGAGGAACAAAGTTGAGCGGCATTGTTTCTCGTAAACTCCAATGTTGTGAAACTTTAATTGTCAATGAATTCGCAACACGTAACCTATAACTGAAACGATTATTCAGGATTATTATGAATATATTTCACAAAACATTATAAGAATGTAGGCTAAGTAGTTCCTAACTAACGTTCGGAACTTCTGTGTGCGCGAGCACTTGCCATCAGCACTGGCGTGAGCATTAGCTTCCAACATTAGTGCGAAGACTTGCCTCCAGCACTAGCTTTTTACACTTGCCTATATAATTTTCTCCAACACTTGCCTTTAGAATTTCCTCCAGCACTTGCCTCGAGCATTGCCTCCAGGACTCGCGAGGTAATGTTGGAGACATTACCTCCAGCACTTGCCTCCAGCATTGCCTATAACACTTGCTTCTAGCATTTGCCCAAAACGTTATTTAGCCACGTTACAGTTTGACAGCTTTGATAGCGGCAGGAATAACGTTTATCGTAATAACGTTCTAAGTAACGTTTATAGACCTCGGCCTTTAATACAATTGAGAACGCCGAAGCCTTCATAAAGGCTAAACACAGATGCTAAAGGAGGAAATTGAGGACGGTCGTTCTGGGAACCGCACCTTCGTCCGTCATTTAATAAAATTGTATGAAGGTTTAGGGATATAAATAGCTCCATACATCCCTTAGCGAGCAGTTGTCCTGTACCTGACCCAGAAGGCCTCATCTATGAGGCTTTTGTTATACTATTTTGGAAAGAGGTCCTGTGAAAAAAATAATTAATAGGAAGAATGAAAAAAAATAGGCAACCAAAACAGACCTCACGTAAAGATCATGCACTACAAAGGGAATCCTACCATGTTATTAATCATAGCAAAATAGAAGGGCACACGTGCTTCCTTACAAACCTTGTTGATAAGTAGATAAATATCTATAGGATAGAAAGGTCCCATGCACTCCAAATCACAACACGCGTGTCTTCCATAGATTCCCCAATATTTCCATTTTTAAGGGCACTATTAATGGAAGCTATGAAAAAAAATGGCAAACCATACAATAACAATATTTTAAAAGCTCATTCATAGATCTATTTTGATATTTACACTCAACAGCAGAACTCAATTTGTTTTTCAGATTATTTTAATGAAAAACTAAGTTACTGAGATAAGTACCTTTTAACGTGAAACTGCAGCAGTTTTGCGATAAATTCCCATTTCTAAAAAGTTTTAAAAAATTGGTTTGCTTAAGATTTGATATTAGATATCAAACCTTATGCAAACTAATTTTCACCGAAAGTTCTTGTTGTACAAACCCAGATTTTTTTTAAATTTCCTCTGTAAAAATTAGAGGGGCCTTTACAAACGAATATCTCATCAACCATTGACTTATAACAAAAAAAGTATTTTAGGAAACTCGATCTCGGTTTTTAAGAGCTGTCGAAAGAATACACAGAGTAGAAAAATTGATTTTGCTTTCAACCTTCAGATACAAGTCATGTATTTTGTAGCGAGTCATAGACATACCTGCTCTCCAAACAACTGTGTGGTGCCAAAAGTTTCGGCGTCAAATTGCTGTAGCATACAGGCGGACAGATAGACAGACGGACAGAACGAATCTAGAAGGATTTCGTTATTTTTTCCATTTTTATACGGAACCCTAAAAATGGACGAGTATTAGTTTTCTTTAGCCTTGACACAATCTTGATTTTTAATAAAATCACAACTCAAATATAAACGTTTATCTACTCACTAATGTGAGTAAAATAAACGTTATCAAGTAAACTTGATTTATATTTTATTAAAACAATATAATGAAAGACGAACCGACTAAAATTTTTGCAAAAACAAATTTAAATGAAAACTTATTTGCATAATAATTGGCCACTTTCTACAGACTAGACGGTGAAGTACCCAAATTATTTCTATTTTTACGGACTAGATATAGACGATCTCATTAGTAGGCTCATAAAGTAACCTTAATAATAAAAGTAAAAGGCATCGAGGTACAGGCTTAGTAAGTTACGGCTCACTAAGGAGATCTAGGCTATATTTGTACATATTTTTACGGAGCTTGTTTGTTCTACTACTTCTAGGAATTCAAGTACACACCAAGCTACTACAATCTGTCAAATTTCTTTAAGAGATTTTCAACATTACCGCTACAGAATTAGGTTCAAGGTTGATTAGGAAAATTTGACAGTTTCGGGTAGCTTGATGTGCTGCGTCTGTACCTTGATGACTTAACAAAACTCTTAAATCAACTGACAGCTATAAAATGGGTCTAGATTTATGACATAAGTTCCTTATTTAGAGAAGGTGAGAACAGAAAGGTACTTTATCTGGTTAATGATGAAGTCGAAGTTTTATAATAATGTGGTGTAACCACGAATATCGGTTCCGTTGCGTGAGCTGTTTTCTTCATCTGCCGTTGTATTAGGAAGAATCGCCACTCGTGGTAGGTACTAAACAGTAATCCATCCTACCTATCATATCGGCGACGGTATCCTTCCATATCAGCTTGTAATAACCCAATCATTTATTAGCGACCCGCCCCGGCTTCGCACGGGTATAAACCTTCCTCTTGAATTCTGCCGACTTTGTTTGATACTATGTAAAGAAGATAAATAAATCATTTATTATAAATAATATAGATACATATTATGTATGTGATATTTCTCGACTCCCTGTAAACTCAAGAGAAGTAAATTATATACTCCCTAGAGAAGTTCACATGCGACATGATCGCTACGAGCTCATTATAAGATATCCTTTTCAAAACTCAAAGAAGAAATACGGCGAACGACTGAAAAAAACGGAACCGACGGAAGCGCCGGTCCCAGGGGAGTTTAAAACGCTGACAAAGAAATAGCATTTATTATACTAACTGACAGAGAAACAGAACGCATTTGAGTACTCGCACAAAAATTTCCTCGGAGTTAAGAAAAACTGAATGCGGGTTCAGCTTAGTGAGACGTTGCACGGTGGCATTAAAATTGGCGCGTTAAGATTGATGTGTTACACGTTACCTCGTAACGCATCAATCTTAACGCAGGCGTTTCGAGTGGCGATTTTTTATCGGGCTTTTGATTTTCAACCCTCAGTATTGAGCCGAGCATTGAGTATCCAACAGAGCGCAACTCAACCGCTCGAAAAAAGGCCATCACCATCTGCGTAGCTTTTTCCCAACCACATAAACGTTGGGGTCGGCTTCGTCTTACCATGATGATGGATGCAGCTGAATACCAGAAAAAACGAAAGAATGCACTGTCGGATTTTAAACTCACGTTGAAAATTGAGTGCGCGATGAAAAAACGTACCGTTTAGAAATCGCTCATGTGTATGAGGGCTAGAGGGTACTAAGTACCTAAGCAGCCAATTTAGATGTCAAGACAGCCGCAGGGTTTCTACGTCATCGACCCATCTTGCGGCTGGTCTAAATTGATCGCTCTTCAAACACGAGTAATTGATGGGATGAAGTATCAAGTTGAAGTTAACTATTAGCTAGCTAACATTTTAGTACGTCGTACGTGGCTTCCAATTTCGAGAGGCTCACACGACCATTATTGTAGTTAGTTTAGCGTTAACGGTAATGTAAATGTCTCACTTACTCATTTGTGTTAAGGCTTTACGTGACATTATCGCAGCTATTTTGCTGTAAAATCAAATTAACGCTGTTGTCAGAGTACATGATTGTAATTCTGATTCTGAATGATGTGTGTGGTTGACAACCTTTGTCAACCACACACATCATTCACCAAAGTATTTAATTACAAACACGAGCAAGATTTATCGCTTCATAAATTCTATCCACGAATTTGAATAATTCATGATTTCATACCATAAATCTCATAATGTATGGTAAAGGGATTAATATGCCAGATTTTCAGATTCAATCTCGAATGGATGATTCTTCATATTATACCAGGGTGGATGGAACTAATTAGCACCCCGGTCACGAATTCATTAACTTGTAACTGAGCCCGAAATTAACATCGGCTGGTAATGACGTCATATTGGAGTTACCGTCATTACAAGGACAGTGGCCAGTTAATGGATGTTAAACCAATTTCAACACAAGTCTGCCCGTTATGGAGGGCTGGTGGCTTTATTAAAACAAAGTTACCTCATAAAGATGGCTTTGAATGGTTCAATCGCGCCCGTACAAACAATTTCAGGGTCGATTCTTACCCTCCCGTGTTTTCACCAGACACTGGATTATTTTTTGCTAGTAAATTATGTTTGAAATTGAGACTAATTATCATTGAAACTTTTGCACCTGTTTAACTAATTTTAATTAATTACTGATATTACAATTTATATGGCGTAGCGGCGTAGCTAAATTTCGTACTACGCTGCTACGCCAGTCAAGCGTAGTAGAAGAGCTAAGAGGCTACGAGCGACTACGGAATATTTAGGCCGAGATTAATAGTTGCCGCTAAAGTTACTGACAGCGATTAGTGGAGGTTTAATCGACAGTTTCCATTCAGCCATTACGGAATATAAATCGGCTTCGCTTATTTCGGATCCGTTTTAGTAACTTTCTAACTCAATGAAATTTCCTACGCAAGGTGAAAGTTCTAAAAATGTAAAGGTAAATAAAAATACTTCAATCACGAATTCATATCAGTTTATTACTTAAAATTATTGTTAATTGTTACATTATTTTAGAATTGATTAAGATAAATTCATAGATAAATGATAGGATACTTCGATGTTGTTAAAGTAAATATTAAATAACATTGTGTTTGTGTTTTCCGATTTATAAAGGAAATAAATGCACGTGATCTTAAAAATATGCGATTGTTTGCTGAGTTTCGTGCGTGTACAGTTTCACTTCGTCTTTCTTCAATGCCAGTTCGGGTCTGAAAGGAACAAATAGTTTCAGAATGTGATAAAAGTAATACTGATTTTCTTTATAGGAATATGCAATTTAAATTAACTTACAATGTCAACTCCACAGTCTGTTGTTGAACTGAAAAATAAAAGACAAAAGGGTTATATTTTCACATTTCAGGGCGCAGAATTATTGTGTTCGTTGGAACAAGTTTTTCAATTATGAAGTGGGCGAACAATCATGAATATCAAAGAGAATATTGTCAGCGCCACTTTATAAAATAACTGAGTGCTCTGGGCCTGATAACATTGAACTCAAGCTTTTGTATTACGAGATTAAATTCAATTCCAAAACTATCAAGGGGCACTTCATTTCAAAGTAAATCAACTGAATGTTGGTGGATATTAATTAAAAGAATTTGATGGCAACGGGATTCTATATTTAAGGTAGCTAAGCAACGTAGCCTGTCGTCAACTTCGTTTCATTCAAAATTATGTATACAATGAATACAATGTTCTTCACTGATTAGTAGACATGTAATGCAATACAAATTATTAAATAGTCATTCAACTCTTCACTTCAATGCGTCTTTCAATCTAAATGAATAATTTGTATTACATTACATGCGACTGAAGATACCATCTTTAAAGAAATTCGGTCGTAAATCGTCGGACAATATCTTGCTGTATCAAGTCCGAAGACGCTTCGTGACAATGAGACAAGAATATTTCCTAGCAAGTAAAAATAATCTAAAAACAGTGTTCTACTTTTCCTTAAACGATGGTATAAAGAAAACTAGAACACTTATTGATGAATATAAATGTATGGCATCAAATTATAGTAAATCGATATCTGTCAGTAGCTCAGAACCCTATTTATGCATAAACGATATTCTACAAGCGACACCCGACCCGCGGGTCGATGAGCTTTTCGGTGCGGTCCACCGCGCTTTTGCGTAAAACCCGAAATGATGTAGCGGTTTATGGGTACTACCCAAAATTCCAAGTAAAATCTATTAGGACACTGATGTACTGGATATGATTTCGCGGTAAGCTGTCGTTAATGGGAAATATTTCATCAGCATTTTGCGAATTATGCTAAATTAATTTTAACAACTAAATAATAGGAGTATATTAATACAATAGAACCAGTCCTATCGATCTCTCATTAAAACAATATTCCATGAAAAAATAAAAGCTTTCATGATAGTTAAGCAATTTCTATGACTGTAAATAATAATTCTATAAATGCATATGACTAAAATGACTAGAACACTTTAATAATAATAAATAAATGTACAGAGAAAGCGAGACCACAGAAAAGACGCATCACGCATGGATTGTGTAAGGAAAGATATTAAAGAACAAGGAGTAAATGATGACTTGACGGTTGTCAGGGGAGAATGTAAGAACAAAGAGTTGTGCCGACCCCGCAAGTCACATGTGACAAAGGCATGATAAATGACTTGTAGTGACATATTCAAAAAGATCGCCAGCGCTATGTATGGCGCAAATCAAGAACTAAAAACCCTGCATCGCGATATCATGATTATCCGCCAGTTAAGTCCACCAGATAAAACACCTGTCTGGTCGGAGGATCCTCCCTTTTCAGCGGGGGATGAGGAACTTTACAACCTGTTCCTCATTACCCCTAAAGACTCACCAATCTGCTGCTGCTGTATCATGCCGACATCGGGGAAGAAGAGCGCATGATTCGCGATGAATTCCTTCGGCTGGTCGATGTACGTGTTCTGCGCCTGCACCTGCGTGATCGTCATCTCCTGCGCGCGCCACTTGTCCATCTCTTCATTTTCCTGCAGTTTCTGTAGCCGCTCCACTTGCTTATACGTAGGCTCGCCGCCGATGTAGTCACGTTTCATACGGTTGTGGTTCCGTATTTCGTGTTTTCTCAGGTCTGATCTAGATATGAGATTTGGTTAAAATATGTTCGATAGGTACCTAATATTATGCTATTGATGTGAGCTAAGGATAGTTTTCATACTAGAGATTCGAAACGATATAACATTATAGCAAATGCCCACCAGATATGTTTATTTTAAATTAGGTTAGTTTCCACGATTAACAAAACCATCCCATGAGTTTCCCTTACTGCTGATTTTTCTGATTAAATACCGTTTTCCACCAAAGAGCAGACCAGTGGAGCCGCAGTCCAGTGGTGCAGTGGTGGTGGAAATATCTAAGATCGACCAATCACAGGAGAGACGAGATGTGGATGACAGTTCCCGCATGCCTCCTCTCTGCTCCGTCCGTTTCCGCTTTGATAGAACTCGGGACTTACTGATCTTTTGATCACACACATGGATGTTGACGTGATATTTTCTCGTAAGTCATGCCGACACGAGAGAAGTGAATAATGAACGCATAGATTATATTATAAGAAGATAAGAAACCTCCCACTAATAACGTTATCCCGCGACTGCCTGGCGTGATCAAATTTATTAGCACGTATTCAGCCGTCCTTTATTATATTTTCTGTTCGGCGCAATATAATCCTTTACGTCAACATTCTTAGCGAGGGAGTATAATGAAATTAACGTTTTTAAAAAAAAATATTTGATTACTTTACCAATGGATGAATGGATCGTTTCTTTTAAGCGATATAAAGAGACAGTGTTGATATAAGACTTGAGGATACACAAGTTTTTAATTAAGCGCTGCATAATTTCAAGTCTTCTTAACCTTCTGAACGAAAGAGCATAAACGCACGCGCGTGCCCTTCACGCTAATCCGCAATTTTACCTACCATCTTGTCACATATTTGTGTCGTTTGGCGTACAGGGCACTCGCTTGCTCGTCACGTATATGTGACTACGGCGGTCAAAAGGTTAAAATGTCGTGTCATAAAATGTAACAAAAACTATAAAGTCCTGTCACTTCGTTGACGTCTAAGTACTAACTTGCCAACAAAGCGACTTATAATGTGACTGCTAATGCAAGTCTTCAATTTAGACAAGACCGCAGAGTAGTCTGGTGGCAAGTAAATGCATTAGACTAAGTGGGATTAATAGCATTCTGAACCACTTTTCAATGTAGTCGCTAGAAATAAACGTAAAATGTGTGTGGAACATAATTGTGGTTATTTGTGAACTTACATAGAAGTGTACATCGTTGTTTAAAATCGTAAATTGCGCGCACTATAGACTTTTCGGTAGATTCGAACAGGAATTGCTGTTTATAACACTTCACAAAATCACAATAGAAATAAATGAATTACGTAATTTATGCAATGAGAAGCGCGCATGCAGGAATATAAATAAATTGCTGTTTTATTTAAGTTGCTGTAACATTGGTGAACTTTACTTTTGCTGTGTTTTGGTGAGCTTTTAAATTTGGTTGGGCAATCCAGCTAAAAACTAAAGCTTGCCTAGGTACTCAGGTCGAATAAATTGCGAGTCAAATGTCAGTGCGCGACGCATGGCGAAACATCGTAGTCGTATTAAGTATCTAAAAGTAGTAAAACTGCCTATATGAATATGCAGAGATCGTTTAGTGTCCGTGAATTTGATAGGCAGTCTTGCGAGTGCCTACTGGCGCTGCATACTATAAACATTTAAGTTTCGTATTGAATGTTACCTTCATAATATTTTAATAAGTACGATGGGTGATGATGATGACTGTGATATTGTATTTATGTAATAATAATTAAAGATAACTTAATTGGATCTTATAGGCATTTCCTAATTGCTTATATGGAATGCACACGCATGCTGGACGAACCTAGCCCTAAATAATCATTGTATAAAAAAGCGATGTTTTTCTGCAAACGGAGAAATGAAACAGAAAAACAACGTTCAGCAGTCAACGTGTGACACACAGGTCCACTTAAGATAAAGTCCTTTGCTCACCAAATTAAGTTTGTACTAGTCCCCTGTGAGAAGTTACATTTTGGTACACTCAACAAAAAAATATGGTAAGGTAGGTAACGTCAGCAAGAAATAAACACTACTCAGGTAATATTTATTGTTATTGCGTTCGTAATTACTCGTGGAAGAACGGTTGTACGAGGTGGTAGACTTGGTAACGGAAGGTATTTTAGTGCAATGGTAGGGTTAACAAGAATTTGAACGTTCAAGATTGTATCGTCGGTGTTTACGTGTTGCAATCTACTACTAATAATAGGTACCCTGTATAGACTGGCTAATCGGGTGAATGATTAACTTTAAAATTAATTCTAACTCAGGTTGGAAAAAAAGAGTTGACCTTAGCTACCAATAAATTTGATGAGAGTACATGTGTGTGTGTGTACTTACTTATAACAGAAGTCACGTCCGCAATAGTTACACGTGTGCTTGATGTTCATGTGCGTGGCCTCGTGGTGCTCCCGCAGCGCCGTGTTCGTGCGGAATGCTTTTTCGCACATGGTACACTAAAGACAAGTTATTGTTCAATCTTTTGAAGGGATATGAAGATGGTAGTTAGATTGAAAACACAAAGACCTTAAAGCTAGACCACCTACAGCTATACCCTAATATTGTTACTAGTGTTCTGACATTTCTGCTTTATGCTTGGAGTTTTTCGGCTAAAGTTTGATATGCTAGCCACTTGAGAGCAGATGGAAGAGTAGCACACCAAAGCTCTCGACAACCCCTCTAGAAAGCCGTCGAATGCAGTCACTGTGGCTGAATCTAGGTGGCATCATCATCATCATTGTTCAACGTTAATTTCTATCTTTAGTATACATTTGTTTAGCTTTAGAAAGATAATGAATATGCCGGATATGTCAGGATTTATTCCATAAAGCTCGTACATCATGTGGGCAGAAGATGGGTTTCGTGCTATGAAAAAACACTGGGTGCGAAACACTGTTTCTAGCAAAACCAACGAATTACTTGAGATTACAACTTAATCACATGGGGCTTAATGAATCGGGTACAGTTCCAAGACGTCTCAACTCTGCCGCAATCAGACATTGAATGTCGCCCACGCCTCAAGCTGCACATCAGGGCTCTGTAGAAGCACGCTGTGGTGTGGGTAGACTTGTAAATCGGTCGCCTGATGTCGGACTAATTTTGTATCCTAGAGAAACCCATGTTAGATCCAAGATTCAAACAATATAATACTTACTTTAAACGCCTTAGCCTGATGCGTGAGCTTATGTTTGTTAAGATTGGACGGGTTGACGAAGGTGGCCGGGCACAGGGCACACTTGTACGGCTTCTCACCGGTATGAGTGCGCATGTGCATGACCAGGTAGTACTTGTGTTTGCATTTGTAGGGGCACAGGTCGCAAAAGAAGTTGAATGTGTTTGTGTGGACCAACCTGTATGTAGAATTAAAAAAAAATATGTTAAGGAATCATGTCACAATCTTCGCAGGGTGGCTGGTTGCAGCTGCATAGGTGTTGCGATTGGAGAGGTCTATGTTCAGCAATGAACTGTTAAACCTATTTTGTGCCACTGCTAGAAAAAAGGTCTCCGTCAGTCTTCTACTCAAAAAGCTATGTTGTGTTATCTTTGACAAGGAGAAGTCAGCTCTAAAATAGACAGTGGCGGTACGCAGGCTGAAAGCCAGAAACACCGCCCCGGGACCCGATGGCTTGCCTGGCAAAGCCTGGGTCCTGGCCTCCGAGGCTCTCGGGCCCCGACTGGAAGGGCTCCTAAGCGCATGCTTGGAGAGAGGCCAGTTTCCGCTTCGTTGGAAGACGGGGAAGCTGGTCCTCATCCGGAAACCAGGGCGCCCTGCGGACTCTCCGTCCGCATACCGGCCCATCGTGTTACTCGACGAGGTGGGCAAGCTCTTCGAAAGAGTCATTGCCAACCGCCTTGCCGGGCACCTTGCGGGGATGGGGCCGGATCTTGCGGAACACCAGTTTGGTTTCCGCAAGGGGCGCTCCACGGTGGACGCCATCATGCGCGTGAGAGCCCTCACGACGGGGGACGCGGTGTCCCGGGGCGGGGTCGTCTTGGCGGTGTCTCTTGACATCGCCAACGCCTTCAACTCCATGCCCTGGAGCTGCATTAGGGAGGCACTCCGGTATCACCGGGTGCCAACCTACCTTCGTCGTGTGGTCGGGGACTACTTGACGGATAGGGCCGTCATCTACTCCGGTCAGAGCGGAGAATGGAACCGGCGAGAGATGTCGTGCGGTGTTCCACAGGGATCGGTTCTAGGACCGGCCCTGTGGAACATCGGTTACGACTGGGTGCTGCGCGCCGACCTCCCTACCGGCGTCAGCGTAGTTTGCTACGCTGACGACACGCTGGTACTGGCACAAGGGAGGTCGCACGAGGCGGCGGCCGAAAACATGACACGCGGGGTTGCGATAGTCGTGGATAGGATCCGGCAATTGGGTCTCGAGGTGGCATTGCACAAGTCCGAGGCCATGTGTTTTCATGGGCCTCGGAATGCGCCACCGTCGGGATCCCTACTGACGGCAGGAGGGGTTTCCATCGGCGTCGGGTCGACGTTGAAGTACCTAGGACTCGTCCTCGACAGCCGGTGGAACTTCGTGGAGCACTTCCGACGTTTGGCTCCCAAACTGGAACGGACAGGGGCTGCCTTCAAGCGGCTCTTGCCCAACCTGAGGGGTCCAAACGCCTCCTGCCGGAGGCTATACGCGGGGGTCGTGCGGTCCATGGCCCTTTACGGGGCCCCGGTGTGGGCGCGTTCTTTAAGGCGGCAAGCCGCCCACTACCTGAACGCGCCCCAAAAGGTGATAGCCATAAGGCTAATCCGGGGGTACCGCACGATCTCCGGCGAGGCGGCTAGCCTCCTTGCCGGATTGCCGCCATGGGATCTGGAGGCGATAGTCCTCGCGCGCCTGCATGAATGGCGCGCGGAGGCACTACGTCGGGGGGAAACTCCGCTGCCGCGGCAAATTGCCGCTCAGCGGACAGACCTCCGGCGTGATATCATGGCGACATGGAGAGAGCGACTGTTGCAACCCCGTGCAGGGCACGCTACCATAGTGGCGATAAGTCCCCTCTTTGAGGAGTGGCTAGAGAGGCGCCACGGCGCCCTCACCTACCGCCTGACGCAGATCCTCACTGGACACGGTTGTTTCGGGAGGTTCTTGCACCGAATCGGGCGGGAGGAAACGCCCGGGTGTTTCCACTGCGAGGATCGTCCGGAGGACACGGTGGAGCACACCGTAGTCTGCCCCGCTTGGGCGGAGCACCGCCGTGTCCTTGTAGCGGCGATTGGCGGCGGCGATCTCTCGCGTCCGGCCCTGGTTCAAGCCATGGTCCGGAGCGAGAGGGAATGGGAAGCCGTCACCACCTTCTGTGAAGCAGTCATGCTAGTGAAGGAGGTGGCGGGACGTGAGAGGGAAAGAACCTCACGTCCCAGCCGCCGCGGGAGACACCCTGGGCGTCGGGGGTCACGTGGTGGCTCCCGGCCACCGTAGGCGCGGGCCTGTGGACAGCGAGTTATGGGCTAGCTCGCCGTCCGGCCGTCTTATGACGACAGGCCGTGTCGACGGCGCGTTCGTGTTCCACGCGCGCCTCAAAGAGATGTCAGCAACCGAGTAGGGGTCCGCATGGGCCGATGCCTGCCAGAGCTGCGGGACTGTTCGAAAGAGACACTGTGGCCCTGGAACACAAAGGGCAAAGAAGGAACATGGATGGGTTTTAGTCAGTACAAGTCTGACACTCCCTTCCGCTCCGCCCAGAGTAGGGGGGGTCATTTGATGATTTCCCATCCAAAAAAAAAAAAAAAAAAAGCTCTAAAATAGACAGATAGAAAACACTCAAAGCATTAAGTCTGTTTTATTACAAATACAGTATTAAATAAAGGACACTTACATATGGTTCTTCAGTCTAGCAATGATGGGGAACTGTTTCCCGCAAGTGGGGCACGTATGGGGCACGCTCTGCTTGTGTATGTGACGCATGTGTTGTGTGATACTCAGCACTAGTTGGCCGCAAATATCGCACGCCCGCCGCATGCATTGTCGCTCCCGCCGGTGGTCCATCAGCTTTTCCTAAACAACACAAAATGTAAAAATGCTGTTGTATTTGTTAATTAGGACTTTGAAAGACACTTTCAAGAAACAAAAAAGAGAAAATAGAGATACAGAAAATAGTCTGTCTAAACATATATCATATATGTTTAGTTGGTTAAGACATCCGGTGTACTGAATCGGAAGGTCGCAGGTTCAAACCCTGCTCGCACTGGAATTTTTCTTTCCATGTCAAAAACAGCTATGTTCCCTACGCAGGGTTTGCATATAAAATATTAAAAATATATGATAAAAATCTGCAAATCTTAAGTTTACTTGTATTTTGTTATTATTTATTAGTATTCTGGCAAGTTTTAATATGTATTATTAATTATAACTGAGTATTGCTATTATAATAATACCAACCTTATTTGGGAATGTCACATCACAAGGTGAACATGTGAACTGTTTCACTTTAGGTGACTTCCTTTGTTGCAGTCTTTCTCTCCTCATCTGTTCCTTAGCTATATTCTCTTCAATCTTCATCCTTTTCTGTTTGATCTGATGCAGCATCAGTTGGAAGTCATGCTTGGAATATGGATATGATGGTGTAATTGGATTGCCTGAAAAGAAACAGGTATTTTCGGTAAATATATTACAAAATATAGTTTTAATCATTGGTGCATCAAAAGTAACAGGGCCTCCATACAGTATTATCTTAAATTAAATAAAAAAACCGTTTATAATCGAAATTTTGATTAAAACTCCTCTACTTGACTATACACACATTCCTTCAAATGGACAAAAATCAAAATCTTATTTATTTGTTGAAATATCCTTGCTGCACTTACAGTTTACAGCAATGCGTGCAGCAAGCCAACAACACAACATACTAACTAAACTACTACTGTGCAAATCAAGCAGTTTCAGCCGCAAAAAGGCCTTGCGAGGCACAGGCCTAGGCTTATGATGAGAGCATCATCATCATGCACAGCCTGAATTCACCCACTACTGGATATAGGCCTCTCATTTCTTATGCCAATCTCCAAGTTCCTGTGCCAAGTGTTCATGAGAAGCAACAGTGATCTCTGAAAGTCTGAAGTGTAACGAAAAGTTAAAGGCTTACCTGCTGGGTTCAGTATTTTCTTGAATTTTTTATCAGAGACCTCACAGGTTCTTTTAAAATTTATCGCTACCTTGAGATTTTCCAAACATTCAGTACAAATGAATTTTGGAAGAGAATCATCAACTTCTATCTGTAAAAGATTAAAATTATTGTATTACATATTTTATGATTTGGCATAAGGTACTGATGAGGATACTTAGATAGTTTTCATGACAAACTTTACAGCTTGTAGGAATATTTACAACATTTTTATTATAAAAACACCTCTTGGTAGTGATTTACTTACTATTGTTTAGAAACAAAAAATGCAAAACTTTAGTTTTTACTTTTTGCCATAGTGACTATGTTAAATAACAATTAATTCTTATTAAAAGACTATTTGTATGTCAGATCCTAAGAAATATAACAATGATGTTGTTTGATGTTTTGTTTGTTTGTTTATTTTCCAAAATAATAGTCAGTACAGCAGTAGCATTAACAAAACTTAATTTGCAACTCACTGTTATATTAGAAATACTCCGAATGGCACTCATAATATCATAGCCATCTATTTGATCACTCAGAGGATGACAGGCACTCCTGGCACACACCCTGCATATCATCTCTTTAGATAAAGGCAGCATTTTCTTACTGTAAGCAAAACAAATTATAAAGAATAGGTGTACCAGTGTACCATATTTTATATCAATAACCAACAAATATGTAACGAACGAGCCTTTGCATTGCTCTGGAATTTTTAACTAAAGGCTCATAATAAAAAGTAGAGACACTTACTTGCACTCCGATATCAAGCTGGGCCAAGGATCATCACGAATGCTCGCCTCATTTTCAACAGGCGTGTTACATGGATATTTTAATTTATTAAGCCTCGACAGCATCTTCTTCGTTAAATAGACTGCCATTATGGAGTCATTTATTTTCACATAGTTATTTAATCAAATTGTACACATTTCTAAATATTTACCAGTAAATAATTCTCTTGTGAACTCAAAAACTCTTCTCTTGACAGTTTGACAGACAAACTGACAACTTGACATGACAAGCAAAAGCATTCGCTCATTCATTCGAACGAAGTGGTTGGCGTCTCTGTCAAACCCAAAACGGCTACAGCAGCTCTTCGCCGTCCACGTCCTATTTTTCTTATATCTATCGTCCTCGTCCGGTGGGTTTCCGAATAAAAGCCGGTAGGCTACACAAATCATCACAAAATTAAAACGTGCGGACAGCGCATTTGCTAAGCTTCAAGTGTTGGCCTTGTAAACACTAGTTAACGATGACGATTTAACGATGACGATTCGGGGCCAACAGAGATCGGATCAAGTGTAAAATGTGCCTTGTCGCAACTTTGGTTTGTGCACAAATCAAAGAAAATTTGCGACAAGACATTGCATGTTGCAATGCGTTCACCACAAAGGGTTGCAGTTTTGAGCAAATGCCAAGTGTGTTAAGAATTAAGGTGGAAGCGCGAGGGTAGCTCGCGAAATTCACTTTAGTTTGCAATTGCAAAAATTTGCATCTGATCTTAGAGGGTTGTATTGATGATGTTAATAGTTATTACTCTGTAATTCCATATTTGTTATGGTCGCGAATCATATTTTAATCAACATGCAACCTGACACTGAAAATTGCAAAAAAGATACGAAAATTTTAATTTCGCGGTCTACCTTAGTTCATCGTTCTTAAGATCTTTTTAGTCTCTGGTTTCAACAAATGACATTGACAGTGCATTGACATCTTACACCAGGCAGTTCAGCTCCATGGTTCAACTTGATTCCAAAAAATGTTAGATTTCGTAGCATTAAACTCATTTATAAAAGCAGGACGGCTTTATACACTAATTATCAGTGTAAGGACATAAACAATATGAAGCCCTGTGTTATTTATATAAACATAACATCCATGCAAACATAAATAATTTATAAATCTCTGGACTGAATGTTACGTTTTAAAAAGCTCTAAACTTTGTAAAACTATAACAAAATCATACAATTATGACTTCCCTTTTATTACTCAAGTCTATGTTGTTTGCTAATGCGCTCCAAAACAGTAAAAAAAAGAAGAAGAAGAAAAGCAAGATCAAGAAATCGTACGTATTTATTATCTTCCTATTAGAAAATTTATTGAATTACTGTTTGTTTTTGTTTCACCTATTTCCATATTCGAGAGTACAACTTGGAATTATATTTTGTATTATGGGAAGGAATCAAGGAACAGCTTCATTTTATGGTGTCCTCCACCTCACTTCTTAGCTTTCATTCATTCAACTTGGGCTTTGTTTCAGTTCCTTACCTAAAATTAAGATAATAGCAACCCAAAGTATGTGTAGATTATGCAATGATGAACCAGGAGATATACCAATATTCAACAATTTTGTGCAACCTAACATTCCTGAAGAAATACAGAACTTTTCAGGCATAACTGTAAGTTTTTAATAATATCTTTCCTTATTTTATTTAGATTCTGGACACAAGTTCTTCGTAAAAATCATTAAAAACAAAACTATTTGAGTAATATCTACATGAATGTTAGGATATTATCCAATAACATCTTGTCTGTTTTCAGTTAAAAAATGAGGACAATTATTTATCAAAACAAATGTGTCAAAGCTGCCTGGATCTTTTAAATGGATGTATAATGTTTAGAGAAATGTGTCAGCGGACTAATAAACTTATTGAAATTTCTATAAAGAAAGGTATGGAACATAACTGTATTCTATTACATAATCACTACTGATTTGATTTTTTTACTACTGGACAAGTAATGCCAAAATTTTCTTTTAAATCTGACTCAATTACCTCCTTCCCTATGCATGTTAATTTTTCCCAGGTTCCACTCTCTTCTTCAAAAATTTTTTTTCAGCCTATTCTGTTCCCTGCTCAAAGGCCTCCCCCGTGGCTTTTAAATTTTGTTTATCAATTGTCTTCTCCAACCAATCCATCCGTTATCTTTACATAGTATAAAATAAAGTTGCTCCCGCTGTTTGTACGCTTAGATCTTTTAAACTGCGCAACGGATTTTAATGCAGTTTTCAGAAATAGATAGAGTGATTCAAGAGGAAGCTTTATATGCATATGACCTAAACCCATGCAAAGCGGGGGCGGGTCACTAGTATCTATACATATAATAAAATCGTAAAAATCCAAATCGATGTTCCAAATTGGCGCAAAAACTACTACATAGATCCAGTTCAAATTTTGCACAAATATTCGTAATAGGCTTCTTCAAATGTTAGGCTATATATTATCACGCTACTTGCTTAAGGGGGTGAGCAATATTGCATTGTGTCAGTATTATTCAATTGTTTTCCGTTTCAGTCATGATATGCGTAACAACATATAAGATTTTAAACTTTCATGGTCACTAAAATTATTATAACTAGAAGACGGGATATTTACCATGTTTATTGTTTTCTTTGAGTTCCCGATATTTCGGCGCTGTTGCAAGCACCATGATCACGGATAAATTGAAGTTATTGCGGGTGGGTGTTTATGAGCAGACAAATCGGTCTACCCTCTTTCTTGTTCGTTTTTATAAACATGGTAAATATCCCATCTTCTAGTTATGCGTAACAACGTCTATTTCAAAGTATATGTCAGCGAAACAAATTGAGAAACGGTTTCATGACCGCTTTACGTGTATCACGGCGCAAGTTCGATCCCCGGTATATTTATACTTTTTGTAATTGGTTGTAATTTTCTTTATAGAGATTATTATTACTTTTTCTCTTTTTTATGTATAATATAATAAATTCTAATGAATAAAGTTATATCATTGGTAAAATCTCTTTCTTCATGTTTGAATCTGGCCGTTTGATGGTGTTCTGAACCAACAACGTCGTTGTGTGCTGTCCACAGGTACTGTCAGACTCGATGTTTTGAATTTCACCTGTTGCTCCCAATAAAAATAATAGCAGTTACTGAAATTAATTTGAAACTATTTTGTTGTGTCGTTATTCTTAGTTTTGCACAAGTATAATAGGTTCAGGTTGTTTCTCTGCATTGTTGGTCCCAAAAATAAATTCGTCTTGGTTGTCTTTGTTGCAGGGTTGATGATTGTAATGTATGATTTCTGATGTGTCTTGATTGATAAAAAAAACCCGTAATTCGTTACTTGAAAAATATTTAGATATCTTCATCATAATATCTGTCTTTTGTATCTTACTAGGTACTAATATAAATGCGAAAGATTGGATGGATGGAAGGATGTTTGTTACTTAATCACGCCAGAACACTGAACGGATATAGATGAAATTTGGTACAGAAAAATATTATCGTGCTAATAACTTAGGTGGATGAGCAATATTGCATTATGTCCATATTCCGCAACTGTTTTACATGTGACATCTGTCATAACATGCATTGGAGTATAACGGCTATTTTAGCCCATTTGTCATCGAATCCCTGTAAACCAGGGTTCACAATTTCGAGTCGCAGCCGGTTTCCACTATTTGTGTTTTCTTTTTTATGCTTTAAGATTTACAAGATAATAAACATGGTTGGCGAGTTCGATCCCCAGCCGGTTTTCACTTTTTGCAACTAGATACGAGGGCGGGTCAATAAGTCCGTGACTTTTTGAATTTCTGACCCCTTTACTGAAACAGCAACACTGCTCCTGTCAACAGGCATCTGTCAGTTGACTCCTGTCAAAATTTAAACTTGCTGCGTCAGTTAGTTTGTGTTTGACAGCTATTTTTATCAGACTACTCACTAATTTGAGGAGAAAATGGAAAAAAGTGAATTTCGTGTGCTTATTAAGCATTATTTCTTGCGAAAAAAAACCATTACCGAGACCAAGGCTAAGCTTGATAAATACTATGGGGACTCTGCACCATCGATTTCAATGGTAAAAAAGTGGTTTACTGAATTTCGTTGTGGCCGTACAAGCACTGAAGATGCCGAACGTCCTGGACGCCCAGTTGAGGTCTCTACACCCGAAACAATCGAAAAAATTCACGATATGGTGTTGACCGACCGAAGATTGAAAGTGCGAGAGATTGTGGAAGCCGTAGGGATCTCGCATGGCTCAGTGGTTTCAATTTTGAATGATCACTTGGGCATGAGAAAGCTTTCCGCAAGATGGGTGCCGCGTTTGCTCACAGTCGACCACAAACGCAATCGTGTAACAACTTCACAGGAAGCTTTGGCGTTGTTTAATCGCAATATGGAGGAGTTTTTGCGCCGTTTTGTAACCGTGGACGAAACATGGATCCATCACAACACACCAGAAACCAAACAACAGTCAAAACAGTGGGTTTCTAAGGGTGAATCGGCGCCAAAGAAGGCCAAGGTGGGTTTGTCAGCCAATAAAGTTATGGCGACTGTTTTTTGGGATGCACGCGGGATAATCCACATTGACTACCTTCAAAAGGGAAGAACAATCAATGGGGAATATTATGCCAACTTATTGGACCGATTCAATGACGATTTGAAAAAAAACCGACCTCATTTGGCCAAGAAAAAAGTTCTTTTCCACCAAGACAATGCAAGGGTGCACACATGTGCAGTTGCCATGGCAAAAATCCATGAATTGGGCTATGAATTGCTCCCTCATCCGCCCTATTCTCCAGATTTGGCTCCGAGCGACTACTTCTTGTTCCCAAACCTGAAGAAATGGCTTGGTGGAAAAAGATTTGACTCCAATGATGAAGTCATCTCGCAAACAAAGGCCTATTTTGAGGACCTCGACAAATCATTTTTTTTGGAAGGGATAAAAAAATTGGAGAAGCGTTGGACAAAGTGTATAGAGCTCAAGGGAGACTACGTTGAAAAATAAAATTATTTTTTTATCAAAAAATCTGTGTTTTATTCCAAAAGTCACGGACTTATTGACCCGCCCTCGTATTTTGTTTTATTCTAATGCTCTATGATTTTCAAATCATAAACTACTTAGATTAATATGCTTTTGGTTAGTTTTAACCATTCAAAAGACGGTTGGGTAATCATAAATTAACAAATAATAATTGACCAATTTTCACTGGACGAAAAAAAATCTCTAAAAACTTTAAAATAAAATTAAAATTAAGATAAAACCAACGACATTGTTAATTTGTTCCGTGCGGGAATCGAACCCGCGACACGCAGCGCCGCAGTTAATCACTCAGCCACTGCGCCAACTGTGCCGTCACATTGCATTTGTGCTGAATGTTCTGCTGGCCTAAATCCGCAAGAACCGCTATATACAGCTTTAAAGTTTTTTTTTAACCTTGTCCCAGTCCAGCCCCACACTTGGAATTTCTCTATACAGGAGAAAAATGTGTGAGTTTACAGACATTTAAACTCACAAACAGCCAGACCCGGAACAACTACCTGTAGGCCAGACAAAAATATATTCCGTGCGGGAATTGAATCCGATACTCGCAGCGCAGCAGCCATTCTCTCAGCCACTGCGCCAACCGTGCGGTCACATAGCTGTGTGGCTCCCTCGGACATTGCTGCAACTTTGATTAACGGTGGCTGGACTGCACATTCTGTTTTCACATTGCCGCTGATTCTTGCCAGTGAAGATACCTCAACATGCAACATCACCAAAAACAGCGGCCGGGGAGTCCTTTTGCAGCAGTGTAAGTTTAAAGCGCATTAGAGGCGTTGAACCACAGCTTTCAGGACATCCGCGGCAACCGGGCGCTGATGGGTGGTGTTGTCGTTTTGGTCGTAGGCGACTTTAGACAGATACTACAAGTTATTGAGAGGCCGGGCACACCGACGGATGAAATAAACGCATGTCTAGGATCGAAAAGTTGCATCTTACCTGCAACATACGCATCCAACTGTAAACGACCACGAAGCAGGTGTCTTTGCGAATATGCGTCTGCAAATGGGAGTGGGTCGTCTGGAATCGGGCGCAGATGGGAAAATTCTATTTTTCGAAGAATTTTTCCATCCTGTGGCTACAGAGGATGCACGCAAATCCACATCATCACAATCATGCACGTTTTTCCAATTTGGAGGTTAATTAAAAAAATGAAGGGTGGTTGTGAGAGGGGTAGTGCTGTCGCCAAAGAACGAGTAGGTCAATCAAATAAAAAAAAATTATACAATCGTCGGCGTCGACATCCATAGAACAGGTGATGGAGAATGATGATAGTACTGCCTAACCCATTGAATTTCTCAACTGCCTGGGATTAACGGCGTACCGTCCCATAAGCTGGAGCTAAAAGTTGGCGTTCCAGTTATGCTGATGCGAAACTTTGATGCACCCAGACTGTGCAATGGAACTAGGCTTCGTATCACAGAGCTGGGCAGGAGTATTAGTAATAGCCACCGTTATTACAAGAGTGGCTAAAGGAGAGAGCGGTCTAATTCCCCGCATACCCATTATTCCAAATAACTTGCCATTTCAATTTAAGAAGTTGCAATTTCCCTTAGAATTGGCTTTTACAATGACGGTCTACAAATTTCAAGGAAAGCCTTAAAAGTGGCATGCATTCAGTTTAGCACTTCATGCTTCTCACGCAGTCATTATACAAATCATTAAATGTTGTACACAAAACGGTATTAGAATAAATAAATAAATAGCACCCAACAAGGTGTTTAATTGTTCACTTCGAAAAAAACGTCGAATGGCACCATAGTGGTCCGGTTTTAAAACCTTATCATCGCCTCTTCGCCATTTGTTTTGTTTCAGACCTTTGCCGCCCAAAAAGACGCCTTTTGTAGTCATCACCCACATTATCACATTTTGATCAGGCCTTCAGTTCTCACACATAACATCCTGCCTGTAATCCCCGAAGGGTTAGGCACAGGTGTGTACCTAATCGTACACCCACATTTCACCAGTTAAGTTGAAGTCCTATGTAATAGGGAGCCCATGGGCGAGCCTATTGCCATCAATCGGGCACAAATCCAGACTCCGTAGCTGCTACTGAGAAATTCCTGATGGAATAACCAAATAACACTTTGCCCAACCCGGGAATCGAACACGCATACACAACAAAATTTCCACGCGAACGAAGTCGCGGGCAACAGCTAGTCTATTATGAAATATAAATTGTACCACCATCTAGGTCACAGCCTAAATAAATAAAAATTGCAATAGCTATTCAGCACATACAGAGATTGTTTAATATCAACCTTTGGCCAGCAGTGGAGAACAGACAAAAAAAAAAAGAAGAACGGCTGGCCTTCCACTACAACAATCCAAAAAATTATGTATTCGTTTATTTTGAAATTAATGTTTTTTTGTTATAGAATATACTCCAGACTGTCAAATTTATGAAGAGGGACATGATGTGGATGATGCCAAAGCAGATAGTGAAGACTCTTACAATATTCCTTCTCCAGAATTTACTATCGATAACTCCGATCTTCTTTCTCTTTGGGGCTGCTCAAATTGTGGTGAAGAATTTCATGTTTTGGTTAGTCTCATGTATGAATTAATTTTTTAAAGTAATATTTCTTTTTTTTTACTTTTAATTGCTATTATTAATAAAGCTGCATTGATGCCCCACAACGTCAATAATATGAGACACTAACTATGTGTTGCTAAGCCAACTATAGAATACATTTTTGGCAGGCCACCTACAGCAGACATGTTATCAAGTGCAATGCCCAATCAACAGACGCGCCCAAACCAGCGGGGGAAGTAACCAAGAGGAAGTTCCTTTGTGACATCTGTGGGAAGACTGCTTTCTCTAATGCCAGTCTTCTTGTTCATATGTAGGTATAATGTCATTAATTTATTGTAATAGCTGGTAGTACAAGATTTTGAACTGAGAACACATTGCTTAGAGTTTCAAAACTTACTCAGCATTGAAAACCAATGGCCAAGCACGCGAGCGATCGGGGAGAAACTTTTAAAATAACCAAATTGAATATGGAACTTATTTCCTTAGATATAGGAGTCTATTTTCCACTTGCTGCTGCTGAGCGCCTTTCCAAGGTTTCGGCTACGAACTTCCTGGGCTATGGTCGGTAGCGGCACTACAAAAACTACTACAGCGCCATCTATGTTACAAAAGAAGAACTAACATCAAAATTTGGAATCGCGCTATTAAAGTTATCCGCGATTTAAAATTATATAGGAAAAGCCGGCAACAACTGTCGGGTAATAGCCGACCAGACACAACACCCGTCTGGTTGGAGGATTCTCCCTTTTCTATGGGGGATGAAACATTAGCAGCGTAAAGTATATCTCGTAGGAGATGGCAGGATGAACTAGAAACAACCAATAATCAGTGGTTCACATTAGTTCTCTTGCGATCCGGTTCTTTCCAATCCTTTGGAAAGTCCTCCATCCATACTATTTAATTTAAAACTATCAAAGCTTTTTCCTTACAGGGCCATTCACGAAAATGTGTTCCCTTTCAAATGCGACGTTTGTCCATACCAAGGTCGAACAATGGATCTTCTGAAGGTGCACAAAAGATCTCACCTCGTTGACAAACCATTTAAATGCACGATATGTCCTAAGGCTACTACTACGTCAAGTAATCTTGCTAAACATATGCGGCATGTGCATAGTACTACGAGACCGTTTAAGGTATTTGCCGAATTTTCTCTCTATTTCCAAAACCACACAGTTTATTTTGTGGGGCTAACAAAAACATATCGTTAAAAAAATCAGCAAAAGGCACCCAGTCTTCAGTGTGGGAAGAGTTGGAGCTATACAAAACGTCCAGCCCCATCTCTTTCCCACACAAATAAAATTAATATAATACTGTTACAAGAGGTGCTTGTCAGGGTCCCAAAGGGGCGTCCCTGTATCCTGTTCATTTCACAGTGTACATAGAGGAGAACCTAAAACTCATTTCGTGCATTCGAATCACAAATAAATACAAATTCCGCTGTTTGTAGTTGTTAGACTTATTGAAAATAGAAAAAAAAACCAAAGGAAAACTAATTATACTTTTTTTTCAGTGTACTTATTGCGACAAAGCTTTCTCATACCAGCATGACATGAAAAGGCATGTTAAAGATATACATTTAAGGCAAGGCACTGCGGAATGCGAAATCTGCCATAAGAAGTTTAATACTAAGTAAGTATTCTTGCAGGCCAAAAAGGAAATATTAATGTATTTTCTTATTAACGTAATGTCTAATATTATGTGTGGCTTGTTTCAGGAAAATTTTACAAGGTCACAGATGGAAAATTCACAAGATAAAAGGTGAAAGACAGGGTCGCTTGCCGTCGTACTTACAATGTCAAGCGAAAACACCACATAATGAGCAGCACAGAAACAGCGTACATGACAACACGAACAACTGTGATCAAAGTTATTGATAATGTATGTTTGTTATTATCATCTGTCTAGCCTTTTGCCAACTAATTACATTGGGGTTGGCTTCAAGTCTAACTAGGTGCAGCTGAATACTAGTTTTTTACATGGAGTAATTGTCTATCTGACATCTACAACATGTAGGTATATACATTATCAATGATTATTAGAATTATAAGTCCAGGCCATTATCAAATAAAACCCCCGGCGGGGCAGCTATTCTTTTTTATTACGCCGTACGCAAAATACGCGCTTTGAACGTCGAGTTGCTGACACCAGCCCGTTATACGCCATACTTTTGTGAATGTAACTTGACTGAATATTTTATGAATAAGATCTGACTTCAAGTATGTAACGCCAATATTTGTAGCAGTCGTGGTCATAAAACGTGGAAGCGAGATGACATAAGACAGTATAGCTTTAAAAATCTCCTGCTAAACATTCAACATCCTACTTGCACGCATTATGACCGCAACTGCTACGAGTCTTGGCATTTAGTATATTTTAGTATTTAAAGAGTGAGAGAGCAGTAACGCGACTTGATCTCAATATTAGAAATGGAGCTCTTTACTCTTTGTTGTGTAGATTAGAACCAATATGTAGTCAAGTGCACGTCCTTTTCGTTTAGAACAAATAAGTACTTACTTATTTTCTGGTGCCGTATATATAATGAAGTTGTCATAATGTAGATTTAAATCCTAGATGTGCCCTCATCGCACTTAGGTCGCGTGTAAAAGTGGAGATGAGCGAGCTCACACATCCCGCATGAAATGATAGATACGACGTGTAGTATGAATGAGCGAAACAATATTATTCGAATCTCATTGTCCGCGAAATAGAAAAGTGAATAGATTTTGGTGCAGCAAGCGTCTCTTTGATTTAAATCCGTTGAAGTGATTTTATTGTTCCTTTGCAAAAAAGGGATGGCGATATTCCGATATTTCATCCTAGCTACATCTCGGTTTCGCAAGGAACAATGTTGGCTTTAAAATTTCACTTAAGATTAATATCAGACTATCGTTTATTCGTTTGCCAGAGCTCCTTCGCCTTGATTGCTAGGGATGTGGTAGAAAATATTTTGAGGCTTTCTAAGGATCAGTTGTTCAGTATAAAACAAAAGAGTGATTAAATTTAAGTGACAACCTTCTCCATTTGGTTAAGATGTATATTAAGATCCCGTTCTTACGGCGATAATCAGTTCGATATTTTACAATAGAAAGTTGGGATCACAGATCAACATCCCACAGACCCAGTCCAAGACTCCGGTATATAACTGCCATGTCATACTAAAATCGTACTGACCACCGCAGTTTGAACCGAGGCTCAGTCTGTCCCTTTATCGATAATAATTATTTATATAAGAAAATACCCATTGTACTTAGTTAAAAGTATTATTTTACTATCGATTAGTTTTTATATTATTTATTTATACCTACGAATTTATAATAATTTATGATAATTATACTATTTACTTAAAGTAAAAGAAGAATTATTATGTATTAAAGAAAATTACAGTGTGTGTTGCCAGTGATTACATACGGGACTGAAACGTGGTCGCTCACAATGGGCCTCATCAGAAGGCTTAAAGTCACCCAAAGGGCAATGGAGAGGACTATGCTCGGAGTTTACTTGCATGATCGAAGGACATCCGCAAGAGAACCAAGGTTACCGACGTAGCCCGAAGAATAGCCAAACTTAAGTGGCAGTGGGCAGGGCACATTGCTCGCAGAACGGATGCCGATGGGGCCGAAAAGTTCTGGAGTGGCGACCGCGAACCGGAAGACGTTGCGTTGGAAGGCCTCCCACTAGGTGGACCGATGACCTGGTGAAGGTTGTAGGGATCCGCTCGATGCGAGTCGCACGGGACCGGTCAATGTGGCGAAACTTGGGGGAGGCCTATGTCCAGCAGTGGACGTCTTTCGGCTGAAATGATGATGAAAGAAAATTACATATAATTAGAGTAGATATGAAGGTAATTAAAATGATAACAATGTTAATAACTTATGTACTTATCTTCTTTTTATGAATACATAATACTTTATTATTTCCTTTATTTATCTTTACACAAATCTTATATATTTTTAAATATTTCTTAAACTAAAAATAATATAAAAAACATTTAAAAATATAAAAAATTATACTTTATTATATTATTAATGGTAATTTATTTGTGATTATACCTTTTCCATATGCAATTACCGTTCATTGATATCGGGCAACAATATAATAAAAACTGATTGGGGTTTGATATTCTTTTCCAAAGGGCGTCGTCGCCCTGTTAGAAACGAAGTAGCAAGGAAAAGAAACGGACTTGTTACAAGTGATTTTGTGCCTTTTTATTATAAAATGATTAATTTTAAAATTGTTATAGCAACTCTGTCATGTTTCCTACTATGTGTCGCGTTCGACCTGCCTAGAGATGGTTGCAAATCAGAAATAAGTATCAATAACAATCACTACAATGTTACGAATTCGTATCATGTCGGTGATGCGTATCCTACGGATGCGCACTATGACGTTTATGGTAACCTATTCTACGTGGAATCTGGACGAAATGACAACGGATACTACTTTAACGCTAACGTTATAAAATTCAAAACTGCAGCTCCTGAGAAAATACCAGGTGAGATTTTTTTTTTTGTAACTAGATACTCCAAAATTTAGTAGTAACTGTGCAGCTGTGTCGCAAACTATGCTCCACCTCCTATCCTGCCCTCTTAATCCAACCAAAAACATGCAACCGAAGTGACCTCTGCGCTGCCACCGACGACTCGGTGGAAGTGGCGAAGTTCTGGGTTAACAAAATATAAAAATTTGTTGTGCCAGCGATAGGAAGAATTAGTAACACTGAAGTAAATTGTAGCCAGTTCCTCCTGCAGTCCCCGAGGTGAATGTGTACATACATGTACTGCATATTGTGTGAGATTGTACTTATACGTTTTAAGGCGCGTCGCTCACACGAACTAAAGTCGAGGCGGCGTCAAAGCGCGAGCGCACAAGCGCCGCGTCGCATCTACATTTTCTTTAGGAATAAATGGCAGTGCGCTCATATACTAGGGTCGTGGCACGAGCGCGGTGGGACCGGCGCGAGGTCGAGGTGGGGGCGCTGTGCCCGTTCGCGTCACTACTCCAGCGCTATTTTGTCATTTGGTTTCGTGCTTAGCTACATAAAGAAACAGGAAGGAAGCATAGCCGCCGCCGCTATCGCGACGTCGACTTACCAGTGAGCGACGCGCCTAAATACCTAAGGGGCTATAGGGGGCGAGTCCATTAACCGGACAGAAATCTCGGGTCAGCACATATACAAGACTGGCTATTCCAGTCACATAACGTGTAGTTTTACCCAATAACCAGTAAAATAAAACTGGCAAAAATATCCCAATCCATAAAATTAGAACCTATAAACTGACCTCTTATTGCACTCCTTTTTCGTCCACCGGGGACCATATGTTTATTGAACGAGTGTTCAATATGTTCTCTACCTATGTAGAGTACCAACCTAGGCAAATTACTGTATTTAACTAAAGGTCTGAAATCATGCTTATTTTATTTGTCACAGGTTTACCAGAAGACACTAGTTACTCTATTGCCGTCGATAAAAATGAGAAGAAAGTTTACTTCGGCACTGGAAAGGGCATCTATAAGTACAATTACGAGAGTCACAATGCCACACCCGTCTCTAGCAGTACCTTCAAACTCGATATGATATTTGTAGACAAGGACAGCAACAAATATGTTACAGAAAACAATGACGGGGTCGAAGAATTGTATTTGCTCGATGGGGAAATGATGAAGAAAGTACGGTTTAATAGTCTTGAAGCATTGAACGAATTGACTATTGATGAAAAAAACAACTTCTATTATTTAAAAGATGAAAAAATATTCGTATTGAAATCTTCTCTTTCGTCGCCAATTTATATTGGTAACGTCGCTTATGACGGCATGGCGCAAATAGCTGTCCACAATGATAACATCTTCATAGCTAGTGACGACTTGATGTATTTTCATGAAAATGATACGGGGAATCTAAAATTAGTTGACAATGCTCCAGAAAATGTAACAGCAATAGCTTTTGAAGCAAACGGGGATTTTATACTTGGTGTTCGCGGCAAAATTCTAAAATATAAGAAAAATGAATGCCACCTCCGGAAGTCAAAAGTAACCAACGACGATTAATTATATTACCTACAGTGTAAAAATTTTTTTGTGTAATCATTAAATAGGTACAAGTACTTCTTTGGGTGAAAAATAAAATTTAACATTAAATTTCAAACTTTTATTTAAAAAATACAAATAAATTACATAGTTAGGTTACCTTATATCTTACAACTCATAATAGCCAAGCAGTTACTAGTAGGCAGATTTGGGGTGAGCCGAAAGTAACTTATCCAGGCACCTTGCTAGTTAGCTATATTTACACCACAACAAGAGGCCAAGTGAGAGTCACGAGTTCCGTACCCTGTAATTACTCATTAGGTACTTGATACACATTAGGTACTTTTTTAAGTGGGCGTGTTTTTTAAGAACAAATATTTATCAGAGAACGATAAGCAAAAGGAAAGTCAATTTTGTAAGTTGAAAACGAATCACAAATGCACATGAATTGATGTAAGAAAACAACATATGTATTTGTTTCTTAAAATGAGCAATTTCTTTTAATTTGTCGTTCGTCATTACACTTTTATACGGCACTATTGATTTTTTTTCACATCGTTTTCCGACTGCCTCGTTGGCTAGTGGTCGTAAGCACGACTGCTGAGCTAGAGGTCTTCGGTTCGATTCCCAAGTCGGGCACAGTCTCATTGGGTTTATCCATCAGGAATTTCTCTGTAGCAGCCACGGAGTTTGGATTTGCGTTTATGTTTGATGGCAATAGGCGCGCCCCCTATTACATGAGAGTTCCTCAGCCTAACCCTTCGGGGATTACAGGCGTGATGTTATGCTTTCTTTTTCCAAATCAACAGGTTCGTTGGCAGGTAGGATTTTTATTTGTTAGTTAATGTAATGAAATGACGCAGATATTTTTATCAAATTCGGCACCTAAACATTCAGTCTGTATTTAATTAAATCAAACTGAATGATCAAATGAATTAAATACAGACTGAACGTTTCAAGTGGACATGGATGGCCGAATCACTTCTAAAACTGTAAGAAATATAGAAAAATACTCGAGATGTATCACATCTCGAGTATTTTTCTATATTTCTTAGTTTTAGATTCGGCCATCCATGTCCACTTGAAACATTCAATCTGTATTTCATTAAATCAAACTGAACGTATGAAGGAAAATTAAATGATTAAACAATCTTGTAATATAATATATCGTATAGACACGGCACAGTAAAAAAATATATAAATCAAGTCATCCTCAAATATAAAGGGATGGGAAAGTAAGGGCTGGGTCTTAACCTACAAAAAAAGGGAACATTAAAGCTAAAACTGACAAAGCAAATGGATCTTATGTAATACAGTCTAGAGTGCACTGCTCATTGCAATCCACCTATTTGAGGTTCTGATAGCACAATGTTAAAACTACAATAATATCATAAAAATACTGTTTCCCTCATGGTTTACAAGCACAATCAAATTCTTGATTAGTAAAAAGGATTAGTAACAATCTAAAGATTCATTTGTATGAATCTTTTACAAAAATCTATGACTGTGCAAACCACACTTTGGATTTTATTAATTTCTATATGCTTAAAAATACATTCCTACCGTAATAATTCATTACTAAAAATTATTGATAAATCAGTTTCATCCAAATTTGTATATTAAAAATACTCTCTTTTCAGATAAGTATTTTAGCATAGATAGATAATTATATTTGTCTTGTGAATCTTTCAATGTGGTAGTATACTTTGAGATATCATAGGGAATGTAATTGGCTGAGCCTGAGAATTAGTTAATGCCATTGGTTGACTAGTGCTGGAGATAGTAATTTGCTGGGTGGATGTTTGATGTACAAGCTGTTGCGCCGAGGGAACAAGCTGCTGCTGTGCTGATTGCTGGGCAGCCAGTTGCTGAGCCGATTGCTGCGCTACCATCTGTTGAGCGGACTGTTGTGCTGCTAAGTGTTGTGCAGATTGCTGGGCAGCCAAGTGTTGAGCTGATTGCTGTGCCGCCAAATGTTGCGCAGACTGCTGAACAGCTAAGTGCTGTGCAGATTGTTGAGCAGCTAAGTGTTGTGCTGACTGCTGGGCAGCCATATGTTGCACAGACTGTTGAGCTGCCAAGTGCTGTGCTGATTGTTGGGCTGCCAAATGTTGGGCAGATTGCTGAGCAGCTAAATGTTGAGCTGATTGTTGCGCAAGATGCTGAGCAGATTGCTGAGCAGCTAAATGCTGAACTGATTGCTGAGCTGCATACTGGTTTGCTTGATGTTGAGATGCCAGTTGTGGTTGTAATGCTGATTGCTGGACAAGTTGTTGGACAGCTGTTTGAGAAGCATTGCTCATAAGCTGCTGTGCAGGCTGTGCTAAAGTAAGCTGTGCTGGAACTGCTACTACAGTTTGTCCTCCACCCATCAGAGTGCCTGAGTCACTAACTTGCATCAGTTGTTGGGCACCGGCACTTGTGACTATAAGCGCACCAGAGTTACCCATAAGCTGTTGAGTTGTGCTTACTGTTAGAATTTGTGGAGCAGGCGTTAACAGTTGAGCACGAGAAGCAGCAGGCGCCAAAGCTAAATTTGATGTAGCTGTTGCAGGAACTAATGCTGGGAGGGCACCAGCAAGGCTCACTACTGGTGTGACACTGACAGTAGCCAAAGACACAGGTGCTGAGGTGCCATGTCTTGAAGTAATCACACATGGCTGGCCAGATCTCATTGCAGCTGTCTGTTCTAGTAAAAATTCATTCATAGAAGTTAACTGAACATTCTTTTCGGTCAAGTCACCTACTTTTTTCAGTAAGACACTTATATTATCATGAAGTAATTTTATTTTATGATCCAAAGCTTCACAATTTGAGCATAAATTGGATGTGTGCAAAACTTGATTATCTAAACCATTTTCTTCAAATGCAAATCGTCTCAATTTTGCTTCTGGAGGGGAATCATCATCTCTGATTGGTGGTGGTGGGCGGCTGTATTGTGGTGGTGGTGGCGGCATATGTACTGAAACAATCTCATTACCACTTACTTCAGGTGGGTGCACATATTGACAGTCTTGGTTAGAACAGGCATTCAGTACGTAAGCTTGGCATACTGGTGAGTTTAGAGTATTACGTGGAAATATGCCTGTGGCGTAGAAATTGTCTTGTTCTTCTACTGTGCTGTGTATGAATTTGCAGTTCTGTCTATAACAGCCTTTGTTTTGAAAATCATGGCAAAATCGAAACAGTTCCTTAAGACATGACTTTGGAGGTATCACATGAATGAACCGACAGTTTTCTCGTAAGCAGCAACCGCGAATATAATCTCTGCAATAACAGCTGGCAGCCGGAACCGACATCTCGCCGGCATCATTGGCGCTCATTGTTCCATCCACGAGTACCTTTACGACCATCATTTAGATAATAATTATGATAAAGTTTAAAAATCACATGTTTCTCATTGTTTGTCCTTCTTGTTCAAGACAACTATCAAATTAAAACTGGCTGTTACCCGTTACGTTTTGTTCAAGAATGTATATTTTCTCGGCATTGTTCTCGATAACAATAAACAAGTCCAAGTATGTTCAAGTCCAACAAAATTTAATCGTTTCACTTGGTTTCAATACATATTATTTATTTTGAGTTGATGCGATTAACATTTCGTTCCGTCTGACTTTTGCGAAATTTTGCTAACAAACGGAATGAACGAACGATAGGTACTCTTGTCAAATGAATTTATCAAAACAGAAATATACAAATGCATTTTTTTTAACCTAAGTTTAGATACAAGGCTTTTTACATGTCTCAGTAAAACGCATTTTATGTTTTTACTTTAAAAGAAGAGATGAAGACAATGAAATGAACCAAAAGAAAATCGTGAATACCAGCCAAGCAACCACCGAAAAGAAAACGAAGTTTGAATTAAATGGACTGGAAATGAAAATTCGATTCGGTTCGTTCAATTCGAAACACAAAAACATGGCGGCGGCTGTTGAATGAGTAGTAAACACTGTAGTAGATGTAACTCAGTAACTTGACTTTATTTACGAGTAATATTATGACAGAAGTGGTAAGGATTAAGGAAAACTACTTTATATAAAACAAGGATAATCTTTTATCACATCATGAGGTAAGTTTCTGTCTGTACTACAATACATAAATATTCCATTGTATCCCACGTTGCGTTACTGTTTCTGTTTATTTGATGTGTTTTAGGTAACAGTGAAAAGAAAAATGTTTAAACAACAGCTGTCGCCCCGGACAGTTCACCCTTACCAGACGACGGTTGTGCCCAGGAGTGAACAGCAAATTGCATCGGCTGCGCAACAAAGGGCGAAGTTCCCGTGGGCGGACGATATTAACACTCCAGTCTATCAAGTTGCGGGCACCGACAGCTCTACGTCCGACAATGCGTACCATGTAAGTCCATACCTGCATACCTGATACTTTCTTTTTGTGAAAATGTAAACAAACTTGCTAATAGTAACTTCTTGCAACTACATTGCTAGTCAAAGGCCCGGTTTTGTCTTAATTTATTGTTATTTATGTTTGTTAAATGCAAGCTTTACATTTCAGATGCCTCATTACTACAATGGGGCTGTGAGAGATTATGGCCCTCCTTCACCGGTGTACCAGTCACCCTATGGTGGAGGAACTTGGCGTAATTACAAGAAAGTAGAGAAAATTCCTACACATCGCCCACCCACAGAGGCATACTCATTTCCACAGTGTGCATCAGCCTTCTCTCTACCATTGTGTGATGTGGAGCCTCATATGCAGGCCGTGAACCGTTCCCCTGTGCCACCTCTACCCTCAATTAGCCCTGAAGTACCTATAATAGGTGCCTGTGGTGGGCATTGCCCAGGATTTGAATATGTTTGCTATTATATTTTACAGGTAAGATATGATAAATTGTAATTTATAAATAAAGGCAGCAGTGTTATGTGAGTAGCAGATTTATGTGATAAGAATGTAACATAAATCTTTAAAAAAATGTTGCCTCCCTAAAACCCATCAGTTTCTGCCGATGGAATACTGACTGCAGTAGTCTGTAGCAGCACAATAATTATCTCAAAGCAATGTTTTAGCAAGTACAAGTAAACACTCAAGACTTTATAAGAGTGTGCTTGGAGTCTACATACGGGGTGAAAGGAACACCAACATTGGTTATTAAAAAAAAAAACATCTGTTCCATACATTTTGACCCTGTAGGTATTGCACTTTTGTAGGAAACAGCAGATATTTTTTAATAACCGATGAAAAATTTCTATATGTGTATTCTTCCACCCCAATATACCAATAAATAAAATTGCAGTGTCTTTTTGTAGTTTTCAAAATAACAGCTTTCTACTGAATGCATATGAAAGTATATGGCATGTTTTACAAAAAGAAACGATTTTGTAAATTTCTGTCTGTCTGTTTGTCCAGGCTATACTCCGAAACGGCTGGACCGATTTTGACGGGACTTTTACTGGCAAACAGCTAATTTTATAAGGAGTAACTTAGACTACTTTTATTTTAGAAAAAGAATTATGGTTCCGTGCAAAAAATTTAAAACCCTTGAAATTGTTAACAAAATCCGATTCAAATAGGGAAGTAATATTTTTACAATAATTTCACACAGACGTAGCTCGCATACAACAGCTAGTATGAAATAAAAAACCGTTGAATGCATTTGCTCAATAATTTGTGTAAGTACATTATATAAAATGAAATACACAGATTACATTGTCTTATAATCATATCAGTACAATTGATTAAGTAGGTATGTTTATTATTATTTTAATAGCTGTGCCTTATCTTTCAGGTTATTTTTGTAGTTGGTATACTGACCGGAATATCGCTTTGCATTGCTGGAATTGTTTTGAGGCGTACAAATCGTAATGGAGATCTGGGTGTATTAGTTTACATAGGTAAGTTATGAATGTCTTTAAACTCTTTGTACCTTCAATGTCCATTGTACTAAATCGCCTTACATTATCCCAAAATGGCAACAAAATAACAACAGCAATACAGCCACAGACCACAGACAGACTTTTATTGACTAAGAGTGGCTACACATATCAACGCCGAATCAGTTCGAGTTTGTCAGCATTCTCTGCCTAGCCTTTTCCCAACTATGTTGAGGTTGGCTTACAGTCTAACCAGATGCAACTGAATAACATTATCTTACATGGTGGGACTGCCTATCTGCCTCCACAACCTAGTTTATTTATTTAAAATAAGTATGCCAACAGTACATACATTTTACATTTAACAATGAAAGTATACAGGTTAGGGTTCGTAGGTAGGTATCAATTACAGGTGTACACAACATTCTCTTAAGTACAATATAGCTATATTATCGTAAAGTTATAGAAATAAAATAGATCGAAATAAAAATAAATAGAAACAAAATAGATAAATAGAAATAAATTAGAAAATAGAATAAACAAAACATTTTGACTTAAACTAAAAAAAGAGATCAAAAAACTGACTTACACTAATAAACACAAAACAAAAGACAAAATATCCAAATAAAACTAATAAGAAACTAATTGTAATAATAAAAATGTCGGTTCAAATGACAGCACAACAGGCTTTTGAACATCGGTAGGGAACCAAAGAACACATCCAAGTCAGGCAATTGTATTGAAGATTGGATTGAGTTTGTTGTATTGAATGCACTTTCTTGATACTGGTGAGTGTCTCCCGATGTTACTTCTACTAGCTGGCGGTTGAAAAACTCTAGAAATTGGCTGTCTAGGACGATTATATGTGACTGACGATATGACTCGGTCTAGCAACTGTAAACATTCAATTTGACTACTGACAACCTTATGAAGAAAAACTAAGTCATGGACAGTACGACGGGTTCTAAGCGACTCAATTTGAAAGAAAGCCAAACGTTGTTCGTATGGACATCTGTGGGATATTCCTGTGGACATATTGTATGCAATATGTCTTGTAAACGCTCGCTGGATCCATGAACATTCAGTTCAAATGATATGACTCCATGTTGATATGTATACATATGTATTGTTACAAACAGTAACTTTCTTCCACCTTTCTGGTATTTATGGAAACTTTTTAACAGGGTGCTTATCTTCGTGCGTGTGCGGCGTATTGCTTGGCGTCCAGTGCTGCGTCCGTCGCGAGATTAGACAGAGGAAGCTGCGTGCCAATATGCATATACCAATGCAATCAATTCAGGTAACAGTATAGGCAAGATGCGTGAAGGCGATTGTGCGACCAGCTCGTTACACAATACAATAGGCAAAATGAACTTCTTCAAAAAGAACAACATCTTCGATACTTAGTTGTTATATTTAAACAGAAGTTTGAAATGCCGTAAGAGCCTATGCACATGGTGCGTTGCGACACGATTTCGCCACATCGGTGGACACACGGACGGTGCGCGTGCCGCCGCCGCAGCGCACCGTTCTGAGGGACATGAGCGCGCTGTGGGATTTTCAATTTTAGGCGCTGAGCTGAATAATTTAAATCCAACTGCTCGATATATGGAGGAACATAAAGTTCCATCATATATAAAGGGTGTAAAATAGAGCCTTAACATATCCGAAAGGCATTTGTTCTCCCCGCCTTTGAAATATTTTTTTGGTCTAGACCATACCTGGGAACCTTCTATTTACTAGGGGTCAAAGTTCCAACTTTTTCACAATTTTTTTTTTAATACATGTTTTTAATGTAACATTTTTACTTTAAACACCTCCAGGACCCCCGTGTTATTCAATCAATCCATCAGCACAATGCTTTGACATTGAGTGCTTTCCATCGAGCCCTACCGTAAAACGTGATTTTTACCCCAAAAAAAAGTCGATTCCCAGCAATAATTTTTGAGTAGAGTTACTTAGTTTGATGTACAGAATGATTGGTTGCCGGCTATGTGAAGGGTCTGTTTTCTGGTCGGCTATTGGTATTGTGAATGTAGAAGTTGCTCTCTGTTTTAATGATTCTTTATAGTAACTGTTTGTGTTGTTTGATCACATGCAATCTAGTGGTGGTTAATAGCAGTAAAAAAATCATAAAATTATTTTGTTTCAGGAACCGCCTGCCCAAGCTTGCCCATTATTGACGTCCACATTACCTCATAGTCAAATATATAGGTAAGCAATTTAACAATCGCTGTTTGATGTTCATAATTAAATTCGGAACTGTAACACAGTCCTAATTCATGGAATCTTTCTATATATACCAGAGTATTATCTCAATATTGTCGGAAAGTATAAAAAATAAAAATATATAAAAAACAAACACACCCACTACACTTACACTACTATATTTTATAAAAATATAGTTCTACCATCCCAAAAATGTGGTGAACTATCTTCGTGATTCAAATGCAGTACAAAAGTACCTGTTTACTATACCACTACATTAAACCATGACATGATTTACATAATCACTGTACAATATTTACTTATTTAAATAATTATTTACTTGTATGTGTAAATCCTTGTTCGATTTGTGTTTACTTTAAACCAAAAATAACGGCGCGAGTAATTATTAGTTCTTTACTAATATTGGTTCAATCTTAGAAATCCGATGTTATCGATAGGTATGTCTTTAACACCATAAAGAAAACGCCACATTTGAATTCTAGAAAAAAGAACCTTATAACAACGCGTTACCTCATTTCTTCATTTGATTTGAACTAAATCTAACTTCTTGATTTCTGATCCAAGTTACTGGATTTTCTGCTAAGACATTCTCTGATGCGTGGGTTGTGATGAGGCGAAAATATCAATACTTGCCAGGCTGGGCCAGTAAGCTTAGTAGCCTTGTCCCATTTATTAAGGGCATGTATTTAACGCGGCGACGAACTAATCTGATTTAGGGTTTTAAAAGTAATTAAAATGGGTAGCAAAAATAATAGGTTGGCAGCTACAATTAACCACTAGATTATAGATAAGGCGTAGTCGATGTAGCCCCGCTGCGCGGCGCTCCTATTACTGTTTGCAGGGTTTAAAGTAACCTAACACAAAGGGGATTCTGGGGTCTTAGACCCCGCCATCCCCTTCGAACCCAACCTGTCCGAGTCGGGGTGCCACAAGTCTCTCAGCCTTCGCTCGCTCTTGCTCCCTATATTCTCCTTGCTGCAATGACCGGATAAATAGTTACTTGGTACAATATGCGCCCATTCTTAATAATATGAGTTTCTTTGTTACAGACCGACAGTAAATATATGTGCAGAAGAAGACGTGACCGGTGTCCCTTGGTGGCGTCGAAATAACAGAGACTGACTAGGTTTAAGTTCATTTACACACTTGTATTTAATTATAATTTTGTTTACGTAAGGAATATACAGAAATAATACCATGATCTTGTTATTTTTACAATAAAATGTGAATCGATGTACTATTTTGCTTGTTTCAATTATAATTATTATAGGTTTTTTGGTGATCTAGTTGGAAAACTGAAGGTTCTGTCAGTGCCATTTAGGATAACGATATGATGACAAACACTTACTGGTAATAGTCACCTTCATCAGGTCAAAGCAAGAGTAAGCAATCTTTCCCTTTTCCCTTAAAAACTTTTGATTTTTTTTCGAAAACAGTAAAGTAAGGTGTGAATGACGGCACGGTTGGCGCAGTGGCTGAGCGATTGACTGCTGCGCTGCGTGTCGCGGGTTCGATTCCCGCACGGAACAAATATTTGTATGGCCTACAGGTAGTTGTTCCGGGTCTGGCTGTTTGTGTATGTGAGTTTAAATGTTTGTAAACGCACCCACGATACAGGAGAAATTCCTAAGGTGGGGCAACGTTTTAAAAAAAAAAAGATATCGAAATGAACAACTTACCATTGACAATATTCCAATAAAACGACAATTTTCAAGTAAGTACATCTTTATTCAGTATTCATCCAAAATCTTGACGTTGATAAGTACATAATTATAAGTATAAATCAGTAAATTACCTGCATAGTTGCACAAACAATGTCAAGGAAACAGTCATAAAATCAAAAATTCTATGAATATTTTATTAGATGTTTTTTTTCTGTATGTGTGATTATGAGCTCTAATAATTACGCTTGCGTAACATGTACAATCAAAATTCCTTCATATAAGTCTTCAGAAATAAATTCGCGTCGATTTAAATAAACCATACATAAGTACGTAGTTAGTATCTTAAATTTCTTGATACCAAAAAATAAGTAACGAAATAGATACATCAAAATACTATAAATTAAATATCTAGGTAGAGAATGTCTGAAACATGAATGACTGTATAATTAAACATTGCAAACAAAAACAATGTTAGGCGTTTTTCACTATCGAAATTCAGCACTGTATAAAATACTTTAGTTAGACTGTTAGAGACACTTATGTGCATAAAAAAAACATGAAATCGATAGTGAAAAACTATTGCAAGTTCTTAATACCTACTAGAGTCGTTCCTAGACTTACTTTTTATGTTTTGCACGAATTGTATATTTTCTAGCAACAAAACTGTGATGTAGTTATTGCAAGTTGAAGATTTGATTCAATAAAAAAAATCTACCTTTTAAAGAGAGCTCAAAATAAATTAATATCGTATTTTGTTAGAATTAAACACATTAAATGCTATGCATTCCATCCTGTTCAACAATGCATTCTATCTAGGACAAACTTATAACTACCACATGGCCCACACACTTATATCTAAGGACGGTCAAATAAAATAAAATGGACAAAACAATAATATCCTACATGTGACAAGGATGACAATAATTAAAGGTTTTATTCGATAGATTATGTTGCAATTTATTAATCTTGTGGTGGTACGGAATTTGTTTCAACAACTATAAATTTACAGGGGGAAACAGGCACGCACATAGGAAAGTACCTCAAGTAATCAGAGTTATTTCCCTCCTTGTGACGTATCCCCCAATATACTTAACGCGAGCAACCCCGGCAGCAAAAACTGCCAGGGTCCGCGTCTGCCTACAACGTAGTAACTACTTACAAATACCTGGCATAATTACAAACCTGAGTTATTATCGTTTGAGTCTGCTTATTACTAAAACGCAGTAGCGAAGGGTCAATTTTTGTAAGGGGTAAGTCGGAGTACATATCATTAATGTAATTATATTATTTGTCTATAGAAAAGTGACTGTGCCATTTTTCAAAAGGAAGCTAGTAAGAATCGAGTTGTATGGAACCTTCGCCACTGCTAAAACGTCTTTTAGGTACTTAAACCAATCATAGAATTTGTTAGTGATTTAAAAATGAGAGCAGATAATCACTCTCTATATTCTTAGTTCTACAGATTCTAACATTTTGAATAAGAACATTTTATTGAAAAATGAATTTGCCTCTTATAAAAATAATTTATCGCTAGGCAAACAACATTAGTTTTAGTATATGCGAAACCTGAAACACGTGTCTAGTATTTTCACGTAAAGAATCTATGTACAAAATTTCAAAACTGTATCATGAAAAATCACAAAGTTATAAGCTTGTTCTATTACCTGGTTGTCCGCACAAAAACGTGGCCACCTCGCGGTGCTCCCGCGCGCGCGCGCCTCCAGCGCCGTCTTGAGCTCATTGATAATAATAGTTTGGCAGTAGGTACCTAAATGATTGCGATAGCTACTTGGTGTCGCTCGGTGTCCTACTTGAAACATTTTTTAAATATGTTTGGGACAAAAATAAAATATATATGGTTTAAAAATTATTGGAATCGATTCAGTTACTTATTCTGAACAAACTATATTCAGGGTTCGCATTTACTCAAAATAATGCTGTATAATAACACAATTACAAGGCTGCCAATCGGAAAGGTAAACATTACAAGATAAAATTATCAAAGTTACTCCTTACAATACTTCGAACATAATTTCACATTCAAATCTACATAATAATAAATTATAAGGACAACACACGAAAACCTAATATACTCATATCATCCAGAATTAAATTGGGAAAATAAACGCACAGAATAAAATGTACTAATTGAAATACTGAAAACGCTTTCGTCTTAAGTACAAGAAGTTAGTAAGATCAAACTGCAAGCTTTGATACGCCCTATCTACATAACAGCACGCCTGTAATCCCCAAATTGTTAGGCAGAGATGTATCTAATAGTACACCCACATTTCGTCAGTTATGTTTAAGTTCCCATGTAAAAGGGGGCGAGCCTATTACCATCAACCGGGCACAAATCCAGACTCCGTGGTTGCTATTGAGAAATTCCTGATGGAAAATCCCAATAATAATTTGCCTGACCCAGTAATCGAACCATGACCAGGACCAGTCGCGATTAAGACCTCTAGACCAATGAGGCAGTACTAGGTAGAGAGAAATATTAAACTTTTTTTCAAAAATACATAATTCTTATGGAAATTAACGGCTGTATAATGAAAATATCTAAGTCACAAAACGAATTTCTACAAATACAATAAATAACTTCTACAAATCGGACTACGTGTCGTTTTAATTCTTCTGAAATATATAATACTAATTTGGAGATTTTTAAGGTACCGTCCGTTAAGAATATAAACCGATAATACTTGGGACTTTTCAATGTATGTCTTTGTTATATTCAATATCATAACAAACACATATTCACATTACACTTACTTTCATAAATCTGGACAATAATTTGGCCTCTTGTCTTTTACTTATTATTCATCAAAAATAAGGGCGTACTTCACCAAAGCTTCATACAATATTGCAAAATAGTGTTAAACACCGTATATATATTTATCGGAATTTGACGATATAATGACGTGTAGTATACATTTAAATGCATGTGATTATAATGTGGGATTATATTAAATCTGAACACTTTAAAGAATACCTAATTAGTAAACATCTCTTAACTATTAGTGATCTCATAAATAAAATTACTTACACATAAACATACATTGTATGTTATTATTAGAAACGTTTACTTGTAATGTACCTACGTGACCTAAGTCCTATTCTTCCGAGATAAAGGTCAAGGCTTGTAATATTACTTATTTTGTCATGTTTATTTATCTGTAGATCCCAAGTTATGAACATTACAAATAAAAGTTACCGTAGTGATGATAAGAATTCGCCTTTTGATAATGTTCAAAATAGGCAATTACTTAGAAACTAAATATAATCGCGAAGTAAATCGAATTTAAAATATCAAAACGAATACAGTGCACCATAAAAAATCAGATAGATATCACACAAAACAAGCACACATTATTTGCGAATAACAGATATTATTCGCTAAAGTGTTTTAATTGTAAAGTACTTCTTTACTTTGTACCAAAATGCAACCTTAAAATATGGATTTAAGACACGAGACCTGACGAGATGGAGCAGCGATAAAGATACGTTACTGTAGTTTCGATTATAAGCCTATACATTGCGATGAAATATCATAAAAATAAATTCTATGTTACTTATGCTTAGCCACGTATAACGTAACGTATCTCTAACACCGTTCATTACACAATAGGGGGACATTAGGACTAGCCTAAGCTCGTGAGAATAATCTCGTTATAATATGATAAAATGATCGTATTTACGCGAGGGATGGCCTGCCATCCAGCATCTTATCGCTTTCCTCTGCGCTGCTCAGGCTGAAAGAACAAAATAATGTCATGTATAGTAACGGTTAAGCGTACAAGTTTAACAAATTGTTTGGTCACGAACGAGTCGGCGTCTCGTTACGGACGGTCTAGGTCCTAGTCCTAGAGTCTAGAACTAGAAATCGTGAGGAGGTAAACAAGTGAAGACAATGGCGCGAACTTTAACATCGCAACGCGACGCAAAACAATGCAGATCAGTGACAATAGACGTGCTAATATGGTTTTAGTAAACATCATAATATGTTCGGCTGCAAATTAGTATCATTATGGAATAAAACTGATACTGGCTGCAGGGAAACCAGGGAGAAAAGAAAGATTATACATTTTCAAGAACTTTTTTTTTGTTTTAAATACCGACCTCTGCATTCTAGTCAAAAAATTCTAAGACGCTAATATTTATTTTAAAAATAATAGTTGATAGTTTTTTATTCAACGGCTGGGATTAAAAACAAAGTATGTTACCGAGATGAGTCAAGATTTCGAAACCATCGTTGCATTTTAGCTACATACAACCAATCATACAACGCAATACAGTTATTCTGACAAAAGAAAACCGTTGATGGTGTCGTTATAACAATAAACTCGTACCCATTATTGTTGCATTAGCATTACGACCCTAACAAGTCATCTAACCACCATTAAGGGATGACTCAGTGCTCCGTGTTGATACGCCTTTAGAAGCAACTACTTTTAAAAAAAAAATCAAATTATTGTTGCCAGTTAAGGGGATGATTTATTTCATGCTCACCGAGGTTTTATTTAGATTGGCAATCATGCATCTACTAGTGAAGTAGAAGCAGCATTAAATGATTAAAACTAAAAATAAGTTTTGGATTAGAGTCACGCATAAACGTGGTGATCAGCATGATGTTTGGCGCCGCGGCGCTTTCCTCCACTGATTAATATATTAGAATGCGAATATGTGCTGCCAAAACATCCACGAAACATTAATTTGGTATTTTTTTTGCATAGCAAGAGAGTTTTTGAATTTCAGTAAAGTGTGAATCCATAAACTTCACTAGAAGTGTGATGATGGCTGATATTGGTGGCATAACCATCTAACTGCACAGCTCAGAATCTGCGGGTAAAAACCGCAACGTCATTACTGATCTATCAGCAAAGTCCCGTCACTAAGCAGCTAAACTGCAATTATCACTAGTGCAGCTTAGCGAATGTGTGAACCGCAGAAACTGGGTATAAAAAAAACAATTCTGTCTCACCAGTCTTTGTTGTCCATGAGATTGCGCATCTCGTCATCAGGCGCAGGCGGAGCGTCACGGACGGGCGCGTATTGCGCAGCCACCAGGGGATCCGTCGAAGGGTTCAGAGCTGTGAGGGCCGCAGCTCCGCTCGCTGGGGCTTCCTTGCCGTTGCCCCATCTCGATGAATACGTCGAAATACCTAATACTGAGGACAAAAAAAGACATTACATTTGGTACGTTGTAAATAAACGAGTTGTTAAGTGGTGTGTGAAGAAAAATATTAATGTGAATCGTAATTTAGATACAAAGTGATTCAAACCAAATGATGGTGCCGTTACACAGCCTTGAGCATTCGCTACGCCCATATTGTCACATGATGCGAAATATTCTATTTTAACCTATACAAAGGCCTACGTTCACAGCATCAGTGGAAACTTGAGCATTTATTATGTATGCTGAAAACCGCTTATTGTAGAAGCATTGTTATTTAGTTTATCTCTGAATAATATATTCGATTTGAGGATTGCGCTTTGCATTAACCATTTTGTGCTATGACATCAGCCCCGAGTTTGACCAAATAAAACGAGTTTAAAATAAATTCATTATTCAAGTGTTCATTAATGAATTAAAGCACCTTGTGTCGTCAGTACCTCATTTCTATGCAAAGGTTGCCTACATCTAAAAAAGGCAGAATCTCACATTACAACATAGGTTGCTGTAAATCTTGTCGTACGTGTATCATGCACGTGAGCTTCAGCATCATATTCAATGCTGACAAACAAGCTCACGTGTTTTTCGAATTTAAAACTACGCAAAATATGTATTTTAAAATTTAAATTCTAACATGAATCCTAAACATGTTATCAATTCAAATCAATAGGTTTGGATTTGTGTTCAAAAGTCGAATATCTTTATTGGTCTGTTTTATGAAATAAGTAAAATAAGATAATACAGTTTTTAAAATGGAGCAATGTGAATATGTGTGTTCTTATAGTAGTTCACTAAAATTACTCGTACTGCAAGAAATAATTACAGCAAAAGAAAATTCTAAGGACCAGTTACACCCTTTGTAAAGGTAACTTAACCATAAAGTCGATATAATCGCGTGGGCCATCTTTAACTGCACCTTATCTATTCTTACGTAAAGGTCAGTTGAGGCTTGGCCAGTTGTTAGATTATGTGACTGGGCAGAAAATAATATGTACGTATGGTTCACTTGGTATTTATTCTACGAAACTAAGCAAAATGTTGTCCATTATTCCAGTCCAATCTTTATCGGGGACAAATCCGGCAATGATAATGTGTTGATATAAGTTATTTTATAGGAATAGAAACTGAACCGTATCTGAGTGAAATCATGCCAAAGAAGCACTGATACGTAATGGCTCAGACAAAAGAAATTCTTTAAAATGCATTGTAATGAGTGTAACGTTTATGACTAAGAGGTCGTTATTTTATGTTTTTCTTAGAAAACTCGTCCACGGTCCAAAAGCATTGATAAAGGTCAGAAATAGAACATATTTCAATATTTCCACTATGTGTTCTTCATAGAAGTTATTATAACATTAAAAAAGTCTTATAAAATCTCAAACAGGTGCAAGGATCCTTATTCCAAACCTGTTGAATAAGCAACTTCCGACTTAGCGCTTAGACAGCTCATATGCGCCATTACTTGTGCCAACACACGATTAAGATTTCTCTACGCGAGGGCTTACCGAGGCTGGTTAATAATAAGACGGTAATAAATAAAGGATCATAGTAATATACTTACGACCGGCTACCATTCCTAAGCATAATAAGACGCTGCCTGCAACCAGTTCGCCGACGCCATTTTCGAAACTGTGTGGGTCCGGTTCAGCTGCATTGGAGAATTTAACGCCTCCCACGATAATCAGCACCGTACCTGATGACAAAATATTATGATGTTTTATTTTTACACATAAAGTCACGCCTTTTACCCGTGGGGTAGGTAACAATACAGAAAACCACCTGTAATTGCAGATAGTTATAGGGATCATCATTATGTTTTACAAAATCGCAATTCGTCAAAATTTTGTGGCGATGTCTAGCTACAACCTCTTCATAGCCTGGCTGTGGTGGGCTGTCAGTAGTCGTGCTGCCGATCGTATCATCGATGCTGTCGCGATTGAAGGTTCTGAGCGACAGAAAGGGTTAACTTAGGAGCATGGAAAGTTCTGCGATACCGTGCTGCCAGATAAGGCTCAACCCTTAAGCTAAACAGAAAATAATAATAACCAAACAGAGTTAAACATTAAATTTATATGACCTGCAGCAACATTTCATGCTCAATATTTTATTTGTAGGTAGTTACAGATAGACCGCAACAAAACCGCAGTAGTGTTGCACGAGCGAATATACGATTCCCAGGCTGCTGTCATTATTACAAACACGGAATCAGTTACATATTATTTGAGCCAAATAAAACTACGCACTTGGCATGTTGAATCAATAGAACCTCATTAATTTTTAAAGCTGTTGTTGACTTCGCCTTAGTGTACCAGTGTAATTTAATAGCAAAAATATACGTTTTAATATATTTATACTGAACTGAAGTACAGACGCCAGCACATTAAGCTACCCGAAACTGTCATATTTTCTCAATCAACCTTGAACATGAAATGCTTCAGCGCTAAAGTTGAAATTTGAACAAAAACAGTATTCTATTAGACAATCTTGCGTGACTAGAGGTCCCAGTTACAAACTATCTGTAAAATCTAAAGTTTTAAACAGTCGTTGCCAAAATCTTGACACAAAAACTGTAGTCTGGGCAAAACAGGATTTTCGTTTAGATTAATTTCATTAATTAGCTGGGACGTTATTGATAGAAGGTAGTAAATAAATAATCATTGTAGGTAGGTAGGTATGTAACATCTAACCAAGAATAGACTACTCCGGATTTCCTCCCTTTGTCGTGGGTGCTATGTGTAGCTACCAAGCACCATAACATAAGCCAATGCATCTCTCTATAGTTATGGTAATAAGTACAATTACTACATTAGCATCTAAAGAAATCCTACTTATAGTCAAATGATAAAGACAGCATTATCGAAATGGCTACCTTTTCTACGCCCTAACGGATTTCGATGAAGTACACAGGTATTCAGAAGTCCAGGACCTAAATCATGGGATACGTTATTTTTATCTCGGTAATACATTTCTCTCTAGAATATTTCCTGACATCCACGCGAAAGAAACCGCAAGCACAAACTTGTCCAAAATAAATCCAAAATGCATATCATACCATTTCAGGTTATGATCGCTCCATCTGTTTGTAACTTATTCGCGATCGATATTGACGCAAGCATCGACACATCTGCACCAGACTTTTATAACCAGTTTTCTGATACATATAACGAGTATCAATCAAATCGCTGGGTCAATGTACTTGTGATAAGTATCTACTACTCGGTATGAATCACAGCATACCTACTCTATGCTAATTGCAATCACATTACCTGAGAGGCTGAGACAGACGAGGTCGACCCTTTATTTAACCGTGTTGGTGAGTAGATGGATTTATATTTCGAAGGGTATTCGGTATTGTAGTGTTTAAGTTGGATTTTTTTATTGTTTTAATTAATTAATTTAATATCTACTAGTTTTTTATGGAAATTAGGCCGGAAAGTACATGAATCATAGACAAAAATCACCCTTTTTCTTGAACGGAAGGAATGCTTTGCTTCTGATCTGATAAAAGTTTGTAAACAATGAACTGTGAAACTCGCGGCCACATATTTTATTTACACTACAAGCTCAGCTCAGACTCAGATGCAACATAGGTAGCTATAGTATAACATGCATGTGTTCGAATCGATAGACGAAACCGACACGGATAGGAATATCATCGTACAAATAATACGACCACATCTCGTGGCTGCAACCGCACCTGGGACTTGCGCAAAACGAGAAACATGAGCTCACTATAATATCAGTCTACAATAATGTACAGTGAAACACAAAATTGCGAGTTTGCAATTTTTCATGCATTAAAGATAGGTTGTAAAAGTAAACGAGCGAGATGGAAATGGAAAACACTATTTTCGGAATTGTAATACCTTTTGCTTCCTCATAATATATTCGAATCAAAGATACAGAGCAATGGAAAAATATATTGGTGTATTTTGGAGTTGATTTAAAAAATTCAACAACCATACTACGAGGGCGGGTCAATAAGTCCGTGACTTTTGGAATAAAACACAGATTTTTTGATAAAAAAATAATTTTATTTTTCAACGTAGTCTCCCTTGAGCTCTATACACTTTGTCCAACGCTTCTCCAATTTTTTTATCCCTTCCAAAAAAAATGATTTGTCGAGGTCCTCAAAATAGGCCTTTGTTTGCGAGATGACTTCATCATTGGAGTCAAATCTTTTTCCACCAAGCCATTTCTTCAGGTTTGGGAACAAGAAGTAGTCGCTCGGAGCCAAATCTGGAGAATAGGGCGGATGAGGGAGCAATTCATAGCCCAATTCATGGATTTTTGCCATGGCAACTGCACATGTGTGCACCCTTGCATTGTCTTGGTGGAAAAGAACTTTTTTCTTGGCCAAATGAGGTCGGTTTTTTTTCAAATCGTCATTGAATCGGTCCAATAAGTTGGCATAATATTCCCCATTGATTGTTCTTCCCTTTTGAAGGTAGTCAATGTGGATTATCCCGCGTGCATCCCAAAAAACAGTCGCCATAACTTTATTGGCTGACAAACCCACCTTGGCCTTCTTTGGCGCCGATTCACCCTTAGAAACCCACTGTTTTGACTGTTGTTTGGTTTCTGGTGTGTTGTGATGGATCCATGTTTCGTCCACGGTTACAAAACGGCGCAAAAACTCCTCCATATTGCGATTAAACAACGCCAAAGCTTCCTGTGAAGTTGTTACACGATTGCGTTTGTGGTCGACTGTGAGCAAACGCGGCACCCATCTTGCGGAAAGCTTTCTCATGCCCAAGTGATCATTCAAAATTGAAACCACTGAGCCATGCGAGATCCCTACGGCTTCCACAATCTCTCGCACTTTCAATCTTCGGTCGGTCAACACCATATCGTGAATTTTTTCGATTGTTTCGGGTGTAGAGACCTCAACTGGGCGTCCAGGACGTTCGGCATCTTCAGTGCTTGTACGGCCACAACGAAATTCAGTAAACCACTTTTTTACCATTGAAATCGATGGTGCAGAGTCCCCATAGTATTTATCAAGCTTAGCCTTGGTCTCGGTAATGGTTTTTTTTCGCAAGAAATAATGCTTAATAAGCACACGAAATTCACTTTTTTCCATTTTCTCCTCAAATTAGTGAGTAGTCTGATAAAAATAGCTGTCAAACACAAACTAACTGACGCAGCAAGTTTAAATTTTGACAGGAGTCAACTGACAGATGCCTGTTGACAGGAGCAGTGTTGCTGTTTCAGTTAAGAGGTCAGAAATTCAAAAAGTCACGGACTTATTGACCCGCCCTCGTATCTTACTTCTTGTGATGTAGTAAAATATTGGATTGTACACTCCTATAAAGCGCTGATCACACCGCCAGCTAACGAGCGAGCGAGCGAGGTGGACGAGGCCCTTTTCATACTTCGCTCGGCTCTTTCGATAGTTCACGGTTTGAGCCCAAGTATGAGAAAAAAACTTTCTGCGAAAAAAAACCGACCTCCAAAAACACTAAAAAAATATATAGTAATAACTTTACTTTCGGAAGTCGGTGACTTTGTTTGTTTCATTGACTTTTTTGCCAATCCTTTCATATAAAAGAAGATTTTTTCAAATCGGTTTAGAAATGATGGAGTTATGACTATGAGGCAACAAAAAAAAATATTGAAAAAAAAAAAACAACCTAATTGAGAACCACCTCTTTTTTGAAGAATGTCGGTTAAAAAGAGGTGTAACGACGCCTCGTGCGCCACGCTCGCTCGCTCGCTAGCTGGCGGTGTGGTCTGCGCTTAAAACATGTGGCTTAGTTACGCCACCCAACGATAATGTTTTAAACATAAGGCAATTTTAGTATAATTCAGCTATGTTAAAAGTATAATATGATATTAAAACATCGCATAAAGAACCGATTCACCTTGACAACTGGCTGTTCGCCGGACGTGGACAATTTACTTGTACACGTTAATCATGCACATAACGAGAGGCTAGTTTTAATCTTGACTAGCTTTGAAAATCCTTACTACAATCAAATATCTTCCTGTTGGATACATTTTCGCTATCAAAATAAAATCCAGCAAACTGTGCTGAACTGACCGCCCAGATAAACATTCATATTTATTTGCCATCGTAGTGAGTAGGTTAGCCAATAGACTACAGTCGATTGCCCAGGGTACGCCGGACGTAACAGGAGGTCGGAGGATACGTCACTCGGGTAGGCTCGTTTCATGCACCCAACGGCTCCAGATCTCAAGTGCGTATGTGGCATCTCCCTACAGACAATGGTCTACCTTCCATCTTGCACCGCATGCCCTTGATGATCTATTTACTGCATCAGTGAGCAGAGTTCGCGTGGCTGAGTTATGGGCTAAACAAATTTGAACTTTTTGCCATCGATTCGATACATACGGTAAGAAGAACATTCATTACAGAATTTTACTTGAAATGGTTATCTTAACTTAACAAAATAAACTCCTTTTGCTATTTATACACGTTTACAAGTCTACGCAGAATCGACTACTCCAATGAGTCAAGTCTTTTTGGATTTCCCCAAATTCTTTACAAACGGAAAACAAAGCACGAAACGTGTCAAATAAAACCTATTCTTAAGGGATGGATGTAATCATGTAAATCATGGATGCAAAGGTCAGCAATAATGCACAAAATTACTAGTTACTAAGAGCATAAATTGTACTAACAATTTACGCTGAATAAGTAAATTAAAATGTTCTGACACTAGGTCAACTGAATTAAGACTATCGGATGATTAGATTGTGACAAGTCAAGGTTATACAATTAGCAGAAGCTATTAAAGTTTTCTATTAAATTAAAAACGATCTCCATCGATTCAGACGATACTGTTTCTTTTCTGTATCGCTGCATACGCCAAATTTGGCAGGACTAGTGGGTATGGAGCGTCTGGAAACATCATCCTTAGTAAGGCACTAAACCAGCCCATCATCATCAGTCTACAGCAGTCCACTGCTGGGTATAGGCCTCCTCAATCGCACACCACTCAACTCGATTCTCATTGTGAGTTACGTCGACAACTCTGGTTCTCTGTCGGATCACCTCGTTAACTAACCTCGATAACCTAACCCAGCTCAGAATATCAAAAATATAAAATGTTGGCGAAAATGACAATGACCAGCTAACAGTAATTTATCCTGCTTGTAATACATGGGAAATGGACAATATTAATTAGGTTTCATTTCCTTTGTTAATAATGCAGTTCCTGTAATTATGCTAATTAGTAGTTAAACGAGTACGTCGACATCAGTTCGCGGCGGTACTCCAATGAGATTCTTTTGCTCCTAACAAATCTAGCGCGGGAGAAAATACAGTCTACGATGTATTTATTTAGCTTCTCGAAGGATTTCTTTGTTTAAACTTCGACACACTTATGGGTCAACGACATTTGCTTTTACTGTAAAACTTTACCTTGTACCTGGACTAAAGGTTGTGGCTGGACCAATGGACAATAACAAATTGAGGGCGAATTAACATTAAAGTACGAGAGAAACTTGTCTTGTTTCCGTAAGCTACGCATTTTCATAATGATTAAGTGATACTGTATTCGCGTGGATGTGAGTCAACAGTCAACTGCATTAGTAATGTCCGAATATAGACCTGAGTTTTTGAATGTTTACAAACACAACTTATAACTAGTTGCCCGCTTTCACACATTAAGCTAGTTGAACTTTCCATTCTACCCAATAATCAAAGATGATGAAAAGAATGACCTGGCTAGAAAGGTGGTGAAACTGGGTTGAGGTAAAGCAAGTAGATGTATGCCAAAAGAAATGTAGTCTCAACTTAAGAAAACCGGGGATTAAGTCAAGAGAACGATGTTGAGAAGCACTGAAGCGTAGACGTAGTTTTTGTATAACTTGACAAAGGCGCTTGATGACATTTTAAACACGCCAGATGGTATCAGAAATATAGTTTATATTGTGCGTAAAGTAATATTAATTAAGTAAATGTTGTAAGTTGTGATTGTGACCAATCTTGTCTATTTAACATTTAGAATAAGTTAGGCTAAGTAACGAGATTTGTTACAGCGTGGGTCGACATCCTACGGAACTAAACAGGTGGACGGTAGCAAATTGACTCTATTTAGAGGAATTTAAATAAGGGAATCGAAGGTTCTTATTGCCTAACATCAACACAGACTCCTAAATGAAGTAGGTGCGTTAACTAAAGGATTTGAAGACACAAAAACTTAGCCATGACGTAACTATGCACTTATTCAATAGGAAATAGTCCGACACGAATCGAAACGTTCAGCAGACAACCGGTTTAGATCGACGTTCTACTACGCCCGGAGTGTTGCGAAAATGGGCCACAGCAACGGAAGGAGTAGGTTAAGGCAGTGGGCAGCTAACACATTAGTGATTCATTAGAACTCGACGGCTTTCACCCGCTATGGAACTAGAACAATAAACACCCGCGCGGTAATCTATAGTTACTTAGAAACAATTTCATATTCCATTTGCATTGTGTACACACTGACACAATCCAGTTTCTGTCGTCAACGGTTCATGCAGTAATGCTCAATCGTCAAAAGATATTCCTAATAGGACCGCCTTCGCATTCGAAATGGTTCCGAGAGGGCTCTGCTCTACTAGATAGAACGTATTGGTGCCGATGAGTACTTTGGCTTTAGGGAATAAAGATGACTACACCGGGTTTTGGTCGTTGGACTTGGACCTATTAAACGCGTCATAGCTGGTGCCTATGTCATTTTTGTGTTTCAAAACATTTCCTACTCATTACGGTTCATTAACATTGAAGCTTAAAACGTGGCTATTAAAAAAAGTTTTATTGTAAGATATTCAATGTCGACACAATATTACGACAGCGGGTTCGTGTTTCGCCTCTTTCGCCCACAGGCAAGGAAAGTAATGACTTTCCATCGTTGTACGTTTAAGTTACGATTGCTGTGTTGCATCGTTGGCTGAACCTTTCTCGATTCGTCACTACTCACAAAAGCTTTTTTGTTGAATTTCTTCTTTTTTCTTAGGCAATCAAAACTTTCATACGCCTCAAAATATATGATAGAAAGGTATATTGATAGTTCTGAAGTACCTTAGCAAAGCGTAAGTCTTGTGTAGCACTTTTTTTAAAGCAGCATGTCTAGTGAATTCTGACAACCTTCTTACCAAGGGCTATCGTATTACCCAGTACTAACTGGGTTGTGGAGGTCAGATAGGTGGTCGCTCCATGTAAAATACTGGTATTCAGCTGTATTCGATCCGGTTAGACTGGAAGCTAACCCTGAACATACATAGGTAGTTGGAAAAAGGCTAGGCAGATCTATGATGCTGTCTGTTGAAATACTATCGTAGATCTTTCTATCTATAATAGCTTGCTAAACGGTCTTCGATCATCTAAATTCTATTTAATAAAATACACAGTGGCAGTGCATATACTCAGCTACGCTCTCTTTGCCATACATGGCATGTGTGTGGCGTGTCCAAGGACTTAAGTGGAAGTGAATAAAGCACCTATTACGGAAACGTCATGGCAGTCGAGCCTCGGTGGAGTTTGTCGACCTTCGTTCGCAATGCCTGTTCCATTAAACAACACAGCCTTCGGAATCTACTAGACCCGTAATTTGTACGCACTTTAATTATTATACCATAGAATTTGAAGAATGATGGGCGTTCTCCTAAATAAACATGAGTATTTTGTGATGTCATAGAATTTAGGAGTGTAAACTGTATGTAGTGTTTGTAAGAACTCATATTGAAAGTTTAGACGTGCCCTAGCACAGAGTCACAATTATTTAAATATTAATCTTCTAACAACCGACCACATGCCTCACGAAGTCAAGCTCACGAATCACGTCGACAACAACGTACCTACCTAACTCGTAAAAAATGCAATGTCAAATGTCATTTCTCAGCAAGAGCAGACGAAATAAATAATTCAAAGTGCTGTCTACATTTTCGCTTTCTATGGTTCAATCGTGATCAGATCACGGCGCACGCAGCCACCGGATGAGTCACCGTCACCGGCGACCGGCGCAAGCGCCGCGCACACCGGACACCCGATACCTTTTACGACTACCACCGCTCATTGTGTACGATACGACGATACGCAATCGACTCCTCAGCTTATCGACGCTACTCGTGCTACCGTGCGTGCGCCACCAGAATTATAAAAACCCTCCCTTACACGACGTTCAATAATATTTTAAACTGTTAACAGCTCTGACAAGCCTGGTTTTAAAGCACCCTTCGGACTTCAGTGCTTGCTCGTTAGTACGTAACTAGCTAGATCATTCTCTAAGTAACTGCAGGTATTATTTCCGTTTATTTAAATATTTCAATTTGAGCCAACTATTTCATCATTATTACCAACTTTTATTAACCTGATGATCAGTATGACAACCACAAAACATTAATACTTCCTAAGTTAACATACTATAAACTCGGTTGGTTGACTAACAGGTTTCCGTTGCCAGTTTGCCTGGACTTGTCCTGGTCGACGCCTGTTTATCAGGACAAGTTCTGGGAATGCCTAGGAGGATCAAGTTCTTGACTGATCCCAACAAATTCTATGCTCATAGGTGACCAAAAGTAAATACCATGCTCATCTGGTCAACAATTTACCTACCATGTAACATTTGGAAATTTGTTGCTGTTGTATTAATATCACATTAACATCTTCACCACACCTTGCGCACTTCTGGGCAAAAGCTTCCCAACGAAATCCTTCCAGGCACTCTTTCCTCGGAGCTACTCGAAACAAACCTGGTCAATCCAGGGACAAGATGATAGATCCGCACACCGCGTGTCAAAATTTATGATTTTGCGCGCCTTGGTATAACGCATGGCGACTGCCGCCTGGTTACCGCGATTTTTGTGGAAACCAGTTTCGGCAGAATGACGTAATATGGCTACAGGTGGAAGCTGTAAGTTGCCTGTTGTGCCCATCGGGACAGGTCGATCGACACCAAACGTAAACTTAGAGAGAAGTGCTATTAAAGGGAAACACATGGGTGGTTCGCGCCATACCATTATTATTATAGGCAGTTCATTTAATTGTAACTCGTCAGATCAAGGTGCGACGAAAGAATACTAATCATGCGGATAGTGATATATCTGCGTATAGCAGTCCACCTATGGCTTCTTTGCGCCTTTTATGATGTACTGTAGCAGGTACTGTTATAATACGGAAATTGTCCATCACTCTGAACATAATAGTAGGGAGAAAATAAAAGCTGTAGTAGTAATAGTGGTCGTGACAATACATAATAATTGTGTACGTGAGTACATAAGGAATAGTTACGAGTCTCGAATAAATAACAGAGGAGGTACTAGCGGAAGTGGATTTGATTTTGAAAGGTAATAATTTTACTACAAGTGAGAATGAGAAGGCCATCGTTCATTTCAGAGAATTATGATGTGCCGACGTTGTTGAGTAACGACGCGAGCGAACCGAGAAACGATCGCCGTAAAGTAATTATTTATTTAAGAAGGGAAAAGTAATCTATTTTTAACAGAGGACGATTTCCACTTCAAGTTGTAGATGATGATGATACTTCTGTTTTACATAGTAATGTGCTGTGGATAACAAAAAAAAGTATTGTATTGGGTAGATGGTAAGGTTAGTTAACTGAATGTATTGGGACTGGTAGCAAGTATGGTTGCAACACCAGAATACCATGTGTTGAACATATACCATATTGATTCATGCCTAGCCAAGGTCTACTCAATAAAACAGTAATAAAATTCTGTTACTGTTAGCCTGTATCATCCCACAGCTGGGCAAAGGCCTCTATAAAAAACTAATAAATTATTTATTACCACAAATTTCAAGTATGACATTGTACTGTTTACAGACTAAAGTTCTTAATTTAGCAAAAGAAAAGTTCAGTACAAGGAATTAGTCCTAAGAATTGGTAAAACCTAATAATGTTATACTGACTTGACCTTACCTGACTACACCATAAACTTGTAAAGCCTTCTGAGTACAGATGTAAAATTTAATTAATGTTAAAGAAGATTGATTTATTTTTAATATCAAACTAATATTAATAATGGAATGATTATGACTCATGTCCTTGACAAAATTGAAAGCTTTAAAATTACACAGAAAAACTGAACTTTAAGTAAGAAGATACGGACAGATGTTGTTGATTGCATCTGGCATGGTTTGCAACACATTGGAAGACCAATCAAGACTGATGTTGATGAAAAAGATTAACAATTAGTCATAGTTAGAACAATTAATTTGTTATCAGCTGCAGTTTTTGAATTAAACCTTAGAATTTATTGCTACCTTTTTTTATAGCTGAGATAAGATTAGAAAGCTGGGTTTTTTACTATTATTGTTGATAGTGTTATCTGTCCCTAGTTAGTGCTTGTTTGCCAAGAGGCTCCCAACCCGATAAGACATAACTATACGGGAACAATACTAATACAGGAACATGATACTGATATCCTCTGTTAAGAACTTTATTTATGTACACATAGTTAGCAATAAAGATTTTGAATTTGAATTTGATAAAAGCTTTTGATACATGCTTTACTTTAGCAGTAAGAGATAAGGATCAATACATAAGAATGTTGTCAGATAAAAGGAGCAGATTTTCTTCAAAGTACATCATAATAGGTCTTCCTGAAAGTAATTTGAGACAAGTGAAAAAGATAGTTTGAATGTAACTGGATTTTTTTAATAAAAATATATAAATATTCTTGGAGTGTCTGAAATTTTAATTCATAAATAACAGCTTATCCATTCAATAATAAAACTGAAATAAATGAATTTTGAATGAAAATGAGATTTACAACTGAAACATTTTTGAAACTCATAAGACTATAAAAGTCTATTTATGTAGTTTACCTCTACTATTTATAAGAATCCTGTTAGTTGGATCTCCATTAGAGTTATGATAAGGCTTATGTACCTACAATGTATTTTACTAATGAAATACTGATGTTAAAAAGATTGAATTTAAAGGGCATTTTATCAGCAATGAAATGTTGCAATTTTAATAGGTAAGTTCTGGGAAATTAAAATGTTACAACAAAGAGCCTGATCAAGTAGGTACTCACGAAGAATACAATCATTTGTTATTGAAAACAAAACAGTCACATACAATCATAATGTCACGATCTTATGAAACAGGCTTCAAGTGTTGCAGTTTTATGCAATCTTATGATTCAGAGCGTTTAATTAACAATCCTTACAACAAAACAATGTATTTTTAATCATACAAGCGTAAATGGTTTTACTCACCGATGATAAATAAAATGCTGCCCGACAAACATAATCCAACACGCATGCATACTGCCCGGTTCCAACTAGAAGCCATACGCCGCGAGAAGTAGCTGATGGGACAGTTCCAACGCTGATCCGTGGGCTGCTGTTCATAAGTCACTGTGGTAGGCTGATACACCGCACTTGTAGGCATTTTGAATGAAATCGAGTAACAACCCAAACAAAGACTTCGTTACTATAATAACTATAGAAGCACTTCACAGGGTAACACGCAGAGCAAGCAAGTAAACACAACAGACTACAGTAGCGCGGTGCATGCGTGAGCAACGATTTATTTATGTGGTTTAGTGTTGTCACTTGGTCGTGGGCCGCGCGTAGAAAAGTCGATAATAATGAATGTCATACCTACTCCGAGGTCAAAACATATTTCGTACTGTAATGACCGATATAATAATTAAAAAAACTACTTTCCTATTATCAGAATTCTAATTATTTTTAACTGCAGAAAAAAAAATAAGAAACAATTATTTTCGAAATTTTAAACACTAACTTTTATTCTCATCTACAGCGTAGAAGTTATTTTATTCTGTGACTGGCATAATTTTATTCATTCATTCATTCATTTAGGTTGTTCGTAAGTTCATTCAATCATTCGCTGATGGTGTCAAAAACGAAAAGCGGCAGCAGAATTATTAGATCTGAGAAAATATTTATTGAAGACTAAGGCAATCAACAAGTGACTGACAACAAAGATATCCTAAATAGCTCTTCCAAGTTACGTCATACAATAAAGCGTGATTTTTTTATATTTTATAAGCGATAGCATGATGATTTACTTCCTACACTGCCAGACACTTTGTGTGGTGGAAACCCCCGCCAGACACCATTAAAGTATGTTAAATTGTAGATGGACTTGAACATTATCATCATCATTAAATATATATGTTACTTGAGCAACTATTTGAAGGTGTTTCCCAAGTCACAGTCGAAACCGTCTGGGTTTTGATGGTTCCGGCTCACTGCCAGACATAGTTAAATAAAGGTCCCTGTATTTACTCTACTTTTGAGTATTCATCCATCTATCAGTACTTAGGTGTGTAAACTAACAAGCTTTGTTTTAGTACATAATAGTTGTTATTTTGATTTTGAGAAGGGGTTTCAAGAATTTTGTGAAATAGTTAATAGATGGAAGTTATTTTATATAATAGCGTAAGTGGCGGTGGGTTTTCACCACACAAAATGTCTGGCAGTGGAGGAGGTGAATCACCACATTATCCCTTATGTAATACTAGCTTTTGCCCCCGTGGAGTTTGGTAATAATTGTCCCATGGGATCGTACTACCGGGATAAAAAGTATTCTATGTGTTAATCCAGGTTATAACCTGTGTGCCAAATTTCATCCAAATCATTTTTTATGCGTGAAAGAGTAACAAACATCCAGACATCCTCACAATTTCGCATTTATAATATTTGTAGGATCACCTTGGCAGCTATTCCGCACACCTTTTGTTACCTGATACCTGCCAAAACCACCACCACCAACTTTTCATAATAGCCAATAGTTCTTCGCTGTAGTATGATACTTCCGCAGAAAGTTTCAGCTTTTATAAAAGGACGGTCACGGGATCTTGGTCCATCAAAGATCTTTTAGCATAGGTACACACTGACCACTCCAGCAGGCTGGGTGGAATAGGTGGATGACCATGGCATGGGTAGTAATGGACTATTTATTTATATTTTGCAGTCAGATTTGTTCGAATATTCTTAAAGAAATGAAAGTAGGAATATTTTGCAAAAATAATGTAATAGTTATAATTTTAAATATTCATTATCACTAATAAATAGTTTTATATCACTAGACAGTCGCTGCTTTATAATTAGAGTCATTTATTTTAACAGGTAAAGGCACTGATCCTTCTTAAAAACACTACCATATAATTCTAGGCATATCAAGCAACAGTCACGTCACAGTTACCCACATTCGTAACTACATACCCAATATTTAATAATATACATTATGGAATTGAGTGTCTATTTTCAGCAAAAAACTGCAATAGAAGAGACGTGACTCCCACTCGGAATATCATATTTGATCGAAATAATAAACAGTAAATGTTTGCCAAAACATAAATAATACAAACTTGATTAAAATAATGACGTTTTCGAGTTATTATCCTTAAAATACACGATTATTATCATACACATTTCGTATAAAACGGAAGTTACATGCTTGAAGTCGAATAAAACGGAATATTCAGTCATAAATAATAAAATCAATCACTTACATTTTGACATTGAAAACTACAATACTTATGTTTATTTAGTAACATAATAAGGCACCAAAGCATGAGCATTCGCCTTAACATAATTTCGAAAATCAATGAAATTAAAATGCTACGGTACACGTGTTTAGTGTCAGCATACTTTTTCATTTGTACTGATTTATTAAAATTATATACAAATATATTCTACAAAAATATTTCAAATACCTAATTCATTATCATCTATTTTGTACATGCAAAATAGAACTTATGTTATTATGCCGTTATATTTATAATTCGACTTAGAACGTAAACTAGTGTTGTAACATTGCTATTGCTTTATTTAAATTATTTAACTTGAAAATATACGGAAGCCCAATAAAAATTTGCTTCACTGGAAATATTGGTGTAAATAAATAGGTCATACATTCTGACGGAGTTAAGACTAATTAAGAAAAGTAAATAAACAACATAGATTTGAGCGTTATTATAGCTAGCCATAAAGCGATTAAATGTGCATAAATTTCTCTTACGTGCAACCAACACCTCAAGGTTCATTTATTCTTTTAATAGTTGATTTGTAGGTAAATACAATCTTTTGATTTTAGCTGCAGAAGACGAAGAAGGCCTAAACTGAGTATGTTAGTGTTTTAAAATAAATGAATCTATCCATGGCCTAGTTTTGTATCATAATTATTCCGTTTCAAAAAGCATACAATTGTCTTCAAGTAGCTCTTCGGCAATACAATTTTGTCATGAAATCTCACCCAGAATTTCCTCAGTCTCTTAATAACTGTCTTTGTTTCATACAATCCAGACTAGTTTCTTTAGTACTCACAATTTTCACCAATATTTACATCGTACAATCGCAATCCTCCGAAATAGATAAAATTCTGAAAGGCGACAGATTTTAAATGAACACATTTTGAATTAAATTCTTAAATATCCTCGTCTATATCATATATAGTAAGCAAGACCCACGTATTAATAATATCTGTATCATTCGACAGCAAAGCCGGCCGTTTCGAGCACCGCTTGTTTGAGTTTGTCGTGGAGTTTCTCCTTGTTTGGGTAAGGAGGTAAGTCGAGACGATTGAAACAAGTGTGAGCCTTCGGGAGGGAGTCGGGGGACGCGTCCGCCACGAGGTGCAGCGTGAAGAGCCGCGGAGCCGCCGCGCCAGTCGAGCCCTGCAGGGCGCGGAAGCCTGCCAGTGGTACGCGCCGGGATCCGGTTACGAATTGTAACAACCTAGCCCGCATTTCCGCGTCGAATGCTTCGACGATCTCCCAGAACCAGCCGACAATCGGTGCGTCGGACGTGACGTGCTTCAGGCGCGTGTGGCGGCGCCAGTCGGCGGGGTCCAGGTCGGCGCGGCCCGCCAGCAGCGGCTGCAGGTCGCGCGGGGACAGCGGCCGCAGCAGCTGCGGCGGGATGATGTCGGCCAGCCCGCGCTGCAGCGCCAGCCACTGCCGCTCGGCGCCGCGCGTGAAGCGGTGCGCCACGTACAGGCGCACGTAGTCGCGCTTGTTGGCGTCCGTCACGGCCTCGTTGGTGCCGCCCGGCCGC